>WOVY01001858.1:0-600000 GCA_013436015.1 Rhipicephalus annulatus | reverse complement strand
CACCGGACTTTGCGCCTCGGGCCCAAGTTTGTGGTGGAACCTGAGACGTCTCCACCGGAACTTCTAGCCATGGTGCGACAAGTTTCGCGCCATGTGCCCGAACAAGAGCAACCACACTCCGTCTCAGAAGGCATTGACACCTTTTCGCGCTACGGACCAGCTGGATCCAAAATTCCTCTCAGGAAAGTGGAGGCTTTTCTCAAGGAGCACTCTCTTACCGTCCTTCCCGCTGATAAGGAAGAAGGCTTCGCCATCATGACTCTGGGACTGTTTGGTGCTAAGGCTCACACTGCCGTAAGCTCTGTTCTCTCCTCTCGCGAAGACGTCCGCATTGAAAAAGTTAAATTGGAAGCAAAAAAGCTATGCAAAGACCTTAACCTCTCTCGAGTTGTCGGTGGCATCACAAATAGTAAGCATGACTTTTTAAAAGTGTTTTTTAATTCAAAGACTCACAAGAGCAATATGCCTTTTAGGGTAATTGTTTCAGAATGTGATACGTGGCAAAAATTGATTGCTACCTTTTTGCAAGAACAGTTGAACAGGCTTGACGTTGATGATCCTTTCATAGTAAAAAGTTCTGATCAAGTCATAGATTATGTGAAAACTTGTGTCGATGAGCATGTTTATGGTTTTTCAGTCGACGTGACTGATTTGTATTATTCTATTCCCCATGATCAGTTGCTTCCTGTGGTTGAAGAGTGCATAGATTTGTTTGGCTCTGTTAGATTTCAAACCGAGTGTGGTGTTCCTGTCAGTCGGTTTTTATAACTTTTATCATTTTACCTCAAGACGACTTACATTTCATGGAATGACAAGCCTTTTATTCAAAAGGACGGAATCTGTATCGGGTCTTGCATTGCGCCCATTTTAAGCGACATATTTTTAAGTAGAATTGACAGATCGATTTACCTACATCTTGATAATTTGAAGATAAAAAAAGTGTTCCGGTATGTCGATGACTATCTTGTTTTATTAACTAACGACACGGTAGCGGACGAGGCAGGTTTGGCAAAAATAATTTCACATTTTTCTGAGTGTTTTAAATCCTTGACTCTCACACACGAACTGCCTGAGAGCAATGCCATAAAATTCCTCGATGTCCTCTTCACCTTTCATCCTAACCGCATATGTTGGGCATACCAACCACGTATGAACAAACCGGTCCTTCCTTACCAATCAGCTCACTCCAAACTAGTGAAAAGAGGCATCATCAGTCATTGTTTTCGTCATGCTTTAAGCAAATCTTGTGAGCACGAAATCGCCAATAGTTTTCATAATCAGTCAGACCGTTTGTTGAAAGCAGGTTATCCTATGCACGTCTGATGTAACAGTACAACAGTACTGTTATTTTGGCCGGCTCTCAGCGCTTTGGCACCTACGGGCTCTTTGCCCCTTTTCGTGCCTTGCATCCCAGGTCTCAAACACGCGCCGTCTACTTTCCATTTTCTGGCACAGTAGCTGAACATGATCCTGGTACGACTGCTTGTTCATGCCACGGTCGATCGCGCTACTGGGTGTTCTAGCGACTACGCTGAAACCCGACTGTGTCGCACACAGTCGCAAGCGCTCTTTTTCCCCCCGAATTCTAAACCTTGAATTTTCTCGCTCCTGTTCCAACGGAAATTCCATCTGGCAGTTACCTTCGAAAACGAAGCAAGGCGTGCGCACCCGCGGATAAAGATGCGCGCTTGTCTCGGAAGCGATAAGGTGTAGAACGCAATGCAACGGGCAGGTGCCACCACCGTGTCGTCTTAGCAAAGCGTTGGAAACACTTGCCTTTTTGAGCGCCGCGTTGCACTCTCAGCGGAGCGTGATAAACACTACGGTCCTTAGAGTTGCTTGTGTGTGCCTTCTCTAGTATAAATACACGTATACAAAATATTTACGTGTGGCTATGGTGCCTCAAATATGCGCAATAATTGCTTTGATTGGCAATCGCACAAGTATAAACGCTTAAACTATAGAGAAATGTGGGTGGGCGCTGCAAATGTGGCTGGCCATTTGAGGTATCATTTAGTACCGTTAGGAGGATCATTACCGCAGACAAACAGACAAATGTACAGACATACAGAAAGACAGACAGACCAAAATTGTGGCGTCGAAGGTCCCCAAGAAAGACTATCGTCTTCAAAGTGTGATGCCCACGACATTTTACCCAGAACTTGTAGTTTAAACAAAACGGGGCGTCAGTCTTCAGCAACACAAAGACCGTTGAACTTTCTGCTTGCGATAACATCTGCTCGTTTCGACACCTGTCTGTGCCATCACCACAGCTTCCCTCGCGCAGAAGCATTGATCATACACTCAGCAGCGCTTCTCGACATTTCGAAAAAAATGTTACTGTCATTCTATGGCACAACTTTTGATAAGTTGTATGTTGAGCCTGTGTCCACAAAGACGTATGCTTATGATTGGCTCATCTATCTCAAAATTATACGTGTCGAGAGTTATTTGCCAGCAGCTGAATAGCTTAGTGTGCTTCTAATCGGACAGAAAATCAAGCTGTTTTATACTGCGTTCCCTATTGGAAGTGGCAAGTGTTCAAAATGAATAATAGTAGTATTTACCTCAGTCAACTACGAGAATTAACTACTTGCGGATTACGACATGCATTACGAGTGGGGTGCATTGCGAGTGGGGTGCAAAAACAGGATGACGGTAATTATTATAAATAATAATACTAACAATACAAATACTGATATTACTAATACTAATATTACTAATAATAATAATACTGATAATAATAACAATAATACAAACAGCAACAACAATACTAACAACAACAATAACGACGACATGGCCCTCAAGCATTTTCGCTTCCATCAAAAATGCCACTGCCGCGGCCGGGATTCGATCCCACGACCTGCATGACAGCAGCCGAGTTCCTTAGCCACTCGACCACCGTGGCAGCAGGTTGTGTAAAAATTCGATATTTCAAAAGTTTTCACAACGCGGTACTATTAGGCCATGCGGCTGGGTGAACTTGAAGCACGAAGTAGTGGTAGGTGTAAATCGGAACTATAACGCCAATTCATAAATGCTATTTGAACCCTCGTAGCATCGCAAACTTTTTTTCAACCCAGAGACTAAAATGTGGCACGTTCGCACGTCTTTGCGAATAAACCATTGTTCTTCAGCACCATGGTTACTTGTGTAGGTATTGTCCTATTTCGTTGTATAACATCTTGGTTCTTTTACTGCAATATGGATTATACGGACACTCGACCGAGATTTTTGACGTCACCGTAGAACTCGTACTGTGTACAAAGTCTAAATGGATAGTCGTGCCCCCGCTCTCCCACTCCCCACCTCACGCCACGCATCCTTTATTTCAACCAGTTTGCGAAGGCTACAGGCGCACGGGTGCGGCTCAAGCAGATGTGGAACACGCCGACAGGTTCCTTTCGACGAGTGAGCGTGAAAGGGTGCCGACTAGGTGGAGGGGGGCTGCGTCTTTCGGGAAACAACTGTGAACTTAGCGCGCTCCCAGTGATCCCTGCCCTGCCACTTCAACGCATAGTAAGCGGTGAGAGCACGACGCGTGCAAGGGTAGGAGCCGTGTGCTGTTATCTGCGAGATAGCGAGCGCCCTGCGATCATTCTCGCAGATAACAACACATGGCTCCTACCCTTGTAGGCGTTGTGCTCTCACCGCTTACAATGCGTTGAAGTGGCAGACAACCTGAAAACCACTTCGCTCTATGGGGCAGCCATATTGCGTTACGCCAGAATATTGTAAAGTGGCGTGAGATTGCATGCTAAAACTGTTGGCTTTCCTCCATAGTCTTACTTCGTGTAAAATTCCCCGTCTGTTGCTGTCGCATTCATTGCTTCGCCCTTGCGGCTGAAAGTGCCGCTTTATTTTTCCTAATAGACATCCACTCTGCGGAGCATGTGCGGCCAAGAAAACTGCTCGAAGAATTCGTGGTCGAGGCTACTGTCATATCTGACCAACTGCACCAAGTACACTATCAGAATGATGACGACTTGATCACCTATCTGGCAGTGATGATGAATGCCGTGAGTATGTTTCGTCGTAGAACAAGAAATGGTGATGCAGAAATGAATGCAAGCCGCAGTGAAAAGAAATACCTAGTAATTTTTGTATAAGTGGCCTAAAGCACCCACCCTGCACGAACGAAGCAAAATGTGGGCTTTTTTTTTTTTGCACTGGCATCGCACATTAACTGAGTGACTGCGCTCTCACGTTCCTCTATTTGATACAGAACCCTTCAGCATGTTGTTCAAGAACAGCATAATACCAATTGAAGATGCGAAGCCTTTGAGCAACACGGATAATAGTTCAAATGTTTCGCTCCGAAGCTACGTCATGATTGTGAGGGGCGCCGTAGAAGGGAGGGGGGGGGGGGGGCTTTTGAAATTTTGACGACCTGGTGTTTTTTAAAGGGCACCTAAATCCAAATACAAGATCCTCTATAGCACATCGTCTTCTTCGATTTCCGGTGGAGACCCGATGGCTCAAATTCATTGGGTCACCGTAGCCACTAGACCATCACCGCGGGCACGTGCGACGCAGGAAAACCAGTCCTAGAAATCAGATCACGCCCTGTAGCTAGAAAATGGGGCGCTCTAATATTTCTGAAAATACACAAGTCCACGCTATTGTACAAAGGGCGCATAATAGCTAATGTACCAAAAATCTGTCCTTGGAGAGAAGTGAGTCATGTGCTTAGACATACGACTTTGACTTGGCACAAACTTCAGGGTTTTTTGCGTTTTCTTTTTCTTCACAGAAACGAAAGTTCTTGGCCCCATTTCTCATATTCCTTCTAATGTTAAACTGCCTGTTCTGCTTGAGTGACAATAGAAATTTTCTTTTTTCATCGTATTGTTTCTGGTTTTACTCAAAATTGACGCGTCAGTTTTTGCGCTGAATTCAATGCGTCTCTGAGCCGCAGTGTCATTTTGTACTTTGGTCATACTGGTGAGCACGTGAAAGGCCAAACTGATCTTTCTGAGCTCCCACAATACGATACTGCGGTGTGAAAACCAAAAGATGTTCTAATGTGACATTCGAGTGATCGCTCTGAAAAAAGTACCCAGCCCAAGCCCAACATGCTGACCACATGTTCTGAAAACCTCTAATGAATGTACAAATATAGCATATTCTAATAGAAGTTAGAACTTGAAGCCAGTAAGTATTACGTTCTTGAACGCCATATGGATTGATCGATATGTGGGATTTAACGTCCCAAAACCACCATATGATTATGAGAGACGCTTTAGTAGAAGACTTCGGAAATTTCAACCACATGGGGTGTTTTTTAACGTGCACTCATATCTGAGCACACGAGCCTACAGCATGTTCGCCTCCATAGAAAAATAATACAGCAGCCGCCACCGAGATTCGATCCCGTGACATGCGGGTCAGCAGCCGAGTACCTTAGCCGCTAGACCACCGTGGCGGGGCTTGAACACCACATGGCTTTGCATATGTATCATAATTTTGTATGAGAGATATGCACCTAGAGACTGCAATTATATACAAGCGCACGGACGCAGTAGCCGGCGCCACCGAGAGGATCATATCTTACAGCACATACCTTTATACACCACCTCTTACGGCCCATAAGACAGTTAACAGCAATGGTCACCTCAAAATATTCATTCATAAAGGCTTGTTTCTAACCCTGTGCTCACTTTGATAAATTGTGGGTACCATACTATAGTGGGTACCAATGTACCCACTATAGTGGGTATACATGCCTCTCCATCCCACAAGCGTAAGAGCAAAACTATTCGCGTACGAGCAAAGTACAATTTCACAATCCGGAAAACGCTACTCTTACCGCGATACGAGGCTTAGTAAGCAAGAAAACGTGAGACAAAGGAAACGCGAGTGGCGACGCCACCTTGAGATTCCCGAACCAAACACTATGACTAAGAAATTTCGAAGGCGTGTACTGGGTCCTACGTAGCTTCAAATCAATAAAAAGGAAGTACATTGAAGTTGATGTATTTGCAGGTGTCATATAGACTTGGCTTATGAAGATCAGGAAATTCCATCAAGCTAATGCCACGACAGTACCAAAAGTACATCTTGAAATTAATGACGTCACTCGCGCAATTTTTTGCACTAAATTTGAAAACAAACCTTAAATCTTGATTTTTCTCTGCTAATAATGAACTTATGACAGTACAACCTATGGCTTTAGAGTCCTCATAGCGCAGTTAGTCAATCTAAACCACCTATGTGTTTCTCTTTAGCATCTCTTTAACATAGTTCCTCTGCAACACTGTTTCAGGTTAATCTTCGGTACCATGGCATGCACAGCCCTCGCATTCGATTTAAGCTTGTTGGAGTCACCAGGAGTCTGGTGAGTGTGTTGAATGACGAAGCGAATTTATCAGTTTTGCAAGCATGGGGCAGCGTTTGCCAGAATCGGGTTAAGCAGGCGAAAACTAGCAGTTCGACCTAAACACGTTTACCTAAGACTTTCGAAGGTCAAATTAGTGAGAATTGACGGACGGGCTAGTTCGTTAGGGATAACATAAAAGTAGCGCTAGACTAAGAAACAACATGAGACGTTTTTAACATGAAAATTTTTGAAGTATGCTTTCAGTACTTGCTATTCTTGTCACAACTGTTCCATTTATGTTTTCCCTCACGATACCAATGCTAACATAGGTTCCTTTCTTCAATCATGTATTTTATTTCTATCGCCTTTCGGCATGGTTTCAGCTCTGTATAATGGCTATAACTTGCTTTGCATCTTGTGATTATTGCATACATTGTGTATTAATAACATAATTAACGTTTAACTTCTGTACTGCTCAATGGTTATATGATCCTCATGTCCTGTTATTATGCTTGCATGTTTTTACGTCTACATACTGTTTTTGTGTGTTTGAAAAATTACTGTATTGCCCAACTGCCACGCTCTCGAAGGAGAGTAGCAGTATTGTAAATAAATAAATAAATAAATGAATAAAATACAGTTACAATACTGATTGTTGGCCTATTTGCTACTTGCTTACTGACATGCTTTGGTCGCAAATAACACACACAAAGTAAAGAAACACTCAACGACAAGCGCAAGAGGCACTTCCAAATAAAAATGACCCGGCGCAAATCCAGACTTAAATAACAACATACAGACATGTGCAGTTTTCACACAGCCTTACGCTATCCCGCTATCGAACCATCTCTTTTCCGATAAGCGCAACGTCACCGATGGTTCGCTGATATAGCTTTCACCTTTCTTCCTAATGTAATATGCTTCCATCAACTCACGCGCCCAGATTCTAGGTAGAAGGCATAAAACTGTGCGTGAGTTGTGCTTGTGCTTGTCATTGAGTGTTTCTTTACTTTGTGTGTGTCTGTGTGTTATTTGCAGCCAAAACATGTCAGTAAGAAAATATAGTTAACCAGTAAATAATAAATTGTATGTGCGATCTTTTCTAAATATTCAATGCCTGTATGCTTTATTACGGGGTGGTTTGTTATTTATGAAAAATTTTGAATGTGTTGAAAAATACATAAGTACTGTCTAACAGTAAAAAAAATATATTCATAGTCACTCATGCGAGCAAAATTCCAGAGATCTTGGTACTGTATTACTTGAGTGTGATGGCACAACAAGAACAAAAAAGACACAGATGCAAGACATACCCAGTGGATGTGCCTGGGTTTTTTTTTTTCTGTAGCGCAATCAGACTAATCATGCTCAAACAACGGTAGCTTATCTTCAGCTGTGCAAACATGTCTTTTAGCAAAAAAAAAAGGGTACATATGAAGTTTTACGAGCTTCGAATCATGGTACAATTATGAGGCACGCCATAGTTGGCGAGTTCGGATTAATTATTTAAAACTTTTCAGACTTTCAGTCCCAAAACCACAACATGATTATGAGAGACGCCGTAATAAAGGGCTCCGGACATTTGAGTCAGCTAACGTGCTCCTAAATCTAAGAACACAGGCATCTATCATTTGATCTCTACCGAAATGTGGCCCCCACAGCCGGGAATCGTCAAACCTCCGAGGCGCGCGAGTACACTTTGTACTACTGCTGTTTTTTCTCTGCTAATAGCCGAGAATAGCTGCTGGCGACGCAGGTTTGATTGCTTTATCTGCAGCATCCCCTGAACCCATGCGTTAACACAGACAAGTGATGCGAATAAGAAAGCACAGTCATAGCTAACTTCAGCTTGCCGCAATAATTGCAAATAGTTTCAACTTTTTCGGTGTGTTTTTTGTTCATTGTTCCTTTTGGGTAACCTTGGTTATGTTTTTATGTCGTTGCAGAACTTATCGATATGTAGTATCAGAGGTAAACTGGACCTCAAGCTTCCAACAGCAAAACAGTTATTACAGAACAGAACAGTTTTATGAGTAGGATTCATTGATGATCCGCCTTTCATTATGCAGGTGGATGTTTTCGCTATTTACATGAATGGTGGTTACCTGGAGGCATATGGTACTATTGAAGGGCTTGTGAACTACGTAAGCAATGGAAACATTCCAGAACAGACTGACGTCGTTTACCTTATTACACAGTAAGTAAAATGCTGAAAATGGCCTATCAGTATTACCCTGAAACACATCAATAATTCATTAAGACAGAAGTAATACCTTGTGCTTTAGGTCATATAGTACAACAATCTGGTAGATAGTTTGATATGCTCCTACAGAAACAGCTACCTCGGGGTAGACATCTTTAGGCTTGACAAACCGACATATTCGAAAACTGTCGATTAGATCTGCATAGAAGAAGATCTGCTGGAAATCACGATGGCAGTGGCTCACCTGCTAAGAAATTGCATGCTCAAAGGTATGATCATGATCATTCTGGGCCCGATTATGAACAATAAAACACAAATTCCTCCCCGGCTATCTAAGTTTGCCCTCTTCTGTTCCAGCTAATTTGACAATGTCAAACATCTTAATTTCGCCACTCTATCGAACAGTCTGACTTCCCTCACAGATTCACACAATATAATGTCGTGTTAGATTACACCTGGGCTATTTCGATAAAAAATAAAACGTTAGAAAAATAAAATTCGTATTCGGTGACAAAACGGAGAGGGGTACGTCGCGACTGGACACGTAAGGCGGTGTGTCGCAGAGGTAAAGCATCCCCGCGGGAATCTAAGCACTGTTAAAGTGCTTTATTTAAAACTTGTTATCTGTTGTAATTTGTTTCTTCATTCGCAGCCGGAATATGGTAAACGGTAGGAATGGACTAGCCCCTGCAGAGCAGAGAATGACAGGTAAGCGAGACGTCCCACTTGTCACAAAACTCCTCTAAGAAAAGTTTAACTCCCCTTGGTGCCTTATTTTTGGCCCAATATAGCCGACCTAGATATAAGTTTCTGTGATATTAATTTTTTTTTCTTCGGCAGTACATGCACGTAACTATCCTGCCAAGAATGCGGTGTCGAACTGGTAATCCCTGTATAAAGCATTGAGGAACGCTTGTCCTATCGTAAAGTGGGTGCAGGTGGAAGTTTGCGTCTGTGTGCGTCACCTGTCGCGTTTCGCAATGCTCCCTACTTACTCTTTTCCTTCCGTGATGGCGGAAATCGGACCTTCAACCACGTGCTACGCCGCGCAACACCGACTTCAGTTGCTACGTGGCAAGGACGTCGGTCATGCATTCATGTCCGGGTATAACAAAAACGGGCAACACGAAATGACAAACGTATTAGATAAAACATCACTGATCATGATGAGTATGTTCCAACTAGCCCAATTTGCTACTTTACGTCAGCGCATACAAATACACACGTAGCCGGCGCCCTTTCAATGGCCACATTTTTGCGCGCTCGCTGATACCAATCTTTTTTCTTTTTTTTTTCATGAATATAACGCCACCACAACTTATGAATTATTAAATCTTCGCTTAATAACGCCAGAACTTTGAACCTGCTTGTGGTGTGGTGTAGCGACTCGACTTGCCGAGACGTGGCAGTGAACCGCGAGTATACCGGTGGGAACACGCAACAGACAAATGAACCAGCTGCTTATAATATTCTTACGTTGAACGCATCGGAACGAAACAGAGCAAAAATGTGGCCAAGTTGTTTCTCGCAATGTTTCTTTCAGGTCTCTCGTATGTTGGAGGAGTGTGCACAAAAGAAAAAATCGGAATGGGCGAAGATATTGCCCAGTCCTACAAGGGCGTCTTTACGATGGCGCACGAGCTGGCTCACACGTGAGTGTTGAACAACTCCACATGTACTCGGTATAGTTACTTCTGCACAAAGTGCAAATAATATGTTATGTACATTCATGTAGGGCTTCATAAAGAGGGGTAAATTGAACAGCACTCGTTTTCCGCCAGAAGTTACATGAAAATCCACACAAATTTTTCGTAAAAGAAACTGCTTAGATTCCGAAGGATTTGTCCTGGTGTGGTAATCGAACCCAGGACCAACGCAAGGAAAACTTGTGTCCCGACAGTTATGAAGCTTTATTTATGAGAAATACACGTGGACTTCCTTGTGGCTTTGCGCTGTGAACGGGTACTGATCATTTTCTCTCTTAAATCTTGACCCTTTTGCGAGACTCCGCTGAACTGATTTGCGATAATATGGCTGCATTTTCGTCAAGCGGTCTTGTCTTCAATGCTGCAGCTGCCTAAATTAAAGCATGCAAGTATGTGTATGTGTCTTTCGATGCTTTTGTTTCCTTTCCCTGGCTTTCTACAGGCTTTCTCTTCTACAGATGTGCCTCATCCCCGTACTCGATTTGGCCCGCTAGCTCCCCTAAATGTCCCCCCTTTCTTCTCCGACCCTAATCACTCTCCCGTTTCCCCATTTGTCATCCCCTGTAATGATCTGTTTTCGTTAGAATAGAGTAAATGAAGCATACACATACACGGGCTAAGGTAAGCAGTTGCAATCTTGAAAAAGACACGGCTAAACCATAACGCGAGTAAGAACACGGGTATCAAAGATTTTTTTATTACTTAGCTTACACATTCGCGAGTGAAAACTGAAGCATACAGTTTGCGTAATTACGTAACTGACAGTTAATTATATACGCAGCCTGGGCGCACAGCATGACCAGGTGGGACACCGCGAGTGTCCTTGGTCCGCCGGAAGCCTGATGAGTTACGTCGACGGCGGAGAGAACAGATACCGCCTTACTCCTTGCAGCAAGAGGCAGATAAGAAATGTCATCAGGTAAGCTACAGCTGAATCACGCGGGAAGAATAGCGTTGGCACTGTCTGTATATATATTGTATAAATTTGGTGCGTTAAAAAATAACCGCTCTTATTGTTTAGCAATGTGGGGTGCGCAATTTATTGATTATTGGTAGATAACGGCTGACGGCAAAGAGGTAAGGGTTTCAAAGAAAGGAAGCGGACAGAGACGTCCCCAAGCATTCATTCTCTCTATCGCTTCTTTTCTTTGCTTCAACCCTGCAGCCACTATTTGCCACGGCAAACTATCAGAAAACATTAACAGGGAGGGTGGGCGCTGCAGTGGATCTCCTCCACCCCTTTAAGGGGAACACTGCATACACCCACGGGCAGATAACGCAAAGAGAGTCCCTGCAAGGACTGCGGGAACTGGCTGAAAGCAGGGAAGTACAACCAGGGTTGACGCTTAATATTACGGTAATATTACTTCATCTCCTTGGTCAGTGTTCATTATTCCCTCTTTCATTTCTCTCTTCCTCTCTCTATTGGTGTTATCTGCCCATGGTGTACGACCATGGTGGGGAGTACACCATGTGCCCATGGTTGGCGGACTTTGCATCCCCCTTCTCACCCCCCTGCCCTCTACCGTGGGCGCGCTGGTGCTCCGCCCTTCCATCAAACTGGATGCTCGCTTTATGTAGGCGATAGAGTAAGTGAGTCTGAGCTATACTTAAAACACTTGCCACTGTGCAACAACAATTCACATAAAGTACGAAGTGGGGGCTGATTTCCAGTACATCATCGAAGAAACTTCACTCAAGAACTTGTACCAGGTAACTTCCTGCCGTTACATGACGCAATACAAAAGCTCCACAACGACACTTGAGTCATAGGGATCACAGAAATTATTAAGGCTCGAACTGATTAGGCGTCTACGAAGCAAGATACAAACGTTAATTTGTTTCGAACGGGCAGAAGTGGGGCGCTCGTATGGGCTAGTAATAATTTTGTCAAGACGAAGCTTGCTGTCATGAGGACGGTGTCATTGCCGAAACTTTAGGCCCAGGTACTTCGCTTGTGACTGTGATCAATCGAAAATACATACACTCGGGTGTACAGACACGTTTTCCCCGTGGCAAACCAGCGCACTACTTACGTCACGAAACTGGAGAGATATTTATGTGCTAGTAAAATATTTGCGTAGTTACCATAATATCATTTGTTTGTGGATATATAGCGTTTCATTTTTTTCCTACAGCAAACTGCCGCAAAGGTGCCTAATGGAAACTTCGAGAAAAAACTACATGGTGCACCCAGGCACCTTGCCGGGGAATATGATATCCGCTGATCTATTCTGCAAGTTGTATTTGAGGAAAAAAACTAACTCGCCACAGCAGTATACAAAAATAGTAAGCTATACTTCATTTCGTTTTATCACGCAGCAATTATTATAAACTATGTTTACCCCCCTTAACATAGGCGCACTGTTACTCCCAGAAAACGCGAGCCAAGGAAATGTGTCGTAAACTAGAGTTGAAACAGTTAGCACAGTATATTAGTAAAAGCGACAAAAATGGGCCCAGCATGTTTTTTCTGCCAAAACACAGTCGACATGCTCTTCCGAGTCATTGTGACAGAAAGTGTAATGTGGCAAAATCAACTCGGCTTGTTTATTCAGACACATCTATAGTGTAACGATCGATGACCCATTTCTGATTAAAAACACGCAGGCACTGATGGAATTTTTCAAACAGTCAAGTCATTAACGTGGTCGGTCTTTCAATTGACATAAACGACCTATACTGCTCACTGCCTCATGATGAGGTATTAGAATGTATAAGGGATAACATAAAAGTCTTCGGGCAATTGATCTTCCAATTAAAAACTGGCATCAGTGCGCGAGATTTTCTTGACCTGGTTTTGCTGCCCGTTACCTCTACGTTTCTTCAATGGAATGATTGCTTTTATCTGCAGAAAAAAAAAGGTGTTTCAATGGTCTCATGCATAGTACCTCTACTCAGTGATCTACTCTTGGCAAAAATGGGCAATAAACTGCTGAAAAAGTTAAAGGGCACGCATGTCGTCAAAGTATTCAGATACGTGGACCATTTCTTGGTTCTAAATTGTAACCCTTCTTTGTTCCACTCGATTCATGCTCAAACGATAGGCGTTTTTGATGATTGTTTGAAGTCTCTTGTGTTGACACATCAGATGCCCGAGAATTACAAGTTACGATATTTGGTTATAAGATTGTTTTTAGCACACAGTATATTTGATAATGTTACGAGCCACGTGCAAAAAACCTTTACTTCCTTTTTTTTCGCTCACAGCAAGTTAGTTAAGCGAGGCATAGCACGAACCTGTCTTGAGAATGCCTTGAATAGGTCGTGCGTTCACAACATCTCGGCGTGCTTCAAAGCTCAAGTGTCCCGGCTTATGGCTTCAGGTTTTCCTGAGGCGTTTATCGCTTCTGTTGCTGAGACTACACTGCGGGCCAATAGGGCAGATCATAGGCAGAGACAGGATCCGAGCAACACGAATACAGAGCGTGAAAGGATAGCCGTTGTTCCGTACAAACACCAGATATCAGACAGTCTCAAGAAAATTGGAAAACGTGCGGGAGTTAGTGGGCCGTTCTCTGCAACGTTCAAATTAATCAGTCTAACCAAATCTACAAACCCCCTGAAGACGCAGTCATCAACTGAATGTAGAGTTAAGCATAGAAACAGGTATGTGGTATGCTCCCGGGAAGTTGTCTACAGGACCCCCCTTTCATGCGGTGCTTGTTATGTCACAACGACCGGAAAGTGTCTGAACGATTGACTGAGAGAACACGCTAACAATGATAGAAAAGGGAAAGATGGTCTTCTTGCTCAGAACTGCAGTGAGTGTAACTGTGTGCCCCTTTTCAAGGGCACAGCGACGCTGTACAAGCACAAGGATGAGCGCACCCGAGTCATCATCGAGGCCGCGCAGATGGCACGTGAACAAGTGTCATGCATTGGCAAGCCCTCCGTGTCTTTGTCCGAGAAGGAACTAAGATTAAGGTTCCTCGAAGGTTTTGGTGCACGCAAGTAGTTATATTATTTTTACTCGTCTGTTTTGTTTCCTCATAGGCTTTTCTTCGCCTTTTTGCATTCTCATGCATTGCTCTTTGTGCGACATGGTTTTTGTCACATGGTTTACTGTCTCCTTTATATTTTTTCGTGCTCTGCGCAAAAAACTCGGTTGGACGTTAGCGCTCGTGTCCTTGTTTCTTTGTCGTCATTTTATTCTCGCGCTATAACTATCGTCATGTCATGCCAACTAGCCCAAACTGCGACACTTCTAAGTTACCCTCCACGTCATGCTAAACCTGTCAGCCCTGAAACTACACGTCACCGAAATTGATCACGATGCCAGCCAGGAACACTATAATCTTACCCCAATCGTTACTTTTTGCTTATATGTTATATCACTAATCTGGGCACCATTACACTGCAGTATTTTCCTTTTTTTACTCCTTCACATTCGATCGTAAGCTTTAGTTAGCGTTGCCCAAGCTAACTTCCACTGCATCTAGTCAAAAGTAACTTCGACAGTGCGCTGTACAATGAAGTGAGGCAAGTTGAAACATCTCAACGGATCTTCATATGCAGTCACCATGTGCACTTAGCATTACCATACCGCTTAGATGACATTACTTTGTTCCTTTTTTTAAGATTCTCATCAGTTTGTAATGTAGAAAAGCGAGATTATAGTGTTCCCTTTCGAATAGTGTTCGCAATGCTTCTGATAAAATGTGGCGCATGCTATTGCTGGGTCACCTCTCTTTATCCAGACTCCCGGATACAGCAAAAAGTGCAAGATGCAATGCTGCTTTGTCACGGGTCGTCTAACGTGGTGTTACGAAGTGGATATACTGGACGGCATGTCGTGTGGTGAAGGAAAGGTAAGCAGCTTGTTTTTCAATTGCGCGATATATATGGCTTTTGAAACAACAATATGGACAGCGTTGGCAGGAGCGACGGCAAAAGCATGGCAGATGGACGTGACGGCTTTATTGAAAACACCACTGCTTTGACCCGCGCTCCGCATAATTTCGTGGCCGACTGTACCTTTTATGCACCAGTATCTCGAACGACGGGAACACGCTGTAAGATGCACCGTTTAAAATCTTAACATCCCAATCGCCCAAGCAATAGCAAAGCCCTTTGCGGAGTTTGTCACACAAGAATAGTAATCGATCCTGCGCCCTTTTTCTGACGTTGAAGTGATGCAAGATTGCCGCTTCCTAAAATTAACAAGAAGGGACTCTTGTGCTACGATCGTTTCACGACAGTTTTTAACATGGACAAGAGGGATACGAAGGACACGACACTCGAAACTGAATTTCAGAAAAAGGCTTCGTATATATGCACCCACGCTGACGCCCAGCGACAAATGAGAAAAAACAAGCACTGAAAATTCATCAAATATTAACTGATGAGACACTATCCAATAATAACTGTTGATATAAATGCAAATAAGGTTAAGCAAAGAGCTGTCACTTTACTAGAGAAAAATAATTTTGAACGCATCAGAAGTGGCATCAGAAGTGAAACGTGCCGTCAGCTTGCATCTTGAAATATTTTCCGCCAAGACAAAAGATTGGTGCTCCGTTCCAGGCCATAGTAAACGAAAAAGACTCGTGGCAGTTATGTCTGTCATCGCACTTTCAGAATCACCTTAAGACTTTAGAGGTGTCTCATCCATGTGTCCTTCTTATACCCATTGTCGATGTTAAAACTGTTCTACTTAACCTTACGGTAAAATGGTCAATTACTAACTAGCCTATAGTTACCAACCTTATTATCCCTCTAGTGTATTTATAGAAAACTATGCTTCTATGTCTCGAATGGCGTGCGTCCTATTATCGTTACACTATTTTTATAGGAATGTAGTGAACGTGTAATACCCATGCAGGCGGGAAACAAGAGTAATCAAGAAGGCTGTTATTTTTGCGTGGCAACAAGACACTTTGAGGGCTGCCCCAAGTAGTATCAACAGTTCTCGGATAACACCTCTTTACGCTGCCCTTTAACAGATCAATGATTTCTGAGCAGCATGCCAGCGAAAACCAGAACAAGAGGTCACGGCTCCGTAGTTGTGTCAATGGGTGACCATGGCTGTTCGATTTAAAATCTTCAACGACCCCCAATTCGAGGGTAGCTTATATCTCGCCTTCACTGCCACACTGACGAGCCCTACGTTCCTACTCGCGGCCACTCATTCACAAGCACGTGTACAGTACCGTCCACTGTTAAAGAGAACACTATAATGAGCACCGTTAAAATTGCAGGACCTTTAGTAGAAAGTGGATAAGGAAACAATGCTTATGCCAGGCACTAGTCTGTCAAAAGGAGCCAGAACAACCAGTCACCACAAGTTTCGAGTAAATCTAAGCCACTATGCTTTTGCAAAAGAGTCAAATACAAATGTGCTGCATATGCAAGTGTTCCCTTTAACAGTGGACCCGACTGTACAACGCCCGTACTGACCGTTGCGCCCATACCGTGTATTCGCATTTTCGCATTTTTTTTTTTTTGGCTGCACGCTGTTGCCTCGTATAGCGCACCATGATAACACAATGCGAAATGACTTGACCGCGAGGCGACCGGAAGTAAAAGTCGTTAACATGTATAACAAAGCACCACATCAGATAAATCGAAGGTTGTGTGTTCCTCTTAGGACAAATTGAAAGTTTCTATACTCTAGTGAGCTCGCGCGAATTGCCACAATGGCGTCACGACGTGCCGCAAAAAAAAAAAAAACAAGAAGCACTGGCGAGTAACGCATCCCGCAGCTAGATCAAGTGAAAATAAACGCAAACAAGTCTAAAGCTATACTGTTTCGACCCCGAAATAAACAAATTGTTCCGCAGTATGTTAAATTTGGTTCTGACTCAATAGAAATCGTGGAATGCCTGAAGGTATTGGGAGTGCACTTCAGTAGTCACCTTACTTGGGATGACCACGTTAATTCTGTAATGATAAAATTGTCTCGCATTGCAGGAATTCTTAGCAAACACCGCCACTTAATTCCACTTAAAGTAAAGTTACTGCTTTATAAATCTTTGTTTGAATCTTATCTAAATTACGCTCACCTAGTTTGGGGAACTACTAAGCTTGCTAATAAAAATAGACTCAACTTACTGCAAAAAAAAATCCTTGCGTTCCATTTGGAATTTGAGCTTCTCGGCCCACACTGGTCATTTATTTCAGAAACACTGCATTACCAAAATTTTCGATCTTTATAATGTAAGATTAGCTCTTAGCTTCAAGAAAGAACTAGCGAACAATTGCAAAAATTCATCTGAGCTGGCCTGCCTTTGCCCGAATGCGCCTGTATACACTTGCAGAAACACTGAACGATGGCACGTGCCCACCTTTCGTACATCATACGGTCTGCAAACATTATCTAATACTTTGCCGCGCTTACTGAACAAACTGGAAGCAAGAAACAGATATGACGCGTACTTCCAAAAAGGAAGTGCGTAGATTGATAGTGTCATCCTGGTAAGGTTTCTTTTTTTTTTTTACGTCGCCCATTTTGTTATCGCCAAGTGTCTATCGATTCTGCCTTGCGGACCTTCGTTACAGACCTTCTTTTTACTCCTCTTTGCTACTCAAATTTTTCGCGCCTTCAACAACAAACATTACTTTTTTCCTGTGTGTACTGTTTTAATGCATTATGCATCCAATTTTTCGGGCCTTCAATTACTAGCCGTTGGTTTTTCTATGTGTAACATTTTAGTGCATATGCATCTCAGTGTGGGTGATACCCTGATTGGTGTAACCATTTTTCTTTTTTTTTCTTTGAAGCGCTTATTCCTGTTCTGTTGTGTGCAGTAGCTCATATGTATACTTTTTATTATCAGTCTTTCTTTTACCGGTGCATCTTTTTTTTTGTAAATTGGCACTATTTGCACTTTTGTAAGTTTCAGTATTGCCTCGTCGTTTCTCTTTTACTTGTTTGTAGCGTTCCCATGTTTTTCGAATACAATATCGTTTCTTTGTTTAGTTGTTAGCGTGCATATATTCTTTACTTGCATATTTTTGTCATCGCAATAGAATTGCGATATTTTGGTGTGTTGTGTTTATTACTGTAAATTTCTACAGCATGCATATCTGCCGTCTGCTGCTGACGTTTGAATTGGGCTGACGGGCCTGTCAAGCTGCTTGTATGCAGCTTTTGTCGTCAGCCTTTCAATGTATTCACGATAAATAAATAAAGATAACTGACCTCAAAAAAAAGTTTTTATGTAGCACGAAGCGACACATTGACGCGAAAACCAAGCGACGGTACTAGAAGGTACACCCTTGAGCAGAAGTATACGGACCATTGCCATCCGTAGACTTCTGACGCCTGCGCCGACGTGTGGCGAGCCGTCCACGGTTATGAGCATTTTCTTTAATTTATGAATACTGTCAGACCTGTTTAGGGCTAATATAGCATATTAACGCGGTAGCGTTAAAGAGCTCGTTTTGCATAAATGTCGGTGTTGGCGTCAGTGTCGGTTGTGAGCGAAAAAAGATCATTTTGTGCGTGACCGGAAAATTGAGAACGGTGCGAATAGAATAAATGATATAAACCCCTGAAGCAGAGTGGGGACCGAGCCAGGATTGTTGAAGTTTGAATAGGGATCAAACCCGAGTCGTTTGCTTGGCAAGCGGGTGTCCGACCCCACGGTCACGCCTCTGCTCGTGATAACAATGAAAATAACTTCCTCTGCTCGAAAATTTCGTGAAGATAGCTTTCAAGCTTCACAAACACACGCTTCCGGTATATATGCTTCACAATTCAACATGAAATGTTGCAGTAATAATGCGTGGTCAAGCGTCCATTGCGAGCGGGTGTCAGGATATGCGATTATCATAACGGCCAAAGCGGTCACCCACTACAAAAGGCACACGTGCCACTGCGCCTATTTTAAGGCCACGTAGCTGGTGCACAGCCAATTCGAACAGGTTTCATGCACTAAGTGTTTGAAGTACGCAACTACGAATAGAATGTCACTATCGCGTTTAACTCCTAAAGGTGAAGATTTAGGGTTCCCCCCCCCCCCTTTTTTTTTCTGACAAATTCCGTCAGAGCTACGCTCTAGACAGCAGGCTGTTTTCCCTTGAATGGCGCATGCGCTAATTTCGCCACGTGCTCCCATGGTCCGTATACTTTTGCTCGTGGTTGTACTTACATAAAGACAACACTCCGCACATGCAGCATATCTCTTCCATGTGTCTTCTCGTGTAAGCGTGTTGTTTGGCGCTACACCAAAGCTGTTCGAAAGATTCCAACAAATCCTCGTTTCAACCCTCGTCGGACAAATCAACGTTCTTAGACTGCTACCATTTTCAATGCTCCTGATTGTGCAAGGCAAGACAAGCGACCGGGCAACACATTCACTGAAACACAGAGCTCGCGTCGCCTGGTGTCTCCTTTTGTACCATCCTTTCGCGTTCTTGAACCATGAACGTAATTCAGCTCACCCAGTTTGCTGGCCTTATTGAATATTCAAGACAGCTTACCTTCTTGGTTGAGTCTGGGCTCAGTCGCGTTGCCGGCGATGTTACATTCGAAGGCACAGCCACTGTCTTAACATTCCGCGCGACTCGGTCTACGGGTCGAGGAACGCCGCGGGCGAGACCTTTAACGGGACGAGGGACCAGTGCTATCCCCGAGCGCACTAAGGGTATGGTGCCTTCCATCGACACCACCGACGCTTCCACTGCTGTCACGTGGTGTCTCGTAAAACTTGACCCGGTGAGCATAGCAGGTGGAAACGCTTCGTTCGATGCGGATCTTATCAACTGCCACTCGGCCAGCTCATCCAGTTGATCACTGTGAACGCGTACTGTCGCCCTATCTATACTGGTCAATATCGAAACGCGCGAGGATGCATTTTTCACCGGGAAAAGCATCGACACGAAAACCGGCCCAGCAAACAAAATGCCCGCACCAGCCAATCTTCCCTCGAGTTTAGGCCTCGGGAGTTCATGATATCATCTGGGTTTTGCACGGCGCAGTGACGAGCCCCGAAAATTTCATCCACGTGGTGTCCTTTAACGTGCAGCTCAAACTAAGCATACGGGCCGTTAGCATTTAATAATAAGATATTGTGTTTTACGTCCCGAAACCATGATATGATTTTGAGAGACGCCGTAGTGGAGGCCTTCGGAAATTTCGACCACCTGGTGTTTTTTTTTTTTACGTGCACCGACATCACATCGTACACGGGTCTGTACCGTTTCGCCTCGGTTGAAAGTGTGATCGCCACGACCGGGATTTGATTCCGCGACCATTGATTGTTGTGGGGTTTAACGTCCCATAACCACCATATGATTATGAGAGACACCGTAGTGGAGGGCACCGGAAATTTCGACCACCTGGGGTTCTTTAACGTGCACCCAAATCTGAGTACACGGGCCTACAACATTTCCGCCTCCATCGGAAATGCAGCCGCCACAGCCGGGATTTGATCCCGCGACCTGCGGGTCAGCAGCCGAGTACCTTAGCCACTAGACCACCGCGGCGGGGCTCGATTCCGTGACCATTGAGTTGGCAACCGAGCAGCGCAACTACTTTAAACCATCGTGGCATCTTTCACGATTTGAAAAACCATACTCCTAGCGTATACTTCCGCTTCGCTGCAAGACCCTTCATTTAGGCACAAGCCTCAGGTGGCGTCATGAAACCCTGTTTCGAACCAGGCGGCGACGCTGGCACTTCAAGAGGAGGTGAAATGTGGGCGGCAGTGTTCTTAGATTGAGGTGCACGCCAAAGATGCCCATGTGGACGAAATTTACCGGAGCCCTCGTCAACGGCGGCTCTCATAATAATATTGTGGTCTTGCGGTCCTGAATATGAGCAGCTTTTATTATCATTCCTTTTTTTCTTGTGCCCGCTTTCTTATTCCAACATTTCCGTAATTGCTCCGCCGCGGTGGTGTAGAGGCTAAGGTACTCAGCTGCTGACCCGCAGGTCGCGGGATTGAATCCTGGCTGTGGTGGCTGCATTTCCGATGGAGGCTGAAATGTTGTAGGCCCGTGTGCTCAGATTTGGTTGCACATTAAAGAACCCCAGGTGGTCGAAATTTCCGGAGCCCTCCGCTACCACGTCTCTCATAATCATATGGTGGTTTTGGGACGTTAAACCCCACATATCAATAAATCGGTATCCTGAATATGAAGAGCCTTTGTTATCGTTCTTTTTTTCCTTGTGCACGCTTTCTTAATGGGCAATGTTGCCGAGGTAGAACACACGGAGCACTGCACCGACCAAAGTAAAAAAATTAATACATACACACACAAATGTGTATTAAAATAAAGGTAAATAATAAAGGTTTGTGCGGATCAAATCGTTAGTTTGCATCGTGTTTGCTATACCGTCGCCATGTATGATACCGACGAGCCGATGGTATTTCGTCACTTTTTATGCTTGATGCGCAACGTTACACCTCACTGTGAATTTCGCTTTGTTTTACGCTGTATTAAGAGCACTTAAAGGAACGATCGTGACTCCCCTTTTTTTCGCAGACTTGCTGGAAGGGAGCGTGCAGAAGGCGGCACCCGCGGTAGTGAATCTCAGCCATCGGAACGCCACGTGAAACCTGAGGACTGGTACAAGTAAATCCGTTACTCGGAAGATGTCCTCATCTACAACTCCTTCTGTATTCAAGCTAACTCTGAAAACGCGCTACTTCTGCAGCATCCTGACTGTTTCATTCTCGGTGGTCGTCAGCTGCTCAATAAAGAAGTGTAGCAAAAAAGTAAGCACTGGAATTTCTACTGGCCACCTCTACGAGGTGTGTTTGAAGCCTTCCTAAAGGAACCATGACACCCATTTTTCGATCAGAATCTGTATTATGTAGGTTAATGTTTGTGTATTCACAAATAAACAGAGCGCATTTGGCTGATGATTTTATTTAAATAGAGTATTGTCACAAATACATAGTGACCTTCGAGTCAAGCAACACTGGCACATTCGCCAGCCGTGACGTAACAAGCAGCTTGCCGTGCAACCGTCTGCATTTCGGTGAAAGATAATGTTCTGTAGTGAGACATGCGTGATATTGATATATTTTAACTTTTCCCACCTTGTCACTGATTATGAACGATTAGTTGCGGCTGAAACCTTGGTAAAAGACGATGGTGTCACTCCGTGAAGCACATGACGTCACGAATGACTTGGCAAAATAGTGATCACCCGTGGTGTACAGGGTTTGTAGCCGGCGACTTGTACGGCTTGTTCTACGTTGCAATTTTTTTTGCACAGCATGCTTTTCATATGTGTGGATACATAATAGACCCCCTGCTTCTTTTCGCTGAAGATCACAAATTTGGGTGACCCTGTCATGGCCCCTTTAAGAAACACAGCACTGTTTACATGCTGTTTAACAATATGTTTTCAGAAGGTTAACCGGGGTTTTCCATGTTTGTCGATTAACGAAGGACACGAGCAATTAAGAAGGAGAATAGCGTAACACAAGTGAAGTACGAAAATTGCCATACAAGTAATCTTGTAAAGGTAAGCTTTATAGTGTCCTGCAAGGTTGCTGTTGGAAGGACCTGAAACGGAGCCAGAAATCGAAGGTAGCCAAAGAAGCCATGTCACTTGTATGTATGTATGTATGTATGTATGTATGTATGTATGTATGTATGTATGTATGTATGTATGTATGTATGTATGTATGTATGTATGTATGTATGTATGTATGTAGGTAGGTAGGTAGGTAGGTAGGTAGGTAGGTAGGAGGTAGGTAGGCAGGCAGGCAGGCAGGCAGGCAGGCAGGCAGGCAGGCAGGCAGGCAGGCAGGCAGAGCGCAGGCAGGCAGGCAGGCAGGCAGGCAGGCAGGCAGGCAGGCAGGCAGGCAGGCAGGCAGGCAGGCAGGAGGAGGCCAGGCAGGCAGGCAGGCGGGCAGGCAGCAGGCAGGCAGGCATGCAGGCAGGAGCAGGCAGGCAGGCAGGCAGGCAGGCAGGCAGGCAGGCAGGCAGGCAAGGAGGCTAGGCAGGCAGGCAGGCAGGCCAGGCGGGCAGGCAGGCAGGCAGGCAGGCAGGCAGGCAGGCAGGCAGGCAGGCAGGCAGGCAGGCCAGGCAGGCAGGCAGGCAGGCAGGCAGGCCGGCAGGCAGGCAGGCAGGGCAGGCAGGCAGGCGGCAGGCAGGCAGGCAGTGCAGGCAGGCAGGCAGGCAGCAGGCAGGCAGGAGGCAGGCAGGCAGGCAGGCAGGCAGGCAGGCAGGCAGGCAGGCAGGCAGGAGGCAGGCAGGCAGGCAGGCAGGCAGGCAGGCAGGCAGGCAGGCAGGCAGGCAGGCAGGCAGGCAGGCAGGCAGGCAGGGCAGGCAGGCAGGCAGCAGGCAGGCAGGCAGGCAGGCAGGCAGGCAGGCAGGCAGGCAGGCAGGCAGGCAGGCAGGCAGGCAGGCAGGCAGGCAGGCAGGCAGGCAGGCAGGCAGGCAGGCAGGCAGGCAGGCAGGCAGGCAGGCAGGCAGGCAGGCAGGCAGGCAGGCAGGCAGGTAGGTAGGTAGGTAGGTAGGTAGGTAGGTAGGTAGGTAGGTAGGTAGGTAGGTAGGTAGGTAGGTACTTGCGTGTGTATCTATGTGTGCACGGGGGCGCTGATAGGTGTCACTTCAGTATTGCTGGCACTTCGGAGCACTTGTTCGCCACGATACTTTCGCTGGTTTGTACAAGAACGACAGTATAGGTGATGACAGAGCCCGCAATCTGCAAAACAGAAGGAACAGTCGTGTAAATAACGTGCCTGCACTCCGATTTGTACATATTTAGGCGTTGCATTCCCGGCAACCGTCACCCCTGTCGCGGACTTGCTAAAATATACCACTTTTTTATCCACCGGAAGGTCAAGCATCATGCATTTCGTGATCCCTGCACCTGGAAAGTTAGTTGTTAACGTTTGGTTTTAGTTTATCATCTTTTATTGATTCTGTCTGAAGGGCACTAGTGGGTACAGCAGTAATGTTCAAGTGATAAACACTTGCCTGAAATAATTGTGATTTCTCTCTAGAATTATCATTCTGAAAAAGCCAGCCCGGTTTTATTTTCTTTTAATTTACACGAATTAGCATATCGCGGCACTTCATGAGACATTTCACGATATGCGTTATCGCGGTATTAAAGAGCTCCTAGACCACACCAAATTCAAAGGCGACAAGTAGATTCTTTTTCGCCTTCGTGACGCCATCTCTTCCTTATCACTTCTTTATTCGTAAAACACGTGGAATCTCAACACTAAACGTTGTACCAGTCACGATTTTACTCTGTCATGTACGCTTGTTCGGTCGCCACCGCAGAAAACGACTTCGGTTTATCGCGGGGGATAGTCATGCGAAACAAGATAGAGCGGGCACGCAACTGCACTGCAAACCAGGGAGGGTGACAATTCACAACAGACATATCTAATACATGTGACCAATCGAGAGCTTGTTACGTCTTGACGTCACGTGGACTAACTTCTGGCGTTAACGAATCGGGACGCAAAGATGGAAGACGCTGGCAGAGAATAAGGCGTTCTTTATTTGTACTCTCCGAGCTTGTTTAGGGGCCCCTTTCAAGACATTCTACATCTACAATAATCTAGTTCAATAATCTAGAAGTCACATCAACAATAATATAGTTTGACACGTAACCAGCATCCAGCTCAGGATATGCACAGCTAACCCCCGTATTCAGAAACGCTCATCGACTCGACTTTCACCCTTCATTTGACAGAGTTGAGCAGTGTGCCGCTGCTCGGCTGAAAATGACGCTGCGTTACTCAAGAATAGCCGCAAATTATCACTGATATGCAGTGACTTAGCCTACCTATAGATGGCGCAACCATCGGCTTTCTCAAGTGAAGGGGAATCGTTGAGTGAAGTGTCGTTCTAGAATACGGGGGTGAGTCTTCCTATTGAGTTGTGAATGCAAAATATCAATATCAACACGTAGTCACCCTGCATCATCTCGCTGGCTTTTATGAAACGTTAGGGCTGAGTGAATACTGAAATCTGGCAACTTACGGTCACGATCAGGGGCAGATTGATGACGAACATGCCACAACCAGTCAACGAGCCCTGAAGGTCTTCCACAGTTAATATGAGTATGTGCAGCTGCAAGCAGAACAAAGTGTGGTAAGAAGTATGCTTGCAAGTTAAATAACATCTCGGTGGCTTTATGAGACTGTGGTGAGAGCCAACTGCTACATTTTGCGTACGTACCCTATGTGTTGTAGCGTCTGAAAGCGTTTCGAACTCCGTAGCTTGAATGATGCTTTGAATGCGGGAAGCCTGTAAGAAATATAAACGGGTCATTTGAGTAAGATCTAGGCAACGTCGTAATCATATATAGGCGTATCTACCAGGGGAGCAACGGAAACGCCTTCATGTGATCTTGCTGCATCTGGGGTGCATGCGGGTAATAAATCGATGTGCAAATGTAGAACATGAGAGGACCAGTATTATGACACTGAACTTTAAAACCTATTCTGCATTTATTTGCATATTCTGCACAACGACCAGTGGATTCAGAATGCATGGGGTGGAAAGAGCACCTAATTTTCACATACACAGCTTGTACCGCGCAGTGTTGTGTGTCTGTGACGAAGAAGGTATTAGAGCAAAACGAAATTTGAACTTGTACAGATACAGAAGCTCGTCCAGTGCTTTTCCTCGTGCACTCGAAACCCAAAGGAACAGTCCCGGTAGTCACGTCGGTACTGAAAACACAGCACATGACATTAAGGCCTGTACTAACTGTGTTAATTTTTTCGACGCGGGATCAAATATATACCGCTAGTAGACAAACCAGAAAAGCCTTAAGGCAGAAGGTCATGGATCGCTACCTTTGCTAAAGGTAGGAAGCTGCGATGAGACTTATTGAGATGTATAGAAGTGAATAGGATGAAGAGGATTGATCACGCATGTAGTACAAGCGTTGTATAAAAAAAATCAATTATAAGGTACAGCATGGCCAATCCCCCTTGTAGGTATGAGCCATGATCTTCTAGGCGACAAGACAAGATATGCACTAACCATTTCCATATGTCTCATTAAATAAGTTCTTATAACCTGAACCTTTAAAAGCAGATATGTTTTCATACGCGCAGACCCAGTCTCGTCGTGCGCAGTAATATACACTGAATTTATTTCACGCAGCACACGCTTCTGTCATAAGCAGTTCGTCATGCTTAAGAGGTTGATTGCCTAATGCTTGTATGGCATGCATTTCTTTAATAACACGGTACTTACTAATGTGAACTACGACTTCAATAAAGTGAAAAACTGTGCAAAGATGGTGTGGCTACTGCAGGCGATGGCTGTCCCCAACATGCCATTCGCACGTGTCTTCTCAAGCGGTATCATTCTGTGGTACTTTCAGTTTGGAGAAAGATAATACGCTGTGTGCGTGTGGGGTATACCAAAAATCTACCGAGCAACGTCCTACGTCTCGATCAACTTTGTTCTTGAGTTCCACAACTGTCCTGTTTCGCACAGCCGCTTGAGCAAGGCGGCAGTCGTAGTTACACTTCCAGCATCTGTGATGGTCTTTAGCAACCGACGCTTTACGTCGAGTCTCATACGACTGCAGCAACCCTTCCCGTTAACGAGCACTCACTACAACGTCACAAAGTCCTTCGTCGAGGCGGTTTTCTTGAAATACTAATGTGAGTCTAGATTTGATGATGATGATGATGATGATCCTTGACACTCTGGCGCACACCCACAAAGGGGGATCGGCCAAGAACCGGGCGGCAGGATCTTAACTAAAAGGCTAATGGTTTTTCAAAGAAAACGTAATTTTGGGCTGAAAAAAAAATATAGAAAGAAAAGCCGAAAATCGAAAAAGGAGTATATCTGAGCAGGGAACGATGCAGGCCATCAGATGCGATTTCAGACAGAGGTAATGGTGGGTCTAAAATGATGTGTGTGTGTGTATATATATATATATATATATATATATATGAAAGTAGATGCGCCCCCACACAACAACCGCTCACCGCGCCGACGCCTCGACAGGAACCCTGTCTTTTTCAAGACAGGGTCCCTGTCGAAACGCCGGCACAACAAACAGCCGCCATGCGAAAGCGCATCTACTTTCATATTTATAACCTTGCGGCAACCGAAGTTATTCTTCTGTATATATATATATATATATATATATATATATATATATATATATATATATATATATATATATATATATATATATATATATATATATATATATATATATATATATATATTGTTACACGCAAGAAGTACACGAAAAGGTTGAAAAACAGGCGAGCCTGGATGGTTCGCGTTTACTTCCACAAGGGGTCTCGAGACAGCACACCCAACGTCGTCTTCCTTCTTCACCTTTTGTCTGAATGTTCATTCGCGCTGTATGCGCCGTGCATTGCAACCGCTCGTGACATTTCCCCGTTGGCAGACGAAGCCCGCCGGGCGAGTCACTCAGTGGTTCGTGCATTGCATAGCTTCATGCGAGCGACGTGCGCCACTTCTGTTTTAGCCGAGCGCCGTCCAGTGCTTGTGAGCCGTGCTATGCGGTAGTTGACCTCACTGAGGCGTTCGAGGATAACGTAGGGCCCGACATAGTGAGCGAGAAATTTCTGGTACAGGCCACGTTTCCGTAAAGGCGTCCAGAGCCACACCTGATCTCCAGGATTGAAGTGAACATGTCGGTGACGGTCGTCATAGCGGATCTTTGACCGGTCTTGCGAGGTGACGGTGCGTAGCCGAGCGAGGCGTCGCGCTTCTTCTGCTCTACAGAGAATCTCGTTGATCGGCTCACTGTGATGAGCAGAGTAGGGAAGCATAGTGTCAAGATTATAGCGTGGTGGACGAGCATAAAGGAGAAAGAAAGGTGAGTAACCAGTGGTCTCATGTCTTGCGGTGTTGAAAGCATAGGTGATGAAAGGCAAAATTGTGTCCCAGTTCTTGTGCGCGGAGTCGATGTACATGGACAGCATGTTGGCAAGCGTTCGGTTCGTGCGTTCCACTAGACCATTAGTCTGTGGATGGTATGGAGTGGAATGGCGGAAGCTTGATGAGCACAGACGAAGGGTCTCTTCGACAACATCCGCGGTAAATTGCCGCCCACGGTCGCTGATTACGATGCGAGGAGGTCCGTGTCTGAGGATAACTTGAAACAGCAAGAAGATGGAAACGTCTTTTGCTGTGGCCGACGGCAGTGCTGCCGTCTCACAATAACGGGTTAAGTGGTCTACGCAAACGATGACCCAACGATTGCCGTCTGTGGATCGCGGAAAAGGGCCCAGAAGATCTATACCAACTTGCTCAAAGGGGGTGCTAGGAGGCGAAACAGGCTGAAGGCGACCAGACGGCGCGTCAGTTGGTCGCTTGTAACGCTGACATTGGGTGCAGCTGGCGACGTACCGTTCGGTATCATTGCGCATCCGGGGCCAATAAAAGCGTTCCTGAGCACGGTAGAGTGTTCTTGTGCATCCAAGATGTCCGGAAGTTGGTTCGTCGTGCATGGCAGATAATACGTGACTGCGAAGGCTCTTGGGGACAACCAAAAGGTAGCGCGCACCGGTAGCCGAGAAGTTCGTCTTATATAGGGCGCCGTCACGTAAGCGAAAACGATTGTCTGCAGCGGACTCCCGCGCGGCCGCGAATAGCGGCTGTAAGCTGTCGTCTTTCCTCTGCTCTGATATGAAGGTATCCATATCCGGAAATCCCGTGGACACAAAAGCGATGTATTCATCAAAGTTGTCCGCGTCACATTCAGTCGTTGGGAGTGGCAGGCGAGAGAGACAATCAGCATCAGCGTGTCGCCGGCCGCTCTTGTAGGAAACAACGAAATCATACTCCTGCAGACGGAGCGCCCAGCGTGCTAGTCGACCAGAGGGATCCCGAAGATTCACAAGCCAGCATAGAGAGTGATGATCCGTGACGACAGTAAAGGGGCGCCCGTAGAGATACGATCGAAACCGTTGCACAGCGAAGACGACCGCCAGACACTCTTGTTCGGTGACAGTGTAGTTGCGCTCGGGGCGACTTAATGAGCGGCTAGCGTATGATATCACATGCTCGCTGTCGCCGACACGCTGAACTAGTACGGCGCCAATGCCAACACCACTAGCATCGGTATGAACTTCTGTCGGTGATGACGGATTGAAGTGGCGAAGAATAGGCTGGGACGTCAACAGTAGCTTTAGCTGCCGAAACGATGAGTCGCATTCCGAGCTCCACTCGAAAGGAACACCTTTTTGGAGAAGGCATGTGAGCGGATGAGCTATGTCAGCAAATTTGGGAATGAAACGGCGAAAGTAGGAGCATAACCCTAAAAAACTTCGTAGCTGCTTCACAGAGCGAGGTGCCTCGAATGCCTCCACAGCTGTTGTCTTTTGTGGATCTGGTCGTATACCTTCTTTGTCGATCAGGTGTCCCAGCACAAGTGTCTGTCGTTCACCAAA
Organism: Rhipicephalus annulatus; assembly: GCA_013436015.1. Classification (NCBI taxonomy): domain Eukaryota; kingdom Metazoa; phylum Arthropoda; class Arachnida; order Ixodida; family Ixodidae; genus Rhipicephalus; species Rhipicephalus annulatus. Next base: position 570,444 of record WOVY01001858.1, on the reverse strand, counting down.
ATGGCACTTTTTAGAATTAAGCACAAGGCCGGCCTTCCTCAAGCAGTTTAGTACCAAGTCCAGGCGCTCGTTATGCTCACGGAATGTTCGGCCGAAGATCACAACGTCGTCTAGGTAGCACATACAAACTTCCCACTTCAAACCGCGAAGTATAGTGTCCATGAACCTTTCAAACGTTGCGGGGGCGTTACAAAGCCCGAAAGGCATCACGTTGAATTCAAATAGTCCGTCGGGCGTTACAAAAGCGGTCTTCTCTCTGTCATCCGGGTGCATAGGGATTTGCCAGTAACCTGATCGTAAATCCACAGAAGAGAAGTAAGAAGCCGCAAAGAGGCAATCGATGGCGTCGTCAATTCGTGGGAGTGGGTATACGTCTTTCCTAGTAACGGCATTTAGGCGACGGTAATCGACACAGAATCGCCACGTGCCGTCTTTCTTCTTCACCAGTATCACTGGAGCTGCCCAAGGGCTAGACGATTCCCGAATTACTCCTTTACCCATCATTTCTTCGACTTGAGCGCTGATGATCTTTCGCTCCGCAGAGGACACACGATATGGTTTTTGACGAATCGGTTCAGCGGATCCTGTGTTGATGCGATGGCGAGTACGGGATGCAGGAATCGATGTGGGGCCGTCGTGCTGTGCAAAGTCGAATATTGAAGAGTGTTTCGAAAGCAGGGCCATCAAAACACGACGTTCATGGTCACTGAGCGATGTAGCTACCATTCCGAGTATGTGTTCGTTTGCGGTGTGCGAGACACTGGTTTGTGCTGTATCCGGTAGTTCTGTAAGCACTGCCATAGGTATAAATGACTCTCCCTGAAACGTAGCAAGTTTTAGGCCTTGAGACAGCACTACTGCTTCAGTGGAGCAATTTAGCGTCCATAGCCCTGCGCATCCATCGGTAACTGAAACCATACAATACGGAACCAACACATTTTTCTTAAGACAGTTTCTATGGACCGGTTCCACTGCAACATCGAACGAAGTACTAACAGAAGACGAACAAACAACAGGAACGCGCATCGCGGATAAAGCGGGCACAACAGTGTCTTCAGAAACACAAAACACACTCTCTTGCTGGGATGATTCTTCTAAGAGCGCAGAGGACACACTTCCGCAAATACTGAGTTCTCCTGTTCGGCAGTCAACATTGGCGCCACACAATTTCAAAAAGTCAATGCCGAGAATTACATCGTGTGTGGAACGCGGAAGCACGGTAAACTCAGTGTTAAAGGTTTGACCACCCAAGGAGACATCCACGTTACACACACCAACCGGGTATAATGAGTCCCCACTCACTCCACGAAAGCTTGTGCTGTGGTCCCAATGAAACATAACCTTGCGTCCCAGCAGATTTTTGAACACCACACTCATGACAGAAACAGTTGCTCCCGTGTCGACTAAAGCCATGGTAGAAACGCCATCAATAAGTACATTAACCTTATTCTTCAGCATGAAGATAGGTGGAGGTATCCGAGTCGGCAGCAAAGATTTTCCAGCGACCTCACCTCCATCGGCCGCGCTGGCTAGTTTCCCGGCGGTGGTGACGCGAAGCGGCGTCGAGGAGATGATGACGTCACACGCCGTCTGGGAGATGGAGATCGAGACGCTCGGAAAGCTGGTGGTGGTGTCAGAGTACGTTCGGAGGCAGGAGAGCGGTAACGGTTTCGATACCTTTCTTGTTCTCCAGAATAGCTGTCCAGAGGGAAGTGACGGCTTCTTTCTTCTCGGAAGTAGCCTTCAAAAGTGGTGTTTCCTGGCCTATTAGTGTCCATTGCACGACCACCGTATTGCATAAACGATCCCGACTGTCCATTGCTGAATGCCCGACGTCGGTTACAATACCTAGCTATGTGGCCAGGCGTGCCACAGTTGTAACACACGGGCAGAGGGCGAACTTCCGGACGCTGATTGAAATATTCCACAGCGGCCACAGGCTGCGAGTAACTCATCCCCTCCCCTTGGATGTCGTAGGCAGTGCTGGGTCTTCGTGGGCGAACGTCGCGTGGATGCTGATCAAAACGCCGATCAATCGAGTCGTAATGGCGTTGTTCGGTCTGGCCATAATGCGGGTCGTGTCGGTAGCTGTTACAATCCGCAGCATTCACCGAATGCTGCCAAGTAGCCGGAGGAGATGCGCAGACGGCGTCTCGGAAAGCGACGGAGGCGCAACGCGGCACCGCATAACGCGTTTGTTCTTCGTGCCGCAGGAGCTCCTCACGGACAATCTGCCGAATGGTAGCTGAGAGGTCTGTCTGCGGAATCGCGTCAACGCTGGCCACAGTCGTGACATTGGCTAGCCGTCCAAACTTCGGCGTGATTCGGCGAGTTTTCAGCGCCTCGAATGTGCGGCAGTGCCGAATCACGTCTGATACGGTGTTCAGGTTGTCTTTTCCAATGAGGAAGTTATAGACGTCTTCCGCAATACCTTTTAAAAGGTGTCCCACTTTATCTTCCTCGGGCATTCGAGAGTCGATGGTCTTACACAGCTTGAGAACTTCTTCAATATATGTCGTGCAAGTCTCGCCGATCACCTGAGCTCTCTGAGCTAAAGCTGTTTCCGCTCGTTTCTTCTTAGTGTCCGAGTCGCTAAAGCACTTCTTCATTTCTTCAATAAGACTGCTCCATGTAGTAAGCGTGTCGGCGTGGTTTTCATACCAAACCAGGGCCGTGTCCGTCAAATAAAAAACGACATGCCTGAGCTGGCTGGCCGGGTTCCAGTTGTTGCATTGGCTTACCCTTTCGTAATGGGTCAGCCATTCATCGAAGTCTTCCCCTGGCTTTGCTGAGAACGGCCGTGGCTCTCGGTAATGCTGATACAGCGGTGGTCTTGCCGAGGCATTGCTGAGGGGGTCATTTTGCTCCAGAGACATGTCGGGGCGCGATGGCGAAAGTCCGGCAAGGCGACGGCTTCTACGAAGTTCTGGTGCTGACGGCTCCGTCGTAGGTCGTGGGAGGTACCCAGCACAGCTCCACCAAATGTTACACGCAAGAAGTACACGAAAAGGTTGAAAAACAGGCGAGCCTGGATGGTTCGCGTTTACTTCCACAAGGGGTCTCGAGACAGCACACCCAACGTCGTCTTCCTTCTTCACCTTTTGTCTGAATGTTCATTCGCGCTGTATGCGCCGTGCATTGCAACCGCTCGTGACAATATATATATATATATATATATATATATATATATATATATATATATATATATATATATAGGCAGATTAACATGGCAATCGCTTTGTTTCAATTATGTATTCAAATACCGCAGAGCAGACGTCCCTGTGGCTATAACCGAATTTAATGCTGCCAAACGACAAAATTACTGCCACATTTAATTCTAATCCCAATTTTTCAAGTGGAGCTTTCAGGTATCTTTTCCGCTGATGAGAATACCGGCGACAGAACAAAAAGAAGTGATCTATCGTTTCCATTGTTTCGCAAGTCTGACATAAAGGTGACGCCTTTAGACCAACTTTATGCAAATAATAATTCAGTTGAGGAATTCTGCAACGCAATCTTGTAAAAGTAACTTCCAAGTGCCGTGTTGCACACCACTGTCTATTCCAGCGGCATCTTAGATGTGCGAAATCTCGATATTTATCCAATGAGTAGCAGTCGTATTCACGCAAACAGAGGTTTCTAAACCTTATTGCTGTCGCGTAAGCCGTATCAGGCAAAACCGGGATAATGGGACCGCTAAGAGATACTGTGGCTAGTGCATCCGCCATCTCATTGAGATATATGCCACGATGACCTGGTACCCATAAGAGCTGCAGTTTTTTCACGTTTGTCGGTATGAGTTGTCGAAACATGTGCATAAGTGTTAAGTTGGCTCCTGAAGACAGAGCAGCACATACTGAAAAAGAATCTGTAATTACGACTGCTTCCGATTCGCCCAAAGGAAGTTTCCGTAGTGCCAGTACAATAGCAAATAATTCTGCCATGAATATTGGTGTGTAATCTGGGAGTCTAACCGAAAAGGACCAGTCAAGGGAACGTGAGAAGATACCTGCCCCAGCCTTTTCATTTGATACGGATGCATCGGTTGCAATTATGTTGCTCAAGTTCACATGCGCCAAGTAATCCTGCAGCCGATCATTTAAATATTGAAATGGCATTTGCTTTGCGTTAGAGGGATAAATATTCTCAAATTCTATCTTAAGACCTAAGTTAACGTCTCTTGTTGTGAAAATATGTTTGATTTTGACGTTCAGTGGTTCTAGCAGCGCTTGAACGAACAAGATCTGTGGGCAGTGGAATCGTGACCACCAAGTTTCAAAAAATAAACTTGGTTCTTTAATAAAAGCATAAAATGATGCTCTCTGGGGCACAGTGTATAGTTTTAAAAATGTTTGGATAGTAAGCATTTTGAATCTATTCAACAATGACGGTAGACGCGCTTCCATGTATAGCACATTGTTAGCAACAAACTTGGGCAGTCCAAGGCACAGTCGTAAAGCCTCCCTTTCTAACAGTATTAGCGGTCTCATTTTATATGTCGCACTGCCCGAAAATAAGACACAGCCGAATTCCATTATAGGACGAATGTACATTTTATAGACCATTACCAATGTATTTCTTCGCAACCCCCCTTTTTATGTTGCTGAGCTTGCGTAACCACCCCATGGCTCGTGTTGCTTTGGACGCAATGTGATCGATGTGGCTTTTCCAATTTAACGAGCTGTTATATATGATGCCTAAGTATTTAAGTGAATCCACCTGGGGAATCTGCTCTGTGCCATACATCAAGGAGATGTTGACAGGATCCCTGAACGAGAACGCTAGAAGCGCGCTTTTGTTTACATTTAGAGACATTCCAATTTTTTGAAGCCATTCCTCTATCATGTTTAGGTAATTCTGTAATGTCTGATAAAGTAATTGCAGATCACTGTTTGTCGCAAAGAAAGCAATGTCATCTGCATAAACATATAAATGAATATCGCTATGTGTTGGAATAGAACTGAGGAAGATGTTAAACAACACCGGTGAGAGCACTGCACCTTGTGGTACGCCACGGTATTGTCGATATCTGTTAGAAAAACAACCCCTTTGAAAACAATAAAACTCTCTCTCCTTTAAAAACTCTGCTACCCATGATGTCATGTATTTTGGTAAGTGTGACCTTTCCATCTGCTCTATTAGTAATTTATGCTCCACTTTGTCATACGCCTTGGCCAAATCCAGAGTAACTAATGCACAATACTCTCTTCTACGCCTAGCCAACTGTATACGACTCTCCAAATCCGCGTGCGCACACCATATGGAGCATCCCGATTTAAAGCCAATTTGACTGGGGTTCAATATTGATTTCTCCTCAATGTATTTTATTACACGTGCATTCAAAACTCTTTCAGTTAGCTTAACCAAATTAGATGTAAGAGAAATTGGCCTCACATTGTCAAGTGTATACCCAAGCGCCTGTTTTTTAAGTATCGGAATTATTTTGGAAAGTTTCCAATCCGCCGGTATCCAAGAAGTTTTCAAAGAGTAATTAACCATATTACAGAGTTCATGTGGGGAAATGTCATATAGTACTTTTATCATTGCTGAAGTTACTCCATCTGGTCCAGGTGCTGTAGGAGGTAAGTGCCTCACTACACCCGCTAGTTCCGCTAATGTCACCTCGTTGAACTCCTCCCCTGCAATTGGCTTTACTATGTGTCTTGGCATTGTTGATCTGAATCTTTCTTCTAATCCTTTAGCAACATTTTCTAAGATTTCAGTGAGTTCGCTAGGCGATAAAATTGAAGAATCACTATTGTCTGATGGTGGTATCATTTTTCTGGAACGCAAAAATCTAAAAAGCGCCTTTCTGTTGTATGGTTTTGAAAGATAGCTAAATTTGTTAGTGTCATAGTCATCTTTTGCTTTGCGTACTGTGCGTTTAAAATCTGCTGCCACGTATTTATAGTCACACCAGTTTTTTGGGCATTGGTTGTGGATAAGTTGCTTCCACGCCGCTTTTCGTTTTTTATACCCCCTCGTACAATCAGCGTTCCACCATGGGCTAAACGACCCGCCTGTGCCTGAAGTTATTGAAAAAGTTGACTTTTTTATTGCTCTTTTCAGTACCGCACACAGACTCATAGCCCGAATGTCTTCCTGCATGTCCTTGCGAAGAACCAAAGTAGGCTTCAAGTCTTTTTGTAAACGCTCATAATTTACAAACGAGCCAATTTTACCAGTTAGAAATATCCCGGGAAAGTTAATATCAAAGCTAATAGGAAGGTGATCACTGTTTGTTGCGCAATCTAATGTTTTCCACGACGAAATGTTTAGTGAGGAGCTGCAAAAGGTCAGGTCTATCGCCGACTTTGATTGTCTCCTAATAAACGTAACAGTGGGGAAATTTACACAAGATAAGTTATTATCAACAGTCCATTCCCACAAGCGCCTTCCATTTACATCAGTCTTGAAACCCCAAGACACGTGGTGTGAATTAAAGTCACCAGTTAATAATACATCCTTCCTGCAGGAAGCTAACATTGCATCTAAGCATCTTGTGTCCTGTACTCCTACCGGAAAGTATGCGTTAACAAAAGAAAAAGGGGAACAGCCTGGCAGAGTGATGTCTAATACCATAATTTCATAGTTAGAATCCATGCACAGGTAGTTAATCTTCGCTCTATGACTAAATTTAGTTGATATAAAAATGGCAAGTCCACCACCTCTGCTAGGTCTGTCTAAACGAAATAAGCGATAATTTTTTAGGTAAAATTTTTGTCCGTTTGTAAGCCAAGTTTCTTGTAAAGTAATAATATCTGGGGAAATTTGCGAAGAAATACACAATAAATCTGTGATAGCCGACCCTATTGATCGACAATTCCACTGTAATACTTTTAAGGAGCCTATTTTGACTCTATAAACCCGCCGCAGAGACTGCTTGATCCAAAAGATCTTTCTTCAAAAAGTCTTTTTTGGAGAGGTTCTCCAAAACGTCTTTCTTTGACAGGAACTTTTTAGATTTTGATTTCTGTGAAGACTTTTTCGATAGGGGAGATCTGGCGCGCTTCAAGAAATTATGAGATTCCGCATCCATATCTGTAAATTCATCAGTGTCATCTGATAAGGTTTCTAGATCTGCCCGCAGTATCTTATTGGAGGGTCCTGCTTTAGGAGATGCGCATCGTGTAGGAGCTATCGGATCTTCTGTCCCGGCACAATTTGAAACCTCGAAATCCTGTGAAGTCTGATTTTTCATAGACACTGAAGCAATGATTTGGGTCAACTGAGATGTTAACAGTTCAGCCACGACTCCAATAATACTGCTGGCAAGACGCTCCATCGCCTTTTCCGTTGCCTTCTCTACAGCCTCTGCTATATATTTTGCTAACGATGCATCCATAGCAGTGGTATGTCGTGCTGTTACGCTTGCGTAACCTTTCGAGCGTTCTTGTAATTCAGTCAAAGCTTCCCTCCGGGAGCAACGCCTGCGTTCCACAATTTCCAGCAGCTTAACTTCTCGTTCTTTCGCCTCACAATCTGAAGAGTCTGCAGGATGCGCTTCATGACATAAACAGCACTTCTCTTCCGTCGAGTTGCACTTACGGCTGTCGTGATTTTCTCCGCATAGTCGACATCTGGCAGTTGATCTGCACCCTTTCACGCTGTGGCCATACCTCCAACAATTCAAGCACTGCAGTGGCTTAGGGGATAGAGGCTCTACCTTATAGATAAGAGGCCAAGCTTTAATTTCAGATGGTCTTATCGTTCCCGCAAAGGTTACTATGACAGATTCGGTAGGTGATTTTTTATTGTCAACCAGACGCGTGCACCTGTATACTGACACTGCACCTGCTACTGAAAATAACTCAAGAATTTCTGCAGGGGTCAGGCTCGTATCTACACCGCGGACTATGCCTTTCGAACATGCCAGATGCGCTGGTATAAACGGGCTCACCGGCTGTGCTGCAAATTCGGAACAGTTGAGAAGCTCTCGGACGCACTCCTGATCGGCAGAGCAGCACAAAATACCACCACGACCGAAATGCCGGACCTCAGTGATCTTTTGAGAGTGTGTTGTGGCTTTCCGAAGCTCCATCTGAATCATCTTCGGGTTCTTCATAGGTATCGTACCTCCATTGGTCGGTACCAGAGCCACGGGGACGTTAATAACCCCACTGCAAAGAAAAGAATCAATCGGCCAATCCTTGACCGGTATAGATGCTAGCCAAGGAGAAGGCCCTTGGCCAGGCGAAGAAACCGACATCTAGATAGCCTGAGTCGCTCGAACTCAGAAAATCATATGGCACAAACCACAAACAACTGCCAAAAAAGCACTAAAACAACAAAGAAGCAAACGTTAAACTCAAGTGCAATCCCGCCGCCCGTCGTTCAAGCCGTTCCAACCCGTGAGCAGCAGCGCAGAACAGGATCAACGCGAACGAACAAGGCACTCGTCGAAGTTAACTCGTCGAAGATAAGCGAGAAGAGCCGATTTCTATGCTGTTGAACCTCACATTGTTCACTTCTTCCTTTACGTTGCAATAGCTCCACTGCCGACTTACACAGCACAAAACTTCAAGATTTTAGGACTTTAAGGATTGTTTATTCACTGCATTTTCATTTGATTCAATAATTGAAGCCCGGGTTTTACGTATGAAGCGATTACCCTTGATCCACATGAAAAGGAAACTCAGGTATAGAGAAGGGTAGTGGGAGGTATGGTAAAAGAACCGCGAAAAAAATGCCCCAACCCCTCAAACAGAAACTTAACAAGTCAAACAATGCTCTGCAATGGAGGACTGCAGGGCGTAACAACGGGCATTTTCGTATACATCCTCCACATGTATACAGCCCCCGAGGCCGGGTTTTAGCCCGCAAACCGAGTCGAGCAGCGCAATGCCCAAGCCACTCGCGCACCTCGGCGGTTTATCTCTGTTGAGATAAAATTAGGTTTTATTACAAAGATATTTAATGGTTTAGCTAAGTACGCAGCTGTCTGCTCGAAATTCTAGAAATTCACAATTTTTGGTTCCTTGCTTTGTATATGTTTCTCTCTCTCTCTGGTTTTTTTACATTATTTGTATTTTATGCTTCTTTCATTGTTTTTATTGAATGAATTCATAAATACTATTGTAGTGCTCACCGAAAGGTAACGCTACGCTTTCTTGGTCAATCACCCAGAGTGAGTACGCGCCATGATGTAGACCTTTTCACTGTTTGCAAACACAGACCCTTGACAATATTCGGTTTTGTTTACTGATGTGCCTCAATAGCATCAGTGGGCAACAAGAATTTTTGAAAATAGCCCCGTGAATTTCTACAGTTTCCTTTCCGTACTTGCCAATATATATTCAAATTGTTTTTTAGCCACGTGAAAGTTATAAAAGATTCCCTTGTACTTATGTGAAAAACGAAAGATAGACTTTCCTTACCCTTGAAAAGAACTTGAAAACGTGCTTTCAGTTTCCACATTAGGAACTAATAAATGAGGTGACCAGAAGTTTATTGGGGTACAACGCTTGCAACATTGAAACCGTATATAGAGGAATCAAATCAAATCAAGGTTAATACCTCTGGTTAGTAGCGATTAATACGGCTGTCTGGAAATACAAGCTCAATAGCATATTACTTGTAATATCAATTTAACATATTTTCAACTGCACGTATTCTTGGTCAATCCCACAGAGTGGGTACTGGCCATAAGATTGAAGGAAAAAGAAAACAAGCTGGAGATGGAACCTGGCACCACATTCTACATGCAAAGGTGTCATTCGAGGGATTCCCGTGCAAGACGGTTCGGCGGACATTGATGCGAAGATTGTCAACGACCGCAATCCACTAGCTTTGGCTGCCAAGCGCATCGGAAGTACCACTGCAGTGATTGTGGCCTTTGATGGACATCGTGTGCCCAATTTTGTGCGATACGGATCGGTGCTACTTCAATGTACACTATACCGTAGACAGATAGATATTTGCTACACCTGTGGTCGGCTCGGCCATCGAGCGGACGTGTGCCCGAACCCCGGAGACGTTATCTGCAGAGGCTGCAGCGTGCCAAACCCCGAAAAGGAACACCGCTGCACACCAACATGCAAGCTTTGCGGAGGAACCCACCTCACTGCCGACAGGGAATGTAAAGAACGCTACCACATTCCATACGTGGTGCGCCGACGACGATGGGAGCGAGTACACTCGACGCGACACAACAGTTACGATGCAATGAACGAGTTCAACCCAACCACTGACGACGACCAGGCCTCGAAGCTTTTTACAGATGGTCGATCCGATGGCAACCGATCCCGGTCCCGTTCCCGGAGTCGTCCCAGGAACCGCACAATGCGTGTATCGAGGTCCCGGAGCCGCCCTCGGACCCACTCCCGCAGCGCGCGAAGTGGGACCCCAACCAGATCTATATCGCGAGGCTACTCCAGGTCTCGTTCTGGTTCACGTCACGGTTCCCGTTCGGGTTCCCGGCCCGGGTCACGCTCCGGCTCCCACTCTGGTTCCGGGCCTCATGCTGGTTCCAGGCCTCACCCCAGTCTCACCGGGGTCTCGCGTCAACGATCGCCTAGCCCATCGGCACCACCATCGCCAGGCAACGTCAGCAAGAATAAGCGGGGACCTCTCACTTGGGCGGACGCCGTCCGGAGAAAAGGAAACACTACATCACAGGTAGGGTCGGGTTCACTCCCAGAGCATGATACACACAACACCTCTGAGATAGCGATCTTAAAGCAGGAAAATGCGATGATGAAAGAAACAATACGCAAACTCACAGTTGCAATTGCCGAACTAAAAACTGACAGAAACGCACGCGCTGCTATGCCCCCAACCGACAACGACGACAATGCATTCACTCCGTTGCAGCCGCAACCCGTAGGCGTTGGTAACGACGACGGCGAGAGTGCACCCAAGAAACGCGCGGTCGCCCACGACCAGCCAGCTTTAAAGGAAGAGTTAGACGACATTAAGAGCACGCTATCGGCGATAAAGGAAAGCCTTCGCTTTCTTGGCGAAAGCATGGCTCTCGTGCAGTCTACTCTCGCGGTACACGGTAATCGTTTGGGCCAAGTGGAGCAATATCTTGATCACGTCGTCGCCCCTGCCATTGCGGTGGATAAGCCGTTGTCGCAACGTACAGCCGTGCCCAGTCCACCGCATCACGCGGACCTTATGCACCCGCCGGGTGCTCAGGCCAACTCATAAATGCTTCAAGATGGCCAGGCCAATTGACGAGTTGCGAATCTGGCAATGGAACTGCAGGAGCTTCTCCCACAAGAAAGCTTTCCTGCAGCAATACCTCCGTAGCCACGACGCCAAACCTCACATCATGCTATTACAAGAGACTGTAGTACCAACCGCCACGTTTTCCGGATACCAGTGGTTGCCCGGCCCCTCGGGAGGACGCGGTATCGCCACCTTGGTCGCTAACAAGATTACCTGCACAGCGCACAGTCTCAATGTGCCCGAAATTGAGCACGTTATGGTCGAAATTCTCCCTGAAAATATATCACAACAAAGCGTATACATGCTCAATGTATACAGTAGTCCCAGCCACCATAGACAAAGATTCACACGCTTGTTCCAGAAAGCTGTCCGCCTCGCGGGGCCTAACCCGCTAGTGATTGCAGGCGATTTTAACGCTGCGCATAGCGCCTGGGGCTACACGTACGACACACCCAAAGGTAACGAGCTTTGGAAAAGTGCGAATGACATGGGCCTTATTCTCATTACGGACAAGGCCTTCCCCACTCGCACTGGTACGTCCACGCAAAGAGATACTACGCCGGATCTATGCTTCGTCAAGAATATCTCCGACGCCCACTGGTCCAACCTCGCGGTAGATCTCGGTAGTGACCACTTCATATTGGCTGTACACCTCCCCACAGTAAGCAGGAAGACCAAGTCGTACACGTGGGTCGACTGGGACCTCCTTCGTAAGACCCGCGCAGAACGACCTCCTCCCGATACCCCACCGAGCCTCGAGACGTGGACGGCCCAGCTCAAAGCTGATGTAAACAAGGCAACGAAAACTATCAGCACAGACCTTCCAACCGAACGGATGGACAGTCGTCTCGCCCACCTACTAGAGGCCAAACAGTCTCTATTGGCCCGGTGGAAGGGCCAGCGCCTTAATCGGAGGTTACGCAAACGCATATCTCAGCTGAACAAGACCATGATGGATCACTGCCGCATCCTTTCAAAACAGCAGTGGGACGAAATTTGTAATTCTATTGATGGTCAGGTTCGAAATGGCAAAACGTGGAACTTACTCAAACACCTCCTCAATGAAACCAACACCCGCACAAATCAGCGTCATTCGATCGTGAAGATACTTCATCAGGCTAAACGAACAGTGTCACCGGAAGATGTTGTCAAGAACCTCGTGGAAAAATATCTCCCGCTCCCCACGGGCCCTGTGACCCCTCACCCTGATTACTCTGGCAGCGACAACACTAACTTAGACGCCGAGTTCTCTATTGAAGATGTGCGCCGAGCTCTCCATGAGCTCAATGGCCGCTCAGCCCCTGGCCCCGATGGCATCACCAACAAGCTCCTACGCAACCTGGACGATTCTTCCGTCACTTACCTCACTGACACTATCAACGAGATATGGAAAAAGGGTGAGGTACCCGATGCTTGGAAACTAGCTCACACGGTTCTCATACCCAAACCGGGAAAGGCGCCGAGCCTAGATAACCTACGCCCCATATCTCTCACGTCGTGCGTGGGCAAAGTGGCTGAGCACGTCGTCCTCAACAGGGTTGGTCGATACCTCGAAGATAACGACTACATCCCGCACCACATGATTGGCTTCCGACCAGGGTTATCCACTCAAGACGCCATGTTACTCCTAAAGCATCAAGTTCTAGATAGCGGAAACACTCGGGACACTCGTGCAATACTCGGTCTCGATTTAGAAAAGGCCTTCGATACCATAACGCACTCGTCAATCTTGAAAGCGATCGCAGCCCTCGGCCTAGGTCATCGATTTTACTACTTTATCCGCTCTTTTCTCACTCGGCGCAGAGCCGTCCTCCGCGTAGGAGACCTAGTGTCGGAAGAAGTGGAGCTCGGACAGCGGGGCACTCCTCAGGGATCCGTCCTCTCACCCACGCTCTTCAACCTCGTGATGATCGGGCTTTCCGAACGACTTTCAAAAATAGACGGGCTAAACCACACTATCTATGCGGATGATGTAACCATATGGTGCTCCACAGGGTCGGATGGCTTCATTGAGTCCGCCCTGCAAGAGGCTATCGACACCACCGAGTCTTACCTTGACCACACCGGTCTCAGGTGCTCACCTGCGAAGTCGGAGCTGTTGATATATTTGCCCAAACGCCGGGGTGCCAAGCCCAAAGGGTGGAAACCTCCGGCGGAACGCAATATCACCCTCCACACCAGAGATGGTCGTACTATACCCAGGGTAGACACCATCAAGGTCCTCGGCATGATCATCGAGTCCCGCGGAACCAACACCCAAACAGTACACAAGCTCAGGGCTAAGACTGAGAATGCCATACGACTCGTACGTAGAGTAGCCAACAGGCACCATGGCCTCAAAGAAGACAACCTGCTGCGTCTCGTACACGCGTTTGTTTTGTGCCATTTTACATACGTTGCCGCTATACACAAGTGGCTACGGGCTGAGCGCGATCAACTCAATGCGCTTATTCGCAAGGTGGTCAAACGAGCCCTTGGCCTCCCTATCACCACTCCAACGTACAAACTCCTCGAGCTTGGCGTACATAACACGCTAGAAGAGATCGCCGAAGCTCAGGAACGTGTGCAATTGACCCGACTCACTACAACCAAGGCGGGCCGCCATATTCTGCGCGAGCTCGGCTTCTTCTCCTCGAGGGCCAGGGACCCCCCAGAGTTGACTCTAATTCCCCGTGAAATCCGCGACCTTATTACGATCGCTCCCATACCACGAAATGTACACCCCGAATACAACAGAGGCAGGCGCCTTGCGCGGGCGACCGCCATTCTCAAGCGCATAGACATGGAAGCGGACAACGTCTCCTTCGTGGACGCCGCTGCCTATCGCAACAACCAAGCCTTCGCCGCGGTCGCGGTATCATCCACGCAGCAGACTCTTAACACAGCCACAATCCTCACCCGAAACCCCGAAGTAGCGGAGCAAGCAGCTATAGCTATAGCTATGCTCGACAGCAAACGGGAATTCATCTACAGCGACTCCAGGCCGGCCATCAAAGCCTTCGAACGCGGAGTAATCTCCGACCAGGCGTTACGTATCCTGCGCAATGCGGACCCTAGTGCCCTGAAGCACCACACTGTCATCTGGTTCCCCGCCCATCTCGGCCAGGTGCCGGGTGCCCTATCCAACCTCAACGAGATCGCCCATGATGCAGCGCGCGCACTTACCGACCGCACTGCCACAGGGCAACCTCATTTTGCTGGGTTGGATACCAATCGGGATGCACCAATTACGTACAATGAAATTACAAAGCACTTTTACTTGGAACGCCGCATTTTTCCACCCCCACATCCGAAACTTAACCGACCACAGGCATTAACCCTACGCCTATTACAGACACAAACGTACCCAAACCTTGCCACGCTTCACGTTTATTATCCCGATGCATACCCCAGCGACACATGCCCATCATGTGGACACACAGCGACACTCCAACACATGCTCTGGGAGTGTAGAACAACTCCTCCCGACTCTACCTCAAGCAAGTGGGAGAGGTCCCTCAGGAGCTCACTTCTCGCCGACCAGCGATGGGCCGTCCAGCAGGCCCACGAAGCGGCCGCCAGGTACTCCCTGTCGGTCCCTACGTGGGAGACGCCCGCTACGCGCTAAGCGCGTCCTGCAGGACCGAAATAAAGTTTTTTCATTCCATTCCATGGAACCTGTCATGGCCGATTCCATGCGCTGGGTTGTGTCAGGAGGAAGAAAGTTTAAGCGGAAAGACAGGGAGGTTAGCCAGTTCTTAGACCGGCTGGCTACCCTGTGCTGGGGAAAGGGGTGAGGGGAATGATAGATGTTAAAAAGAAATGTTGCGAAGAGAGGGAGAAATTACAAAAAAAATTGCGACAGAGGAAAGGCAACATCAAAGAGTATAAAACACTAAAGTCTGTCTCTGAGGCCAGTTGTCCGCAAAAAGCGCAGCAAAGCTTTCAAAGCCTTCTGGGCTGAGGATGGGCTTGGCCAATGACCCAGAATACTTTGTTCCGACAAAGGCCGATTGTCTAGTCTATCCAGAGCTGCAGTGAGTTCTTGTCTTTGCACGTTGAAATAGGTGCACTCACACAGAAGGTGCGCGATGGTTTCTTCGCAACTGCAGTAAGTGCATGTAGGAGAGCTGGCCATCCCGATGAGATAAGAGTATGCATTCGTGAAGGCCACTCCAAGCCACAGGCGGCATAGAAGAGTCTCCTCAGCTCGATATATCCTTGGGGGAAGACGAAGCTGCAGATCGGGATCCAAGTTATGCAGGCGCGCGTTTGTGAAGTCTGTCGAGTTCCACTGTACCAGTGTGAGGTCACGTGCAAGCGAACGAAGTCTTGTAGCTGCGTCGGTTCTTGAGAACGGGATGGCTGTGTATTGGGTACCATCGTGTGCAGATCTAGCGGCCTCATCTGCGCGGTCATTGCCATATATACCACAATGACCTGGTATCCACTGATACACTATGCTGTGCTGTTTTTCGGTTGCTTGGTGATGAAGAAGCCTTATTTCAGCTACTAACTGTTCATTAGGTCCATGGCGAAAGGGTGATATAAGACATTGAAGAGATGCCTTCGAGTCCGAGAAGATCGACCAAATAAATTCCCGAAGGTTCTTTCACTATAAACTCCAGAGCTGCACGAATGGCTGCAAGTTCTGCAGCTGTCGACGACGTCAAATGCGATGTTATGAATTAAATTGTGATGTTCCTCGCGGGAATAACCACCACCCCTGCAGAGCTTACTGAAGACACCGAGCCATCCGTGTAAATGTGAAGGCGTCCGTTGTGCTTCTCTTGCAGGAAAAGTAATGTGGCCTGTTTCAGGGCTAGATGTGACGACTTTTTCTTATTTTGGATGCCAGGAATTGTAAGGGTTGTGTCAAGTCTTTTATATACAACCAACTACACAACGTGTAGATGCTGTTGAGCATGATGCAGTCGCACTGCCCTCATGTTTCGAGGTCGCTTAAGTGTTTGTTTTAAAAGTGAACATAATCGACAGAAATCTGTCTGGCTGGGTTAAAATTCACACGAATAAAATAAACTCTCAAGCCATATATAAGTCGAAAGTTTCTAAAGTTGAAATTCAAGAACTATAGAATGACCAAACGTTTCGGGGACCGATTCTGTCCCTTCTTCAGGGGCGACTGTTCAACCGGTTCCAAAGCAAGCGACTTTTTTTGGCGTTGTCCTCCTCTCCCTCGTCCATTTTCCCGCCGTTATTGTTGCTGCGGTGTTCTTTCCACTGTTTCCGCAGACCGTGGACGTACCCACTTGGTAAGGTTCCCGATTGAGCGGTTAATATTTCCAGGTGTTGTTTGGATATGCCAGGACTCCAACAATGCTGTCTTTTCGTGTGGCTACCTTCCGTGTTTTGTTTGTTTGTTTGTTGTTGTTGTTGTTGTTGTTGTTGTTGTTTTTGTTGTTGTTTTTGTTGCTGCTGCTGTTGTTGTTGTTGTTGTTGTTGTCGTCGTCGTCGTCGCTGTTGTTGTTGTTGTTGTTGTTGTTGTTGTTGTTGTTGTTGTTGTTGTTGTTGTTGTTGTTGTTGTTGTTGTTGTTGTTGTTGTTGTTGTTGTTGTTTCCTTACATTACTTGTTCGGTACTTTGGTGAGCCCTTGATCTAGCAACCACACACATTGTCCAATCTGTAGAAGCCGGTATGAGCCACAAACCTTTTCAAAAGGTCAAAGAGTTAACCAACCACGCTGGTATTTCCGACAAGAATGATAACATTCACGAACCTCTACTGGGAGCCTTCGGCAATGCGGTGAAATCAAGCAAAGAAAGCAGTACTGCGATGTGTCGATAGCCGGACCATCTTGACTAATCAGTGACAATACAACCGAGTGATTCCACGGCATTGCATTCACGACGACAAAGACGAAATAATCGGCCTTTATATAGCATTCACGTCTTTCGGGAAGTGTCCTGTGATTGCACGCTTTTAAGCAGTTCAACGTCATCTCTGGTTTATCATTTATGGCTCTGAACCATGAGAAATAACTTTGAAAGTCTCGTGCGATCTGCTTGCAGTAATCAACTGCCACGCACTACACCACGCGTGTGCGAGCATGATATATAGGCAAATCTACGAGGGGGTGGGGAGGGGGAGCGAAGCTTTTTAGTGAAAAAAGTTCGGAGCTCCCCTTCCCCTTCTCGCTTTCGACATTGGTTACTTTTGGCCACTGAAATGAAATTGTACTACGCTTCTGCTGTGAATACTGTCCTCCGTGTCTCACAACCACGAAATATAGGTTCTCTTTGGGGCAGGGTGTTGATGTGACGTTTTCGCGCCTTCCGCTCCAGCATTACAGAGCAGGCTGCCGCTGCGCAGAGACTCTAGAACGTTGCATCACCCTGTGATACTTTTATTCTATTGTACATGAAGTAAAATTTCTGATTATGGGCGACGAAAATACGGGCAAGCACCAGACAATGCATTAGAGACCGATTAAACCCCGTCTGGTTTCAGGAGTACATTCATATTCTGCGTCCAGAAGGAATAGCATCACCACTTTTATGCAAAGATTATGTGGGTAGATTAGGGCAGAGAAATACTGACTGTTATAGTTTGGCTGAACAGGAAGCTGCAAAATACGTTTCCAGTTTAGTATCCGATCAACATACGTAGCCTTCATGATGAAACAAGTGCAGGAATCCACACACTCAGAGAGGACACAGACAAGCGCTTGTCTGTGTCCTCTCTGAGTGTGTGTATTTCTGCGCTTGTTTCATCATGAACCAACACGCCCAACTGGCAGTCATACTTAGCCTTGCTTATCATATGGTAGCTTGCAGTCATCGTGGTGGCTTGCTAGTAGGTGACCAATAAGGCAGCACACACTTGGGAAGCCCAGCTTACGAGTTTGCCGCCCCACTTGACCTACCGGACCAGGGACACGATCTATGTCCAGGTGGGAATATAGTAGACCCACCCCTACTGTGCCTCGATGCTTCCGAAAACGGCCATCAAAACACCCTACCAACAACAACAAAAACAAAAAAGGTCGCACCCGGGACGACATTCTACCGTAAAAGAGAAGTTACGTTTCTTCACCATGTTCTTGAGCGCGGTACAGAACGCCTCTACAGTCTCACCAGGCAGCAGATTGCGTCTGTGCAACCGGCCGTACTCGTAAACTTCATTGACCGGATGAACAAAGTATCCGTCAAACTTTTCCTTGACAGCATCTAATAAGGCGTAAGCTTCCGTGCCAGTCATGACAAGATAGCATAAGCTTGAGGACCCGTGCTGTAGAGAAATGTTCGGGCTTTTGTTTCTTCGGCACCAGACACTAGATTTGACGCGAAGTAGAAGTCTTCGACTGCTGAATGCATGCCAGCCACCGAGCTGCTTTGTCGAAATTCGAAAGCGACTTTCGTGAACTACCACTTCAACAAAACGTAAGGCTGTGTGGACATGGTGTGGTCACTGCGAGTGATTCATGTCCCCAGCATGCTAGTGGCTCGCGTATTCTCAAAGCTACATAACTTTAAAGTCCTTTCAGTTTAAACAAGGATGATACGCGGTGTGCACGTGAAGTAACAAAATAACGTACTGAGTAGTATCTGAGGTCTCAGTGTATTTTCTTCTTCAGTTGCACAGCTGTCTTGTTCCTCACAGCCACTTGAAAACCATCGCAGTCGTCGTTCAACTTCCAGCATCAGTGACTGTCTTGAGCAAGCCTCGGCGTTCATGACCAAGCCTTATAACGTCACGAAATCATTCGATGAGATGGTCCTCTTGAAATTCAAACATGCATGGTGATTTCCTTGCTGTTGAGGCTTCGCACTGTTCCCTTCTTCCTTTACGTTGCATTGGCTTCACCGCCGACTTCCACAGCACAAAACTTCAAGATTTTAAGACTTAGAGGATTGTTCGTTCACAGCATTTTCATTTGATATATTAATTTAAGCCCGGGTTTTACGTATGAAGCGATTACCCTTGATCCACATGAAAAGTTGGCTCATCTATAGAAAAGGGTAGTGGGAGGTATGGTAAAAGAACCGCGAAAAAAATGCCCCAACCCCTCAAACAGAAACTTAACAAGTCAAGCTTAACAATGCCCTGCAATGGAGGACTACAGGGCGTAACAACGAGCATTTTCGTATACATCCTCCACATGTATACAGCCCCCGAGGCCGGGTTTTAGCCCGCAAATGGGGTCGAGCAGCACAATGCCCAAGCCACTCGCCCACCTCGGTGGTTGGTGATGTAGGGTTATTTGGCTCTTATATTCTTGCTGGTCCTGAAAGGTAACAATCACGAAGAAGAGGAAGTATAAAATGATGATGACTTTGATTATGATGAATTCTATAAAAACGAAGCACAGAGTGCATTTCAGATGACAATCACTCTGTAACAAGTTTTCTTTGCCGATCCCCTAGAGTCGGTATGCGCTAGAGTTCACAGGCAACAAACAAATAAATAGAGAGCTTGATGTTGACGATGCTGAAGAAGAAGTTAGAAAGTATTATGTTGATCGAAAGTATATCGAAAGAGAGTTAAATGGTGAACTTGACTCTGCTGATGATATGATGAGGAAACAGAAGAAGAAAAAACAAGTTTGTCAAGCTGAAAACAAGGAAGAAGAAGCAAGAGGATGTGTACAAGGAGGCTGTAAGCCTATTAGATTGCCTGACCATTTTCTTGGGCAGTATTTTTATTCATTAGTTACGATTTGCTTTAATAAACATAATTTCCATTGGAGGTTTCTAGATACATATCCCACTAACCTAAATATTCTTCCACCCAGCCCCTGGCTTATCCCCCTTCGTTGGCAAATGCCAGAAATTTGAGAGGAACAACCTCATCATAATCATCATCATCATTATCGTCATCATCGTCATCATCAAGAAGGTAAATTAGAAGAAACCTGTAAATGCTGTGGAGCACGAAAAAGCAGCTTGGCTCCGGCGTTCGGTGGTCTCTAGCGGTCTTTTTATTATTATTTTCTTAAGTCCGCCACGGTCCATCATTAGCTAGGGCACTTGACTGCTGACACGAAGGTCACGGGTTCGATCCCAGCCATTGTGGTTGCATTTCGATCGAGGCAAAATGGTACAGGTTCATGTCCTGAACGATGTCAGTGCACCATAAAGCACACCAGATGGTCAAACTATCCGGATTCCTCCACTGCGGCTTCTCTCATAATCATCCCGTGGTTTCGAGACGTCAAACCCCGGATATTGTTATACCTAGTGCGAGTAATTTGTTGTCGTTTTCTCTTTACAGTGATTCGTAACTATATGCGAACTGTTTAGTCATCTTAGCTCGAATGGAAGCCGAACTGCACTCTCGCTTCTAGAAAAGCCAGACACCAAAATGAATGACAGAGCTCGCTATCGTATAATAATGCCTAACTCATATACGTCTTAACTTTAACGTGCAATTGGTTCCATTGACCCGCCGCGGCTGCTTAGTGGCTAAGGTACTCGGCTGCTGACCCGCAGGATGCGGGATCGAATCCCGGCTGCGGCGGCTGCGTTTCCGATGGAGGCGGAAATGTTGTGGGATGTGTGCTCAGATTTGGGTGCACGTTAAAGAACTCCAGGTAATCGAAATTTCCGGAGCCCTCCGCTACGGCGTCTCTCATAATCATATGGTGGTTTTGGGACGTTAAACCCCACATATCAATCAATCGAATCAATTGGTGCTATTACAAAAGCGTTCTCAGCCAGTACAAACGAAGAGAAAGAAACGGATCCAGAGGAAGTCTTTGAAGGCTAGTGCGAAACTTTGCGGGTGACGCAAGACCCTGACAAACCAGCTACGATTGGTGAACCGGGCTCGGGCGGCGGCAGTGAGCCATGGCTACCTGAACTGAGGAGACCATCCACCTCAGGGCTGAAGTACAAAGAACCTGGTCAAAATAAAGTTCATTTCATTCTCGCTTTACGGTCATTGCCTCTTTATTAGAGTTGTTCACCATACGTGTGAATATTCTTTTATTCATTTATCATGTCTACCACCAGCATCTTTGCACAAAGTAATGACATCAATGAAAAACAATAAATTGTTCGTCAGACAAGGGTGCGCATAAGCATCGTTCAATTCGCTTACCTCGTGAGTCATCCGGCTAGCGGCCGCCGTCGAGAAGACGATGCCCACGGCCATCATGACGACGTACGACCAGCTGGAGGCAACTTCAGCCACGCCGGTGTTCGGCGCCGTGGCCGTGTTGTACAGCATGGCGCAGAGGAAGAACACGCTACCACAGTAGTACCACAGCGCCTGGGCACCCACGAAAGAGTTGACCTTGCGCAGCAGCCTTTGCAGCTCGACCAGGTTGAGGCGCACGCTCTCTGAAGACAAGCCTTTGGATTCGGGCCGACACTCGTTCACCATCTCAATCTCGAGTCGATCTCCCAAGGCGGCAAAGTATTCGCGGAACAGACTGGAAAAGTACACGATCTGCCAAAAGGCCATGTTGTACCAGGTCGACACCAGGAAGCAGCTCGCGATGTACCACGGCACAAAGAGCCTCTTGACGTGGTCGTCGTAGCCTTGGAGCAGGTAGAAGGCGACCTTTATTTGACCTCGGCGACCCACGACGTACTTGAAGGCGTCGATCAGCGTGTAGAGAAGGCAAAGGAGGGTGACTTTTCGGAGTCGCCGGCGCACGCCGTCCATTTCCAGATGTAGACTAGGCTCTAACTTAGCAGCCGTGATGACTATGTCGGCTAGCTGTGTTTTCCGGATGAGAAGGTTGCAGAAATTGAGGACGACCTGACCGTAGATGACGACGTAGAGACCACTCCGGGTGACGAATTCGATTTGGTCAGTGCGACCATCGAGCCAGACCGCGATGGCGACATAGACGAGCCCGACGCAGGAGCACAGAGCGATGCAGACGACAGAGTAGGTTAGCCGGAGTGGTGCACAAATCAACCAGTACAGCCGTGACCTCTTGCCGTCCAATTTTCCGCATACATCTACGACAAATGGGCAACCAGCTAACTTGGCTATGAACATCATGACGTTAAGACCGTAGCACACTGCTGTTGATGCATAGTCCATTGTCCCTTTTACTTTATTTTCTTTCGCGGTATATCGTGATCAGTGAGAACTATTTACACAGCTGAGTGGTTCATCTGGTTGTAAACCAATGTTGATACGTGGGAGAGATATCGAAACTACCGAGAGGCAAGTAAGTGATGTGGAACTTACTTGTGGGGCGAAGATAACGTCAGTCAATGGAAGTGAACGTAAAAACTCGTTAATCCAGTAAATGAGGGGGTTAGCCCGTCACCGCACAGGAAAACAGCGAGCACCTGAACAATTTCGAACAAACATATGTTCAAAGGGGAGTAGATAAGCTATGGCAAAATGTGAAGCCTGAAACAATCTATTACTTTTCCCAACACGCCAAAGCGCCTCGAATTCGAGCAACTGGGGAGAATGTGAAACTGAATTGTGTGAAACGTGCGAAAACAACGCACCTCAATCTCAGAACGCCAACTCTGAGTGCACTTGACAGGTATGCAAACTTCAATGGTGTCGCTTCCTCAACTGTTACAGTTCTTCAATGGTGTCGCTTCCTCAACTGTTACAGGTCTTCGGGCATCCCAGCAACGTCTCGTGCTTGGGCCATTTAGTGACGCTCCACGGCGCAGTGAGGTAGACCTGACCAATAAGGACAGCAAAATGCGCGTCGTCGGGGGTAGCTATTTTCACGGTGTTGCCTATTGTTACCCGTAAATCGTAAATATTTAACAAGTCCTTGAAGAGTACCTCTATTATTGTTCCCCAGGAATACTGAAGGCACATGAATGGACGTTTGACGTGAAGGCGAAGGCGACGCTATGGGAGTGTGTGACCCGATCGTTAAACCATTGTGATTCGCGTTGCTTGTCCTATGCGAACATCGAACGACTACATTTGCTATTTATTCAGGACTCCCTCTCTCTCTCTCCCTCCTTCTGTCTTTCGCTGAAGTTGCTTATCATAAAAGGGAGTTCATTCTCATCGTTGACAATTCCCGCTGACATTTCGGAAAGCATGCAAAATGTTCTTTGTCGCTCCCTCCGTCGACAAACAGGCTCAAACAGACTTGTTTTCATGGTTGCTAAGAGGCATCAAGTAACTTGAAACTTTCTGGAAGTACTTAAAGCCTGGACGTCCCGACATGGGAGACCTGCGCCCGGGCCACTAATTTGCTGGACAATTATTAAAGTTTTTGCATCATTCGCACGCATGCTATGCACGTCTTATTTCCACTTTTTCTGTTGTCGTCGTCGTCGTCGTCGTCGTCGTCGTCGTCGTCGTTGTTGTTGTTGTTGTTGTTGTTGTTGTTGTTGTTGTTGTTGTTGTTGTTGTTGACGCATAAAAAGTATCGTTGGGTTCCTAATACGTCTTAGAAGAAGAACGTCATACAGGCCTGACGATAGTTATAGCGCGAGAACAAAACGACGACACAGAGACAAGAAGGACTTGTCTCTGTGTCGTCGTTTTGTTCTCGCGCTATAACTATCGTCATGCCATACCAACTAGCCCAAGCTGCCACACTTCTAAGTCATACAGGCACTCCCTTCAGGTGCGAATCATGACGCATTGTCTACCAATGTGTCAAACTCACACAGCATATTTTCAAGTCACTCAATATTACATTTCAAGAAGGAAAATGCCGCAATGTGTTGTGTAAGTTGTGGACAATATTTGTAATTAGTATGTAATTAAATACTGAATTTTCATGTTGTCATTCACGTTTCGTTTTTATATGAAATGAATGAAATCATGCGCTCCAAATGAGTGCGTAAGTAGTTTTTAGTTGTACTCATTCCGTAAAAATAAAACTAATACTTCTGACATTAGTGCCAAAGCACGGCATGTCAAACTACCCGTCGAACATCGCATTACCTTCACTTTTGTGATAGATTACAATCATGCGCTGCACACTAAATTCAAGTCTAGACGTACTGACAATGGAGGAGGTTAGGTTTATCGAATTAACAATGTTTGTTGCTCTCATTTCACCTCAAGGTAACACAACTAGCATAAACAAGACAAATAAACGTAAAAGCAAACCTCGGGTGCTTGGTGTTTAGTTAATGCGCATGGCAAATTGACAAAAGCGTCTACGACTCCCTCTTTTTTTTTGTTGTTGTTATCGACCATTTTCTCAAAACTGCCGTTCACTGCGACCGAGAGACAGCAACGCCATACTGACACCTGCGCACCCTTATTATTCATGTAACATGGTTATGTAAGTTACCTACAAAGAGTTGGCTATATATAGGTCATTAACTTGTAGAATATATCCAGATCGCTGAACGAGGACGGTACAACTGACTGGGCCAAGCACGACTGTGTGTATTATCCGTGAGTTCAGCATTTCAGAATCTTGTATAAGAATCTCTCACTCTCTCTCTCTGTCTCTCTCTCTCTCTCTCTCTCTCTCTCTGAAAGTGTGCTGGCAACGGACGAATGAAACTCGTTTCATCGACAGGGAAAAACAAACGCTTGCGACTGCTTTCGGTGCTGCCCACGACAAGGTATATCCCCTTATTCGCAACGAATGGGGAAATCGATACCACCACGCACACTCAAAGCTGCAAAGCTCCTAAGCACGCAAGAAGGGGAGAAATAAATGCAGGTGCTAAGACGGATGACTTATGAAGGTGTAAGCCGCACCTCTGAAGGTCTATTGCGTTCGATACCTGCTGTAGAAAGAAATGGACAGTCGATGGGTATCGACTCGGAAGATAGTGCTTCAGTAAACTGCGCATTCGTGGTAAATTCAAAAGAGCTGGAAACAATCTTGTGGCAGCATACGCTGAACATTGTGTGATTCGCTGAAGTGTCCAAGGTTCCACAGTGAACGTGACAAGGTGAGAGGTGTCAAAGACAGCGAATGTTGTTATTAGCTGCATTCACAGAGAGTTCTCTGTTCACACTTTTTAAAACTGACCTCGAGCATTCAGTACATCTTGTACAAGCTGAGTGTTCGTTGACTTAAGCTTGCCATTGATCACGTGAAGTTCGTCGAAAAATGACTGAAGAACTGTGATCTTTGATTGTGTTCTTCACTCGGCTTTTCAGCCTGGAGTGCAGAGTTCAACGTGATCTATGTGCACCATGAACCTGCATGCGGCTGTGAATTCCACCATCACGGGACGCAGCAGTGTTGCTTAACCTCACTTAAGTTTTCATATACTCCGCATTTCTTTCTACCTCCCTATTTTTTCATTCCTTATTTTTTCCCTAGACTAGCACGGCAAACCGTGCGTGCATATGATTCCTTCATTTCCTCATCTTGTCATTTGGCCGTTATTTATATATATTGTAATGAATCTGAGCCGGGGTTCCCATCAACCTGAAACTTCGGAATAGGACGCTACACAGCACCTCCACCACTTAAAATAGAGGTGTTGCTCTATTTTGCTCGTTTCATACAAACGTATGAAACGTCGAGAAAGGTTCAGACGCAGCTTGGTGAAAGGTGCTTCATGAGGCAGGCCTGGCTACTGGCGAGTGGCGTGCATGGGCTACTACGACTGCTACCGTTCGTCATTGTCTGCTTAAGTAGCAGCAGAGCGTCCGTTATTCAGATTCATTACAATATAATCTCTCTCTCTCTCTCTTGACTAGCGCTGACTGGCTGATTTCGTAAGGAGAATGCGACCTCACAAGCCCGTAGTAGTGAATCCCATGATTCACAAGAAACCCACGCCGGTGACAGTTTCTGCAATGATCCCCGGCAGCAAACAGCTCCTGCTGGACAACTTCGTGCAGGCAACGTGTCATCCGTTCTACGCTGGTTTTCGCCTGATCGGTCAACTTCAACGCCTCACGGGGTGCTGCTTCCTGGAGAACATCAGCAGTGAGCGCTACGAAGACGTGCGAGCTCGGAGGTTCAGCTCGTACCTACTCTACCCGCTCTGCATATGGATCTATTTTCTCGGTGAGGTCATGCTGTCAATACATTGCGCTCAGTCTGTCAATACATTGCGCTCAGTGTCGGGGATTAGACCCTGCCTAATGAAACATGTGAGAGCAGGTGTAAGTGCGTTTTGCTTTGGCGATGAACTAAGGCTGTGAACTTGAGGAAGGCGTGCACGTACCTGCAGACGAGCTTCAAGTTTTTTACGGAAGCGTTCTTATGGACTAGTTTGTTAAGTAACGTTATGGCAGCTGTGGTGCGCACTTCGTCTCGTAAAGAGCTCGTCGTAGTGGAAGCCTCCGAAAATTTCCACCACCAGCTGTTCTTTAAGTGCACGTGCACCTAAATCAAAGCACGCGGGCCTCCATCATTTCAGCCCCATCGAAATGCGATGGCCGTGGCCGGGATTCAATCATGCGATCCTTCGGGTCAGTGGTCTAGCGCCATAACTACCAGACCGGTGTGGCTGGTAATGGGCGCCAAGAGCTTGGTTTCAAGCATCGCTATTGCCAATCACTGTGGGTGTACAGCTACACTTTTTACGACGTTGTGCCAAATTCTGACATAGCCTTTGTGAACGTCAGTATTGGTGTTGTCTTGTCCTATCCTTGAAACACTGTCCGCTGCCTCCCTCCGTTAAATTTTCTTCACACTGTGGCGTTTCCAATTTGCCACAATTGCTTTTGTTTGTGCAGCTGTGGCCGTCATCATAGTGGTGGACGCCGAGCAGCACAAACACGGCGTTCGCGACACGGAGCTCTTGAACAAGACCATCTTGCTCGCCTCCATTGTGGCGCTCAACGTGGAATCGGCGCTGAACACCGTGATGCTCATGTACCGCGCTCCCGACCTGGTCGAGCTACTGCGCATGTGCGGCCTCATCGAGTTGCACATCAGCGTGCCACCGTACAAGCAGCGACAAGCGGTGCGATCCGCCTGGAATGTCATCACCTTCCAGGTAACTTCCCTGGCGCTATGGATCCTATATAGTCGCCTACAACAAAAAAATAACTCTGCACTAGCCTTGCATATATTAAGAAACAGCGAAGCGGAAAATTAACGTGGCTTTCTTGGCTGATGCCAGGTCTTTCCTTGGCGTAGACAAAGTCGAGTCGAAACACAGCCTGTCAGAGGCCATGCATGAATGTCCACACTCCAGCGCTAGAACGAACGTGAAAAGTCAACGACACAGTCACAAGTGATGGTCGCAAGTCTGACGTCGTATACCCCACTGGCGTAGCCAAAGAGGAAGGCTGAGGAGTTCAAATCTCCCGGAAATCTTGTAGTTTTGCACGTGCACGTGTGTAGGCACACGCGTGCAAACAAACGTACGAACATGCATAATGGGTGTATGACCTTTCCACAACTCCAAAAATGAAAGAAAAACAATCTGGGAGCAACCAGCGGTGATCCGAGGGCCCCAACGGGTCTTTCCCGGCGAGTCCCTCAAGAAGGGACAGATACAGATACTCATTTTAGAGGGGGGATAGTATCTGAGAGGGGGGCTTGGTCATGACTCTTGGGGTGAAACTTCCTAAGTCGTGGGTCGATCTCTCCCTTGTAGTCGTAGTAGTACCATGTAGCCACTTCTAGTTTATAAGTTAATTGCTCAATATATGGCATGGTGTGTATATGTATATAGAATGGGAACAATGTACATGCTGTGGGGGAGTTAAGGAAACAATGGAACATGTTTTGATTGAATGCTGGAGTATTCACTCAAAAATACATGTGGGCACAAGCCTATATGAGGCTTCGTGTTTTAGGGACAAACATGGAAAGCTGAACACTTCCGCGATAGAAGCAAGTAAGAGATGGTTAGGGTATTGGTGGAATAAACGTAGAGATAAAGACAAAAACAGCGAGAAAATGAGGTCATTCTGCCTGTAGAGGCAGAGAGATGGAATATAAAAGTAAATTTTTCTTCGTTATAATAAGATCAGTTTATTCGAAGTAGATAAGGCATTAGGCCAACATAAAAAGAAAGTTTTCTATTCATTTTTTTTTCTTGCGAGCCTGGTGGCACACATGTCACCATAAAGGGGAAGGTCATTGCATCCATCCATCCTTGAGAATAATATAACTAGATGATGTTAGTGGCTTTCCCAGCATATCATCAGAGTGAATGATGTATGAGTGGAGAGAAGTGTCAGTCTGTGCTTCCATCCATCCATGCGTCCGTCCTTTCGCCCGTCCGTCCATCCATTCTTGCTTCCGTCCGTCTGCCTGTCCGTCCTTGCTTCCTTCCATCCGTCTGTCCATCCGTTCTTCTGTTCGTCCCCCTGTGCGCCCGTGCCTCTGTCCATCCGTCCGCCTGGACGCAAGGACTGATGGACACACGGATGGATGCTTCGCCCCTCTTATCATCATTCACTTTGTGGATGTGCTGTGATGTTTGTTTTTACTAGCAGAAAAACCCCTTCGTAGCATAAATACTGTTAATGTGTGCTCAGAGTAGTTTCACTCTATAGTTCAAGTTGGTGATAGGAGTGGAGTACGAACACTGAATTTAGGGGGTGCACTGACAGAGACTTTGGGCGGGGGGGGGGGGAGTGATCGCCCTTTTGGATCCGCCACTGCCCTCATGACTTTGTTTAAGTTCTTTGTTTGTGTGGCCACACCCCGTTGCACACCACTCGCGCGTCTCGTAGGTTCGCTCACATCCCAAGGGGATTCCACAATGGTGGCACCGCATTCGTAAATACCTAAGTGCAACATATCGTTCTTTGTGGCGATATGGGGACAACGCCCGCATGTACAATGCTTAACACATCTGCCGTGCATTTTACGCAGTTAGTTGACGCCGCATTGAACATGGCCCTGGACGTGTACGCGGACTTCGGCATTCTTCTACTGGTGGAGAAGGGGCGTAAGCTGGCGCCGCTCCCGATGGCGGCCCTTGCCAGCTACGGCTTCGTGGGCATAGCCTTTCTGGCCTTCCACGGCCTCGCCGCTCGGGTTCTTCTCACGTACTTCTCGAGGTCAATCGCCCTCTACGTGGAGTGCATACACTTGAGCCTGGACCGGTGTCTGCGATCTTGGAGCGTGCCAGAAAGCAGGTACTCGAATTTTCTCCAGAACGGTGGCCCGTTCGCAGGAATGCATGAATACCTGAGAGACAGTTACGATTACTGTAGATAGATTCTGTTAGGATTGCGCGCAAGACGCGAGCACTCGATATTATTCCAAAGCTTGCGCGACGACAAGTGACAAGCCTGGAATATTCGAAAGCACTGTATGTATAAATTTAAATGCCGACGCGCTTCGCCGCTTGTCAGTTGATCGATCGACAGCCGATGCTGTGTTCGTGCACTATCAGTGCTTGTCTGTATTGCTGTAATCTGACCTTCAGTTTCCTGGCCACAAGATCAGTCAAATAAGGAGTTCCCTCTTTGACTTGCCATCTCTTGCCTACGTCACGACCACGTGACAATGGGCTTGATTTCGGACAACACCTCAATAGTGCAACAGTACATTTCGCATAGTAAACTGAGGAATGGACCATGCATAAGTTCGAACTATTCCTTCATCCCTGATCTGTTTGATTGGAACGCGAGAGTATTTCGTTGTGGCAAGGCATTTTGGGTAGATGAATAGTGTAACCTTGCGAACGTACCACTGATCTGTCATACAGTTTTTGAAACGATTCTTTCACTCGACCTGTTGGCCCTCCGTCATCATATCACAGTAGCTAGAAACACCTATCAACGATGTTTGCATCCCTCCTGCCCTCTGCTGTTTTTATCTCCATGCGCTTTTTTGCGCGTCGAAACATGGGTAAGGCGCCTCCCCTCTGCTAGTGCAGTGATCGACTGCAACCTTTGCACGTTTGCACAATAGCCTTTTAACTCGCACTTACATGCGACGTGCTGGGCAATGTGCCCATGCGCTCTTCACACGACGAAAATGGCCGGCTTGTTTTATCTCCGCATCAGCCACATCCGTCAGCAACTCTAGCACGATATGAAACACACAGAACATACAACGTGGACTGCACACGAGGTGGACTCTGCATGCTATCGATTTCGACTTTATACGAAACATGACGGCGACGCCAACGGCGGGCAAGAAAAACATTGAGAAACCGTCAATAGAGTCCATATATTGTTGTTGTCGCGCTGAAAGCCGTTCCTGCACGCCTTCGCTACCCTTCCTGCGGGCGATGTTTCCTGCGCGCCACATATTTCCTAAAGACACATGCACAATGTCGGCACCGAGCGTTAAGTCTGTCAAAATTTCGCGCTTGTCGGCTTTGCCGCGCACGATGGTCATGTGAAACAAGGCGGAACGGGCATGCTACTGCGTGGCAATCGCAGGATAGGCGACCATTCACAGCAGGTATCTCTCGTGTATCGACCAGTCGAGTGCTTATTACATCTGACGTCACCCGGACAAACTTCTGGTTTGAGTAATTGTGCGGCAAAGACGGCAAACGCAGGGAGAGAATAACGCACTCGCTCTTCGTATTTCCAGATGTCGTTCAGGGACCCTTTAAAGTACCATCACTGCTCATTACTGAAACGCATAGCGTGTGCACGTGAAAGTGCTCTTGCTCGAATCGGACAGGCTTCAGGAATTTGACTGAAAGCACCTTCTAACTACAACTTGCGCGAACATGGTACGCATTTAACCACATCTTTCCGAAATCATATCCCGAGGCCAAATGTAAATTGTTGATGATAGGAGGGGGGGGGGCACCTTAAAACGTATTCTCCGAGATTGCGAAATTGGTTAAAAGAAAATTGCAGTATATACCAACCCCCGAGCCCTTCCGGATGAACTCTTGAGGGCTCACGTGAGGTTGACGTTTCATTTGACACGAAAGAATGAAAAGTGAAAATTTTTCTGTCAGTACCTTTTTCAGGCAACTCAAAACAACTCACAACTTCCCAACCTGCCCCACAGTAAGGTACTATCTGGTGGACCACGTGCGCGCCCAGCTGTCCCAAATAAAGAAGTGCGCCGACCTGGCGAGTTCTATATTGGGCCCGAGCCTGCTGTACGCCTACGCCTACAGCGTGATTCTGCTGTGTGCATCCGCCTACTATGCGACACAAACGGAGCTTCCGTACCGCGTCAGGCTGCTCTTCTTGTTCTTCTTCGTCTTCCACTATCTCAGCATCTTCGTGCCACCGATGGAGGCCCACCGTATGAAAACACCGTACGTAAGTGCTTCTGTCATGTCATCGCGATCACAACCAGACTTACGCACCTTCACTGCACTGAAGGAGTAAAATGTTTGGCCATTTGTACACGCTAGAACATGCTTGCCCCTGCATCGTCTTTTCCAGAGTCTAGTGGTTTGTTTACTCACTTCCATCTTCAATAATGAGGAAGAAAAGTCCAGTTAAGAGAACTTACACACTTTGCGGCCCCATAAACAGAGTAGCGACGAATACATGATTGATTGATATGTGGGGTTTAACGTCCCAAAACCACCATATGATTATGAGAAACGCCGTAGTGGAGGGCTCCGGAAATTTCGACTACCTGGGGTTCTTTAACGGGCACTCAAATCTCGGCACACGGGCCTACAGCATTTTCACCTTCGTCTAAAATGCAACCGCCGCAGCCGGGATCCGATCCCTAGTGGCTAAGGTATCGGGATGCGATCTCAAGTGGCTAAGGTACTCGGCTGCTGACCTGCGGGTCAGCAGCCGAGTACCTTCGCTATTAGACCGCCATGGTGGGGCAATACATAATTGTCCAGCTTTGAGCGTGTTTGTATAGACGCAGCAGTCAATTATATTTTCTACCTTCTATTACATCGCATTGAAGTTAACCTCCTTATGAACCGCCTTTCCCCGAAACTAACAGAATTCGCGTATTCATTTCACTGCTTACTCTGTAAATCCTGCTTCTCTCGCTAAGGGAAATAAATGTTTGCATTATGCCAGCCTGAATACTAGCGAGGTGTTTCTCTTAAAAGTGATCGACCCTGTAAGTCAATCAGCGCGAGACGTGCAATGTCACGGCTTTGAAGTATGAAAACATTGTCCACCTTTTTATCAGATGAGCGAACTTCTGAGCGTCGTGCAATGTGTTCCAATGACTGAATACTCCGACGACCTTTTTGTGCAGGTAAGTTCGTCGCTATACCATTTTAAAAACCTTTTTTTGAGTTTGTGCAATAGTCTTTCTGGAGGATAGTTTTGCTTACATTGTTGTAATTGTAATACACTGCCGCACAAACGGGCTTCGGTTTTTTTTTTTTTTTTGCCTTCACACCTCCATGCTCTGTAAGAAACAGGGTACATCACATTGTAAAACATTATCCCCCTTCCAATCGTTTTGATCTCACGTCTTTGCTTTTTCTGTCAGTTTCTGTTTCTTGTTGCTGTTTCTTTTCTTCTCTAAATGATATTGTGTCTGCATTCAAAACGATTGTTTCATCTGCATGTCATGTCGCTTTTCTATTCTCTATCCATCATTTTGCGATTGCCTCATATTTTCATCTTTGTATGTGCGTTTGCATATATTTTTTCTGTGACTATTCCTGCTTGTGTTGCTCCCCCCCCCCCCGCAATTATTAAATATAAATAGTCTAAGTGTAAGGAACCCATCAAACCATGTTGATCGCAGTTGGTCCAACAGCCTCGGTACGCTTACGCAGGGCGCCAAAATGAGCCTATCGCAGGCTTAATAAACTATACTTGGCATTCGATTCATGCTTTGCTAAAGTACTTTCACGGAAGAAATCTACTGTTCCAAGCGACCACCACTACTATAGAGCTATTTCGCACATTTTCTTCCATGAAACCTACAACTAGCATTTAACCAATCATCTACCGACATTATATTGATACGCAACAGCCGGCACAGCCTGTCTGGAAGAAAGAGAAAGACGACGTTGGTGGCTGGTTGTTTATGAACTGTCGCCATCTTGTGCGCCGAGAACAGTGCATCGTATTTAATTTATTAAATAAGTTACCCGTAACATTATTGGTGGAGGTGGACGACTCCCGTACCTCGATGGAGACGCGCAGCGGTCGCAACACCGGGGACTCTTCGGCTACTTCAACTGCCAGTGCCTCATCCCCACCGGTCTCTCGATCCGAGTCGACAACCTACGTCACCCTGCCACCCCTGCGGGATCCGGGAGCTT
Source organism: Rhipicephalus annulatus (assembly GCA_013436015.1). NCBI lineage: Eukaryota > Metazoa > Arthropoda > Arachnida > Ixodida > Ixodidae > Rhipicephalus > Rhipicephalus annulatus. Next base: position 537,310 of record WOVY01001858.1, on the reverse strand, counting down.
TCTCCGCTGACGGCACCATCGACGTTGACTCCTGGCTGCACCGGTACGAGCGAGTCAGTGCTACCCACCGCTGAGATCCCACGCTCATGCTCGCCAATGTTGTGTTCTACCTCGACGGCACGCCGCGGACATGACCGTGTTATAGCATATGCAAGCCGCCTCCTATCTACAGCCGAGCGCAACTATTCAATCACGGAACGTGAGTGTCTCGCTCTCGTGTGGGCAGTCGCCAAGTTTCGCCCATACTTATACGGGCGTCCATTCCGGGTAGTCACCGACCATCACGCGCTCTGCTGGCTGGCCTCACTCAAGGATCCCACAGGACGCCTCGCTCGTTGGTCCCTACGGTTACAAGAATACACGTTCACCGTAACGTACAAAACAGGGCGGTCACACCAAGATGCTGATTGCTTATCACGCTACCCCGTGGAAGAGGCTGCCCATACTGACACCTTTCCAGACCTTCTGTCTGTGACGCAGCTACTCAACCTTGGGCACGAACAACGCCTGGATGCTTCCCTGCGAACCATCATTGGCAAACTTGAGTCAAGGCCTCGTGACGCATCTCTACAAATGTTCCTGGTAAAAGACGGCATCCTGTATCGCCGTAACCTCGATCCATATGGCCGTGACTTGCTCCCCGTCATACCAGCACATCTTCGTGCGACTATTCTCAACCAACTTCATGACGCTCCTTTGGCGGGCCACTTGGGCGTCTCTCGCACATACGACCGTGTACGTCGTCGTTTCTTTTGGCCTGGTCTTGCCCGCTCTGTTCGACGCTACGTCGCCGCTTGTGAACCCTGCCAGCGTCGCAAAAAGCCATCTTCCCTACCAGCTGGATTCCTTCAGCCGATCGACATTCCCATCGAACCTTTTTTCGAAATGGTTGATTGGGCGAGTTGGTGATACATGACTAATTATGAAATGGAAGCGCACAACGTAGATGCAGACGGAAAGACAGGGACAAGCGCTACTAGAAACGTAATTTGTCAAAATGGTTGATTGGGCGAGTTGGTGATACATGACTAATTATGAAATGGAAGCGCACAACGTAGATGCAGACGGAAAGACAGGGACAAGCGCAACAGCCGGCACAGCCTGTCTGGAAGAAAGAGAAAGACGACGTTGGTGGCTGGTTGTTTATGAACTGTCGCCATCTTGTGCGCCGAGCACAGTGCATCGTATTTAATTTATTAAATAAGTTACCCGTAACAATATTGTACGTAGAATATCTGGGCGTACAGGCCATCGATCAGTGGTTACATGACAGCGAACTTTCCTTAGAAGTGCTTACGTTGTCACATATCATTTTCGCGGGAAATGTGATATATAAGCAATTAGCAGGAGTTTTTCATCTGGTCCAGCCAGGCGGAAATGATAGAGTGAATGCAACGCCTCCTCTATTTTATCAATGCCAGTCAGATGCGCCCGATTCCATAGAGTACTATAAAAGGTTAAGAGAGGGCACTTTCATAGGCCCCTGCAGCCCTGCGGCTGATTTTAAAGCCCCTGTGCCTTCGGCAAAGTACAGCATTCTTTTGATCTGCGCCGCTTTCTCCTCTCACCAGCTCAAAAGCAAACTGCAAGCTCGTGGCGCGTTACAGGGGGCGCCACTGTCGCAAGTGAAAAAAAAAGCATTGTGTTAATATACACATGGAGTTTCCAAATATACACTAGAGGGAACTTTGGCGCTAGTGTCTTATGGGAGCTGCAACGCTTGGCGCTTCAGCGAGCATGGAAATGATGGGTAGTACACACATTTGTCTAACCTTCGTACTTCTGGCCTGCTTTTGGCTCCGTGTGGGTTCGTGTGGCTTGGGGCTGTTTTCTCACGTGACAAAAATCAGCAGATGTTCAGCGGTTGTGCATCAACACCTTATTATTTTAGACTTGCCTTTCCAAATCGGGTCAGAAAGTTGAAAAGGGTTGAATCTTTCTTTCGAAACAAAACCGAAACACAGCAATGAACGAAGCTGCAAGTACGATTCGCCGCCCGCAAGTACGATGACTAGGCAAATGTGTGTACTGCCCATCATTCCCATGGTCGCTGAACGATCGCAGCGACAGAGTCCCCTCTAGTTAATTTTAGGAAGCTCTATGAATGTACAGACTCTGGAGGAAAAGCTCCCCATAGGGCATAGAGTTAATACACTGACTCTAGAGGAAAAGCTGGGCCAGAAAAGCTATAACCACAAAAGCGCTGACATCTTGTAACGTTGTCATTGTTTCCGTCACAGTACCTAGAAAAAGCGCTGAATGTAATCCTCTAAAATACTCAAATTTTTGCAGTATAAATCATGAACAAGCGTGTTAACGTACTATAAATAAACACAATATGTACAAAGTTTATTAAACCTACTTTTAGGACAAATACAATGGCAATTTATTCAATTTACTGAGCGCGAAGAGAAGCGTTTGCAGGTTTTTTTAGTAGATGGCGACACCATTCTTGTAACCTTGAGAGCGTGGCCTAGAATAGCGAGGCGATGCGGCGTGCGGCAGATTGCGCCGTCTTGCTTGCGCGCCGGGTCAGTCGGCGTCCGTGTTTTCGGTTGCCAGGAGCCAAAAGCTCGACTTAATTAATGTGTCAGTCTTTTACTGCGATGTAACAGAGATCCACGAAACAGACACAATGCCGGGCGTAATTGCAGCATGCGGTGGTGACTGCGAGTGGACGTCACACGAAGGCTGAGTATCCTTTCATCATGGCGGCACCCACGTGGTTATGGGTTTTAATGCATGTGCTCTAAGGGGAGCTTTCAATCTAGAGACTATATATTAACTCTATGCCATCGGACCCATCCGCCATGATGGAACGATACTCAGCTTTCGGGTGACGTTCATTCGCAGACACCACTTGCATGCTGCAATAAAACTTGGTATTTTTTCTGTTTCGTGGATCTCTGTTAAATCGCAGTATGAGACTGTAACATGAAGTCGACTTTTTGGTTCGTGACAGCAAAAAACTCATTCGGCGCGCAAGCAAGTTGGTGCAATCGGCCTCACGCCAAATCGCCCCGTCCACGGAGGAAGGAAATCTTTCCTTCCTTCGTAACCATGCTAAAGTGTTCTAGAACACTATAACCTTGCTTATGCTCTCAACTTTATAAAGGTGGTGGCGTCATCTACTGAACAAACATGTAAACGCTTCTCTCTGCGGTCAGTAAATTGTATAAATGGCCACTTTATCTTGTCCAAAAACAATTCGTATTTCTTTCATACAATTTGTGTTCATTTATAATACCTGAACACGCTTGTTTACATTTTGTATTGCGAAAACATTAGTGTTTTTACGTCTACATTTAGCGCTTCTTTTAAGTATTGTGATGACAACAATGACAACGTTCTAAGATGTCGGCGTTCAGGGTTAGAGAGTTAATAAACAGACTTTAGAGGAAAAGCTGGGCCGAAATTGTATGAAATTCTATGGCTATAATGCTGACGCCGGTGAGTTTCACGCAGAACACGGGCACAGTGGCTGGGCGCTGCGTCGGCCTCGTGTCGGAATGCAACCGTAGAAGACGCACGACCAATCGCGTTGTCTGTTGACGTGAAAACTATCACCGTTGTCAGTCCATCTAGCGCGCGTTCTCTTGTACTTGCTTCGTTGTCGGTGAGCTGTTACTCGCTGTTAATGCTCGGACGAAATGATTTCGCCGAAGCTGTCATGCTGGCCCAGAGAGTTGAGCCCCATTCCATCAGTTTTTGATCATCACGACACGCGCGCTGCGCAACTCACGTGCTTTCCGAGCCGGAGAGAGAGTCGTGCCTTCGGCTTTACATTTAAAAGTAAACAAGAGGGGAAAATTTGCCCAGACAATATGGCTGACTTTCGGCTTCATCGCGGCTTCACAACAGGTGACGTCAGGGCCTCTCCTAACTTTTCTTCCTCTGTGATCTATTTGTTTGTTTAGTCATCTATCTATTATACGTTTACATATTTATTCATTTATCCATACACTAATTTACTTATTCAGTCATCTGTCTACCTACTTACTTTTTCATCTATCTATTTGTTTGAGTAATCATCTATCTATGTATACGTTTACTTATTTAATCATCTGTCTATATACTTTGTTACTTATCTATCTACTTACTTACTTAATCATTCATCTATATGTTTGTCAAGTCATCTATCTACTTTTACGTTTACGTATTTATTCATTTATCCATACACTTCTTTACTTATCTAGTCATCTGTCTACCTACTTACTTCTTCATCTATCTATGTGTTTAAGTAATCATCTATCTATGTATACGTTTACTTATTTAATTATTTATCTATATACTTTGTTACTTATCTAGTTATCTATCTACTTACTTATTCATCCATCTATATGTTTGTCTAGTCATCTATCTATTTATACATTTACCTATACATTTATTTATCTATGACCTAATTACTTATCTAGTATTTTATCTACCTACTTATTCATTCATCCATCTATTTCACAGAGAAAGAAAAGGTTGGAAAGGGCTTGCTCAGCCAGCGTGCTACGTAAAAATTGTGGAGAAAATGACATCATGGCGGCCATATTCACTGGGCACAATGGTGGCGTTGCTATAGTCATAGAAACTCTATGGCTATAGTTATGTGTTGCGCAGTGGAGCTGGTCTAGTGAGCGGCCGCGGCTTAATGTGTGCCTCCCCAGGTCTCGTGCTGAGCCGTGGCGGACAATATCCGTGCTCTGCGCCGCGTTATTGGTTATGCAGAGTTCTCCTGGCAGTTACTGTACTCTCAGCAACGTTTACAAATCCTTTCGTCCATCCCGGGGTTTCAACAGTGCGTAGAACGAGTGCATATCTATGTGTCGTGCAGGCGGATGACGCGGATTAAGCAATTAGTGTTTAGCGAAATTGCGTTGGGCACCATGACGAGGCGGAATGACGAGGAAAGCCTTGCAGGTCAGTGATGGTTGGGCAGTGACAATGGACGACGCTGTTGAGCCCAGCAAGACGCAATGAGGACCATGTGCACATACGTAGTTTTTTGTTGTGTGTGTACACTAACAACTTGCATGTGCGTATTAAACACCTTTTCTGTTCCGCTTCGTATACTCTCCCCCAGCATTGCATGTAATCTCAACGTAACAGCAGCCGCGTTCAAGTGTCACTTGTACCGTGCTCAAAATCACCACGGTCGCACAATGCTGACGCCGGTGAGTTTCACGCGGAACATGGGCACAGTGGCTGGGCGCTGCGTCGGTCTCGTGTCGGAATGCAACCGTAGAAGGCGCACGACCAATCGTGATATCTGTACAGTTGCTGAATAAATGACGTGAAAACACTCGCCGTTGTCAGTGATCTAGCGCGCGTTCTCTTGTATTTGCTTCGTTGGCGGTGAGCCGTTACTCGCTGCGAATACTCGGACAAAACGATTTCGCCGAAGGTGTCGCGCTGACCCAGAGTGTTGAGCCCCGTTTCATTAGTTTCGGATCGAAACGACACGCGCGCTGCGCAGCCCACATGCTTTCCGAGCCGGAGAGAGAGGAGAATTTGCCCAGTCAATGTGGCCGACTACAGGCTCGTGTCGCCAAAGCACGGAATATCTCTGCAGCGGTGCGTACGTAGTCGAATGCGCACAACGATGCATCTTCTGGGGAAACTGAATAGAGTCACAGCAGGCAGTGCGCTTCCCTTTTCTGATCGTGTCCGACGGTCATATCTCAGAATTAAGTTGGCTCTCTTCTGCACAGCTGATCGTGCCGCGTCGATCACGAGCGACGACGGGGACGCTACGCTTCCCTAGCACAAGACATATCGTTCGGACTATATTCAGTTTCCCCAGAAACGCGTCGTTGTGCGCAGTCGACTAGGTACGCACCGCTACGGAGATATTCCGTGCTTTGGCGACACGAGCATTCGCTTCCCCCTAAACATTCATACGCGTCGTCCCTAATACTTATCGAGACACGATCTCTTAATTGCACAGCAGCACACACAGCAAGCGAATGCGCCCCGACTTCTGCAACGCGAGGTTCATTCCGTTAATGAAAATGGCCAACGTCGCACTCGCGAACCAGTTCATCGCACACACACTCACGAAATGCACGGCGGACAATACGTCGTTTCCCCAACTCTGAGACATGATCTCTTATTTGCACAGCTGTGCACACAGCAAGAGAAGGCGTCCCCACTTCTGCAATGCGTTCCGTTAATTAAAACGGCCAACGTCACTCACGCACTCATGAAATGCATCGCGGACGACAGAAATCCCGCACGGAGAAATTACTACTACAAGGGCAAAGTTTTTCGCCAAATTTGGCGACAGTTTGGCAACACTTATTTTCCTAGTCTGGCAACAGTTTATGCAACACCAAACAGACCATTGCTCTAGGATCTACAACTCTCTAGTGTGAATCTATGAAATCTATAAACAAGCAACTGTAGGCACCCCAATGGTGTAGCCAGAGGGTCGTTAAAGAACTTCACAACCCCCCCCCCCCCCAACCAAAAAAATGTTTTATTTAAAAATTTCTGGCTTGGCTACTGAAGCCCACTGTGTGCTTTGAAAAAAAAAAGAATAAATGCTTGAACAGAGAAATTTGAAGCCATGTTACAGCAACAAAACCGTAAAAATTTGAGCCAAACTCTAGCAGAAAGAAGTCCGAAAAAGACAGGCATGCCATGACTCACGCAATGCACCGATATTTAACAGCCCAAAAAAACCAGACAGAGATGTCAGTAAGTGATTTGATGTACATATGGCCAAACGTATTGTACCCTTAATGCAAATATGATTCAACTAAATCTCGTTACTTGTGTAAAATATTGTAATAAATTGTGCATTAAATTGTCATCCTCGTTGAAAACACCAAACTACAGAAAACTTCCTGCATAAGGCACGTTACATTGTGTGCCTCAGCAGTCAGCTGCATTATTAACAGCTAAACCTCTTATTAAGACATGGAAATAAGGCTTAATATTACTTTATAAAAGAAACTCTAACCGATGCATCAATCAAACTTGATGTGCCAGAATCTAGAAAAGAATGTTATTAACAACAGCGCTAAGTTTTGTGTTGCGAATAAAATTCAATTCAATTATGGGGTGATTATAGCAACAGTACATTTTACAGCTCCGAATGCTGATCTACATCATCAAGCATGATGACCTGAAGTTCACAGGTTGTGGCTTCTTTGCGGTAGACCTATCGACCTTTGCAGCGGTAAGTGTCAAGATTTCGATGCAAAATTATCATATTTCCAAATGAAATCTGCACATGCTAAACCTTGTCTGTCATATAAATACGATCATCAAAATGATGCAGTGAAGAATTCCAGAGATGACCTTTACCAGGCAGTTCAAAGGTATACACTGATGACGAAGGAGAAAACATGGAGGACATACTCTTTCAGGAGCTGAACACGTAATGGGGCCCCGTGCCCAACGCCTTCTCAACTGCTAGCCTAGCTTCAACTCTCAGAGCATGTCTCAACCGCGCCGTAAGAAAGCGAACGACAGCAGTGCACATAAGATTGGTCGTTTCAAACTATCCAAGAATGCATATTGTAAGTGCTGTTGTTGAGTGCCCACTACACCACAATTGCTCCTTTTGCGAATCAGCGAAGGGCCCACTTCGCGTCCGTAAAGGCAACACACGAACATATGCAGTTGCTCACTTTGTTGGTGGTTCTGCTGCTGAATATGCTTGATTATGTCTGACCGTTTTGAAATAGGTGGGCCTTAAAACAGTCACTGATCGCCCAATTCACATGTTTTGACAACTGGTGTGATTCTACGCTTCTGCCATGCAACGTGACATGCGTTTAAAAGTCTCCTTTCATACCCGTCATTCATATAGTGTTTTTTTTTTCTTCAAACGCTGTTTCAAGCATTATCATAACTATGTGGTGGAACACCTGCTGGCCCCGGAGACAGCTTGGGTTCAATTTTCTTTCATAACGAAGTTTTTTTATTATTCATGTTATTTTCACAATGTTTTCATCATGGTCAAGATGATTCTTATCTGACAACCAATAAAGCAACGGTGGCACTGGAATTTCTGCAAAACGAGCTTTTTAACGCTATCACATTAAAACACTACAATGTTTTATTTTGGCAACATCTCGATCGACAAAACTTGACAGCTATAGAGTTTTGAAGACAGTACCGCTTTGTTTGTATGCCCGCTTCGATTTTATATCGGGACTTGACAATAATAATAATAGTAGTAATAATAATATAGATGGATGCGAAACTTTCTTTGAATGAAGTCCTGAGGTGCACGACGCAACATGCAGCTCCCACATCGGAACAGTCAGGCCAAGCTCGACCGCTGCATCGTGGGCCCTCTGGACAGCTCACAGTTGGTCCCTGACATAATAATAATAATAATAATAATAATAATAATAATAATAATAATAATAATAATAATAATAATAATAATAATAATAATAATAATAATATTATTATTATTATTATTATTATTATTATTATTATTATTATTATTATTATTATTATTATTATTATTATTATTATTATTATTATTATTGGCAAGGTTCCATTTGGCGTTGCATAAGCTTGTTGCCAGACTTTGGGGTGGTTGTTGCCAGATTGCCGCTAAATTTGGCAGAAAATTTTTCTTTTGTAGTTGTGGCTTCTTTGTAAGAGTTTGGTGCTATCCGCGGAAGCGTAGCGTCTCCCGTCGTAGCGCGCGGTCGACGCGACACGATCAGCTGAGAGAGAAAAAGAAAAGTAAGGGGGAAGGGGGGCAGCGCATCCCCTCCTGCGACTCTAATCAGTTTTCCCCGTAATCCCTAATACTGAGACGCGATATCTTAATCGCACAGCTGCGCACACAGCAAGAGAACGCGCCTCGACTTCTGTAATGGGAGGTTTATTCCGTTAATTAAAACGGCCTCTTAATTGCGCAGCAGCGCCGCGCTCGACTTCTGCTAGGCTCGGTTCCTTCCGTTAAATTAAACGGAATTGAAACGGCCTCTTAATTGCACGGCAGCACCGCGCTCGACTTCTGCTAGGCTCGGTTCCTTCCGTTAATTAAAACGGAATTGAAACGGCCTCCTAATTGCACAGCAGCACCGCGCTCGACTTCTGCTAGGCTCCGCACCGAAGAAGTGCACCGCGGATAGCACCAAACTCTTGCGGAGAAGCCACAACTATAAAAAAAATTTTCTGCCATATTTAGCGGCAGTCTGGCAACAACCACCCTTCCAGTCTGGCAACCACTTATGCAACGCCAAATGGAACCTTGCCATTATTATTAGGTTTTATGCCCCGAAACAAAGACGCGGTTATGAGAGACGCCGTAGTGGAATTTCGATCATCTTCTGTACATTAACATACACTGACAGTACACGGGCCTCCATCATTTCGCTTCCATCGAATTGCGACCGCCGCGTCCGGGATCGAACCCGCGAGAGCTTCGGGTCAGCTGCGTAGCTTCGCAACCACTGCTGCACCAGGACAGACGGCGCTTGAAAAATTATTGGAAATAGAATGAGTACTTTTCAAGGAGTCCTGCAGCACGTTTTTAGAGCATGGTAAGAAAACGGTGCCGTTCGTTAGTCGTGGACACGAGCCAAATATTATAGGGTAGCACGTGGGCTGGAATTCACAATAAATTCTCGAATTCAAATAAACATTCCTTTCTCTTCTTTCAAAAAATGATGCTATAAGCTAGAAAATCACTCATCACAGCCACTGTATCAGCCACTGGCTGATTTGAGCATGGCGTGCTCGGTCGTAACTGGGTCTGCCGTGAAAGGCCGTGACTTGACAACGCGTGTGTGCACAATCGCACTAAGAGCCTCGTATTTGAAGAGAAAAAAAACAGAGTGCTCAAGGTCCCGAGACATGCGTGATATTTTTCTTTCTTTGTGCCGTCCCTCCATGCTTAGCTTCCAGTGTTCGCATCGGGACGAGTGAGGAATGCAATTGCAGCAAGTGACAAATCTTTGTAGCTTGCTCGTACTTGACAGTTTCTAAAAATTGTTTCCTGTATTTTCCTGTAAAAGTATTACAGGGCCCCTTTAACTGGAAGCGCCTATCAAAAGGGGTTCTTATCAGCATCAACTTGCCGCAACACCAGCAATTTTTTACTGACCATGTCTTGCGCACTTGTCTTGCAGATCACCGGAGCGGTCATCACATACACTGTTGTTTTGGCCCATACAAGCGCAAGTTACCTCTGAGACACACGTCTGCCTCCACGCAACATCATGGACATTGAAAGAGCACACGCTGCTTACTGCTGTTATGCGTATTTAAGCAAATCATCTGTACTCAACTCGGATGTCAGCGCAACAAAGTAACGTTGAAATGGTAACGCATGAATGTTTGTGAAGCTTTCACGGCGAGAAATAAAGTGTGGGGAAGTGTGATACGTTGTACGACGCTAGAGTTACTGTCTATGCTACCTTTAGGGTAGGTAGCAATGAAGCTAGCTTGATTTTGTTTTACAGCGAAAGCTGTATATGGCTAGGAGAAACGAAAAACTGTTCAGCTTCGGTGTCACGAGCGGTCTCCATTGGCTGTACTAGCAGTTCTGTCGTTCTCATCGTCGTACCCAAGTAAGCGCACCATTGGCTGCATTGTGAGTGACATCGTACATCTCGTCGCAGCCAGGGTGTTGAGCACGCGCGCATCATTTCTACCAAAACCTTCCATATGGGTAAGCCACGGACAACTCTAGAAGAGTGCTGACAGTGGAAATGTGAAAGAGCTCGCATTCACTGGCCCGATGCTCCAGTCCTGGCAAAAAAACAAGTCCAGAAATTTGAGTGCTGGCAGCAACTGCGTACCGATGATCTGGCAGCCTAATTCCAAGCCGTGCTAAATCGCGAACGGAAATGCAAGCGCCGACGGCAGGCGGATCGTGCAGACAATGTCACCAAGTTAGCTTGCGATGTCAAATGCTTGCAACAACGCCACGCCGAACAACACAGTTCCGAGTACAACAGCGTCAACGTGATTATTGCGGGAGCCCATACGCCTGGGCAAACGCCCACTTTCGGCAGGAGTTTTTCCAGCGGCACTTTGATTTTGGCCACCTGTGATTCCAGAACCACCGCGATTAACGCATTGCAAAATGCATTTAACCGGTCATTACACTCCTCCATGAACGTCACTATGTGAGGTACAATGCGCGGCATATGAAACAAGTGGTGTGGTAAACCCAAAGCAAACGTGTGTCGAACCTCATTAAGTATGAACATCCAACCAATAATTGTGAAAGGTTTGAGTGCAGCGTCAGGTTAAACCCACTGTTAAACACCGGGGCCGCGCGTTTCAGCTTTCACTGGTTAACCATTCGTACGAAGTGCTTGGGCGGTGATTTTTCATTTTTTTATCCACAACGTACCTTACCACAAACCCATTTTCCAGGCACATGCTCCTGAAGCTGCAGAGCCTTCCCACAAGTTTAGAGGCATTTATTATATTAGAGATAGAAATTTTATGACACTCCTAGGAAAAACTGGAATTTTAGGACTGCCGTGTGATCAACACAATGGCAAATAATTGTGTGTATTACCATTCAAGTTTTACACAAAATATCTTACCAAGGATATATTTTTCATCCAATACTTTGAAATGTTTTGTGGTTTGAGTTTGCTAAAACAACTTGATTAATTGTGCTATACGTATTTTAATTATATGCATCTTCAGCCCCTTGCAGTGTACTGAAAATATCGTAAATCTAATGAGACTTGTTTAAATTTTGTTAGTTGTCTTAATGGTATGGCTGGCTGGACGATGTGTTAGTTCAACATTACATATATATGTCTTAAGCACTACACATGGTATCATGTGACATGCGATAAAATGTGTAACACGTACACGAGAGCTGTTTCGCCCGTTGTAATCTGTCAGAGAAACTCGGTGGATGCAGCTGCCAGTGTGACATTACATGCAACATCAGTCACTGAATCCCAGCGAGCCTCTCTCGTTGGATAAAGCAAACGAAAGAAGTGGATTATCGGAACGCCACTGCCTTTATTAGGCCCAACCTAATAAAGCCAGCAGATAAAGTCAAAGAAAGCTTAAGAGGCATTATTTGAAATTTTTAATAGCATTGTTGTAATTATGACATAAATAGAAATGAACTACGGTGAACAAAAGCAATGCAGTGCCGATGGGGCATCTTTTAACCAACCATCATTGGATGCTGAAACAATACATAAAGCAGTCAGCCATCTTAAATGCCAGCGTGCGAAAATTCTTTGATACTTCCGAAACTGCATAAGGCACTTGTGGGGCACTGTCCAGTTCTTATATAACTTTAACATATTTATTTTTGATCTGTAATAAAATTAGTGCTACGATGCCACAATGTAGACTAGGTGATGTGCTGCTTCTTCACAGCAGCACATGGAAACGTGGCACGCGGCTGCCTTCTTGCGCCTCCCAGGCGAACACTTCACCGTGATCGTCAACAGCATACAAATGCTGCTGGTCTTGCGAGTAGGTCAGGCTGGGCAAAAGAGTGACAAAGCAATCATTATCAGGACACATTTTAGAAAGTTCTAGTTAAGTTCTGTACAGTACTCACTAATTAAAACACAAAAATTTGGTGCTCAGTATTGCGGAAACTGTGATTTCAAGCTTCTAGTGTACGTGTCATAGTGGCATAATTTGAACTCGCACACTTGCGTCAAAGCCAACCAGATTTGCAACCAGATTTTGAAGCGACATAAAATGATTATCATGAAAAATTGCTCAAGGCAGTCAGTATAATAAAGAAACAGTGTCACGTTTCAATGTGCAAGTACACTACATATCATCTCTTGATGGAATTGCAGAACAACAGGAATGTAGACAAAAAACGCCGACTCAATTCTCTCTCAATAATCGTGCACTGAAAACAAAGTACATTGTTCCCCAATGGAGCCACAGGCCAAGTTCAGACAATTTCATAGAGCCAATGTACCCAAAATACATAAGACACCATGAAATTCATGATGTCATTATTGGAGATCTTCGCTATTGGAGACTTCTGACACAAATTTTTGGATCTATTAATAAATGCATGGTGGTGAAATTAATGACACTAGAGCTTTCTGAGCACAATTTGTCAGTCCAAACTAATTTCCCGTTTCACTGTTGAGTGCCTTTTGGGAAGCCCTAAAGGTTAGTTTCACACTTCTGCTCTCCTAATAGAATGTACCTCATATTTTACTGCAGCACTTGGCTATATCGTCAACACCTAGATTTGCTCACCTGACAATGGGAAATACGCATTTTTCCGAGTGAATTTCTTGCACAGGACTCAGATCCCACGAGCTCCAAAGCCTGAAAACAAAATAAAAAATCAACAAATACACAATTTTTGAAGGTACAACTGGCATCCGGCAATTGATCTAAGAAGACAGGCTATTGCACGATCCATTAAAATACGAACTGTTCCCCGATTGATTTATTGATATGTGGAGTTTAACGTCCCAAAATCACCATATGATTATGAGAGACACCGTAGTGGAGGGCTCCGGAAGTGTCGACCACCTGGGGTTCTTTAACGTGCACCCAAATCTGAGCATATAGGCCTCCAGCATTACCGCCTTCATCGAAAATGCAGCCACCACAGCCAGGATTTTATCCCGCAATCTGCAGGTCTACGTTGCAGTACTTTAGCCACTGTACTACCGCGATGCAGCTACCAACTGTTCTAGAAAGAATACATTCCTCTAACCGAAAATCATGATTTTCACTCCCAACTATAGTAAAACCTGATTATTTTTACTAGGCTATTTCAAAATCACGCTATATTCGAAAGATTTCTTCGGTCCTGTATATCGCAATATAAGTTGAAGTGGATAATGTGAGGCGGCGGTCAGCACCAGTCTGGTTAATTCGAAAACTTTGGGTTCCATCTGCTGATTTCTGAACCCGATTTCTCGGCAGATCCGCAGAAACTACGGCCCTTAGGAGCCATAAGGCAATGCAGTGTAGCAATACTAATGAGTGGCAGATAAACCACCCAGCCAAGCCTGTGCAAGCGCAAAAAAAAATAAAAAAAGGCGGTTTCAAGATTGACTTAAATGTGCGCCTCTAGAAAAAGAAAGACAATGCTTCACTGCGCTACAGCAGTGACACGCGGGCAGCACGTTGCATGCTTCTCGCAACCTCAGCGCATCATGATTTAACCCTTCTTTATGGAAATATAACGGAATTAATAATGGACAGTCTGATGCAATTTGCAATCTATGCGAAATTCTGAATGGCGGTTTCTCCAGCAATTAGTGCGATTGTACTGCTGGCAAAGTTCCTGTCTGCAAGGCCTATTTCAAAAACTCGGTTCAAAAACTTCAATGATCGTGTTTTCCAGCCAGAACACATTCTATCACACTGGCCGTTATCATGTTCTTTATTTTACCGGAAAGAGTCTGCAAATGCTCACGTCATAACGCGCCGACGCTGTGAGAAACAGGTGACATCTGCCCACGTGTCACCACTGTATTGCACTGAAGCACGTCTTCTTTTTCGATGGCACACGTTTCAGTCACCCATGAGATTTTTTTTTCCCCCGCTGGCAGCAGCGTTGCCCGGCGTTTACCTGTGTTTGCGGCGAAACTGGGCCTAGGCATTGCGAGAAAACATAACCTTGGAGCTGCGAACTAGCTGGCATAGCAAACGACCACCTCTGACTACTTTTAATAATTCAAAGTTTCTTGCATCCCACTTTTTGTATTTTCATTTATTCAATAACCCACCTAATTCAAAAATTTTTTTCGGTCCCAGTGACTTCGAAGTAATGAGGTTTTACTGCATGTAATTATGTATGATTGTGCCGGTTTTGTTTCAACTTTCTGTTACCTTAAAGAATGTTGACCTATAGTTTATTTGACCTTGTTTACCTTGATTTTAAACTTGTTTTATGTATTCTTTTATTGCTTATTACTATAAAGATCTGACATGTGGTACTCAAACTGTCTACTGCCTTCCAGGCAACAGAAGTATTCTGCAAGTGAATAAATGGCAGTTGAAAATTTGCAAGACAGTAGTTCATCCGGGCGTGTCAAACTTACCGGATGCACCCGTCCTCACAACCGGCAGCGAGCACGTTGACGGAGGTGCCCTCGGGTGCAGCAGAGTAGCAGACGGCTCCGATGGCCATGTCCATGCTCAGCTGTCCCACGCGGGCACCGTTGATGGTATGAACTCGAAGACAACTGCCAGAAGAACCTGCAAAACGTGCAGTAATAGTATGACACTTGTTGGGGCTTTACGTTCCATAACCACAACAGGATCATGAGGAGCATCGGAGTGAAGGGGTCCGTAAGTTTCGACCAATGGAGGTTCTTGCATGTGCACCTAAATCTAAGTACACGGGTTTCTAGCCTATTGCCTCCATTGTAATGTGGCTTTGCCTTAGCCAGGATTCTATCCCGCGACCTACAGGTCAGTAGACGAGTACCATGGCTTTGCCTCAGCCAGGATTCTATCCCGCGACCTACAGGTCAGTACTCGAGTACCATGGCTCTGCCTCAGCCAAGATTCTATCCCGCGACCTACAGGTCAGTAGTCGAGTACCATGGCTTTGCCTCAGCCAGGATTCTATCCCGCGACCTACAGGTCAGTAGTCGAGTACCATGGCTTTGCCTCAGCCAGGATTCTATCCCGCGACCTACAGGTCAGTAGTCGAGTACCATGGCTTTGCCTTAGCCAGGATTCTATCCCGCGACCTACAGGTCAGTAGTCGAGTACCATGGCTTTGCCTCAGCCAGGATTCTATCCCGCGACCTGCAGGTCAGTAGGGAAGTACCATAACCGCTAGACCACCACTGTGATTGCAGACCATGCAAATCACAGAGTAAAATGGGCACTTTAATGAGCTGGCCAGGAGCGAACCAGTTGGGCCTGATTGATAAGGCAAGTTAATCATGTAACGAAAGTCAGAAGTCTAGACAGAGGTGAGAACTTGATGACCAAGAGATGCTGATGAAGGTTGCTGTGTCCCCTGGTGAAGACTCCTTGAAACACTGGCTTCGACAGAACTTCTTGAGTAGCAATCGTTTTAATCCTTCATTGTCCCTTGAAATTCTGTCATGTAACACAGCATACTGTGGCACGCGACTACTGCACTAGAGCATTCTTAAAGAATCCTCGCGACTGTTTTACTTAGCGAGTGGCAGTTCTCCTAGCACTATAGTGTTCATATTCTTCCAAGCTACCCTATGAAAAGGAGTAGCCATCACCCATGCGACATGGTTAACATGATGTTTGGGAATGTTCAATTCAGCACACAACTACGATACCAAAGAGTAGACGACAACTTCGATTCCTTCACCATGAAGTTGCCACCAAGTTTCATCAACACTCTTGAATGATTTCTGGGAAAAATATTCATAAACAACCATTTTCAATGCCTACTCAATGCAATGTATCGAAGCGATGTTGTTCGAGTTCACACTCACTGAAATCACCAAGGAGTACAATAAATCCATGGTGTCTTCGATGGTTTAAAAGTGGTGCTGTGTTTTACATTGTGAAGTCGAGAAAGAGGCTTAAGTCAAGGACCGGTCATGAATGCAATGGTCAACCTATGTACTTCTTAAAGGGCCACTCACCAGGCCGCATACGAAATTTAGTTGGACCATGGAAGTTGTTGGGTGTCCGATGAGGAACATTGTGCCACAAAACTTTTTTGAATCAGTTCATTACGAGCTGAGAAAACTGTCTTTTTGAAGCGACGTGAAACGAGGATGAGAGGAGGCGAGCTCAAAACCTTTGCCACTTCTCCGTGTAGCCTTTGCAAGCCAAATCTCTTCCCTAACCTCTCTGGCATCCTAACTCTCTGGCATCCGTTTTTTTTTTTTTTTTTTACTAGCGTTGTTTTCAGGTGTACTGCCTGTTTCTGCAGGATGGTTTGGAAACGCTGGCTAAGACGCGGTAGAATACATGAGCACAATAAGTGCGCTAACGCGTAGGAGCGTTCCACGGCTGTCGTTGTCTGTTCAATGCGCTGGCCGCGGTCTAGTACACTGTAACCGGGCGGACACGAACGCATGCGAAACGCCGGCACATTAGCCCCGCACCTCGTTACAATTCACGGGGAAAAAATAAAAACAAGTAATGCTCGCATGCCCTTATTGCATCTCATTATTTATCTAGAGATTTATTAATCTCTTCAAGCAACAAATACATAAACTACGCATTTCGTGTTAAATAATTTTCGCCATGCCACTTGCCACTGTTTGCAACATCAGAGCAGAGTCGTCTACGTAGAGGACCAATGTCACTGCATTGCCATGTACATAGGGCCATTCATACGCGCACGTCATGCCCTCGTTTTATGGGCGCGCGTCCGCGAAAGGAAGGGGGAGCAGCGTTCATATTGAAATTTGACCTATTTCTGCAGCGCGTAGCGTTGCAAATTTTGGCAGACGTGATCATGAACACTTCATCTACACATTGCGTTTGTCAGCTCAAAATTGTCAAACGTGATGAGTGGCCCTTTAAGTAATTTTAATGGATTAAGGATACTAAAACTGAACCCCTCTAAGCATGCTGAATCGCATTTAGAAACTCTCAAACACATATTAATTGTTCGGCATTTTACATTTGCAAGGTAACAGAATGACTAAGCCTAAAGCTAGATTCTCATTGCCCACCATCTGTCAAGTCACCACATCAACCTGCAAAGCAATGGATAAATTGGTGCACCACAAGACCCTGACACAGCATTGCGCTGATTGGGGTAAATGCTTGGAGTGTGCGAACATTTTAAATTTCGAAAATTTTTTAATAGTGTTTCCTATTTAATTCAATCTGCATCGAAATTGTACTATTTAATGTATTCGTACTTCCTGATGACACAAACAGTCTATGTCTAATTAACAGTGACCCCTTCAGATTTGTATTATGCTCCACCCCATCACACTCCAATATTGCAGCAAAGCTGCCTTTCAAGTTTTGCTACGATTGCAAACGTATTGACTCAATAAAATGCTGGTTCCAACATGTAGATAATAGATGTGACAAAGCTAGGGCTGGGGGTTCAATCCTTCTTTAGAAATATGCTTCGAAATCCTCTCCAACTTCTTTTTCTGCAATTTCACTTCAAAGTATTTCAAAAATATACTAGAAATAATAAAAAGATATTCGATTCGATTTGCACTCACACTAATATCCGAATTCGCTTCACACTCAAAATTTTGCTATTTGCTCAGCCATATTCTGTTTGAAACACAAACGTGTCGAGCGCTTCAGCACACCAGCATGCATGCAGAAAATTGTGAGCACAGCTTGTCAACCGCATTGATATCTCTATTTACATACTGGGAATTGGTACTTAAGATTGGTGTGCAATTGCTGCAGTCCTCAGTGCAGGATCGTCAGTTTTTACATTAGCTTCTCACTTCATAAAAATGTTTTCTTGCTTGTCATTATATTTCTGATCCTGTTTATACAGGATCAGAAATATATTTTGCGGCCTGCAGGGATTTGCGGCCTGCAGCAGCCATGGCTAAGTCCTCGTTTTGATTGTTCTAGGTTCCTGCCTCGTGTTCCTTTTGCTGCTTGGTCGCACACCGTCACCGAGGATTGGCACTGATTCATCCTTTCTGCGCCGTCACCACTCCAGAATGACATCATCCTCCCGCTGACGTCATAACGAATGTAGCGCCACCGGACACTACATAAAGACGCTGCCCACAGCTCTTTCTTGGGATTCGCGGCCTGCAGCAGCCATGGCTAAGTCCTCGTTTTGATTGTTCTAGGTTCCTGCCTCGTGTTCCTTTTGCTGCTTGGTCGCACACCGTCACCGAGGATTGGCACTGATTCATCCTTTCTGCGCCGTCACCACTCAAGAATGACATCATCCTCCCGCTGACGTCATAACGAATGTAGCGCCACCGGACACTACATAAAGACGCTGCCCACAGCTCTTTCTTGGGATTTGCCGCCTGCAGCAGCCATGGCTAAGTCCTCGTTTTGATTGTTCTAGGTAGGCATTTAGCCTTGCCCTCTTTACAGAACTGTATTTTTTGCATACTGCTGGCCGCTGATCCCCACTATTCCTTGTTGTGTTCTGTATCCTGAGCACTAGTATGGGTGTTGACGTGTCTACATACCGGGCACGCATCGGGTCATTTGTGTCTTGTCGTAAGAACACAAGTTACCCTAGAGCTCGCTTCAATGGCGCGTCTAACTTGTTCCGCTTTGCTAGCCCGAGACCACGTGTTTTGTTGGTGAGCACATGCCTTTCTTTGCTCCTACTCTGTGGTGGTGACGTGGAAGTGAACCCTGGTCCGAAGATTGATGACGTTCTAGCTTTGATGAAAGATTTTCATGAAGAAACTATAGCTACACTGACAGAAATAAAACAAAACATCGCAGGCATTAATGCTAAAATTCATGAAATTGAGACAGGTCTGCAAAAGATGTCGCAAATTGAGTCAACGTGCGAAGATGTAGGTGATTCAGTACGTGAAGTAAAATCAAGCATATCAAAAGTAAATGAAGATCTCGTTGATGTAGTAGACGATATAAATAACAGGATGAGGCGGAACAACCTCATCGTTAGAGGCCTTCCCGAGACCGACAAAGAAGACTACGAGGAAACAGAAAAAATTGTTAAAGAATTTTTTTCCGCGCACCTTGAGTTACAAGTTGGTGACATTGAACGCGCCCATCGCGTCGGTAAGCGACGCCCACATTTTGATCGACCCATTATAATCAAATTTCTAAACTTTAAGTCCAAAACCAAGGTCTTGCGCAATGCCCCGAAACTGAAAAACTTAGATTTTCCCAAGGTTTGGATTGACGAAGATTTCTAGCCGAAAGTGCAGATGGCCCGTAAACGGTTGAGGGATTTTGCAAAGCTTAAGCGCAAAGGAAGCGAGCGTTATTCGGTTCGCTTTAACTGTTTGTACATTTGGGACCGCGTTTTTCGATACAACTTTGTCACTGATAGCGTTGTCGAAGTAACTCCCAGACAGGAATTCACGCCCCATGCAATGAAATCCCAAGGCACTCTTAATGAAGTCTCTCCGCACCAACCTCTCGCTGATTGACAAACTACCTCTTCTAATCGAAACTCCACCTACAAATCTGAAGTAACGTTGCTCCTAATAAATTTTAGAAGCATTTTAAATAAGCTAGACACCCTAAATTCCTTCTTGTACACATGTTCCGCCGACATTTTGATCGGTACGAAAACGTGGCTGTCGGCCGACATTTCGAACTCTGAACTTAACTTTCCTGCACAGTTTATAGTTTTTCGCAAAGACAGATCGGTATCTAAAGGAGGAGGAGTAATTATAGATGTTAAACAAGAATTTCAACCGTCAGAAATCGCTTACGACTCGTCCATCGAAGCAATTTGGGTTACTGCGCAGTCAGCTTACACCACTGTAAATATCGGTGCCTGCTACCGACCCCCCGATAGCGGTCCAGAGTTCGTCGACTTGCTGAATGATTCGCTCGAGTATGTGCATGCCCATTATCCAAATTCTGTTCTTATTCTCGGCGGCGACTTTAACTACCCAGGCATAGATTGGGCATCTTCTTCTGTCAGCAGTAACAGCTCCCACCGTCACGAATGCTTGCGTTTTCTACATTTGACACACGTCCACCTCATGACCCAGATAGTAACAGAACCAACACGTGGCGATAACATTTTAGATTTACTTTTTACTAATAATTCCCAGGAAGCTCTTACCCACGTGCTTGAAGAAATTAGCGACCACAGAGTTGTCCATTGTTCACTATATTTACCACGCGCCGACAAATCAAAGGTAACTAAGCAGTTATTGAATTACGCATGTGCTGACATCGATAAGATGAACCGTATGTTAGATGATTTTATACAAATATTTGAGTCAAGTTTTGAACATCGCGCTGCAAACGAAAATTGGCTTCAATTCCGTGACACACTAAAAAAAAATAGAAGAATGCTGCGTCCCGAAACTAACAATCAGCACCAAAACAAATGACCCGTGGTTCACACGCGATGTAAAAAGATGCCTAAATAGGAAGAAATGAGCTTTTAAAAGGGCTACACGAACTAATACTCCGGAAGATTGGCTTAATTATAAAAATCTTTCAAAACAAGCTGAGGCCTCAATAAAAGAGGCCAAGGAAAAATATTTTAACTGCACCTTACCTAACCTTTTGAAAACTGACCCCCAGAAATTCTGGCGCGTGGTGAACCCTACAGCCTACGCTTCTGAGCCAACTCTACTGAGTGATCAAGGCAAAGCGTTGTCGCCAGAGGAAAGTGCTGAATGCTTCAACGAATTTTTTGCATCTGTGTTCACGGAAGAACTTCCACTAGACTCACTGGCACTGTTAAAACCTACCATTCACAACCCTTTTTCTTCAATCACAATAACTGAAAATGGTGTCGCACAAGCTGTACAACGCCTTCCTCGCAAGACTAGCCCGGGGCCTCACGGAATTAGTGCCAAACTCCTAAAATTAACCTGCCACAGATCAGCATATTTATTGTCGCTGATCTTTCAGCAGTCGCTTGACACGGGCTGTGTACCGGAAGACTGGAAATATGCCTTTGTTAAACCCATATACAAATCCGGCCAAAAGTCAAGTCCGAACAACTACCGTCCAATCTCTCTAACCTGTATATCTTGCAAGCTATTAGAACATATCATTTACTCGAAAATTATATCTCACTTGAACAGAAACAACATCCTCATCCCAAACCAACACGGCTTTCGGGAAAAACGCTCTTGCAACACCCAACTATTCGAATCGTTGACAGACTTGCACAAATCCATGCATAGCTCTGCTCTTACAGATGCTATTTTTATAGACCTTTCAAAGGCTTTTGATCGCGTCCAACATAACCGATTAATAACTAAAGTCCGTAACCTCCAGCTTGATCAGAAAACAATCCAATGGATTCAAGAGTTCCTCTGTAACCGGTCGCAATCGGTCAAACTTAACCACATAATTTCCAGAAAGTGCATGGTAAAATCCGGTGTCCCCCAGGGCTCCGTGCTCGGACCATTATTATTTTTGGTCTACATCAATGACATTGGATCTAATATTGTTTCTTCTCTACGCCTATTCGCAGATGATTGCGTTATATATAAGGAGATTACCGAACCGAATGACAGTAGCATCCTACAGTCAGATTTGTTAAAACTCACAGAGTGGTGCAACTTGTGGCAGATGCACATCAACGCTGGAAAAACCAAACATATTAGATTTACTTCCGTAGCCAACCCCTCATCATCCGTAAGATACATAGTCAATAGCACCGTAATTGAGACCGTTTCATCCACAAAATACCTCGGCATTTTCTTTAGTTCCGACCTAACCTGGAACAGTCACATTGAATACATCACCAGCAAATCATCAAAAAAACTCGGTCTTTTGAAACGCCGCCTCAGATGCGCAAACTTGAAAACTAAACTTCAAGCATATCAAGCTCTGATCAGGCCTTCACTAGAGTATGCGTCAACCATCTGGCATCCACACACGCCAATGTTATCTGATATGCTAGAATCGGTACAAAATAAAGCAGCTCGGTTTATCACCTCCTGTCATTCTCGCCACCAAAGCGTAACATGTCTTAAGCGTTCTCTGAACCTTCCATTGCTTGCCACGCGCAGAAAGTTGTCCCGCCTATGTTTTTTCCATAGCTTATATCATAGTGACTCGTCATTTTCCCGATCATTCATTCACCCGGCTCCCTAGGTTTCTGATCGCGTTGGTCATGCACATAAGGTCAATCCAATATATTCACGCACTAAGAAATACCAATTTTCACCTCTGCTGTTATCCATTAACGAGTGGAACGCGCTGCCCTCAAACATCGTCGCTATTACAGAACCCTCCCTTTTCCAGTCTGCAGTACAAACTTACTTAGAAGTTGACAATAATTTGTAACCACCATTGACATTTAATGTGTAACGCATGCTTAGAGAATGTTTATTGCTATTTCTTGAAATATGTTTCCTGTTATGGTGAGCTGCTTACTGTGTTTTTTGCTTATTGTGTTATTAGTAATGTTGTTTGGGCTATCGGTCAGTTTGATTACTAGTATTACTCCCTGACATGTTGTTTTACTGATGCTATAGTAACCTCTTGTATGTATTCCCCCTTATGTAATGCCCTCTGGGCTCTTAAGGTACTTAAATAAATAAATAAATAAATACCTATTTCTTCACTTTTCCTGTTTCTACACTACAGTGCACTGCTATCGCGTAAGCCTCCAAAATGTATCTCTTATGATGCTTCCTGTGCCTCATTCCACAGATGTTCAAAATATTGCCCGATTATCACTTCACAGAGCCAAACTGCCAAAAGCCTGTGCCACAACTAGAGGAAGAATACACCACAAAGCAGTTTCCACTGAACATTCGATGAAGCCTAAACGAACAAGTGCCAGCAGTTCACAGCGCAACACACACACACACGAAATTCTCCTTACCTTCAGTGGTCTCTACAGTGGCAACATCTCCAAGAGTGCTGCTAATGCAAGCCAGCATGATGGGTGAGCTCCCAGCGATCAACGTGCGAACATACTCGAGCCTGCAATCACAATGAACGAGTTATTTGAAGGGGACGACAAGGACTTGAAGAATTACTGGCCAATCGGCTTGCTCTCCATCGTGTACAAGCCATTTACAAAGGTAATTGCTAGCAGGACCAGTTTACTGCGGAACATGAAAGAGGCCTTTGTCTTGCAGTGGGCGTAGCGAGGCTGCTGCTACTGATGACGTTGGACAGAGATCTGTCTGACTGGATGAAATTACAGATAAACAGACTCTCCAGCCAGGTTGAGTTTTAAGTATCTAATGCTAAAATCTGGTCTCACAATCTGAGAGCCATTTGGTTTCTCCTTCAAAGGTAATGCTTGTTTTTAGTGGCTGTCTTATTGGTTGTAGGGACACACAGCAACACAATAAGAAATGCCCCATAAGCTATTCAAACATCAATAATGCGTCATTGATCAAACATGAAAGAGGTTAATTGACAACCACGTGTCTGTGGCACGGCACCCCAAAGAAATGTACTATATTGATTTCCTGGTAAGGAAAGTTTAAAGCTGAATAAAGATTCGTTCATAAAACACTACATATTTTTAACCTCAATGTAATAAAATGTGTTTATCTACAACTTCAATACAACAAAGTCTCACTGCTGCCGCAAAAAAAGACACCACAGGAGCCAGCAGAGACAGATGCTCTGCTGACTTCTGTAGTGAAATGGCCGAGTTATGCACAGTTTTTTTTAACACATTTTTCAAATCTCTCTCTTCGGCACAAGGTGGAGATGAACACATGAGACATGCTATACGTCAGTCGAAATACCAAAGAACGATATGGAACACGTCCGCGCGACGACAAGTGGCACACATGCACTCTTTAAGCAATCACGACTAGCATGTTATAGTTCTCATTCATACAGCTTTGGGGTCAGCTTGCTTTGCTCGCGGTGAACCACATTTGCGATGTCTGCGTCATCTGAAGTTTGAGAGAAGCCAGTTTTCGATAGAAACGTTTCTGCAAAGGAAGAACTTCTATAGACGAGTTTGATAGAAGCAGGTTTCATCGCGTCTTTGCAGCCTGTTAGTGCTTTCATGCTGCTAACACGAATAAAAAATAAAAAGACGCCCTATCTGCAACAGGTCCAACAGCTTGAATTAGCCATCAGCTCATAACCAAGCCTGCTGAAACCTCTACCTGTTGAGATCCCAGGCAATGCAGGATCCGTCGCGACTTGTCGTGACCACCAGTCCAAATGCTGTACAGACTTCGACCCTGGTGACCGCATCTGTGTGACCTAGCAAACAGGTGGGGCGTGAAGGGTGCTCCACCTGAAAAAAAGGCAAACGAGATGCACGTACAAACAAGCCCGTTACTGATGCATGCATGTAGTACATGTGCAGGAAGCAAAAGGTTATTTGTAATGCTTTCTGTATGACATATGAGTGGAAAACATTGCCGAATTTAAAGAGGAACGCTACTGATAGGCCTGTGCAAATATTCGAGAACGTTGAATATTTGAATGAATAATACAATATTAGGATTCGCTTTGAAATGAACTCTGGATTTTCAATACTTTTATTTATTTGAAACGAACACGCAGACCTATTTTGCTGCGCATAACTAGTTTGAAAAGGTGGTTTCGCTGCACAGTAAATGCACTGTGCAACAAAACCACCTATTCGAGAAAAATGCCAACCGCTGCAAAGGTTGGATGTTAGGCTTGCACAAACAGCGAATTCTAGGTTCGAAGCGAATCGCGATTTTGGTCTAATAATTTCGAATCGACTTTAAATAGCATTTATTACATGTTATACAGGAAAAATGGGCATATTTGTCATGACCTGCACGATATATATATTTCTTTTAATTGAAACAAGGCCTGTGCAAATGCCCTTTTTTTTGTGTGTGTGTGTGTGTGTGTGTTGTTCAAAGGAAGTGGAAACAACTTTGAATAGTAGCAGAATTTAACTTTTGATAAAATACAAGTAATAACCTGTAAAATATATTATGTTCTAATATTTACTATACTTAAGAGCATATAGGCCGGTACAACAAGCTTTCAAATGTAAAAAATTATGAATCTATCTGAAGGTGATAAGTTCATTTAACCTTGAAGTGAGACTTCTTGGCAGTGCGGATTGTCGCTTAGATGTTTTCACGGCATAGCATCCCATCAATTCAGCGAAACCACCTTTAGAAAAATTACACGTGGGTTAATATGGTCATATTCAGTCATTTCGAGAGACTTTCTATAAATTAATTGAATTAAAGTGAACTGTGATATTTGTTCTATTACTCAAAGAATTCGAATATTCACGCAAGCCTAGTGGATATATTGCGGTGGTTTTGAAAAATAAAGTTAGTTGCCAGTTGACGCTGTTTCTTTTCGCCTATTCCCCGATGGTTTGGTTGTTTATGTTGTCTAATTTTCATGTAACTTTTTTTTTTAAGTTAAGATGGCATTAAGATGGATGCCACAAGTAAAAACACAATACCAACACGCAGCACACAAAACAGTTCAAGAACGGAATACGGGGTTGAATAAAGTGTGTGCACGTTTCTGTTTGCAATGCTCTCACATTATTATAGAGAACTATTATGCATGGCTTCCACTAAACATTGTTTCGTTTCTGTATCTGAATCAACTGATTGAGCTCATAGCTGCTCCTTAGTCGGAATAATGTCATTGGAGCCTCTTGCAGCCCCTGACCCGCAGTGGCGAATCTCCGTACCTTTGAGTTTGCAAGTTTGATTGCATGTGCAGTCAGAAGACCGGAAGCATATCCCACAAAGATGAGTGGGCAACCAGGGGCCGTGGCACACGTTGATACCTGCAACAGAACGATGAATGCACATCACTGAAGAACAAATGTTTTTGAGAACAGAATAATAGTTTAATAGCTTATGACGGCGTGCGTCAGAAACAGGGCCGACACGGAACACAAGAATAGACAAAAATACAGACGCAGCCGTAAGCTACCACGAATAGCATGCCCTGAGCATTTCATCACTTGTTTTCTAATATACCAGAGTTCTTGTACAAATGACTTTCTAACAATATCAAAAGTTTATAATATTTCTCTGGCACACTCTTCCTTTCCTTATGGGAATACTACCGAAATGATATGAGCTTTCAATTGCAATCTGTGCTTCGCGTAAATGTGCACATAACAAAATGTGTTCTTTAGAGAACATGCAGCTTAATAGCATGAAAACACAACAAAGGCCAAGAGCAGACACCGATAATCGTGATTGTCAGTGTACACTCTCGTCTATTGTTGCATTTCCGCGATGCCTTAGATCGTACAATATCAGCTAGCCCAAACTGCTGCCCTTCTAATCTACGAAAACGTCACTCAAGTAGCAATGAGGACACTTTAAAAGCACATGATTCAAAAGTACAGGTAGACACCTACCATGTCTCCGGGGCATGGCGAAAGCAACGGCTGGGCCGGCTCGTCCTTCTGCAGTTTGAGTCGAACAAAGCCATCTGCGTGCTGCCACGACACAAGCGCCGTGCTCTGGATGTAAGTTTGTAGCGCAGCCTTCGGACCTGCTGAGCAGAAGGCGACAGGGCTGTTCACTGAAGTAAGCAGTGACACTCAAAGCACACCTGCTTTGTGTGATTAACTATAAATCAATTAAAATTATGGTACACAATGCCTGAGGTATAAAACTGCTAAGCTCATAAATAACAACGGAGAAACATTACACCAAATGAAATAATTGCCTTCCACAAAATTGCATTAAAAAATATATGCAGATATAGTTACTTGAGTTACACCTCGTAGTGTCATCAGTGCAAACTTCTGCAGGTTGAATGATATTACACCGTTACTACGTCGCTCGTGTTACTCATAATCACATGAATTGAACAGACATATAGGCAAGGGAAAGTATAGAGGATGTTAGTAGTTGTTGGCTGTGTACCAATTGTGGCGTAGCTTGAAATGAATTGGATGCACAATCCCCTTTCCCACTAGTGAGAAAGGCTGATTTTTCCTCCACTTCAGGTCAATATATGTCACAATAAGAATGCTTCTACAAACGACAACAATTAACATCCCTTATGCTTTCTTTTGCCAAACTGTCTTTTCAATTCATTTGGTTTTGCCTAATATATTAACAATGTTACGAATACATACTTATAACAAATTTTTGAACAGAATGAAGTCAATTTTGCATTAAGTGCGATTTTGCTATGTAGATGCTGTGGGGATCTGAGGCGCGCCCGCGACCATTTTCGCGGGCATTCCGCCACACGGCCACACCCTTTTGCTTTCCTGCTCTGTTAACGACGCGTGGTGATAGATGGCGCCACGTGCGGGCACGGCACATGGTAAGCGCGCGCCGAGCAGAGCGGTGCCTCCTTCTCCGTCGCCGGCGCCGGGTAAGCACGTGTTTTCCTTCGTCCACGTCCCCTTTGGGAATCGCGAACTGTAGCCTGCCCGGGGTGGCCTTGGGCACCCCGGCAGGCGTGTTTACTTGAGCGCTGGCTTCGGTAGCGTACGCTAAGCCCAGAGCGGTGCCTAGTGCTTAAGTGGTCGTATCACACCGAGCCGCACTTGCCGTAGGCCTATGCGTACGAGGTTTGCCTTAACACTCGCGACCAGGCCCAGTGGCCATCGTGAGAGTGTGCAGCATAGCCGCGAGGGACCTTTTCCCGACCGGCGTGTCAAAGCTCGCCATTGCCAGCTGCGACGTGCTCGCGGTTTTCCCCTTATTGTGAACGTCCGCACGCGGGTGCCTTTGCTACCCGCGTCCCGGGAGCGGACGTTGCACTGTTGTTCGGGGTGCCGCCAGAGGCAATAAAGTGTTGTGTACTTTTGCATTAGAACACTGTCTATTTGCCGCGCCGCGCTAAGCGCCTTATTAGTTGAGCGCGCGCGGAGCGGTGCGCTACACGCGAGTAAACGCAGTAGCGGCCCTGTGGCTTCTAAGCGTGAACCCGCGGTGATCGTCCGCTGCAGTTAGTAGCGGGGTCCCGACAATGCGCAAGTGTAAAAAAACAAATAGCGCATTCCAACTTACCAGACGAGTTGCTGTAGGTGAGCAGCAGGCAGGAGTTTGCGGGAAGGCCCCAGACGTCGTTCGTGCGAAGCGACAGCAGGTGGCTCACGAGGGTCTGGTCCTTGTGGGTGCTGCGCCACAGCACCAGCCGTGCAGGTGGCTTGCTGGGGCTTCCCACGTAGCTGCCCCAGCGCAGCCCTCTTACCTCAGCCATGGCTGCCTGAACACCAAACAGCAGAAAGGCAGTGAAACTATCGCTCGGAAAATACTGACAAGTTTCGGTAAAGTTCATATCAGGATGGGACTGTGCTTAATTAAGCAAAGCACCAGTGCAGCCACACGTCAGTTCTAACGAGCACAGCTGCAGTCACACAGATGCATGGCCTTACATCGCTTACAAGATTTCTCTATTACTAAGTCTGCCTTCTGTAGCATATTGTCACGTCGTGAGGTCATGACGTTGACAAAGGAAGCAGCCGTCGTGTCCAAGATGATGCTCTTCATTTGGCTGAAGTTGTGGCCGTGAAATAAAAAATCAACTGCAAGCAATACGCACTGAGTGCTGACAGCGACGAGCAGAGCGTCCGCCGTCGATAATCTGATCTGCAGCAAGGCGCGTCGACATTAATACGTGTAGCATTGAACATTCAAGCATGATCACCGATAACCATGTTTGTTCAAGAATAAAATCAGCTGTTGGCATTTGCATGCTCAAGTCCAACAGATGATTCTAAAATAATCTGCAATGCTACCACACAATCTGACGTGGTCTGCACAATGCAAAATCTACCCATTCAATATGCTGGCAACATAAAACATGGAAACAAAGTCGCATGCCTGGCATTATCAAAGCTGTGGGAAGTCACTCTTGCATTTGCAGGTCACATGGGAAAGGAACGTGGTTTTTCCAACTTTAGCCACGCACATCACGTCGTAGTCGACTCCAGTAAACATCTCCATTGGCAGCCCAAATGTTACTGCAGACACACCTCAAAGCATCAGTGTACCTACAGGTTCGATAGCACGTGCAGCCGCTTCAGCAGCAGTGCATTCTGCAGAGTGTTGCCATGCTCTTGTGTGAACTACAATGTTTTGTGGGAAGCGATACACCACATGCCATTACAGGGAAGTACGCTGCAAGTAGAAGACAGCTTCTGCTTGGACTCAGATGTCTGCAGCAATAGTCCATAACTTATTTGCATATATGAGCACAGATTCAATGTTTCCCACAATGCAGTAAAATCTCGGTAGAACGAACACCATTTTAACAAACTTTTCCAATTGATGAACTTTTAAAAAATCCCGTGCCGACTGCTAATAGTTTCAATGTAAAATTATTTCACTACTACGTACTTCAGAATACCAAACTTTTCAGAATAACGAGTGCTAATTTAGTTCCATGTTATATTAACAACACACAACAACTCAGTACTAAGAACACATGTTCCGAAATCTGTCGCGACCACCGGAGCGGTACCCAAGCAGACAATACAGCGAACCAACGCCTTGCTTCTCGAAAGGCGCACGATGGTGCGAAGGAAAAAAACAACAACAAAAAGACGACTTTCTATTTTTTTTTAAATGCCGACGCTGCAGGTTTACAAGCGCACAGGCGAGGGGCGAGAGCAACACGGGAGGGCAAGGTCAGCGAGGCAGAGTGGGAGTTGGGGAGCAGGAAGCATGGGCGCGGAAAACCTGACACAGCGAAAGAGCAGAGGAATTTTCTTTCTCAGCTCTGTCTTTTCTACAAAAGAGGCGATGACAGCTGCAATGCGTTGGGTTTTTAGTTATCTTTCTCACTTCAACATGTGATCTAGAAGGAGGCCAAAGGGGTATAGATGTTCTCTGAGGAGGCCTTGTCTTTACTTATCGTGTCCGCAAAGCAAGTCGGCGTTCGCGCTGCGGTGCTACTACAATGAGTTCATCTCTGTTTGCTATGAAAAAGGGGAAGCAATTTTCGCTAAGGACAAAGTGGAGAATGTGAATGAACTGGAGGCCTTCGCGGTGCAAAGTTTGTGCTGCACACATAAAAAAAAAATCACAGACTTCTTTAAGGAAATGTGCATTTTTTTAAAGTTTACTTGCGCATTTGTTTTTTGTCGTGAAAAACGAGTTGAAGGAACCACCGTTCTAAGTGTAAGTCGTTTTGGTCGGTGGAAAATAAGTATTTATGGTTAATTTCTGGGCTTTCACTACAACGACCTTTCAAAGTAACGAACAAATTGCCACGGTCCCCTGAAGTTCATTATGCTGAGATTTTATTGTACAGTGTGCGTTTCCCATCTCCCCATCATTGAAACAGCAATTAGCGGAATACCACTTCAGGGCAGAAACCAAGCATAGCCACAGTTCACAAATTCATGGAGGCGTGAGGTACGTTGAATTATATGAGATGTGAGTAACATGGTACTACAACAACATTGATTGATCAATTGATTGATTGATTGATTGATATGTGGGGTTTAACGTCCCAAAACCACCATATGATTATGAGAGACGCCGTAGTGGAGGGTTCCGAAAATTTTAACCACCTGGGGTTCT
Organism: Rhipicephalus annulatus; assembly: GCA_013436015.1. Classification (NCBI taxonomy): domain Eukaryota; kingdom Metazoa; phylum Arthropoda; class Arachnida; order Ixodida; family Ixodidae; genus Rhipicephalus; species Rhipicephalus annulatus. Next base: position 506,339 of record WOVY01001858.1, on the reverse strand, counting down.
TTAACGTGCACCCTAATCGTTCCATGAAACAAGGCTACATGCATAGGCTACCACTTCTAAGTAGTCCGCTTGGCAACAACAGCCTCATCAGTGTCAACCACGCATACTTGCCTGCGTTGAAGGAGAGTTCACAGCACTGCGCTGGTTATCGGCCAGGCTGAGTGTGACCAGCGGGTGCGGGTTGCTGAACAGCTGCTTGGGCATCTGGCCGTAGGTACGAATCATGGTTTCCAGTGCCCTCTGCGACACCTCGTCATTGGCAACCGAGCTGACATCGACACCGTAGTACGTCTGTGTCGGGTGAAACAACAGGAACAATGAGACGCAGAAAGAGAAAAAAGAAGGTACAAATGAAAGGGGGAAAGATTAACGGAATTGTAACTTGTAGTTTGCTATTTTAGACTAAGGGGAAAGGTGAAAAAGCAAAAAAAGAGAAGCAAAGACAAGGCGGCATGCAAAAAAAAAAATGCATGTGAGGAATGGGGAATCGTAGTCTCTTCAACAAGGTTTTGAATGCTTGAATACAAAGAGCTCAGAGAACAAATGTAAAGAGAAGCGTAAACTGTTACAAGAATGTCTACTGCATTTTTTAGTATGAATGCAGAGAAAGAGCGTTGAGATTGTTATCTGCTTCAAACTTTTTTTAGTTGTAGTACACTTCAAATCCACAAAGTGAGATAAGAGATTCTTGAGAACAAGTATACCTGAAGGCATCACACTATGTTGGCACCCTGAAAGCAAACACAATGAACAACTCACAGCAGGATGGAACACATTGATGGCCTCCTCTGCGGCTTTTCCCGTCTGCTTGTAGCCAAAGACGAGGTCAATCCAGTGGCCCAAGTGCTCGGTCACATAGTCAGACTCCAGGGCCTGCCGATGGATTAGGACGAAGAGGCGGGCATCTCCGCGACACCAAGGCGGCAGTTGCACATCCGAGACGGGCTCGCCAGTTTGCCGCTTACCAAAGTTGAAACCTGCATTGAAGCGTTGAAACAGTTTTGCAAACGTACCTATTCAGCAAGATACCTTTAGGGTGAAGAACTAAAGGTAGCCTATGGTGTCCAAGGCATTGTTCTCCAACATACATAAAGTAGGAAGTACCACTCAAATGACGAAGCACATCTTGAAGCTAGCTGTTAGTGCTGAAGAGGACATCGCAACATTGCATATCTCTGGCTGAATTCAACGTCTGACATGTGCTGCCGTTATTAAAATAGATTCACACATGATGTCAGTAAATTGAAATTGCCACACACTGTAATGTAGCGTATTGTATTAAGCATCGGTAACTTGCACACTAGAAAGAACTTGTGTAAATTATGAGAATTATGTTCTTATAACAACTACATTATCTACAATAAGCATGCATTAGAATAAGTGCGAGCAACACCACAGTCGAGCTTGGCCCTTCTAGGCCATGGCCACCAAGCTAACACGGCTGGTGTTAGCCATGCATATAGCACTTTGTGCCAAAGAACATGTCTTCTTATCTGTCATCTATTTGTATTCTAACTCTCACCAAAGCTGTAGTTTTTCTATCTGTCAACACTTAGCTTATCAGTTACTTTTCCAGTGCTCATTGAAGTCTTGAGCTTCCTCTCAGCTTTCTTCACTATTTTCATCTTCAGCCTTCTTCAGCTTTTTTTATATTGGCCAAACAATGGTTATTGAGAACACAACGCAGAATCTCAAAAACATGCAGTCCACATATGAACACATGAACAACACATGAACTTACAAAATGCTTGCACAGAAAAGCCAGAGTCAGCTCTATGCTCACCTTGCATGTTTACGAGGAACTCTGGCAAGAAGAAAAATTCGGGAATGAGTTCCTTGACATCGGTTGTGGACTCACTGCTCGCCAGCCGCCATGTGGTGTGAACATCGTGGAACGTACGGTCGGGAAGGTCGAACTGCTGGTCTGCGCGAAAGCAGGAAAAGGGTTCCACGGATGAATAGTGTACTGGTGTGAATGCACGTTACTGGAGCACATAGAGTACATTGTAGAGTCTCAAAATGAGAGCACACTCTCGAAACACATGAACACAGCAGATGCAATCGAACCAAACAAGACATCGTGTACATTTATTCAACTACTTTCACATCGGCAATATCATCAGCGGAATCAAATAAGTCACTAGTGACATGCTAAAACAACTTATACTTTATTCCAATATATTCAATCAACATCACAGCAAACACAGGGTAACGCAAAGGCATCGTCACTGATGTTTGACTCACCATGAGGGACCCATGCAACAGGACCTGCAGTTGCCATATTCCACCGGACCCTGTCAAACCCAAATGCGACCCATTCGCAAGACACATGTGCGCCACAAGGCGCAAAAGACTTTGCAAGGGGTGATAGCACCTTCAGAACATGTACCCTCTTTTAATGCTATAGCCTTACTGACATTGGCTACTGTGCAGAAATAAGCTTCAACTTGCACGCTGCCAGAACACACTTTTTGTCCACATATTGATTTCATTCTACATATGCATGTGGCACTTCTGTGGCATTATACTGGTAGAACCATATGATGGCAATAGGTAAAGGAGTTAAGAAAAGCATAGGAAGCATTGTCTGCAACTTTAAATTGCAGTGTTGTGATTATGAGACCAAGAAAAAGTGAATCAAAGAGAACAAAATTAAGAAACGACTTGCCACCAGTGAAGACCGAACACACAACCTTCGTTTAATGTGAAATTCTGGAGCCAGAACAGCAAGCGTCATCTTGCTGCGCGAATAATTCTTGCTCCATGGCTTCAGTGTGCTGATTAAACAGATAAGCATTAGTCGTACTTGATGACACCAATGAAACATGTAGTCTCGTAGGTGAACAACATCTGAATGAAAGACGATCACCGTAACATAAAGGCAATGTTCTCAACGTTGCCTGAACGCTATGGAAACAATGTACGCTACTAGGCAAGAAGCAACCCACCACAACCAGGGACTCAAAACAGCAAGCGCTGTTTTGCCTTTAGAATACAGTAGGCTCTCGGTAAATGAAAATCTGTTAAATGGAACTGCTGCTTAAATGGAACAAGTGCTTCTGACAATATTGATTTGTTCTTGTAATCTGCACACCTAGTCATCTCTCAGTAAACATATCTACTTTTAAATGGAACACATTTGCCCAGTCCCTTCAGGTTGTTTAATGAGAGTACACTGCAATCTGTGCTCCACGGCTTCAGTGTGGTAATCAGACCAATAAGCCCTGGTCGTTGTAGGCAACACCAACAGAACACGTAACCTGGTAGGTAAGGAACATTAAATGAAAAGTGACGACCATAACAATCACACAACATTGTCTCAACGTTACATCAACAACCCATGCCTTTATACAAGAAACAACCGACCACTAGCAGGGACTAGATGAAACAGTGGAGCCTGTTTTACTTGTGCGCTGTTTCACTTCCCAAATAATTGATGCTTCCAGCTTCAATGTGGTGATTACAAGAGTAAGCCCAAGTCGTAGTAGGTTACACCAACAAAACGTGTACCCTGGTACGTGAGTAACGTTTGCGTGAAAGCCGATAACCATAACGTCTAGGCAAAGCTGCCTCAATGTCATAGCAGCCACATTGCGTGCTTTCAGACAAAAACAAAAAAAAAAGAGGGTGACCTTAATTTTCGGTCTGGCAGTCCCATTCCGCCTATTTTCCACAGGGTGGGTGCTCTCCCTAGCGACTATAACTTCGTTCTGCGATGCCCAAGGCTGGAAGTGCGCTTTTAGCTATTTAAACAGTAGGTAGCTGGCGGAAATTCTCCACCTCCCGCAGCAGCGGGGATTCTCATACCTGTGTCACACGGGCGCGCAGAAAGTCTTTTAAGTAAGCGGTCTTTTACGAAGTTGAAAGACTTTTAACAAAGAGGTGTTTGCGGCGCAGACACACGGCAGCAACGATCTCCTTTTAGTGTTTTCGTTCGAAGACGCTAGCGAAAGCGTGGCGCTAGCAGTTAAAAGAGAAGCAATGAAAATTAAACGATGTATCACAATGTACAAATTAAAGACTTGTTGCACTGCTCGTTTCTTCAAATAAATTTAAGAATAAGAGATGAAGAAACACCAATGTGAAAGTTTTTTGCACTAGATAAGGAAGCATTCCCATAACTAGCGACGTGCACAAGTCCGTCTGGCACCACTGTGCTTTTATTTACCGTATTTGTTTTTCGCTGCTCTCGACACATTATGGGCGACCGTACGGGAGAAAAAGCGAGGATCGCAAGCTTCACGGCCTGCCTTCTCGCTCTGGAAAGCGAGGCAGACGCTGCAAAAGCCGCCAAAGAGAGGATAAAGCAGCGCAAGACCGAGCGTCACCACGTGATATTGCCGACGCGCTGTAGCTGCTTACGAGAGTAGAAATGGAAATAACCATTAAAAAAGTTCATTACACCTTCTGCAGGATATGAAATTTGTTTTTACAAAGAGTTTTGGTGACAGAAAAATAAGCATTTGCTCTTTTTTCCCACCACTCGAAAATTGCTGGCACCCACTGGTTTCGAGGCTACTCATTCGGAGCCGTAAAAGAGATCGACGAACGCTGTTTACGAAAAATACCGCTTCTGAAAAGGAGTTCGCTCTGTGCCGTGTGTCTGCTGTCAGGAACTCCTTTTCGGAAAAAGACCGCTTACTTAAAAGACTTTTAAGTGCCCGTGTGACAGGGGTATCAACTACTTCTATAAAGTTGTCCGATGGCCAGAGGCCATCGGACAACTTTATGGGGCTACTTTTCGAGATTAGTACCCAGAAACAACCAAGCGCCAGGTTGGTGTATCCCTCTACCCACTGGAAAAAACTGACGGGTTCCCGGTCGGTGCTCGGAATCAAACCCGGCACCTCCTGCATTGAAAGCGGATGCTTTAACCATGTAGCTACGTGCAGTGGCTACATAGTACCATCAGTAGAGACAGCGTCCACTGTTTTGCCTCCTGTATCATTCGTGCTCCAAGGCTTCAGCGTGGTGACTAGGCAAATAAGCACTATTCGTACTTTGGTGATGCAAACAGAACATGTACCTTGGTAGGCAAGGAACATCTGGGTGAAAGGTGGCAGCCTGACCAAGAAATGAAGCACAGTGCCACTGTTGCTGTAGTGTGAGCCGTAGTGGTACGGACCGAGCCACGGGTAGAACCGCTCTGACGGAGAAGCTGCCCGTTCCACCCGGAAGTTGTGACGGTAGTGCTCTTCACGCGCTGGGTCTTGAACTGCCATGGGACGTTCCAAGCACCTAGACGAGCAAAAAGACAGAGAGAAGTATAGCCAGTGCAGTTAGAACTTATAATTAACCATTACCTGAAAATCAAGTATCGTTTAAATTTCCTAACTTTATCGCATTAGGCTACGTGATTCATATTGTAACGGGGAGTATTTAACAGGTTAACGCCGGTTGGGCTAATACTGCACACAGTGCACAAGGATGCAGGGCAACAGAGCAGGCCAGACACAGCCCCACAACAACATCGTCGTCTTCATTCTTTCGGTGTCATTTCTGCGCCCGTGCATGAGGTACCTTTCTATACACGTGACAATATGAATAAATGCATCTACAAGTTATGGTGACCCCGCTACTAACTACAGCGAATGATCACCGCAGATTCACGCTTAGCGAGCCACAGGGCCGCGACTCGGTCACTTACTCGCATGTAGCGCACCGCTCCGCGCGCGCTCAACTAATCAGGCGTTTAGCGCAGCGTGGCAAAACAGACAGTGTTTTAACACAAAACACACAACACTTTATTGCCCTTGGCGGCACCCCGAACAACAGTACAACGTCCGCTCCCGGGACGCGGGGAGCAAAGGCACCCGCACGCGAACGTTCACAATAAGGGGGGAAACCGCGAGCACGTCGCAGCTGGCAATGGCGAGCTTTGACACGCCGGTCGGGAAAAGGTCCCTCGCGGCTATGCTGCACACTCTCACGATGGCCACTGGGCCTGGTCGCGAGTGTTAAGGCAAACCTCGTACGCATAGGCCTACGGCAAGTGCGGCTCGGTGTGGTGCGACCACTTAAGCACTAGGCACCGCTGTGGGCTTAGCGTACGGTACCGAAGCTAGCACTCAAGTAAACACGCCTGCTGAGGTGCCACAGGCCACCCCAGGCAGGCTACAGTCCGGCGATTCCCAAAGGAAACGCGGACGAAGGAAGACACGTGCTTACCCGGCGCCGACCACGGAAAAGAGAGCGCTCCCTCGGCGCGCGTGTACCGCGTGCCGTGCTCGCACGTGGCGCCATCTATCGCCACGCGCCATTATCAGAGCAGAAAGAGCAAAAGGGTGTGGCCGTGCGGCGGAATGCCCGCGAAATGGTTACGGGCACGCCTCAGATCCCCACAAAGTACTGGCATGATACAGAACCTGGCCAGTATAAATTTTAATGTAGCAGTCTTTAATTGTAGAAGTGCCAAGCTCTCGCATATTTCCATGTGCAGCACACGATCAGCAAGTCCTGTTGAATACTTCGACGCTCTTCGGAAAGTGCTGCATATCAGACAAATCGGTCCATAATGAAATCGTAAGGTTATAGCCCAGCTCTGTTTGAGCGTGAAGAAAAAGAAGCCAGTGAAGAAAGGAAATACTGACGACAGGATGAGTGCTAGACTTCAAACTTCTGTTTATTGCAGGACCCTACAGCACATTGTGTAGCTCACCTGGTTTAGTGTGCACATTACAAAAACCTTAAGCGTGTGGCGCAGCACACGTGATAGAAAATGTAGCTTTAAGCAGATTGTTAAACTAAACAATTCAAGATCAGTATGTTACTGCCCATGCCCAAGAAAATCAAGCTCTTTCTCAGATAAGGTTACGGATGACGTACTCACACACAGCACCGCACATTTTGCAATAGAGTTCACCTCAATGATTTCTCGTGTCAGCTGGTTCTGGCTGCAGCCCGAAACGATACATTGGTGAAACAATGGAGTGCATGCACACGTCTTACAATGTATAGTCAGAACACTACCAGAAGAAACTCGTTTTTACATTGTTACAGTGCTCGCGCAGGTGGTAATTGACACACCTACCAGTCTGTCATGTGTAAACTGTGTCGCACGACAGAGGCAACATTTGCACAACAACTAGAGAACAGTCAACAAACCTAGTCACACGCTTCTTTCTACTGGTCGGATGCGGCTTCTTAGAATTCGTAAGCTTGCATAGTGGACATAGTTCTGCTGGAGCCGACAACACTACGTGTATGTTTTCTCTCGGGGCTATCTTTTTCAAATGGTGCGAAATTTTGTGTACATACGGTATGACACCGGTTTTTCTGGCATCGGGCTCAGCATTGTCCTGTAGCCATACCCGCCTATGTGAACCATGCAACAAGCACACAGTCACTCAAACCTGCATTAACACTAGCTGGATAGCCTGTCATGAATAAGCGTCTGCTTAGTCCAGCAAAACTAGCAGCCATAGCGTGATGGCATGACTTCGTCAAGATTTTTATAATGTAAGTGGCACACGTTTTAAACCAGGTGAGCCATATTTACATCGTTACAATATAATGTGCTGTAATGTCCTGCAAGGAACAAAAGTTCGAAGTATAGCGCTCATCCTGTCTTCTGTAATTCCTTCTTCACTGGCTTCTTTTTTTTTTCATGCTCAAACAGAGCTGCGTTATAACCTTACGATTTCGATGCTCTTCTGGCTTATTTCAATATTCTTGTTCAAGTGACATAGGTTGTCTGTCTTAATCTGCACTGAACTGTAACAATTACAACCTAAACAAGAATCAAAATGAGGAAGCAACTTGTTAGTGATGGGGATCAAACCTGCAACGTTGGCATTACACAGACTGCAAAAAGTGCAACCAACATCTTCCCACTTTACAAAGTAAAATGCTCCAGTCATCATGAAAGAATTATTACAGAAGTGGTGTCCAATAGAACCTACCGAAAGTTGGCTGAATCACTTAGGTCCAACACATTGTCGGCGTAATTTGAGAGCACGAACGGGAACACTGGGTACTGCATGAGGTCATTGAAAGAGCGACCGGCCAACTTGTTCAGCTGTGTCAGGTAGTCAAAGTTCCCCAGGCATCGCTCCTGCCAACGATGACTCAGCGATTCTAGCGACTCCGATGGATCTAGGTCTAGATGAGGGCACTGCCACAGTTGACGACAGAATTCGTTCCGATCCTAACAATAAAGAAAAAAAAAGCAACAGTTGGCAGTCTAGGTCCAGAAGTGTGAAGTTTGCGTAATTTTGACAAATTCAGTAATCTCCAAAGATTTTTCAGTAATATATCAGCAAAAAAATTTTCAGCCACTAATACTTTATCAGCACATCTTTTATATCACAAAACCAAAACCTTCAATCACAACAAATACTAATTCATTTGTACACTGTGCATTGGAGAACACTGAGACATGATGACCAACTTTTGAAGAAGCCACAGCTTCGGATGCATGATTTCAGAAAACTGTAGAATCGTTGCTTCTGCCTAACCTTGTCCTAATTTACTTCTAGAGCGCCTGCATCACGAAGTTTCACTTGCGTCATGAGGATCAGTGGCGATCTATATTTTGTCCGCTATTATCATCACTGCTGTGATCATCCCATCACCTTATACATGCACAACTACGGCGCAAGTACTTCTCTCAACAGCGTAAAATAATGCCAGTCTGGCATCAAATAACCTCTTCTTATGTCTGCACATTCCGTCGTTTCATTTTATTAGCCAATCCTCAGCCATTCTAGGGCCTGTTTCTATTCCTTGGCTACAGCCCAGTCACTCTGATGCAACACGGATTATCAGCTCATTGTGCTACATTCCCCACCACTTCATTTGAACTAGAGCATACCCTACTATACTTCAACTATTATCTATGCTGATGCCTCTCAATCTCTCATTACCATACTTATTATCCACATGATAGGCAAGAAACCTCTCTAACAAGCTATGGAACTGCTGAACTACACGTGATGCCAATCAAACAAGAGCTGCCTCGCAAAAGTTACCTGTGTCGTGTGGAAGGCTAGCAACGCAGTGACTCCGTTGCGCAGGAAGAGCTCAAGCGCGTTGTCGCGAAGCCGGAACCTTCGTAGGAGCACTTCCTGGACATCTTTATAAGGCCACACTTCGTGCCTGGCTTCAACTTCACCCAAGGAGCCCTGCAGAACAGGTATAAAAAAGGGAGAGAGGGTGCAGTAGCCAAAGAACACAGGATATGCCGAATAGAGAAAAAGAAAAGCTATCAAGAAAAAAAAAACTATTATCCAACCAGTTGCAGCACAAAGCTACAAGAAAATCCACATGATTTCCTTAGAAATAAATTTTCCCAGTTCACAAAAATATTTCCACAGGGGTGCTTTACTGGACACTAAAATTTCATAATGGTGGCATTCTAAGCCAATCACAGTTTTCCAATGGCTAAATTTGACATGGTTCAGAATAGCACTTCTGGTCCAGGAATGAATTTTTCATTACAGTGAAATCTCGATACAATAACTCTCAAGTGACGGCTAAAAATCATTTGTTGTTTTGAAAAGTTGTAGTGAATGTATTAAAAATGTGTGCAAAGACAAATGCAAACACATAAGTCACCTACCTGTGTTGTGTATACAAAATACACTAAATATTATGAAACCAGTGCACATTGTAGTGTACACGTTGTAGTGACTAGTATACCGAAGGAGTACAGCCACTAGCGTGGTTCCGGTCTTAGCGAGCCGCAGGGCATGCGTTAACCGTCGCCAAGGCGAGAACACGATACTGCTCAAGGTCGCAACGCTTTATTGTCTGTGGCAACACCACACGCAGTACAGCCCGTTGCAAAGGTGCGGCGGGAAAGCTAATGGGATTATCCACGCCACGGGCATAAAAGTACTACACAGGGTGCCACGAGCACGTCTCCCCGGTAAAGGTGATCCACGGAGACACCGGGACCAAGGCCCGGTCGCTCGAGCAAGGGCAAAGGCGCTCGCGTTGGCTTCGGAGAGATACGGGTCGGCGTAGCCTGGCCACGCACTAGGACACAGTACCACCCTTCGGCCGAGTGTACGCAGAGGGGCAACAAAAGGTGAGCGTTCGCCTCGAGCGCGAGGCGCCGTCAGCGAAGTACGACGAGCCCCGAGCGATGGGAGTCGACGGACGGAAAAGATTGCGTGGCTCACCGTCAGCTGTCCCGGAGAGTATCTGACCCGCTCACAACGCACGGCGCGAGAACCTCTCGGGAGACTCCGCGCGCGGCGCCACAGTCAACATTAGCTACCGGGTGAGGGGATTTAAACGTCTCTCCGCCCTCCCAGCGTGGCAGACAGCAGAGGAGGGGAGTCCTGTCGAGACATGAGAACGGCAGAAAAGGCGGCAAAGCCCGCGCAAAGGCAGCGGGACAGCCTCAATTCCCTCAAGGTATCCCACAGGAGTATGACCACTAGCATGGGTTCGGCCTTCGTGGTTCACAGTTGCCTTGAGTGAACTAACTTCACTGCACAAGTGCGCGTTCAACCAACCAATGGGCCAAGCGCAGCGTGGCAAGTACATGATACTGCTCTCAAACAGTTCGCAACACTTCAGTGCCTGTGGCAACACCAAGTACGCAGTACAGTACCGGCTGCAAAGGCGGCAGGAAAGCAAAGGAGGCTTATTCACGCCACGGGCAAACGTAAAACACAAAGGGTGCCGTGAGCGCATCTTCGCGGTCAAAAAAGCTCACGACAACACGCTGCTGATGGAAACGGTTCCTCACAACTATGCCGCATGCTCTCACGATCAGTGGCCACAGGGCCCGATCGCTCGAGCAAGAGAAATATCACTCACGTTGGCTTCTATAAGTACGGCTCAGCGTAGCATGACCATGTGTGATACACCGCACCGCTCTTCGGCCTAGCGTTTGGAAGTGGCAACGAAAGGTAAGTGTTCGCTGGGGGTCCAAGGGACCGTTGGTGAACTTCATCCGAACGAGTCCCAAGAATAAAAGAGCCGCCAGATGAGAAGAGAAAGACGTTCGCTGTCCAGACAGCTCCTGACTCGCGCCGTACATGCGTAATGTCTTGTGAAACTCAGTCCGGCGCCACAGTCGACATCCCGTTTCGGGTGAGAGAGGTAAACGTCACTCCTGCTCTCCCATCACTGGTGAATCACGGAAAAGAAGAGTCATGTCAGGACATGTTGACGGTAGAAATAGGTAAAAAAGCCCACACAATGGCGGCAGGCTAACCTCTTTCCCCGCAACGTTTATTTGAAGGAGAGCGCGATCTGTCCTGATGTGAGCAGCTCGATTGCTGAAAGGTATACATCCTTATTACGCACTGCGAAGCGTCATTGTTAAATGGCAATTCTTCGCGTTGCTTTGCGCGCACTGTTTTAACGTCGTTTTCGCTCTCGTCCCCGTTTCCTTTTCACGACAGATGGTATGGATCTCATCGGTCACCAGCTTGCGGTAAAATTTTTGAAAGCAGTATTATGTACTTGTTGCACTACGCTCGGCTCCTCTGCTGTTGGCACGTGCACGTGCAGTGGAACCCTAGCTCACGAGGCGACGCCAAACGCGGCCCTGTGGCTCGCCTAGTTCGAACCAGCGCTAGTGGCTGCACTCCTGTGAGATACGTGCAGATACGCGAGATACTCTATGCAGTCGGGTGCACTAGCTGATTTTAACCTTATCACCTCTGTAACAATCATTAGCTTGATCAGCCTAATTTCAACCCAATCATCTCACCAACAGCTCAACTGTTCATGAGCTGGAAAAAGTGAAAGACAAATATTACAGTAATTATTCCATAAGCCATGCTGCATGCATCACTAAATACAAGAGTCTAAATGTCCATCATATGTTAGTAATAAACAAGTGAACCAAGTGAACAAGTTTCTTGAAGCTTACCTTGTACTTTCCGAGTTGGTCGGGCACAAACTGGAGACTGGTTTCGCCTGCGTCAAAGGAGATGCAAAGGAAATGTGCCTTAAGAAATTTCATTGCAGTAGTGACAATACAACAGACTTTCAGCTAGTGAAAATTTCTTATACTGCCTTTTATACGATTGATTTCATACTTGGATTCGGCACACCTGACTGTATCTTAGTAAATCAAACTCCTTAAAAAATGGAACACATTTTGCTGGTCCCGTCAGGTTCAATTTAACCAGAGTCTATCGTATAAAAAACATGGTCTCTTGCAGCTCACCAAGCAGAACTTCTCCCGGCATGTCCGACGAGGGGCAGATCTTGATGCACTTGCAAGTGTGACTGGAAAAGATTTATTCGGGTTACACAGAGAGAGAGAGAGAGAGAGAGAGAGGAAAAGCAGGGAGATTAACCAAGCTTGGCTCGGTTGGCTACCCTACACTTGGGGTGGGGGAAAAGGAGAATAATAGAACGGAAAGAGACAGAAAAGAAGAGTAACAAAGAGAAGTCAGCAAAAAATTAAACACGCGAGTTTCAAACATGCGTCACACTCACGTGATCCTTTCGTTGATATACAGATGGTGCAAGAAGGTGGCCGACTCCATGCGCGAGGCACCTGTGTCGTAGAGGAAGTGCAGAGGCGGCAATGCCACCTTCTGATCTGAAGGGAAAAAAAATATCCAAGCAAAAATTGTCAAAAGCCTAAACATCTGTCATGCCGATAAACTGGTTCGCCCTTTCAATGCATGCAAATTGCAAAAGATGTTTCAGTAAGGCAACTCCTGAACAAACTTGCATAAAACTCAGGCATAAAAGACGAGCGTTATAAGCCAAAACAGCTACTATCTGTTTATGAAGCGTTCCATAGCGAAAAAAAACAACAACTGAATATTGACTTACCGTATTTTTCGGTGTATAAGTCGCGGTTTTTTTCTGAATTTTTCGTCGGTGCGACTTATACAACGGTGCGACTTATATACAGTCTAAATCGGATCAGATGCCGTGAATTAGGGCCGTTTCACATGACACAAAAGTAGCGATTTTCAGTCCGTGAATTCGCTCGCAGCGAAAAAAAGGCGCCAGTTCGCTCCCACCGCAGCGGTCCGTGGCGAGCTTCCAACATGTTGGAAGTTTTCGCTCTGATCGCAGCGGCGGGAGCGATTTTTGTTCGGGACCCGTCGAAATAGGGCCAGGCCCGTCAAGCCGTCGAAATAGCGTCGACGTGTTTGTTTTAGCAAAGATTGGAAAGTGCTCTTCGTTACCGTTCATAGAAGCTTAATAATATCGTAACGTACAGATTTTTATATTTGAAACATTCCAGTGTCTGCCACAACAAACGGTGGCAAGAAACGTTTCTCGCCGCTCCAGTCGCAGAGCGAATATCGTGGACCGTTCGCGGTCTATGTCAAACGAAACCGCCATTAGCGGCGGCTGCGAATAGAGTGATTGAAGCGAACGGAACGATTTTTTTTTTTTCGCTGCAATTGCGGCATGTGAAATAGCCTTAAGGCGGCCTGGACATTGCGGCCACGCTTTCTCCGTCGGGCAGTTCGCCGTGCGCTCCCTTTTGTCATGCACGGAAACCACATTTCAGAAAAAAATAAAAAGAGTGGTAAATTACCTCCCTAGAAATAATAGTGCTTATATAGTTTTGCACAGAAAATAAATAATCATTGAGGGGCGAAAAAAAGTAGAGGTACTTAACGAAATTATAAATAATGGAAGGCAAGTTCGCATTTCGGACAAGAGCCGCTGGAGCCGCTTCGGTTGCCATCACTTCCGCCCGCTCGCCCGCCGCAGCAGTCGCACTTGCTGCCATTGTGCATGGTCAGGTGTTCTGTGGCATGGTAGCATAGGCGTAGCGGCGTTGTTGCAGCGTCCTCGTTAACCATGGCGCCACATGGAAAGCAAAGTCGGCGAAGTTTTGATGCGAAGTTCAAGCTGCGTGCAGTTGAATTTGCAGAACAACACGGAAATCGTGCTGCAGGAAGAGAATTCGATGTCGCCGAAAAAGTAATCCGGGACTGGCGCAAGGCTCACAGCGTCCTCCGGACAATGAAGTCTACTAAGAAGGCCAACCGCGGCAAGAAGGCACGCTGGCCGGACCTTGAGCGTAGCCTGCGAACGTGGGTGCTACAACAGCGAGCCGAAGGGAGAGGCCTGTCTACAGTGCAGCTGCGCCTGAAGGCGAAGGCTTTGGCAGCGGAGACCAACACTGAGGGATTCAGTGGTGGTCCATCGTGGTGTTTCCGCTTTATGCGGCGGAATCAGCTCGTCATGCGAGCCCGGACTACAGTGAGCCAGAAGCTACCCGACGACTTTCAAGCGCAGCTGGAACGCTTCAGCTCATTTGTGAGGGAGGAAATTGCAAAGAAGAACGTCAGCGCGAGCCACATCGTCAACATGGATGAAGTGCCGTTGACCTTCGACATCCCGCTCGGGAGAAGTGTTGCCGAGAAAGGCCAGAAAACTGTGACGGTGAGGACAACTGGCCACGAAAAGTCTCACTTCACCGTTGTGCTCGCCTGCTGCGCAGACGGCACCAAGTTGCCTCCCATGCTCATATTTAAACGGAAAACCTTGCCGAAGGACATTTTCCCTCCCACGGTGGTGGTTCAGGCGAACGCGAAGGGTTGGATGGACGAAGAAACAATGGGCGTGTGGCTTGACCGCTGTTTTTCACGTCGACCCGACGGATTCTTTCACGTGAAGCCAGGAATGCTGGTGATGGACAGTATGCGGGCTCATATCACCGACATCGTAAAAAAAAAGATCAGTTCGAAGAATTGTGTGCCTGTTATCATTCCCGGCGGCATGACCAAGTTGCTTCAGCCGCTCGACATATCCGTCAACCGCAGCTTCAAGGCCGTTCTGCGACGTTTGTGGGAGTCATGGATGTCGGAGGGAGAGCATAGCTTCACTAAAACGGGTCGCATGAGACGCGCTGAGTTTGGCGAAGTGGCGAAATGGGTGAGCGAAGCTTGGCATTCCATTTCTGACAAAACAATTGTGGCGGGCTTTCGCAAGGCCGGGTTGATCCCCGGCGTGGCCGATGTTGAGTCCGATTCGAGCGAGTCGGAGGACGACAGTGACGAGCCAGCAGTGCTACAACCCGAAATAGCCGCCCTGTTTGTGAGCGACTCGGAGGAAGAGGACTTCGATGGTTTTGACTTGTCGGAATAATAAAAATACTTCTGACTGGAAATATTGTTTTTATGTTTGTTGGAAGGCGCTCGCACGCGTCTGCCAACAGCTGGAAACTTGCAAAAGCGGCGGCCGCCTCAAGCATGCATTTTCGCAATGCTTTCTCACGACGCGACACTCGGCCGGATAAGCAGGTGCGACTTATACACCGGTGCGACTTATATATGTTTTTTTTTCGGAAAAACTGCCATTTTGAGGGGGGTGCGACTTATACAAGGGTGCGACTTATAGACCGAAAAATACGGTAATTGACCCCTTATAGTTTGTTGAAGTGCACAAAAATTTGACTACACAAGCACTCTTTGCACTACACTGTCATTCAAATGCCACAGGTAACCAAACTTGCAAGCAACAGCACAACAGCACTGCTGCCAAACCATTTCGGCAGGTGGTACCATAGTGGGTCTCACAGCAAAAATAAGCAAACAAATACCAAATGTGGGGAATACAAAATCGGGAAACAATTTCATCTACCACAATCAATTTACTACAACACATCTTTTGAAGTAAATTACCAAAGTATAGACAGCAAGCAACCAAGCTAAACCATCAATTTAAAAGCGTGCTGCAGCTATGCAGAGCATAGTCATTTCAATAAATGGTGGTGTTGAGACTAACTTTTCTGGTGTTCAGGAAGCATGAACTTCGCGTCAACTGGCAGGAAGGCCCGCCGCAGGCGTCGCCGGATCCGTGATGGACCTTCTGTGGGGTCCAGCTCCCAGGCAGTGGGAAAACTTTCCGAAAGATGCCACGGTGCCCTGTGCACAATGAGCGCATCAGAGATCAATCATATGCTGTCATATCAATTCTATGCTGTCGAAGGTTGACTGAGGAGCAGTTGTAACATGCTCCCTTTTGTTCAAGTCGGGTCATAACCTTCAGCGGCACAACCAATAGGACAGCAAAAACAATACAGTATTTGTCCTTCTTTGCTGTCTTGTTCCCTACATCGTTCTCAATGTTACACTGTGCGATCAAATCATACAGTCACAATTCAAAGCTCCGTTGCATACATAGATCTGTAGTAAAGGTACACTGTACTTTTCTATTACAACTTACTACTGAATAGTTTGACTGCATAATTATAATGTTGAGTCAGAATGCATTTACCTTGCACATTTATCTTGTGGGAATTGAGGCTAGCCCGGCGTCTTTGCGCGGGCTTTGCCGCCTTTTTTCCGTTCTCATGACCCGACATGACTCCCCTCTTCCATGGTCTGCCACGCTGGGAGAGCAAGGAGTGATGTTTAACCCCTCTCGCCCGTTAGTGGATGTCGACTGTGGCACCGCGCGCGGCGTCTCCCGAGAGGTTTTGCGCGCGTGCGTCGGGAATGGGAGATCCTCTCCGGGGACGACATGGGGATAAGCACACTTTTCTTTTCAGTCCATCGGCCCCCTTTGGGGTTGGTTCGGACTTCGCCAACAGCGCCTTGCACCCGCGGCGAACGCTTACTTTATGTCACCCTCCTCCCAAACGCTAGGCTGAAGGGCGGTACGATGTCCTAGTGCGTGGCCAAGCTACGCCGACCCGTCTCCCTCTGAAGTCAACGCAAGCGCCTTTGGCCTCGCTCGAGCAGTAGGGCCTTGGTCTCGGTGTCTCCGTGAATCACTTTTACCACGGAGACGTGCTCGTGGCACCCTGTGTAGTACTTCTCGCCCATAGCGTGGATAAGCCCATTTGCTTTCCCGGCGCGTCTTTGCAACAGGCTGTACTGCGTTTTGGTGTTGCCACAGACAATAAAGTGTTGTGACCTTGAGCAGTATCGTGTTCTCGCCACGGCGACGGTTAACGCCTGCCCTGTGGCTCACTAAGACCGAACCCACGCTAGTGGCCGTATTCCTTTGGAATACGTGTCACTACGCTGGCACCCAAAGTGGTATCAAAAGTTCTAAGCTTTTGACTGCTCTTAGCGAGTCAGTTCGCCTGCGCGATTCGGGCTCGTCGCAACATGCCTGCTTCGTGGCATGCCGCATTGCACAAAGAGGCCATCGCCTCTTTCGACTGCACCCTTTGGCACCCGTCCGTGTCGTCACCTCCTTTTGTGGTGAATACACAACCAACGTGGTAGCTGACACGCTATCTTGTGCCCCCTGTTGTCTACCGAGAACCTGAATTTTAAATTGACGGCCGCTCGCGGTGTCTTAGCACGTGAAAGTGTCGGGGGCGAAACAGCGGCGAAAAGGGGGAGCCCCCATGAGGACGACCTTGGCTGCTATCTAGGTAAGCGGCGCACTGCGTAGCAGCCGAGCTGGGGAACTTTTCGAAGACCACTGTGCCGAGAGCGAACCCGTGACGCCGTGCACACGGCAGTTGCTGCGGTCCTGAGTGAGCGCGATACCAGACTCCCCCCTTTGGGAGAACGGGAATCACTTTCGGCAGCGAAGAGCTACTGAAAGCTCAGCAAAGTGATCCGTTTCGAGTCTCAGAGGGACGGAGCGTCGTATACACTGCTAGCACTGCGGCGGGCGCTGATAACGACCATCTCGAAAAGACGCGGAGCGCCGTTCAGCGAAAAGATGCTGATCTCGAAAAGATGCTGCCTGTTCAGCGGCGGGTGGGAATAGGGGGCTGAAACAGCGTGTGTTGCCGAGTCCTTGGCGGATTCATTTTGCTGGACCATGACGGGCTCCTGCTGAACTATATAGCCAACTGACAACGAGTCCATCAACCCGTTTAAGGTGGTTATGCCCAAAAGTCTGGGAGCCGCACTGTTGTGATCGTCTCACGACGAACCCATGGCCGGTCACTTGAGCGGCTCGAAAGTTTTTGCAAACCGAGCAACGTTGTGACCTGGCCGGGCACAAAGCGTGACTTTTATCGCTATTCCGTGCCTGCCACGTCTTACAAACGGTTGAACCAAGGGTTGGCAAGCCGCCCGGACCTATGAACCGATTGTCAGTGAGCGTCCATGGCGCGCACTTGCTGAAAGATACCTCTTTGGGAAAACTCAGCCGTGCCCACATCGCAGACCTGAAGCCCTTTGTCACGGCCTGACGAGCTCGTGCCAGCGCCCAGCGGCACTTCGCGCAAGCAACGGGTACACCTGGAGCGGCGGAGCAGGTATACCCCGTACCGGTATAACCTGAGGAAGTGGTCACCTTTGTGATTTCGCGCCGGACGGCGGTCTTTTCCGCAACCGAAGGCCCTCAGTTTACTGTCTAGCCTCAGTATAGGTTAGCTTCTTCACGGCCTTTTCTCGTAAAGAAGTCGACCCCGCCCAGTTTGCTGCCAGTGTTTCTTTTTTAAGTGTTCATGTGTATTTTATGTTTCTTTTGTGTAATATTGTGTTCATTTGTATTGGATGTTTTTATGTTCTTTTAGCCATATATTGAGTGTCATTTTGCTCTGTTTTACTTTTTTTTCATGTCTATTTCTTCTACTGCGAAGGGAGTTGTGACCTTGAGTATAAGTGCGTTCGCGTGGCGAGTGGAACGAAGGACGCTTTGCACCTTCGCCCGCCAGCCATCGGCAGTGTGTGCGTGCGTGCTTCTGTGCGTGTGTAAATGCGTGACACTTTAGTGCGTGCCCATGAAGAGTGCGCGTCGTGACTTCGCCCCATCGACGTGAACACTAGAGGTGCTCGGGGCCCTGACCCAGTGCCGTCAGCAGTCCGGCTATGCCCTGCTCTCGGTCATTGCCGAGAAGCTCAGCTGCCTTTTCCACCATGGCTCCTGCATGAGACCAGCTCACAGCAGCTATATGCTGCCGACCAACACCAGGGCGCCTCGCAGCCAATTCCGGTTCGGCCTCCTTGATCCCCGGTTCGGCCTGGCTTTCCAGCGAAGTTCCCCCGTCTCCATCAAAACAGTCTGGGCCTCCAAACCAGCACCAAGGCGGCGTTCGTCGGACTCGCGGCTGACAAAGAGCAGCAATGAGCTATCAAAGAGCCCCTTCCATGCCTCTGACCTCACACTCGGGCACCGCAACCAGCGGACATTGTCATGCTCTTCCGCCCCTCCGTGCGGGGAACGCTATCCCTCTCAAGCACCACGAACACTAGTCCTACTTTCCTGTGCTCCCTTTCACAATTATATTATAGTGTCATGTGTTTATTTTGTTATTAATGTTTTTTCTTTCATCATTTCTTTAGCAGCAGTAACAGGCCTGGACTGAGGTTAGCTGTCGCTCATTTTAACTGCATGGGTGACGTTCGGCTGCCTTTTGCAGACCGGTAAAGGGCAAATTTAGGAAAGGGGGATGTGGGAATTGAGCCTAGCCCGCCACCTTTGCGCGGGCTTTGCCACCTTTTCTCCGTTCTCATGTCCCGACTTGACTCCCCTCCTCCATGGTCTGCCGCGCTGGGAGAGCAAGGAGTGACGTTTAACCCCTCTCGCCCGGTAGCAGATGTCGACTGTGGCGCCGCGCGCGGCGTCTTCCGAGAGGTTTTGCGCACGTGCGTCGGGAGTGGGAGAGACCTCTCCGGGGACGACATGGGGGTAAGCAAGCTTTTTTTTTTTCCGTCTGTCGGCCCCCCTTTGGGGCTCGTTCGAACTTCGCCAACAGCGCCTTGCGCCTGCGGCGAATGCTTACTTTATGTCGCCCTCCTCCCAAATGATAGGCCGAAGTGCGGTACGGTGCCCTAGTGCATGGCCGAGCTACGCCGGCCCGTCTCCCTCCGAAGCCACTTTGCCCTCGCTCAAGTAACCGGGCCTTGGTCCCGGTGTCTTCAAGAATCACTTTTACCAAGGAGACGTGCTCATGGCACCCTGTGTAGTACTTTTCGCCCGTGGTATGGATAAGCCCATTTGCTTTTCCGGCGCGCCTTTGCAACGGGCTGTACTGCGCTTTGGGGTTGCCACATACAATAAAGTGTTGCGACCTTGAGCAGTATCAAGTTCACAACACGGCGACGGTTAACGCCTGCCCTGCGGCGCGCTGAGGCCAGACCCACGCTAGTGGCCGTGCTCCTTCAGGATACGTGTCACTACAATCTTGGATATCTCTAATGGCTTGGTTGCTCACCCAAGGAACACTAATTCGATCCCAATTAAGGCAGGCACATTTCAATGGAGGAAAAATGCTGGAGCCTCATGTTCTTAGATTGAAGTGCATGGTAAAAAACCCCAGGTGGTCGATATTTCTAGAGCCCTCCACTACAGTGTGCCTGTTACTGATGTTGTGCCAGATATTATTATTATTATTATTATTATTATTATTATTACTATTATTGGGTCGTTCTAAACTCCCTCTGCAGTACTCTTTAACAGTTCTACACTGTACAGTTAGGAAGTCTCGGAAAAATTCGTTATAAAGAGGATTTCGTTATATGCAGGTTCGATACGAAAATTCGGGAAATAAACGCGGAAAATAAACAAGAAGGATACTGAAGGACAGCTAACCCAGAACACTTATTTTACAGTAAAAAAAATCTATGTTATTATTGCAATAGCAATTACATGGACACACTCGGCGGGTTTTTTTCCGACGCCGCCATGTTCCGTAACAAGTCCAAATCAGCTAATCGCAAAAGCTACCAGCCTACGAACTCGCGGCGCGCAGCAAGAGGGCAAAGCGGGTGACCAGTCGACCTCCGAAGAGCCGTCGTCACCGTGGTCTCGGAGAGTTTCCATGAACGCCTCATCTGACATCCCCTCGTTGAGGTTGACACGGTTGTCCGAAGTTGAGAGAAAAGTCAAAGTTTCGCCACAAGGGCGAAGCAATTAATGACTGCAATAGCAACAACTTTGAATGTAATGCTAAGAATGGCAAGCAGATCAAAACGTGCAACGCTCTACTCATGCACAAATGACGCACAAAAACAATTCACAGCACAAGAACAAACTAACAATGTTTACCGCTCGATGCTTAATGTGCTATTTAAACAAAAACGAGGCACGAAACCTGATCACAGGTACAGATATGAGTGCAAACTAGCAAGTGCCCCAGTTGCTACATCGCTGTTTTTGAAAAGCGCACTCTTTTCGCAAACGGCGCCTATCCAGCGAAACAAGTAATCTTGGTGTGCCCGGCAACATAGAGTTTCGCAAAATTAACTAGAGGGCACTCTGGTGCTGCAATCGTTCAGCGACTATGGGAATGATGGGTAGTACACACATTTGCCTAGTCTTCGTACTTGCGAGCGGCAAATCGTACTTGCGGCTTCGTTTATTGCTGTGTTTTAGGTTTGTTTTGAAAGAAAAAACAAACCCTTTTGAACTTAGGGACTTGATTCGAAATAGTAAGCTTATGAATAAGGTTGTGAAGCGCAAACGGTGAAAATTTGCTAATTTATGTTTTTGTGAAAAAACAGCTCCAAACTACACGAACCCATACGGAGCCAGAAGCAGGCCAGAAGTACGAAAATTAGACAAATGTGTGTACTACCCATCATTCCCATGCTCGTTGAAGTGCCGTGCATTGCAGCTCCCATAGACACTAGCGCCAGAGTTCCCTCTAATTAGTATTGTGGGAAATTCTATGCCCGGCAACTAAACGCAATCGTTACGGTCAAAATTGAAGGCGCTATTTTCCCCACTGAAGGATAAGCGGGCGTGCACAGTCATCTACCCCTTCCCCTCTATTCACAGGACAAAGTACGCATTGGAGATGAGCGCACGTCGGCACATAGTGACAAGCTGAGTGCCGAGCGCGGGTGGCTTTTTTTTTTCCTTTCTTTCTTGAGTTTTAATATTGAATACGTACATATATGGTGAATGACAGCTGCGACGGCGACGGCAATAAACCAGCCGAGACTCTCCGCATAAGTACTATGGCAATAAAAAAAAGCAAAGCTGAACGTTGTCAGGGGCCACACTATGCACACGCAGTGAAACTATGCACGTGCATTCGGTGTCCAAAACGAAGAGCGAACAACACGGACACAGACGCGGATACCGCAGAAAACTGCTTTGTAAAGCACCCTCCATATGCAGCACACCCTCCATATGCAACACTAAACGTGGCACTGCCAACGCACAAAAGTAGTTTTTTTTTCTTTCTTTTTTTTATTTTGGTTTGGAGTGGGGAGGCGGGGCACATTCGTGCTCGCGGCGGCAAGAACGGCAGCAAAGCCAGCTCGTAGGGTGCAAGCCCATACGCCCGCCTCCCGCTCTCCCACGCACCATAACGAGCGCTTGCTCTCACCTGGTGCGGCTGCGTACATCGCGCCGCTTCGCTTTTTTTTTTTGGCCGCGGGACAGCCACGGAAGATGCATGCTCGTAACAAAATGAGGAGCGAAATTCCTAGATTGTCCGTGGGGAAATTTCGTTATATCAAGGTTGTCTCCCACTGTTACTTTGTTACATAGAGGTCGTAAATATGTGTGCTTCTATGGAGCAACAGCGAGGAATAGAAAAACTTCATTATATCGAGAAATTCGTTATATGGAGGTTTGTTATAAGCAGGTTTAACTGTATTCCTACTGCATAGATGTTCTGTGTAGTTATAGGGCAATGATCGGTATGGTGCAGTTATCCGATGCAACAAATAAGAATAGACAGACATCTGAACCAGTGTGCACACAGCACATGAACGCACCTTTCGTGCGTGAGCTGTGCTGCCAGGCGTGACCAAGTCTGTTTGAGCACCATGTCTCGACCCGACCTTGCCTTGGCTTCGTGTAGTACCTCCTTGCGAAGTGCATGAAGCAGTTCTGCGACTGAGCGGGTCACCTTGGCCCCTTCGGCAACCACCTGCGATGCCTTGGACTCGAGTTTCCTCAGTCGACTATTCTTGCTGCGACGTAGAAAAGCGACAGGCATTCAACTCATATTACAGAGGGAGATTCGGCTGCTCAAAGATTTGTTCTGACTTGTTTTGCAGCATTAAAAATAATTATCTATTAAGTGTGTACAAATATTCGAGTGCTTCAAATGGATATTACGGCATTGAATTTGCTTCATCAAGACAGATAGATAGACAGAAAAATTTATTAAGGTCCTGAGAAACACCACAGCTCAAGCTGACAAAGCAGCAGGCCGCTCCCACGTCTGGATGGGTAGGCTGAGCCACATTACCACAATGCGGGCCCTGTAGACAGCCCTGAGTTTATGTACTTCACAATTTTTCAATTTACAGATATTAGAAGAGTTCTGCCCTCTCTCTAGAATAATCTGCTGTAACAATAAAGAGTAACTTGTGCCTATGTACAACTAATGAAACCAACAGACAGTCAAAGCAAAGCAAAGCATGAGGTACATTATTTGTTGTCTTCATTATGTGAACAGCTATGGTTTTGATTTGAATTAAGATGGACAAAAAATCACCTTTTCTGTCAGTAAAATCTGGATTCATAAACACAACGAAAATTGTGGGATCAGATCCCATAGAGGGAAGGGGCAGTTATTCATCCACTCTTGACTTTAGGTCATTACAATATAACTTAAAAAAAGTAACAAATAACGTCTCTTATGCGTTCGTTTGCTTGACTGTCTGTATGTTTAATTAGTTGTGTCTAACAAAGATAGGAGCCCCTCAAGCAATTCTGATCTTTATACTGTGTACCTAAGCAGAATCCCAACCAGAATGAGATCATGGTTGCTGCGTCCAGCTGAATCGCTATAACTGCTGCTTGTTTCTTGCCACCCAATTTCAATAAACCTCATACTGCTTAGGCACAGGCCCTTCATTTTCGCTACATAGCAAGAATCTTTTGTGAACGCAAGAAAACAAGCTCCATGCTACCTCACATGGGAATAGTATTCACATGAGAATAGAAAGGTAGCTCCATGCTACCTCACATGGGAATAGTAGGCAATAGTCCTAAAATATCTCACCCCTCCTAAGCATACCTTTCAAGCAGTGTCAATGCCAGTTTTTTACAATATCCATAAAAACAAGACGCCATCAATCAACTCAACTGCAAGAGGGTTACAAGCTGCGCGACACAAACTGGCAATAGAGAGCGTTCCACATTCGCCGTAGTGGCTACGAGTGACAATGGCTAGTACTACCAGGCATGCATGCGCAGCATTATCCAATAAAGTCAACAGCCCGACAACCACCACTGTAGCTCAAATGGTAGAGCATCAGAAGCATTATCCGAAGGTTGCAGCTTCGGTCATTGCTAGGTGTCTCTCCTCCCGTTGTAATTTCTGAACATTTAGTATACTGTAATTACTACAATACAGTTAAGAAACTACAAATAACCTCTCACATACCTTCTTTGGCCTCATTGTCTGGTAGCTTTTATTGAGGTTGCATGTAATATTTAAAAGAAAGCAAGCCCTCAAGTTCCCCTTATTTCATTCAAGCCTACATCAAGTTCGTTCAAATCGAGACCCGTTTCCTTTACCGTTCGGGGCCGAGAGCAGTCTGTGACAGCCAGGCCTCCCGCTGGGCCGTCCACTGGTTCAACCAGCGTTCTTTGATCTGCTTCTCGTCGGTCTGAACTTCGTGCCTCGGATTTCTCGGCAGGACACTGGGCAGCTCCTGAGCCAGCACGGCCACCAGTGACACGACCGCACTGCTAACGTTAGCGCCGGAACGAGCTGCCGATGCAAGTAGCATCTCTTCAGCAAAGGTCCTCACTTGCAGCCGAATCTGAAACACGCGAATCGGCCACTATGAACTGATGCCGTGAAAAATGATCAGTAGCACAAGGAACAGATTCACAAAAAAAAAAAAAAGACGGGAGACGACACTTCTTTCTTAGACTGCCATCTGAGCCCTGTATTTGTTGGTTACATAACAAAACGAGGCTCAGCCATCCATTTTAGGTGTGCTGTGTGTCAAAGTTCACAGATCAAGTCAATTTTAGATCGACTAGGTTAAGCACAGTGTGAACTTGCGTACATCGCTCGACGATCCCAGTGTGGCCTTGAGGGCTTGCCTGTGTTGCTCGCAGGATATGAGGACCTCCGCCACATGGACGCGCAGAGTGGGGTGCTGGCCAGGAGCAAGAAGGTTGACACAAAGCCTTGAGAGCTGTCGCGAGAGATACAGCGGGGCCATTAATCAGTATCAACTACCAATGCTGATTGATTGATTTATATATATATGGTGTTTAACGTCCCAAAACCACGTTATGATTATGAGAGACGCCGTAGTGGAGGGCTCCGGAAATTTCGACCACCTGGGCACGTGCACCCAAATCTGAGCACACGGGCCTACAACATTTCCGCCTCCGTCGGAAATGCAGCCGCCGCAGCCGGAATTAGATCCCGCGACCTGCGGGTCAGCAGCGTAGTACCTTAGCCACTAGACCACCGCGGTGGGGCTATCAACTACCACTGCTAGGAGCTACAAAAGAAGAGGTGCATGTGATGAATGTGACAGTGACAATTGTCCCAACCACTTCACAAATGTGTTACTCCCTAGGTCATTGCAGTCGATGATTGTACAGCTTACTGGCACACTCACCCTCATTACATTACTATGGAAACTATGCTGGCTGTACAGGCTGGCATTAATGATAGCAAAAGTGTGCAATGCCTTCAATCATATAACTGAATTTTCTGAATTTCCACCACGTAATATCTATACTAACAATTGAAACTAGCATCACAAACTGCTTAGTTTTCAGGTTAACAGCACAAAAAGTTGGAAATTAATGCCCTCTGAAAAACACTTGAAACTTACCTCCATTGATTGATTGATTTGTTGGGTTTAATATCTCAAAACTACAATATGAAAAACTTACCCCCATGTTCGAAAATGCTCCTTGACTTGAACGTGATTTGTCACCGTCTTCAATGCAACACAAACGCATCTGGAACACACTGTCTTTAGGCAGTGCCAAGGCAGCACAAAGGTGTTTTGAACCCGCTGCATTGAAGGCGGTGGCAAGTCAAGTTCAAGACAAGGAGCGTTTCTGATTACGGGGATCACCATCTTAATGAAGCCAAGTGCATTTCGATAATGATGTCGCTGCACTAACTGTTTAAAAAATAATGCTACCTCATCCTTGATGTACGTCTGTGGAGTGAAGGTAAGTAAATACAGTGGGAGATATGAAACTGGCACAAAACACACTAGAATGAGTTAAGCTCATTGACAAGTATAGTTAAAGATTATTAGTTGACGTCAGCAACAAAATAACCGTAATGATGCCTTTAAGGACCTCAGGATCGGGGGAAGATAGAAACCCACCTGAGGCTGGAAAACTTGTTTGAGAGATGATAGCAGCCTCTCGTGAGATGAAAGCTTGCGTTTTGATTTCTGAAAGAGCAAATCAATGGTGGCTTACTTGTAGAGCAACTACATTCCCGGCCTTGAGATAAAAACGAGAAACATGAGCAAAACAAACAAACAAAAAAGAACATGCAGTGAGAAGTTCATAATTCACACATCCATCTTTGGCGTATATCAAAATTTTTGAATGTTGCAACAATGATTAAGAGTTAGCTGTACATTCGCAACTTTTACTTGCCTGAACACAATGCGGTCAAGAACACCTACAATACCATAACGACTAAAGCGTAACATTTTCATATCTGTACATTATTTTTACCACTCCCAAGTTTAAAAATTGTACAATTTCTTCTCTTCTTTGGGATAATATTATCAACACCTATATATCATTATGACAACTTTTCAGCATCAATTAGTTCTTGACACACATATTTCTCTTTTATCTTTCATCTATTTAACTTTTACACATTCTCTAACATACAGCCTACCTAACATAATCCATATCAAAATCTATGGGCAAATTATATTGCATATCACTTGACAGCTTTGAACATAACCAGATACCTTTACTGTCACAGTTCCATTCTCCAGAATGATATCGAATATACAATCGGCATCAAGATAGCCTTGGACAGTTTACTTTTATGTTAATTTGGATCAGTAGAGTGACTGCAATATTAGGCTCATGACAAAATGGCAGAACATACAAGTAATCCATACGGTACTTATAGCTAACATATATTATTAAAATATGGCTCTCTGAGACAATAGATTGCACAATCAAGTCATAAGCACATACTAATGGTTGACACAAATCCATGTGCCTCCATGTGAACACATGTGAATTATGTGATGTCTTAAATGTCTTTATTACCCTCCCTCCCTCCTTCCTTACCTTTAAAAAAAAAAATCTGAATGAACAACTTTTATCCTATTATGTAATCAAAGCAGCGAATACAAAAGAGCATTGAAAACGTTAAAGTGTGACAGACACAAAATGCTCAAACGGATTGCCCACTACTTACTTTGCTGAGGTGACTGAGGGCAGTACCAGCAACTGCCTTCTTCAGCAGCACCGACACCAGTGAAAGCTCGGTTGGCGGTCTCTCGCAAGACAACTCTGCAAAACACCAAACGTGCACCGTGTGCCAAGCGTAATGCACCTGAACCAAAAGGCTAACCTCACATGATACAGCAAGCAGTATCAAATAACTCGACCACCATGATCTCAAATTCATTCATGCACCATTCTGCAACCCGTGCACTATCACTCACAAGTGGATCCAGTCTGCAGAGGTCATACTCGGGCCACCAAAAAAACACAACACTTCCCTGCATTTCAAAATTCTTTTTTTTTTTTCAAGGCAGCTGCAACTGAATTTAGCATGACAAAAAAAGGCAATATTAATTTAGTGCATGTTGACTTTTCGCAATTTTTAGAAAGCTTGAATGAAGCAAGTGCATCTGCCTGAAGATAAAAATAAAGATGTGACTTGCAATGTGTTGTGTTGAACGCCAAAGCACATAACGCTGTAGCTTTTGATATACATGAATGTCTGAGCACAAGTGTGCGTAAATGCAATAATTTAACACCTTCTCACTAGTTTATCCTCACATATCACATCAGAAACTTAGCTCCGATTTCCTCTACTGAATCATTCCTCTCCCCTCCCCCCTCACTTTCCAGCAATTTGTAAAATATTTATCCATGAAGATCATTTTTATTTACTTACTTATGTACTTTAACAATACCATCAACCCTATTGCGAGTATTCTTACAGAGACAAAAAGTAAGTAACAATTAATAATGAGCATTATTTGTAAACACTGAATACAGCAAAATGAAATGACCCACTCATATGTGCCGAATACATTCGAACGAAGCAGTACACTCAAACAGGTGATGATACGGAGCTCGTTAGACTTTGGACTTATAATTATGTTCTGCAACAGACATCGCTACGTTTTTCCATATTTCAATTATATGGGAGAAAAAGTTTACCTGTTAAACAGAAAACATTTAAAATTTGGAAAAAAAAAGAAAAAACCGCACACCTTGATATATGATGAAGTCGCAGGCAAGAGCAAACCATGCCCCCAGCTCTCGTGACAGAGTCGACATGGAGGGCGTTGAGTGTTCATGCGATGACCCGTTCGCCTCGGTGTAGTTCACGCGTCGACCACCGTGATGAACGTCTGGTGACAGTAGTGCCACATCTGGTGCCATTGGTGTCGGTAGGGAAGCGAATGCCTCCAGAAGTGACGGTGACGACTGGCTTCTCTTTTCTGTAACTGACGTGTTTTGTTTTCTCATCAGTGCTCGTCGAACAGTGCACGGTTCAACCGTCTCAGGGCTGCGCTATTCCTTTTGAAACGTGAAGATTTATTGGTCTAGAACTTAGCAATAAGTGCAAGATAAATCGAGGATGCCAACACAATTACATTGGCAGGAAGATAGAGTGCACATTGACTCATCGAACACTCCCTTTATTCCTAACTGCTGCTACCCTTGCCCATGTTCATGATGATGATGATTACGGGACCAACTGTGGTGCCATATCTTGGCCTTGCGATGGCAACCTCTGCCACACAGTCCTCGCAACATATACGCATTAAGCTTGTACCTAGGTTGCACAGTAGCTTGTAAAGAACAACTTAGGAGGAGGTTGCAGATAAATTTTGCCCACCTCCGGTTCTTTAACGTTCTCTCATAGCATGGTGAGTGACCTTGTCTTCTACCCTCATTTATATCGAACCCACAACCTATTGCGCAGCACCAGATGTTGCAATCACTAAGATATTGCAACAGGTACAAAGCTCTGCCATAGAATGTAACCACACTCACCGTCAGTGCAGAAACTTTCAATGTGTTCCAGGGCTGATAGGTACAACTTCGCTTGGCATTCCCTGAACAATGAAACAACCTTGCAAGTCTCACCTGCACAGCAGAAACATGTCGTTAATCACAACATGCGATAGAACAAAAGTGTGGCAGAGCATTTGAAATCGCTGAACAAGGAACATTGCTGGAGCCCTTGGTCAACGATTTTCATTCACATTCCCTGAACATTGGTCTGGTCTGGACAGCAGAAATTAACATTAGTTAGCGTCCATAACACAAGCTGTCCAGCATAATCAACAATACGAAATTCAGAGGTTTAAGCTGCCTGCCGTTCTTAAATCTATGCAACTAAGTACACACAATTAATGATTATTACAGAAGGCTCATTTGTACAATCTGATATATGATATGAAATGAGGTATCAACTCCTAGATAATGTGATCAGAGGATTAGAATGACGAGGTAGCAGGTCTTGCACTTCATTACAATTTGCACCTGCTAATTTGAAATGTCACACATCTCGTTAGCAAAAACTTTTGAAAATGAACAGTTCCTTAGTCCGAACGAATAATATTTCTAGAACTAAGGTTTCATATTGGGTATAACTCATTGAACAAAACCGCTAGTGTGAAGTAGCGCAGGGAAGCATCAAGTAGCATTAAGTAGCAGGCCCGGTCTTTGCTAGTAAAAAATTTTCTTCTCATCCACATTACTTTCTTAACAATTATATCATAATTGCTACAAATAACATCCTCTATACTTTCCTTGGCTTGTTTTCTTGTAATTAGCACCGTGCCTAACAAAGAAAAATGAGCCCATGAACTCTTTGTCTTGTTAATTAAGAAGCACTGAATGGCACACAGCCAGATGTAAGTGACACCGTGTTGTCAATTGTAATTTATGCATCTGCATTCACTTCAAAAAAGTAAATACGAACCTCACATACCAACAAGAATTCACCTCTACCATATTAAACCCCTGGCTTACCTCTAACAGAAAGACAGCAAAGTGTCGATAGAGAAACAAATGTTAAGGATTACGCACTAACAAAAATGCATGAAGTTGTTTATTTAAATAAGGTATAACATAACATAACCCGTATTTTATAAATTGGCTATGTTAAATAAAAGGCTACATTTAAAGCAAAAATCTTGGACTCTGGAGCCGGCTTTGTTAGTAATGGATGCTAAGCATGCTTAGCATGCTGACCATGCACGGAAGAAAAAAAAAACCTTCAACATCTTAATTGTGAAAGTGAACGATTAGAGGTCAACCCCTCACCACAGCGTGTGTTGTGTGCCTCGGAGAGCCGCGCAAAGAGACTGCACAGCGAGTGAAAACACTCCATCGAGATCTTCCCACTTTGTTCCATTGAAAGCCTGTAGCAAAGGAACATACAAAGCAGTTACAAGCCTCCTGTCGCTCCACACAACTGCCAAGAAATGCACTTTCAGGATGACCGCCAGTTGGGCATGTTAGCGCTTGTCCTGTGTCTTTTCTGAGTGTTCGTACTCACTGGCGCTTCTTTCATTACAAAGTGCCCCTGCCATCTTGCACAAAAGATGCGCAAGCAATGCTTTCTTTTTTTTTTTAATATAAAAACAAGAAGAATTTCCTTTCCTGAACAAGAAATCGGGGCCAACATGCATTAAAGTGTACCACGAATTTGTAGAAAAGAGGTGCAGGTTTAATTCAGGCTGTACATATTGTTACTTCTGGGATGTAAGGAAAACAAAAAAGCCTTCCAATTTCCCTTTTTGTTTGTCTTGTATCATACAAGACTAGCTACACCTGTAAGTCTACATTTAGACTTGGCAAAGTTTTCTGCACTGCAAACCTTCCTTACTCGACTAAACTGCAGTCAATAAAAAAAATTACCAATGAAGCCACTACACCACCAGTCATTATTCTGTTGAATTACTGCATCACCAGCTAAGATTTCATTTAAGTACAGTCATTAAACAAGGTGTCACATAAACATTTCACAAGCATCCCCATGTTACTATAACATTGTGCCCAAGAGGTTGATGCAACGAAAAGTATGCTTGTCCCAAGTCCTCTATACCATTCGCACGCTATGCACTATGCTTATTTTTTACAATAATTGTAAAATAACGAGCTTTGCTTGATTTTTGTCAGTTACTCGTTAATACCTGATACTTACCTTGATGTTGCCAGAGAAGCACTTCTGATCACAGCCAGCACCAGGTCAACGAAACCTTCTCCATGTCCCGTACTTGGGCTGCCAAACGTTTGCAGAACGCAAGAAATACATGAAGGAAGATTCTCCCACGTGCAATGACCACAGAAAACACCTCAAGAAGAATAAATGTTAAGATCGTTATTCAAGAATGCCATTCATTTCAAAAGTACTAAAGATACAGCCAGCTGTAACAGCCAAGCCATTACCTCATTAATGAAAATGACACCACACTTTATGTTTGCACAATCTTACAAGAACTCTGACCTTCGAGAATGGAGATATGTCGCAAGTGAAACAGCATGACTTCCTTTCCAGTCTGCAACTAACAAGTGACTGAACAATTAAAATTTCTCTAATTTAATGCAGTTGTTCAAGTTACATACAAGATTTAGTGCTTCCTACCTTCGGCTAAGGATGAGTTCTCTCGGAGCGGCCACGATCGTGGACGCCAGTGATTCGCCCAGTCCGTTGGAATAAAGCAGTCGCGCTGCACCTTCAACATTGTCACACAGCTGGAAAACAAGCATGAAGTTCTAAAAACGCACCATTACAACAATATGGCTTCTCTCCATTTTCATACATGACGATAAGTACCCAATTACTGTATTCGTGAGGTTCTATTTGCTGTCGTTACTCTCTGTCGGCAATGTCAGTTTTATTGATGAATTCCTCCTCAAGGCCTAACAGTACAGATGTGCACATCCGATCAACTAAAAACAAAGGCACAATATTATCAGCCCCAGTGTCTGCAACACTCTCTTGCTGAAAAAAAAAATTTCAAGTTAATAGGTCATTGTTGCAACAGAATCACCAGCCTGCGTTAATTAAAAAACGGCATTTAGTGGACCCAGCTTTCCGAGGCCAACTCACATCTAATTTCACAAGTTAAACGATAGCTCAGTAGTGACGCTGAATTAAAGATCTCAATAGTCAAACCTCAAAAAAATGGATTACCAAACAACCAGGTTAATGAGGTAAACCTTAGACTTGTCTCATTATTACTGCAACATAATAAAGTCCTTTAGCAAGTGATGGAAATACGGTATGCAAATATGTTACTGTACGACGGTAGCATTCCTCCTTTTCCGGTAGTTGCGCGTGTGCCAGTGAAGGCCCCCCAACACCACGAAGGCTCTTTCAAAAACTGCTGTGGGGATGTCCGGCCTCATTGTTGCTTCTCAGGCCTATGCATCGTTAACGAGGAACCTGTCGTTTGGGAGACGCACTGCAACCAGATCTGGAATCAATAAGAGGACTACGCGCGGAAACGGAGCGCTACTGTACAGTACTACCTTGCTATATTTGTGTACCATATTTTTATATCTTGCTAAGAGACTCTATGAAATATGGGCTTATTACATAATTTGCCTAAACTAAGTGCCGAATAAAAACATCAACATAGAGACAAAGACACATAACAGCACTTTGTTTCTGTGTCTATGTTACATTTGTGATCAATACAATATACCAACAAACCCAAGTATGATCCCTTGTATGGGTGAGGTACCTGTTGCAGCAATGAAAGTGTCCCAAAGCAAAGAGCGGCATCGTGCACTGTTCGAGGAAGGAGCGACAGCAGAAGGGTGACAGATGCTCTGTTCGTGGCTTGATCCGGTATGCTGCCATGCGGAATCCTTCTGCAGAGATCACATCCAAAACAAAAGTCAAATGTTAAAGAAGTACTGACACAAAAATTTTCATTTCTTTTTTTTAATCACAGGAAAGGCTATGTATTTAGAAAACATATCAGTGAGTGTGAGTGCACCTTGAAAAAGTAATTACAATGTGTTTAAAAAAAAACTAGTTTCAGTTCCTACTGTATCCCGACGTCACCACATGGTAGGAGCTTTTCATCAGGCACTCATGCAAGATGAGAAGTTCCTATCGCAACAGAACCGTGGCTTCATTGGTGACACACAAGCAGCTATTTTCAATATTTTGGTACCCGACATCATTAAACCTAGCCATACCAGTGTGTAAAGTCACTTGAATTGACACTGTAGCTTGCCGTCATGACTGCGTTGGTGTCAGCAAGTGCGCCAAGTGAAAATCAATGTACATGTCACTTCAGACTTGCGCAGCGCTGTCTCTGTATACAAGATATTCGTATGGCAGAGTAAACTTGCCGTTGAAAATAGGCGTCTTTTATAAGGTGCGCCTATGACTTAACGACTTCAATGCAGTGAGCAGAGGCAGTACACTTATACTGCATAACATGCCTTTTTCTCAATCTCATCGTTCTCTTGCCTTTTGTCCTTCCCTCAGTGTAGAGAGGCTAAACCGACACTTTCCTGGTTAACCCCGATGCATTCTTCCTCTGTTTCTTTCCTTCTTTGCGGTGAAGTACTGTACAACTCAAAACAGGGCGCTCTTCCGGTTAACCTTGATGCCTTGCGCCTTTGATTCTTTCCTTCCTTGCACCGAGCTTTCGTATAACTTGAATATAGGCTGACACATTTTTTCAATAAAAACAGGACTTACAAAAGTTCAGGACTGGCTTAGATTCATGGCATTGCCAACTACAGAAAGTTCAATCATGCAATGCGCAAGAAGATATCACTAATTTTAGTAATACACAAAGAGAAGCAAGAATGTCACTAATGGAGGTCTTATAAGTAGAGCTCGGAACAACTGAGCATCCGTCTATACTTTGACGTTCCACCTACGTGTTTAGTTCATTTATCGGATAGTGAGCTACTTTCTGACAGCACGAAATGAAATTTCCACATAATTGGTAATGTCAGTATATTAAAAATATACCTTATTTTATTTTTACAATAAT
Source organism: Rhipicephalus annulatus (assembly GCA_013436015.1). Lineage (NCBI taxonomy): Eukaryota > Metazoa > Arthropoda > Arachnida > Ixodida > Ixodidae > Rhipicephalus > Rhipicephalus annulatus. The sequence goes on along the minus strand of WOVY01001858.1, from coordinate 472,383 downwards.
GCACTCATATTATGGCCCAATGTCTCCTTGTGTTACGCGGAGGTTTGATAAAAGCCTTTTCATTTTATCTGACCTCGCAAATCTAGCTAGGCCAAGAATCAACACCAGTGTCCATTAAAATAAGATGGTATGTCAGAACTCAAATCAATAAATTGAAATTCAGTAAAGGCACCGTTGCCATTTTCATTGCATGTTACACTTCCCCATGACACCACCTTCCACTTCCGTCACATGACTTCTGGGTGTCACACCCAACTTCCATTATACTGCTCCTAGGCCGTCAAGTGATTTACGGGTACACACTGCCAAAATTAGGTTCAGGCGCAGTTGTGACTTCAGGTTTTAAGCACCCCTCATCAAAAAGGTAAAGTTACAATAGACTCCCGACCAGTCTGTACTTAACCTACACCTGATTCCTGATAGAGCTGGTCTAACGAAGGCCTTAAAGCTTTTTCAACCGTTGAGAATTATCGTCGTCATCATATTCCTTCGTACAAAATGGGTGGAGAAGGTACAGTAAGACGTCTTCAATGTGGTAAGTTCAGAACTATTTTAATCAAGCCAACGTCCCACCTGGCCAGATACAGGGGTCGACCCAGCAAGATCCGGCAGCACGACTGGACTAGGGCAGCGGTGGCAGGGTAGTGGGCCAACTGGAGACCTAGCAGCTGGAAGCCTTTAGCCTTAAGAAAGTGGGCCTCGACTTCACTAGAGGCCTTGCTCAGGTATGCCTCCAGCACCTACAACAAGAGAAACGGCTAGCATCTTGACTTGTACTAGTTATAGCATACGCTTGAGCTTCTTCAACACGTCTTCGACATGGCGTCTTTGTACTACAAATAGGCGGTCATCAATTTCTCTTTCTTAACCCTTCGCAAACCTTTCAAGGTGTCGCAGAACAAATTTGCAATGTGTCCATGTGCTCCGAGTTGTCAATAAATTTTTCCTCCCGTTTGTGGGGTCTCGAAATGGCGAGCAAGCGCCATGCTCTTACAGTGAACCGACGCAGCAGACGCGGTCAGACCAAACCAAGACAACACATTTATTTAGCTACTTTTGATCGACGATATCGTCAGCCGAATGATTATAACACCAATCGTGATCAACCCGCTAAGACATCCTTCTTCATCATCATCATCATCATCATCATCGGCCTGACTACGTCCACTGCAGGACAAAGGCCTCTCCCATGTTCCGCCAGTTAACCTGGTCCTGTGCTTGCTGCTGCCAATTTATACCCGCAAACTTCTTAATCTCATCTGCCCACCTAACCTTCTGTCTCCCCTTAACTCGCTTGCCTTCTCTGGGAATCCAGTGACTTACTTAATAACCAGCGGTTATCCTGCCTACACGCTACATGTCCGGCCCAAGTCCATTTTCTCTTCTTGATTTCAACTTTGATATCCTTAACCCCCGTTTGTTCCCTAATCCACTCTGCTTACACATCCTTACACAATATTAAACAACGCTCAACAACATGACAAACAGGGCGGTGTCGTTAACGCCTGACTCACCCCGTGCGCCCACTGCCAATGGCCTGCAGTGCTGTGCACGGCAGACTTATCGCAAGAGACAACCAACCGCTTGCGCCAAGCGCCACGAGCCTAAAAGACTCACTCCTCTGTCTCTGCCACCACCAAGGTTTGCCTGCCGCCCGGCATCACCGCTCTTACAACCATGATGATGATAGCAATGATCTACGCTCGCAGACACAACGCCACCTATCGCGCGATAGTTGCGACCCTTGAATGTAGCTTTTGTGCGAGACACATGCATCACGAGGCGCAAACAACTTTACAAGAGATGTCAGCACTCTCACACGTTAATCTCTAGTTTTTTGGTTATCTAAATAAGAAGAGTGCCCCCCAAATAAACGATTTGCATTCAGGTTCGATCTCCAAAACAGGGCGAATTTCTTGGCAACTAAGAAGCCTTCTTCTGAGCAATCCATGCGTATTTCCTGGTGGCTTTATGCTACAAGTTAGCATTTGTCAATTTCCCTTTCTTTCATCTTCTATACACTTGAGTCAGTAAACCGTAAGCAAGGCACTCCAATTTCTCTTCCTGATGCTACCAAAATTTTTTACCCTGGTTTGGCATTTTGAATAACAAACACTTTGATAAGAATTCTAAATAGTTATGAGAAAGACAAGACTTTTAGACAAGTAGAATTTCTCGAACAAGTACATCCTTGGTTAACTAAGTAGCAGGAAATGTTACTATAATGTTACATTTAATGGAGTGTGCCACATGTTGTATATATGGGTATGCTTCAAGGTTTCCCAACATAAAAAGTGACATGAAAAGGAAAGGTGGCAACAAGTCAGCACTCTATCACTTAAAAAACTAGCTTTTGAGCTCCAAGCCAAAAGTTCTAAATGTGTCATTGGTTTTTGTTCAGTTTGGTGTCCAGCAAAAATAATATAACCTAGAAACAGCAATGCATCTGTCAAGTATATAAATCATGCCCAATCACCGCACTGCTTACCTAACCAAATAAACATTACAAAATGCATTTCCCTTAAATGTGTGGCATGAAATATGCAATGCCAGAAAATTATTTGCACTAAATATATTAAGCTAAAGGAGGGTGAACAAATAACAAAAATAAGTTATTTCTTTCTACAGAGAGAACTGAAAATAAATGCTCAGAACACTGTATACGAATGTACCAGTAATATACTGCAATGTAAATAAAATATATCAAAAGACGTGTATACCAAATCACACTCTCAAAGGAATTGACTAAGAGGCATTCTAACAATCTTTGCAACTTGGTTTTGATACCGACAGACCTGGAGAATTTAAATTATAAATATATTTATCAAACACTTACCAATCAAACATGTCATGCAAAGCGCTCCCTCCTAATAAGGATGATGAAACTTGGAAGTTTTATTTTCTCAAGCTACTAATACTGGATTAATAAAATCAGACCCCTACTGTAAAGGTTAGATACATTCCCACATGACACGCTTAGCTAATGCTTTATGACAGAACCATCCAGTTTTTGCATTACAGATCAAAACAATGTGTAGTAAAATAAATTTCGAAGTGCCAGTGGCATTGCCAGGGGTTGGCACGCAATGCTTGTCCCCCCTCCCCCCTCCAGATCTTCTTTAGTTATGGCACATTGGGCACAAAATGACACTCGACTACATCTGCCTGCTCGGCCGCCACTTCAGATCAAAATTTGTGCCTACGGCCCGGCCAAGCGCTCTAGCAGTTGTTTCGGGGTAAAGTATTAAAGTTAAATGTTTGACACAACAACTAGTAGACTAAAATAATCTCATTACTATTCTGAATTAGATCTTGCAAAAGTCTGTCATACTTCAGTCTCTTTTGTCAGCCACAAAAGGTGCACAAAGGTTGCAAAAAGTATGGGTGGTGCCGCCACATGACGTATGGCAAAGCCGCACTTACGCATAGGACCTGGTTGCGAACCAATGCATTTTCATTATGAGCCAAAATCAGGAGTGCTTCCAGTCGAACCACAGGTTCAAGTTTTTCACGAACCACGTTTTCTGGTGTGGCCACCAAGATATCCTGCAGCAACTTGAGGAGGCCTGCATTTCACGATTGAAAGAACAAACAGCAGAAATATTCATTACCGATAGCCTGACCACCAGCAACGGATGGAAGCCGCAGATGCACGACAAATAGAATTAAAGAACATCATGACCTTGAAGATCTTCTTGATTTGCATAACTACTTGCATAACCGATTAGGTAAATTGCAGTGTAACTGCATGAAGACAAAGTTAATTGCCCAGAAACTGAATGAAAGTTCACATAGCAAAAACTGCTAGCAAAAACAAGACTACTGTTTAGAATAACATATCTTACCCTTCTAGCAGGCAAAGTATTAGGAAAGTAAACACAAACAACATTTCAGTGATGTATGCATAAATTGAAGCAGCCTATAACATTTCTCTGAATTAGTTTTAAAAAACTAACAAAGACACTGAATGTACAATGCATTTTCAGAACATTTTTTTGATAATTGGTACTTACTGCATGAAAATAAGCAATCATTAAAACTATAGCACGACTAAACCTCATTCAATTATTTTCACTTCAGATGCCTTTGCTCGAACAAAAATTCCAGCAAAGGCAGCCTGATGGTGCATGTGAGGATTTCATACAATAAGTTAAGCTATCAGGCCTTATCCTTTTACTACACCAGAAGCCTAATATTTGTTCAAGAACTCTTGTCATCATTAGCCAGTCATAAACGCCCCACTCGATTACGAAATTGCCCGCCAATTGCCCACTATCCTGCTGCAATTCTTATCAGCCTAAACTGGTCTGGTGTCTTCCTAGTGTTCCTTTCAGGCCATTTCCGCAAAACTACTTTGACTACATCACCTAGCACGAGCCCGGTCATGTCGTCCTTGGCTTCTGCTGGCTCTTCCTCCATTTCTGCCCATGGATTCGGTGACAGAGGTATGGGCGAAGACGTCATGGGGTGTCGAATGCTACCCTCGAATGGACAGCCTGGTCTCAGCAGATCCTCTGTTCGGTTGTGGCTTTGACCACCAGCTTCGATTTCGCCGGAGAGCAACAAGCTGAGTGCTTCGGTGGCCGTCGGCTTTGGCCCCGGCTTGACCAGAGCGGGGCACGGCTGAGCTGGCTCTCCGTGCACGGATGCCAAGTTTGCGTCGACCAAGCTGTTGCCGTCGAGGCTGTTGTACAAGTCGGTAGGAACGGCATTGGGACGAATCTTCACAACCTTTGGCACATCTGAATGCAAGAAAACACGAGCAAAAAAAAAACTTCTAGACAAGGATTCCATCCAGAAACATAGACCTCTGCATAGAATGCTTCTTCTTTTACGCAGTTTGTGCAAACAACGTTGGAACTGACATGGAAAAAATTTTTTACACCCAATACTAACTATAATAAATACATATATGTACGGGTTTGGCCACCCCGGTTGAGCTGCGGTCACAGTGCTCGGCTGCCGACCCGAAGATCGCGAATTCGGTTCTTGCCACAGCAGTCGCATTTCGATGAAGGCAGAATAGTAGAGGCCCGTGTACAGGGTGATCTCTGTGCACACTGAAGAAGGCCAGATGGTCGGAGCCCTCCCCTTCAGCATCTTACGTAATTATATTATTGTTTTAGAATGTAAAACCCAGCATATTATCATTATTATTATTGTTATACACAGTTAAGACATTGAAAAATTTAGCCAGCAATCGTATTATTTATTTTACTGCTAAAAGTAATTTTTTCTTGCATTGTACGCAATTCAAAACTTACTTCCCTATGATGACTACTGTGTCAAATCCAGCATTAGGGGTTTATTTTCATTGGGGAATGTTTGCTGAAATGAACCACAAGAAAATGAGATGTTAGATATGGATCCAGATTTTATTATACAGTTAAACCCCTTTATAAGAAGCATGCTCCTGGCAACGATTCTTGTGTTTTATACGAGATGTCTCTTATAAGCAGAGGACCTCGTTTGCATTTTTTTATCAACCCGTATTTTACTGAAGGCACACTGATGTCTCCTATACCCATTTGTCTCTTATATCAGTGTCTCTTATAGTAAAGGGGTTTGACTGTATCAGATCATTTATCATATCCTTGCTCATTACATCAAAGTTCCCAGGTATCTATATCTACTGCAGTCACTACAATGTGGTGTAAAAAACACATGTTAGACCTTTGTTAACAGCACTAAGTTATTGAGAACTACATTCTAAAGAACAACTTATGCATTAAAGGTCAGAACTAATGTGGGCACTTCATGCAGGTCAATGCTTTCAGAGAATGTGCGTGCTACTGTGTCGTTTGAGTCTACAAGTGTCGAACAGTGCGCAACTATGTCTGCTGCTGCATTCACTAAGTTTACAGCAAAGCACTCCAGAGACATTCGCATGCATGAAATGAATACTAGTGCATAGACATTATAAAGCACATGTCTTCTGACCTGAAAGGCTGACCACTGGTATTTCCAATTTCCATTACCCAGTTCGCAAGAATGGCTATTTCAAAGGTGTTGCTCAAGAAGACAAACCAGATACCATGACCATTAACTTTGATAATCCAAGAGAGACAAGAATGACCGCATGAACGCTGATTCTGTCGCTGCCGACATGCAAACAAACGATTCCTCGACGTCATCCTAAGAATAGCAATTGATTTATCAATAGCTCAAGGAGCTAATCAGTGTAATAAGCCTTACCAGGTTCTTTGATTTTCCTGATTCCCTCATTGGGAGCTGAGCGTGAGAACACGCCAAGAAGATGGCCAAAGCTTCCTGACAGCGGACTCGATGCAAGCGAAGATGGAGCTGTGCGACTGGTTTCCAAGAGAGAAAAACCTGCACTACGTTGCACTAAGCGTTAATTGCAGCATACAGAGGTCACCTCAACCAGTTCGCATCAGTATACTAAAACACAAAAATTTGTTATGACTAGTTAGAAATAACAATAATGACTACCAATACATTCAGACTGGTAACTTCCAGTGTCGGTATTTTTTAAATTTTCATAAGAGACAACCACTAGTTCAATAACTTGCATTCGTGTTTAATTCAGGTTCAGGCTACAACTTTTAGGTGAACTGTATCAGAGCCAAATTTTAAAAAGGTATTTTTTTTCGTTTATCACGTACTAAGAAAGGTAAAAATATTAAAACCTTCTGTTCCTAAGATCGGTTAGGTGCAGCTATCTACTAGAAAAGCCAAGACTGAAACACTGCACTTACTACGCATAGTTAGACGGTTACACGGTGCAAGTTCAGCCTGCAGCAAAAGCTTAAGGGACATGAAATTTTCGAGAAAGCTATGGTCCCACTTTGTCTGGGAAAATCGACGGCAATCGATTGTGCCAATCTGTAGTAGTTCTTGTGACCCATACAGTAATACCTGCTAGAAAAGATGACCCATACACTAATAGTGTGGAAATTTGCATTTGCAATGGAACCAATGTCCTGAAAACTTTTGCTGCTGGGTGCCCTCCGAGCCTTTCCGTGCAAGAGGCAAACAAGCAGTGAAGATTTAGTTGGAAAGGTGGTCAACTACAGGTGAAGTGAGAAAAAAAAACACAAGAACTCTTTTGACTCAGATTCACTGGTAGAGCAAAGATAACGTGCAGGTGCTCAAAAATAAACCTATCACCAAAAGTGCATCACTTGGATCTGCTGATAAAATCAACATGCAGAGCAATGTTCTTTTCTTTGCTGGATTTGTTAAGAACCATCAGAAAAATTAGTGCAAGTACAAGCTGTACCATGAAGGACACAGGTCTCTTTTCTTTGTATATGCAAATACGCACTGACTTGACCTCAATGAATTGTCTTTAGTTGATAATGCATCGCTAATGAGCTGTTTGCACTTTGTAGCTGTATAATCTGAGTGAAAAACTAAAGGACACTGTTCAGCAGTAACAATCCAATTTATTTCTAGGAAGGGAAGCCCAATAATAGTTGTTCAGAAAAAAAGCAGGTCAGAGGCGCAGCCAAAAGTTTTTTTCACCGAGTAGAGGGGGAGGAGGTTCAACAATACTTTATGTATGTTTGTGTGTGTGTGTGTGTGTGTGTGAGTGCACGTGTGTGTACATGTGTGTGTATGCAAGCAAATTTCCCTCCCAGATTTTCCCAATTTCGCTTGCAAAATTGAGAAATTCTGGGAATTCTGGGGGGGGGGGATTATCCCCCAACCCCCCTGGCTATGCCCCTGAAGCAGATGACTGACCAATATCAAAACAAAATGACGTTGAGGCATCCATTTGGATACGTAAGAATTTCCATATGAATGTATTCGCTGTACAAAGTATCCATATGGATGACTCGATACAAGCGTTTCGTATAGATCCTTTGTATGGAGTTCACAAAATCTACGTATATAGATTTTGAAGTGTGGTTTTATTCAAATTGAAGTCAGTGACTTGTTTCTATTTAGACAATAGTTTTATCTCACCATACGATATTCTGTTCAACTGTAGACTGCATGAATAAAAAAACAGGCATCTATATTACTGTTCTTTTTTGCTGCTTTGTTTTTATGTTCTAGGCAAAACCCTTACTAACAGAACCCATGGTTAAAAGATACTTTTACCGGTATCTTGAACAAAAAAAGTAAACAGCCCACAAGATGAGGCCTTCTCGTCTTTCCCAACTATCTGTTCTCATGTGTACTGTCCTAAAAGCCAAGACCTCTGTGAAGGCACAAATATATGATCTGAGAACATCGCCACAGTGCCACTTCCGAATTGTGGCTGCGCCAATTGGGAATAGAGCGTAAGAACTGATGGTCAACACTGGGGTGCCCGATGTTGGCACGCCATGGACTCGCTATTGATGCAGACAACAGTTTAGGCACATACAAAACACAATCGTGTCACACCTTCTACACGTCTAAACCTCTGTTCGCATCCGCAGCATCGTTGCCGATCGAAATAGTTGCAATCATGGCTTAACTAATGAAAGTAGACTGCAACTGCAGTTTTCACACCGTACACGCCTGACCTGCAGAGTTGGGTGCGCAGTCTTGAGGAGGCAAGGAGTAGAAGGCGGAACGTCCCTGTGCCACGTGGGCATTGGAAGCACGGTGAAGCAGCAGCAAGAGGTCAAGACAGGCGCTGAGTCGTTGTGCCAGCTCCCCGGCAGCCGGTACCAGCGCACTTAGCAGTTTGAGTACTAGAGGCAGAGTTCCAGGATGGCCCAGGCTGCCCTGACTCTCGTCCACAAGAAGCCGCTGAAAAGAAGGAAAATCGCATGATGACGATCAATCAAAAATATGCGACTCATTACCAAACAGTCATAATAGTAGCCATAATCCGCTCAGTTTGAATCACTTACAGGACGAAATCATCTTTCCGGCGATATCCGACCACTGTCTTTCCTTCGCCTATTTCTGGACTTTTGCAGCTGATTGTGAGTTTGTGTACCGATTCGAAATCATCACGTGAAGAATATGGGATAAAGGCCGAGATATTGAAACAAAGAGTCTAGCTGTGTTCCTGATGTGATGATATTAGATCACACATACTCAAGATGAACATGAATCACAATAGAATTCACATCTATTGATTCAATTAACTAGCTTCACACTGCTCTGCCGATACAAATATTCCTCATTTCATTAAACTGTTTGGCATCCCCCAAGCGACCGACGACTTTACTGATTAATTGATTGATGAATCAATTTCCCCTCCAAGTGCAGACCCACTCTGAGTGCGGTGAGCAAGGAACCCAACAGGGGCGCCGCCTGTGCCAAATTGTGCTCCCGGTACGGGTGACGCTCGCGCAGCAGTGCCCACATGGCTCCCAGCAGACGTCGGCGGCCAGCACCAGGCCTCCAGTGCTCAAGGAGTGTGCTTGCCAGCTGGGGCCATACGAGCAAAGGCTCCTGGCCCGTCGGATGTCGCACCGCCTCCACACCGCTCTCCCCGTCCCATTGCAGTAGAGGACGGCTACTGCACGCGTTCACCGCCACCTGCATCCCGTAAACACATGATAGGTCAATAATGAACAGGGAGATTTAGCATATCCAGTATTTAGGTAAACATCTGACAAGATACCAGGTTACCAGACACTGGCAATAACATCTTGCGCTGCTTCAACTAGGCACGGTGCCTTCACATACATTTCTTTGAATTCTACAAATACTCTTGCTGAAAAAGTTAAAAGGAACACTAGATTGAGACGATAAATTAGTTTAGATTGATTAATTATATACACTGGAAATTTTACTGTCAGCAATATCACTATCATGTTTGTTAACAAACGAATGTAAAAAAAAGAACCCATGTCAAAAGTGCCATTTTAAGCTTCTTTCCAAAATCTTCGAAGAGGACATCACGAATTTCAGTCTTTTTTCATATTTTGCCCTATTGGTTCAACAAATTCCTGAAACTTGGTACATTAAGTCTTTGGCTGTGTTAAACAACAATGTACTTTATTCTCACAAATTAGAAACCATGTAGGCCCTAGCAGACATCGTCAAAAATACATGACATCATGGAGACTGATGTAGGAACCTTAATGTGGCATCCCCACCCACATTTTTTCGCTTACCCAATGTATTCTATCAGTCGCTGTGCTATTTTGGTATTGCGTAAGAGCAATCTAAGAATACAAGAAAAATCATTTTCCTCTTAAGTGCCCCTTTAAATTAAGGTATATACTTGGTTACTGTTACCACAACTGAGTTTTTCAGGTTGAGCTTTGCACGTTCAGATGGCACAACCACTCTGGCTGCTCATGTTTATGCTTTGTGTGACCTAGTGATCTGTAACAATTTCTGACACACTAAAGCTCTTGATGCTCGATTTTTGTGGCTATGAGCACACAACACATTCGTTGACAGCTGCCATGTAGGCGCCCATTTTATTCCACAACAGACTCGCCTTCAACAAAATCCAGACGTATGGCATTGAATTGTTTAACTGTCTTGACTGAATTATGGTTCCATTTCAATTTGAAGCAAGGTTTAATACAATCGACAAGACACACGTAACTAGAGACCTCAAACACAGTTGTAGCAAATCGGATAGAGCAACAGCCAACTTTCTTGTGTTTTTACGGCTAAATATAAAGCTTCAAAAAAGAATGTAGCAATGTCACTGTAACATGTGAACACTAGTTGCAAGAGTTAGCACATGTAAACAGCCCTGCAAATATATGAATTATTCGTAGGCTTGTGTAAAGAGTGAACTTTAGGTTCGAAGGGAATTCGAAGGGAATAGTGATTTAGATTGAATAATTTCGAATAGAATTCGAATGGTATGTATGACATATAAAAAAAAGGGGAATATTTATTATGACCTAACTAACCTGTACAATATTCCTTTTGAATTGGAATAAGGGCTCTATGCAAGAGCCTTTTTTTTTTTCGTTCAAAGGAAGTTTAAACAACCTTGAGTAACAGTTTGGGTAAGATGCAAGTGGTAACCTGTAAGATACTTCACGTTTTAAAATTTATTATACTTGTAGCATATAATTCGTCAAACAAGCTTAATAAAATGAAGAATTGATTTGAGGGTAACATGTTCCTTTAAAGGGGCCCTGCAACACTTTAACAAATAGCCATGGAGCCAGTAAGCATGCTTGTTGCATCACAAGTTTACCGCTGCAAAGTTTCTAGAATCAGTCCAGTATGAGTTTAGTTCCATAAACTTGTCGCAATCTGCAATTGCATTCTCTCTCCTTGTTCCGACGATATAGCTGGAAGCTAAGCCGAAGTAATAGCACAGCGAAAGAAAATACATTACACGCACCTCGTGACATTGAGCACCTCTTTTGTTTTTCTTCAAATATGTGGCTTTTTAGCGCGATCACGCACGTACTCTAGAACAAGCGGCGGTCCCCGTGGCAGTCCCGGTAATGACGAGCGCGCCATGCTCAAATTAGCCAATGGCTGTGACCAGAGCCGTATATTCCTTCTTGGCTGTGACAAGTGTTTTTGAGCTTGTAGTGTCATTCGCCGAGGAAAGAAAGCAATTCTTAGCTTTAAAAATTTATTGTGAATTACAGGTCGCGTGCTGCGCTATATTTGCCTCGTGTGTTCTCAGTAGCCTCGACAACCGATCAGCAGTGTTTTATGACCCTCAGTAAATGTTGCAGGGCTCCTTTAAATTTGAAGGGGGGCTTCGCGGCAAAGTGAATTTCTCCTGGATAGGTGCGGACTAATATGCACCTATTCGTTCATTGCGAATACTTAAAAAATTATCGACAATTTAAATTCAAATCGAAGCGAATTCAAATACTCAATTATTCGTTCGAATATTCTAAGCATTCGAATATTTGCACAAGCCTAATTATTTGCATGGTAATTAAATCTCATTACAGTACTTCATAGTTTTATATATAAACCTTATGTGTACCTTAAAGCAAGTGTAAGGTGTAGTGACACGTATCCCAAAGGAGTACGGCTACTAGCGTGGGTCCGGTCTTAGCAAGCCGCAGTGCACGCGTTAACAGTCGCCGTGGCGAGAACACGACACTGCTCAAGGTCGCAACACTTTATTGTCTGTCGTAACACCAAAACTCGGTGCAGCCCGTTGCAAAGGCGCGGCGAGAAAGGCAAATGGGCTTATCCATGCCACGGGCGAAAAGCACTATACCGGGTGCCAATAGCATGTCTCCATGGTAAAAGTGATTCACGGAGACATCGGGACCAAGGCCCGGTTGCTCGAGCGAGGGCAACGGCGCTCGCATTGGATTCGGAGAGATACGGGTCAGCGTAGCCTGGCCACACACTAGGAACCTGCACCACTCTTCGGCCTAGTGTTCGGAAGGAGGGAGGGCGACATAAGGTAAGCGTTCGCTGCGGGTGCGAGGCACTGTTGGCGAATTCCAAACAAGCCCCAAAGGGAGCTGGCGGACGGAAAAGAAAAGCGTGCTTACCACCATGTCGTCTCCGGAGAGGTCTCTCGCACTCCCGACGCACGCGCGCGCGAAACCTCTCGGGAGACTTTGCGCACGGCACCACAGTCAACATCCGCTACCGGGTGAGAGGGGTTAAACATCCCTCTCCGCTCTCCCAGTGCGGCAGACCATGGAGGAGGGGAGTCATGTCAGGGCATGAAAATGGAAAAAAGGCAGCGGGCTAGCCTCAATTCCCACATCCCCCTCTCCTAAATTTTTCCTTTACCAGTCTGCAAAGGCAGCCGGACGTCACCCATGCAGTTAAAATGACACTGCTATGAGCGACAACTAACCTCAGTCCAGCCCTGTAACTGCTGCAAAAAAATAATAATAAAAGAAAAAACATTAATAACAAAATAAACACACGACACTATAAAAATAATTGCGAAAGGGAGCACAGAAAAGTGGGACTAGTGTTCGTGGTGCTTGGAAAAGATAGCATCCACCGCGCGGAGGGGCGGAAGAGGGTGGCAATGTCCGCTGGTTGCGATGCCCGAGCGCAATGTCAGAGGCACGGAAGGGGGCTCTGTGATGGCTCGTTGCTGCTATTAGTTAGCCGCGAGTCCGACGAACGCCGCCTCGGTGGTGGTTTCGAGGCCCCGAATGTCTGGATGGAGACAGGGGAACCTCGCTGGGAAGCCGGGCCTCACCGGGGATCAGGGAGGCCGAACTGGAATTGGCTGTGAGGCACCCTGGTGTTGGCCGGCAGCATATAGCTGCTGTCAGCTGGCCTCACGCAGGAGCCATCATGAAAAGGCGGCAGGGTTTTTCGGCGACGGTCGAGAGCAGGGCACGGCCGGACTGTCTGACGGCACTGAGTCAGGGCCCCGAGCACCTCTAGTGTCCATGTCGATGGGGCGAAGCCACGACGCCCACTCTTCACGGTACGCACTGAAGCGTCATGCACTTGCACACACACAGAAGCACGCACAGACACACACACCGCGGACGGCTGCGGGAGAAAAGGCGCAAAGCGTCCTTTGTCCCTCTCTCCACACATAAACACCGACACTCAAGGTCACAACTCCCCTCGCGGTAGACGAAATAGACACGAAAAAAAGTAACACAGAGCAAAATGACACTCAATCTCTAGTCAGAAGAAAATAAAAACATAAAATAGAAATAACCCTTAATATTAGACAGAAGAAACACAAAAACATAAAATACACATGAACACTTAAAAAAAGAAACACTGACAGCAAACTGGGCGGGGTCAACTTCTTTACGAGAAAAGGCCGTAAAGAAGCAAACCTATACTGAGGCTAGACAGTAAACTGAGGGCCTTCGGTTGCGGAGAAGTCCGCCGTCCGGCACGAAATCACAAAGGTGACCGCTTCCTCAGATTATACCGATGCGGGGTCCGAATGCGGTCCGCTGTTCCGAGTCTGCCCGTTGCTTGCGCGAAGTGCCGCAGGGCGCTGGCGCGAGCTCGTCCGGCCGTGACAAAAGGATTCAGGTCTGTGACGTCGGCACGGCTGAGTTTTCCCAAAAGGGGATCTTTAAGCTAGTACGCCCCACAAACGCTCACTGACAATCGGTTCATAAAACCAGGCAGCTTGCCAACCCTTGGTTCAACCGTTTTGTCAGACGTGGCAGGCACGGAATAGCGGTGATAGTCACGCTTCGTGCCGGGCCAGGTCACAACGTTGCTCAGTTAGCAAAAACTTTCGAGCCACTCAGGCCATAGGATCGTCGTGAGAGGATCGCAACAGTGCGGCTCTCAGGCTTTTTTGGGCATAGCCACCTTAAACGGATCGATGGACTAGTCATCAGTGGCTATATAGTTCAGAAGAGCCAGTCATGGCCCAGCAAAATGAATCTGCCGGGGACTCAGCAACACACGCTGTTTCAGCCCCTTGTTCACGCCTGCCGCAGAACAAGCAGCGTAACGGCGCTCCGCTTCTCTTCAAAATGGTTTATCGGCGCCCGGCGCAGAGCAAGCCGCGTATACGCTGCTCCGTTCTTCGACACTCGAAACGAATCACCCTGCTGAGCCTTCAGTAGCTCTGCACTTCCGAAAGAGATTCCCATTCTCCCAAATGGGAGAGTGGTATCGCGCCCACTCAGGACCGCAGCAACCGCCGCGTGCACGGCGTCACGGGTTCGCTCTCGGCACAGTGGCATTCGGAAAGTTCCCCCGCTTGGCCGCCACGCAGTTCCCCGCTTACCTGAATAGCAGCCAAGGTCATCCTCATGGGGACTCCCCCATTTCGCCACTGTTTCACCCCCGACATTCGCATGTGCCAAGACACCGCGAGTAGCCGTCGCACCGAAATCCAGGTTCTCGGCAGACAACAGGGGGCACGAGATTGCGCGTCAGCTACCACGCTGGTTGTGTGTTCACCACAAAAGGGGGTGACGACATGGACAGGTGTCGATGGGTGCCCGTCTATAGAGGCGATGGCCTCTTTGTGTAATGCGGCATGCCACTAAGCAGGCATGTTGCGACGAGCCCGCACGCAGGCGAACTGACTCGCTAAGAGCAGTTAAAAGCTTAGAGCTTTTGATACCGCGTTGGGCGCCGTTGTAGTGACACGTATCCCGAAGGAGTACGACCACTAGCGTGGGTCCGGTCTTAGCGAGCTGCAGAACACGCGTTAATCGTCGCCGTGGTGAGAACACGATACTGCTCAAGGTCGTAACACTTTATTGTCTGTGCAAACACCAAAACGCAGTACAGCCCATAGCAAAGGCACGGCGGGAAAGCAAATGGGCTTATCCATGCTATGGGCGAAAAGTACTACACAGGGTGCCAAGAGCACGTTTTCGTGATAAAAGTGATTCACAGAGACACCGGGACCAAGGCCCGGTTGCTCAAGCGAGGGCAAAGACGCTCGTGTCGGCTTCGGAGAGATACAGGTCGTCGTAGCCTGACCACGCACTAGGAGCCCGCGCCACTCTTCGGCATAGCGTTCGGAGGGGGGGGGGGGGGGGGCGCTAAATAAGGTAAGGGTTCGCTGCGGGCGCAAGGCGCTGTTGGCGAAGTCCGAACAAGCTTCAAAGGGAGCTGACTGATGGGCAAAAAAAGCATGCTTACCCCTATGTCGTCCCCGGAGAGGTCTTTTGCACACCCGACGCACGCACGCGAAACCTCTCGGGAGACTGTGCACGGCGCCACAGTCAACATCCGCTACCGTGTGAGAGGGGGTTAAAAGTCCCTCTCCGCTCTCCCAGCACGGCAGACCATGGAGAAGGGGAGTCATGTCCGGACATGAGAATGGAGAAAAGGCAGCAAAGCCCGCACAAAGGCAGCGGGCTAGCCTCAATTCCCACAAAGGCGATGTATAAATTATATACTAACATTATCATTTGCACATTCTGCAAGAATTCTTTGTTGGGCAATCACTTTATTTGGGCCGAGTTCTATGACGATAACAACGGTATTTGTTACCACACTTAAAACACGTATGCCTTGAACTTTTAGCTTACCAGGAGACATCGTGGCGAGTCAGCTGCCCATCGGTGATTCTCGACCAGCTGCCCCAGAAGACTGAGTGCCTCGCTTGCTCCAACCAGAATTCTGGGTGTGCCCCAGGTTGCACTGGGCTGCCCCAACATGCCCAGAGCCAGCTCCAGTGCAGCTGCCTGAGGGCCGTCTTCTGTCGTGCATTCGACTACCTGCAAAGAGATACAAAATGCACGCAAAAATGGCAATGACTGAAATTTTGAACACTTTCTCCAATAACTCACACCTTGCCTGCACAACTGCATCCTAATTTGGGCACTGAGTCAAGCAGAAGCAGATATTATTTGGTTTTGTATCTTTTAATACATCACCAGTATGATCCTATGACAGTCTGATCCCCATAGTTACCAGCGGCCTTTTATGAAACTATAAACAAGCGAAGTCAATTCAATCACTGCATTCAATTCATGGGAAAAAAGACGAAACTTTAACTCTGAGGTTTTATGGGCCAAGATGACGAAACAATCACATGGAATGCCGTAGCGGTGGACTTCACAGTGATTTTCGACTATCCGGGTTTTTTTGACATGCAATAAGAGGGTATTTTTGCATTTTGCCTCACCAATGTCTGCCAAGTGATCCTTGACTTTTTCGCTCTGCTTGTCAACACTCAGTTTTAAAAACAGCGATACAGTCGAACCCCTTTGTAAAAGGCACTGATATAAGAGACAAATTGGTATAAGAGACATGTGTGCCTACAGTAAAATACCGGTTGATAAGAAAATGCATATGAGGTAACCTGCTTATAAGAGACATCTCATATAAGAGGCTGTCTGGAGCATGCCTCTTATAAAGGGGTTCAACTGTATTACTTTAACCAGAAGTGCGGTTCATTGGGCTAGCTGGTCACACATTAGACGTAGAGCCACAGGAGGAACACACAGGGCGAGCACTGAGCAGGTGCTGCAATGAAATTAACCAGCAAAAAAAATGCTTACCCTAGCCAGAAGGAAGAGGAATAGTCCGGGGCCTCCTAGACTTGCAGCTGCGTGATGGATCTGCTTTTGCCACTGCAGCTGGACAGGCGAGAGCCGCTGTGCCTCCCTTGACCGAGGAAGTGCACTTCGTTTGCGCTTTCTGACAAGCAATACGAAAAAAAACAAATATCAACTGACTGATCAAGCATGATCGGTCGTTGCTAAAACTTAATTTTTTTCATTTTTATTAAAGAATGACCTCACATTGCCCTTGGGTGTTACAGCGGGGGGGAGGGGTCATGACACAGATAGAAATATTTCTTAATTTCCACAACATACTTGTTCATCAGACAGGTTGTTCCATTCTGCTACACACTTTGCAAAAAAAAAGGAATTAGCGAACACGCATGTCCTGGCAACACGTACTTGAAGAGGGTATCCCTCTGCTGTTGTTGCCATGAAGTCTTTGTCACGAAGGCAGCTAAACATTCCTACTACGACAAAATAAACTGCACACCTGGGCCGCCTTTCACCAAAGCACCCCTTTTGCAATGTTCCGTATGCTATTCTAATAATTCAGTATGCTGTCCAGAAATTTTTACGGAGCTCATGCCCATTACGGTATATGTTCAGTAAACTTCCGTAATAACCTTGGAATCAGCATATGGAATTGCAAATTATGGACATCACACAGATTGCATATGGATCACTTCTATAAGGAAATGCCCTTAGAGCCTAAAGGACCGCTTGATGTCAATACCACTCAGTGTCACCAATGTGGCATAAAGTGTACGCATTTTACAGGATGCAGCCAATAATGCGAACTTTCATTTAATAATTCTTGCACTACTTGTCTGTGGCCCTGTTGGCCCACTTTTTTAACTTGGATAACTGTGAAAAAGGCAGACAAACAAAAAAGAAACAGAAAAAAAAGCAGGTGAATGAATGGCATTAAAGTTGAGTGTGATTCTCATTCAGTATGCAATATGTAGTGATGAGTGCTTATGAGTGAATGAAGCATTTGGAAACTATCTGAACATTTTTACCGGAGAAAAAGAAACTGCACACCTGGGCAGCCTTCACCAAAGCACCCCTATTGCAATTTTCTGTTAGCGATTCAAGTAAATCAGTATGCTGTCCGTAAATTTCTACGGAGCTTATGCCTTAACTGTATATTCAAAACAAATTTCTGCAACACCTTTACAATCAACATATGGAATTACAACTTATGGACAACATACGCAATGCATACGGATCGTTTCTGTAAGCAAATGCCCTTAGAGACTAAAAGAATGCTTGATGTCAATATCAGTTAGTGCCAACAATGTGGCATGAAGTGTACGCATCCTACAGGATGCAGACAATGGTGTGAACTTTCCTTTGATTTTTCTCGCACTACTTGCATATAGTCCAATTGGCCCACTTCCTTTACTGCATGCAACTTGCACAATAATCATTAGAGGGACAATGATTTGTCTAAATATCTAAACTTACTTGGATGCAGCCAGGAATGATGAAAAGGTCTGTGGGCTGCGTGGATAACTGACAAAGGAGTCACTCCTCTGCGGCGAAAACCACACCATGATCTCGTCCTGGTAAGCAAAAGGAAGGTATATGCTCACTTTCAATAACTTCCAAGGCAAATGCAAGCCAGATAAACAAAGCAGTTGCACAGGAGAAATAAGCAAGCTACGTGCAGAATAATTACAAGCCCAGAAGTTACTGTGCTTTTTAACAGTATCATTCCACATATCGGCCAGGCATCACAACACACAGTTGGGCCCACTTATGAAAAAGCATCATGGTCACAGAAGAGCCATTTACACTAGATGATAAAGCAGGAGTAGACCAATACAGCATCAAGATCATTCATTTTTTTTCTATATCCGCTCAATAAACTTGCTTTGCCTGATCAACACTGATTAAAACTGGCTTCAAGATTGTTAAAAGCTGATTGGTGCTAATTACAGGGACCTTTGCCAATAATGACTTTGCACATTCACTACACAGCGTTAGTTGAAAAGAAAATCAGAGGCAGAATACCTTTATTATGTTCAATACAAAATGCCATGGACCACATGATAATTACGACCTGCACAACGCCTTCATTCATAATAACCGAACATTAGTTACAACTTCATTCATAACAAGTGGATCAACAAACTATTCCAATCTGACAAACAATAAAGGGGTGGCCAGCATTATTGGCTGTGTTATCACCAATACAGGGCACCAGCTACAAAACTCAACAATGCAAACTACAAAATGCAACAAACGCATGGCTCTGTGGTACAGCACATACCTTTCATACAGACGGCCTTTGTTCTCAAGCTGAAGCTTTATTAGGACGTTCCTTGAATTTTTGGCCATTGACAAGACAATTTTTCGCTGACGTTGACATTGACGCTGACATCAGCACTGGCACCAAAATCGAAATTTCTGTGAAATAAGCTCTTTAAGGGGACTGTCTACCGCCCTTCACTGCTTTTCTGTTTTGTGTCAAAATAAAAAAGTAGCATCTGAAGTGTCTAACCTTGCAGCAGTTTCTCTCGAAAGTGTGTAGAAATTTTAAAAACTGAATTTTTCAATCTGCGTTCGGCCTCCTTTCCTCGGTGGGATGAATGTCCACAACACTGGTCGGTGAAGGCTATGACAATTGTGCTGCCGCTGAAAGCCGAAAACTGAAACTGCGAGCAGTTTTCGCAGGCTTCATCAAATTTTGTTCATTAATGAAACAAGTACCTCAGTGGTCATTTAAGGCATGCACACACATTTTTGTTGTTCTTATGAGTGGCGGCGGATGTCCTGCTCACATTTGCTGTTTGCAGGCAGGCGTGGACTCAAGTGAACACACTGCCGGCAATGCCACCAGGCGCCTCTCTGAATGCGCGAGAAAAAAAAGAAAACTTTGTCTCTGGCGCAGCCTAAAGCTGCCTCAAGTGCATAAAATACAATTTCAAGTTAGACATGTTTCTTTTTAAGCAAAATAAGTTTAGCTGCAAAGATTTCTTGTCCTACCAGTAGATTGGCCGCATCGCTGTTGGATGACGTGCCCTCCTAGCGATGATTTTTTGTAGACTTTCAACATCCAGTCAACTTTTTTGTTACCACGCCTATTTAAATCAATCACCGATGATTGACGCTTTTGGATCAATCGTCTATTTTGGCATGTTAAATTTGTTTCTCATGCACCCAGCACTTTCTAGTACAAAAACAAAAAAAACCTTTGCAAGCCAAATATCGAATTAAAGAATCAGCTTCGCAATTCGACTATGTTGAGCAGTAATAATTGCCAGAAATTTATGCCAGCTATTCAATAGACAGCTCTTCGAAGGAGTCAAGTGATATTGTATCTAGAAAAATATTTACAAAGATGCACCGCATGTTTAAAGTGTCAAAATGGCCTTCTCTGACAATTTACAGCAGCTTTGGTTTTGCTTGCATCATTATATTCGACACAGGGTCTCATCTCGTGTCACTAGTCGCTCCTATGACGTCGTCATGACACGCTAATGGGTGCGCACCAGCGCTGCAAAACACATGCGCTGCTCGAAACTGTCTTGCAAACCCCATCGGAATTGAGTGAGGACGAGCTTAGAGTTCGAAGATGACAGCCTCTCAGCTTCAAGTTTTGTGGCAACGATGTTTTGTGTCAGCCTGAGACATCCGCAGCCAATCATAGGTTTGTTTGGTTTACATCCTCAAGTCATCTTTTCCGCTGTGAGTGCGTATAGATTCTGACATTTGTGCATAATCCTATAGCTACTGTGGTTACGTGCGAGATCCACATGTCGCTGGGGGGTGGCGTGGTGGCGCCGGCTGCAGAGCTTTTCGTCACGACAAGTAGGTCACCGGAACACATCTTGGCCCTAACTACAGAGCAGCACAAACATTTTATGACTATGCACGATATTGTTATGTTCTTATTTCTTATTTACGGTGTGTAAAATGCAAAGAAATATGCTTGGAGGCATATATTGGAACGCCAACCTACGCGGAGTGAGGTGGCTCATGGAAAGAGGTGACGCTAAGCGAAATAGCGAAGTTCATTGGACATCTCATTCATAGAGGGATTATGCACATCACAGGTATCCATCTATATTGGAATACCTGGAGATTTTTATCGCAAGACAACAAAATTTTACTCAGAAAAGTGTACGAGTTCACTTGTGTCTCACAAAAAAAACCATGCAATGCTTCACCGCATGGCACAAGCAACGAAGCAGCACCTCGCTTCTGGTTTTCTTTGTCTATGGAAAAAGAAACATTTTGTACAACATTTATTTTTTATACTGTTTCTGGGTCAATTATCCACAAAAAAATTATTCTGCATTTTCTTTGTTTAGAATATGTATGCATATATAGTGTTTTTTATTAGATTGCTTGCCAGCTGGTAACAAAAAAATTCCACACTTTTCACATTTTTCATTCAATCTAAAATATTTTCGTTGCTCTGCAACATATATTTTTTTTTGAAAAAGCATTTCATTGTGCTAAGTTTAGTATGCTGCAATGCATGCTGCAGTACTTTTGAAACTGGCAAAAACAACCTTCCCGAGACACATGAAAACAACCATTTTCTTGCGTTAAGAAAAGACTTAAAATTATATTTCCTTTCTTTATGGGACAAAAGCATGCTCGATGCCACCGACGTGATGAACGATCTTGTCATTTGTGCTACAATCAGAATTTTTTTTTTCTAAGCGGTAAACGGTCCCTTAAATGTTATCACGTTAAAAAGGCTAGAAAAGCTTTCAAGATTCCATAGCCACACACCTCTAACGTAGCCAGCACTCCTCGCAACTGGCCAGGCCCAAGCCACCTCTTGAGGGAACCCTTGCGAACCAATCCGGGGCTGATGTCAACTCTCGCCGAGTCTTCATCTTCGCTCAGGAGGCATGATGTGGGCACAACCGCATCAGCGCCCCTCAAGTAGAGAGCCAAGCACTCGGCTGAACCGAGGCAAGAACCTGAAACAACCACACCAGTGGGGCCTGCGTTGTCAGAATATGTTGACGATCAACGTTTGATTATAGTTCGTTCGTGTTCACTATGTCCTTGTTCGCTAAAGTTGCTGAAACTATTCTGCCTCGTTTTTTTTTTTTTTTAGAAAAGGCTTTCGGTTACCTAGAAAAGGCTATCCAAGTAAGCGGTAGGGCTGCTCCCTTTTTTGGCCGATTTCAAATGTGTGGCCTCTTTTTTCCTTTCAGAATTTTCTCTGTCTCATTCACTGTATTTATTTGCCTTACAATAGGGCAAATGGAAACAGTGAATGCATAGGTATCCGATAAAAACTTTTTAATATGTAAAAAAAAAGTGTGCATACTTTATGGTTAGCGACTTTTCAGCCACCATCTTGAATTTTGTTGCATGAGAGAGCAGGGGCTCCCCCTTCAAATCTTGTCGAATTATTTTTCACCGTACGGAAGTGCTTGCTCAGGATTTCACAGCATGGGAAAAAGACACGACGTTGCTGGCCAATATGTGGCTCCCGGGCCTTGTGTTTAATTAAGACCCCCGATTTACACCGACATCATTAGGAAAGAGCTTGCAGATCAGTCGACATAAAAAAAACAATACAACCAACTACATCAACCAACACCGAAACGATTTCTCTAACTGGGCAAGCCAGGGGTTGAGCAGCGAACCTCGGAAAAGGAGCAGGTTTCCTAGGCTCCATGACACACCACCACTGACGAGGGCCACTGAGGTGCCAGTTCCCGCACTCTGGCCAATCCAGAGCATCGGCCCCGGCTGGTGCAAGCAGCTGTCACCACCCTGTCCTTCCAGGGGCAAGTGCCAAGAACGACTGTGACGACCGTCAACCGTTAACGTCACCTGCACAGGGTCCAACACACAATAGTGACAGTGTAACATAGAATGTTAGCACGACTTCGATTTTTTAATACTTTTAGCTGGCATACTCTACACAGTAGACAGTCTTGTCCCAATAGACAGTCAGAACAGGCAGTATTGCCCAAATGTGTCACATTTTTATTAGCCACCCTCACAATGCTCTGGAGTACACACCGAAGCATAGCTGCTTGTTTCAGCGGTGTTTCGTGGCACGTGTTCGTAGTACGTGAGGGCCAGGTGGTGCCAACCATGGCTCGCCAGCGCTCTCTCGAAGCTACACTGGGAGGCAGCGTTGCAGGCTGCACTCTCTGCCACACTGGTGCCATTTTGCGTCAGCCACAGTGACACTGTACCCTTCTCGACGTCTTCAGCCCAAAGCTCGCACAGAAACTGGCCGCAACCCAGGGACACCAGGTGCAGCCGAGTGCCGTCTTCATGACCTGAGGAAAAAAAAAGGCGACGCCGTCTGTAACTGTTGTTTAGTCATCAGTGTCTTTCAGTAGTTTATCATCAGTAAGTATGGAATACCACACGGCCCGTGGTAGGTGCGTCACTATTTCAATCTGCAGGACTTGTATTAGCCACTTTACCAATACTGCCACATTACCATACACACTGAGCAACTTGCGCAACAATAACATATTCAGATCATGGTATATTTAACATGTAATAGTAATACCATTGCCTTATTGCTACAATATTACTATCGCTTCTAAACCACTCTATTGTCAAGTTTTAGTGCATGGCAATGCCATTTTATCATCTCTCATAGCCACTGTCTCGCATCATCTACACTAAAGAAGGCTGGCACTCTTTGAAGCACACCTTGTGCCCAAAAAAATAATTGTAATCCGTCTTTTATACCTTTTTCTTTTTCTATCCTGCGGCCCTGAACTTCAGTGAGGATATGAGGACATTTAGAAAATTTCTTACAGAAGGAAGTTAAGCATGACTAAAGGACACAGAATCTGTTCAAACCGCACAGTTTGGTCTTTCAAGTGTTCAGATCACATTAAACTCAGCTCACCAAAGTGCCATTTAAAAAGATCTAACGTCTGAATATCTTACAGGTCATATACTGCATGGTAATACAGAACGTGCAAAAAAAAAGGGATACCTGGCTATCAATGTTAATAATAATAACAATACAATATTAATTGAAGTGGTTTTACATCCCAAAACCATGATATGAATATGAAGAGTGCCGTAATAAAGGGCTCTAGAAATTTTGACCTCCTGGAATTCTCCAATGTGCATCCAAATTTAAGTACACAGGCTTCTAGCATTTCAGCTCTATCAAAATTTGGCTGCGATGACCGGGATTCAATTCCGTGACTTCTGGGTCAGTAGTCCAACACTGTAACAACTAGGCCACCATCATTGGTAAATTAATGATATTTCCAACTTACATAGTTTATTATATTGTTCTTATTTGGAGAAATGCCAGTAGGCTGCAGTTTTTCATCCTGAAAAGTCAGCCAAGTCAGCTCAAAGGGATCGTAAACGAAAACTAAGCTGCTCGATTTTAATTTTCCCTGCTTCAATAAGGATTAGAAATGCCAATCCCAAACTATTTCGACACAATATTCAGTCTATAACTGATGACGCTCATTTGAAATCGTAGTTTTTTTTTCGGCTCCGAAGTGACCGTGCTACACTAATGGTCGCCACCAGCACTAACACGTGACGTCAGTGAAAAATCATGGTAAGAGGAGTAATAACATAGCATTAGCATTCTTTTGCTTCAAAATAATAGATTTATAAGATCCTAGAAAAGTAAAAAATAACCAAAAAACTTTTGTGCTCTCAGCTGTGTATATTGTGGAACTACAGTGAATAATCTGCTTGGTTCTGCTTTCAAGCACATATGGGCTCCGTTACACATGTTGCCTTCGCTCGCCTGATGCAGCGTCTCAGTGTTTTCCTTACTGGTTGCGTTACATTGTGTTTTACGGCGTGTTTAGGTGGCTTAGTACTCACTATGCCTACCGTGTGCGTCATCAGACAGTGCCACACAACCTATCAAAGTGAAAACAACGCTCGTGGCGACTTTACGGTGCCGCAATCAAGACTCATGCTACGAACCTCGATCAACTATGGCTCAGCACACAATGCTGCATCCCCATCTTTTGTCAAGGACAGAGTCTTTTCATTGGCTGACACAGAGTGACATCGATTGTACGGTTAGGAGAACTTAAACAGGGAATCAAAATTGTTCTTTTGCAGCTACTAAATGAACCCAGACGGTGAAATGAATAAAGAGAGGTATACTATTTAATGGACAGCTAGGATTCTGAATACACATGTAGTTGAAAACTTTTGTAAAACGTTTCGCGACCCATTTATCTTAAAAAGAATGAGGGAAAGACAGCCATAAATTTAACTCTACCTCAGAGGTTTAGCGACACAAAATTCTCACTCAAGCCATGCACTGAGCGCTTATAGCAGACTCTAAATACTAACCAAGGACTGAGCTCCAACGTAGGGCAAGCCAGAAGGCAAGAGAAAATCCCTCTCGGCGAGGACACCAGCCGCCATGATCTTCTAGTGGCAACACCAACACAGCTTGGTTCGACGCACCACCATGCGGAAGACTGGCCAACTTCCCGCCTCTTTCTTCTTCCTGCTGATTCAAAAGTGATAAGATAGCTCTGTCTGCAATGCGCTGCCGCATTTCCTAGTGTATAACCTGGCATTGCATATATCTCGTACTTCCGGGATCACACGAAAAAAGCCGCGCATTCGAAGAAGAAAAATAATAAAAAGTGCTCAAGGTCACGAGGCGCACGTAACATATTTTCTTTGCCCCTGCCATCCCTCCCTGATTAGCCTCCAGCACTTTCGCCGAGACGAGAGAATGCGATTGCAGGGTGTGACAATTCTTTGTTACTCCGCTCGTGCTGAACGGATTCTTACCCCCGTATTCTGTAACGCCCCTTCACTCAACGCTCCACCTTCACTTGAGAAAGCCGATGAGAGCGCCATCTCTAGGCATGGAAAGTCACTGCATATCAGTGATAATTTGCTGCTATAGTTGAGTAGCGTAGTGTCATTTTCAGCCGAGCAGCGGCGCTACTCGGTCAAATGAAGGGTGAAAGTCGAGTCGAGGAGCGTTTGTGAATATGGGGGTTGAAATTTTTGCAGCCTTGAATTCTTAAGACAATAAGGTATTTTAGTGAATCCATTCCATGGTTACTTGAAAAGGTGTTTCAGGGCCCCTTTAAAGTCAATATTTACCACCACAGCCAACATATGAATTAACAAATATTAACCAGCATTAGCAACCATTTAGCCAACATTATCGACTGCCAGTTCTTGCTGGCAGAGTCCAAGTAAGTACAGTATACTAGTACACCCCGAGTAATTTAAACTATTCAAACAACGCATTAAGATATACTAGCCGACTTTCGCAAATATTTGCACGTACTTGGCCAGCAATAGTTACCAAATAGCTAAGGCTAAGCTAACATTTGTGAATATCAACTAACGTTACCCGTCAATTATGCACTAGCTAAAAATAGCCAGTACTACTGCCAGCACTCACAGGGTGAACAAATACAACAGTCCAGAATACCATCATCAAAAGCTCATTGTTCATATATTATAAAAGAGAAAGGGCAGGAAAAGTACACTAAGAAATACACTCGCATATAAGAAGCAAGAAACACAAATATACAAGCAGTGCAGTTGCTCACCTGCTGCAGCGTGGGCAGGAGCATGACCTCATCATCGTCTGCGGCCAAGGGCGGGAACTGCAGCCAACACTGCGGTCCACGATCTCCACAGTTGGCCAGAGCCAGAAGACCTTCCAGTATGGGGCCCTGGATGGCAAGACGTCGAACTGTGAGCCACTATCGTGACGTCTGCCAGACACTGAAGCAGCTGATGACAGGTGAAACTGCTCACAGTTACTTATACATGCCCTGCTCAACAGCTCATAGGGTGTACAATGCAATCTGATGTCATTTTTTTTTCGAAGATACAGATATTTATAGCAGCAGTGATGGCGGTTCTCCTAAGTTCACATGTTCAAAGTGTTTTATAGTAACCCCACAATAGCTCCAAAAATCCAAACCTCATCACTTCTCAATTGGTCTCAATACCGTATTTTCCGTTGTATAAGACGCGGTTTTTTTCCAAAATTTTCGGAGGTGCGTCTTATACAACGGTGCGTCTTATACGCACTTTTTTTGGTAGTTTTTTGGGAGAAACTCGTGTTGATGCTCATTAGTCTTTTTTTTTAAACCACTAGAGCAGTCCAATGCGAATTATGCATCATAATTATAATAACGAACACTCAACGTGCCGGTACTACAGTTTTAAAACAAAACCAAAGTACATAAAACGGAAAAATTTTAAAAAGTATGTCGTCGTGCGAGTTCTCAGCTCACTGAAGCTGCGCGAGTTTCGGAGGCTGTACCATAGAGAGCTGTACTCAGTGAGTGAAATCGGCGTAAGATGGCGATAGGTCCGCGACGGGTTCGGCGGTTTGGTTCGGATTCGGCCGCTACTGCCGCTACCACCGCTACGCAGTCGTTCAGCGAGTTGGACTAGTCGCCATTTGCAACTTCATTCGTTCGGTTGGTCCGCGCCTTTGTTACCTTCACCTGCAGTATGCCGGCTAAACGGAAAAGTTACACGGCGAAGTTTAAGCTTGCTGCTGTGAAGTATGCAGAGGACTACGGAAACCGGGCAGCGGGCCGTCATTTCGACGTCACGGAGAAGATGGTCCGCACATGGCGACAGTCGACTGCTAAGCTTCAGGCCATGAAAAGTGACAAGAAAGCTGACCGCGGCAAGAAAGCACGATGGCCAGACCTTGAGGGACGTCTGCACTCATGGATACTGGAGCAGCGTGCCCAAGGTAGGGCGATGTCAACGGTGCAGCTGCGTCTCAAAGCGCAGGCGCTAGCTAAGGAGGTGGGCGTCGTTGATTTTGTTGGCGGGCCGTCCTGGTGCTCCAGATTTATGCGCCGCAAAGCGCTGGCGATGAGGGCCCGCACAAGCATGTGCCAGAATCTGCCAGCAGATTTCAAGGACAAGCTTGAAAGATTCCAGGCTTTCGTTAAGAAAGCCATTGAAGACGATGGCATCGGCAACAGCCATATAATAAACATGGACGAGGTGCCACTTACGTTTGACATCCCAATGGAAAGGAGTGTGGCACCGAAAGGTGACAAGTCTGTCACCATCAAAACTACCGGCCACGAAAAAGCGCAATTCACGGTTGTGCTGGCATGTTGCGCCGACGGGCAAAAACTTCCGCCAATGATTATATTCAAGCGGAAGACGATGCCGAAAGAGTCTTTCCCGCCTGGTGTCGTCATAGAAACGAACGTGAAAGGCTGGATGGACGAAGAGATGATGAGCAAGTGGCTTGAAAAATGCTTTTCTAAGCGACCGGACGGTTTCTTTCATGCGAAGAAGGGCCTCCTGGTATTGGATAGCATGCGGGCGCATATAATGAAGCTCACTTTGAAGCGCATCAAGGCAAAAAACTGCACCGCTGCGGTTATCCCAGGCGGGATGACAAAAATGCTTCAGCCGTTGGACATCTCGGTGAACCGCAGTTTCAAGGCTATTCTGCGGCGCCTGTGGGAGTCATGGATGTCCGACGGCGAGCGTAGCTATACCGCAACTGGACGCATGAGGCGTGCTTCGTTTTGCGAGGTCGCAAAGTGGGTGCGCGAAGCCTGGTGTGCGGTGTCACAGGCCACCGTAACTGCGGGGTTCCGCAAGGCAGGCCTGCTAGCATCCTCAGCCCCTGGCCTCGACGACGACGACAGCAGCAGCAGCAGCGATTCCGAAGAGGAAACAGAGGAAGTCCCAGCGTCACTGCCGCCAGAGCTCGCTGAACTATTCCAAAGCGTGTCGGAGGACGAGGACTTTGAAGGCTTTGAGGAATAAAATGTTTTCCTGCAGTCGTGCGGAACGTTTCAGTGGGTGCGCATTATTTTTTCTCACAAGTTCGGTCTAGTATAAGTTTTCTTACGGACTGGCGCTCAGAAACGTAAGTACGGCATTTTACAATGCTCGCTCAACTGCACGTTATGAAGTTTCTTTGCGGAAAGTGAGTGAATGTAGGTGCGTCTTATACACCGGTGCGTCTTATATATAAATTTTTGCATGAAAACTTGCGAAAACTGGGGGGTGCGTCTTATACAAAGGTGCACTTTATACACCGGAAAATACGGTACTTTTGAAAAAAACTGCACGCTCAGATGAGCGAAAGCCCGCCATCACTTGGTTTGTTGAATGTGATAGCTGTCATGATGAAAAGCGGTGGGGACAAAAAAAGAGCGCATACAACTGATGGAACACAAAAAGCAAGAAATTAGACAGAACTCATACAGTTTTATTGGTTGCCTGCCAGTCCACCCTGTTCTGTTCAGGATGAAAAGAAGCTGTGAATGCATGTTATGAGTGTTCCGTGAGAACAAATGTATGCTGTGCACCAAACCCTTCAGCTCTCTAAACCTCCATTGAAAATGAATAATTTACAGTCGCTATATAAATCGCTCAGTTTAACATGCATCCGTGAAACACTCTCATTGCACCAATTGGTCCAAAACCAATTTTCGTCGCTGGCACGACAGCATCACTTCTTTCAAGCCAACCAGAACGGAAGGTTACAAGAGAACAGTAGAGATTCGCACGCAGAGCCACAGACGACGCACGTGTCGAAAACTGCCGCAGTGGGTGTCAAGCAAAACAGCAGCACTAATACGTTGCCAGAATTTCAGTACGGCCATAGAACATACAACTGTGACAACTGTAGAGATAGAACTCTGACAATGTACAACTTGGTAGAAAGGGAAAGAAGACAACCTTGCATTGTAGCGTGGTCACAAAGCCACCCCAAACAAGGATGAATTTCTCAGCAACTAAGAAGTTTTTCTTTCTGAAAAATCCATAGAAATTTCCTTGTAGCTTTGTGCTACAACAGGTGGTTGTCTTCTTAACCCTTCCACCACCTTGCTAGTTTCTGCAGAACTCATTAGGATTACTTGTGTCCATGTGCTTCAAGTTGTCGACAAATTCACCCTCGCGCTGCCAATAGCTAGCTTCCTGGTTAGCTCAATTGGTAGAGCGACCAACCCAAAAAGGCGTTGTTCTTGGGTTGGTACCCCTTACCAGGGTGAAATTTTCAGCAACTAAGAAGCTTTTCTTTCTGAGAAATCAGTACGGATTTCCTTGTGGCTTCGTGCTACAAAACCGGTGGTTGTCTTCTTTCCCTTACTTGACCTTTCTGCCACCTTGCGGCTTTGCGCAGAATTCATTTGCATAATACTGGGGAAATGCAACATGTGAGCACCTACATTTTTTTTTTTTTACAGCCATAATACTGAAGCGTGTCTCGGGAAAGTTGGTGAGCACAATGAGCATATTTTCACACGACCGAGAACTGCATTAAAAACACTCCTGTAGTGTCATCCGTGCGATTACACCTGCTCATCGGACAAGAAGCTTCCCGGTGTAAATGGGGTTTAGGATGCAATTCAGTGTTAAAGTCACAGCAAGAGGATAGCACACTCACGAAGGCCGACTGAGTTCCCTTGAGGAGACCCATGTAAGCCACCAGGTCCTGTGCGCTAAGGCTGCGTCGACAGAAGAGCACAAGCAGGGACACCAGGCTCTCCTGCAGTTCTGCAACATACCGCATTGCTCCTGTCACCATCATCGCGGAGTATCAGACTGCTCACTGCACAATACTACTCAATAATCCATAACACCAGCAGTAGCAGTCCACCTACCCCAGCTGCAAAATGAAAGCCTCGCAAAGCGGCCAATAAACGCTACTGTCTTGTGCAAGCTGGCCCCATTTTATGCCTGCAAACTTTCTCATTTCGTGCCAGGACAGATTTCTCAATTGTCTTAAGCTCCCATCTTGTGCAAGCTAGCCCCATTTTATGCCTGCAAACTTTCTCATTTCGTGCCACGACAGATTTCTCAATTGTCTTAAGCTCCCATCTTGTGCAAGCTGGCCCCATTTTATGCCTGCAAACTTTCTCATTTCGTCCCACAACAGATTTCTCAATTGTCTCAACTATATTTTAAACCATACAGTCCCTTTGATGTTCACTGGTTTAGGCCTATCACTGCACAACAAGCTCCTCTCTGGTATTGCCTTTTTTTCACATTTTAAACTTCATTCAATTGCAAAGAATTATTAAAAAAGGAAAATAAAAAACAAAAAAGGGCCACATCGCAACATGTACCAAAGTTCATAGAGCATGGTGGACGACACACAGAAGACAACTTACGGACGAGTGCTCTTGCATAATGTTGAGTAACAGTCAATCTTTAACTAAGACCTCAATTAGTCTGCTATTCGTTAAATATCATAGGCACATACCCAGGAAGGTCAAAAGCATGTTCACCTTTTCAGTTTTCCTTTACTGAAATTCGGTGCTTGTCCATTTCTGCAAGCTATAACAACCATATGCCTTTATGACCTGGTAACTGCTCACATGTAACTACGTTCATGTCACCACAATGCGTTCCAAACATTACAGTTACTTTCTGCCTTTTTAATCGTGCTTCTTGGAAGGAGGAGCAACACAGCAATGTTGATAACTACTGTGCCCGATGAACTTAAGAATTCGCAAAACGTATCCACATGCATCTTGTTGCGACATAACAGCTAGTATCGTGCAATCAAGTGCTACCTAGGGTGTGGTGCTCTGGTGGGTCAGGTTGGTCAGGCAGGTGCAGGAGACAGCCAAGGCCATGGCAGAGCTTCCCCACTGCACCCTAGGAAAAACACGCATTCACAATATAAAGAAACTGAAATCTTATTTTGGTATACGCTTACAGCAAAAACAAAGCAGCTACAGACTTCCCAAGAGGGGTACAAAATGGAAGTGCTCACAATTCAAGCTGGATATGTTTAAGCTGCACCTAATTTACCACTCAAAGCTTCCGATACTAGCACACCTTAAACCAGATGCAACAGCTGCACTTTTCACAGCATATTGTCACAAACATCAGAGTTCTACAACAGCTGCATTACTGAAAAGGCCTCTGTTATGCAACAACAGTTCTTGTTGAATTTTGTGCGAGGTCATTGAAGTCAACAACAGGATTTCCTCAAAGCGAATATCTATGAGATGCCATTATTTATTATGGGCAGAAACAGCGCACAAACTCACGGGACGAAGAGAAGAGACACAAACAAGTAGAGGGGAGGGTGGTTCGTGTCACCCGTTACGTGGATGATTACTTAATAGCAGTGCCCAAAAAGGAGCGCAAGAGTGTTGAAAAGGTTTTGCAGATCTTTCAAGAAACAGGGATGGGGCTGAAATTCACCAGTGAAATGCCTTCACAGCATGCCTTACAGTTCCTAGACATAAAGATGACTTTTGTCAACCACCACCCTTGTTGGGCGTATAACCCAAGATCTGTGAAACCTTTGCTTAATTACAAGTCCGGTCATTCAAAATTAGTGAAGAAGGCCATCGCTACGTCTAGCCTCGGGGCTGCGATCCTGAAGTCGTGTTGGCACCAGGCGGAACAAAGCTTCTACGAACAGGTGTATCGCCTTCAGGTAGCCGGCTTCCCGACGTCCGTTATCACTTCTGCTTGCGAAGGTCTGATACGTCGGATCAAGCAGGGTGAAAGAAGTGTTAAAAAACAAGAGAGGTCAAAGAAATGTGCCACCATGCCCTACAAGCATAGATTAGCCCATGGACTGTGGCATCACGATACGATGTACAGGTTCTATTCTCAGCAAAAACCAAACTAGAAAAATTGTGCCCTATGGTGAACAAAAAGCGCGATAAAAAGAGCTCTAGCCAAATTACATGCGGCGTTAAACACAGGAACGCCCCACTACTCTGTGCACTAGGGGTGGTGTACAGAATTCTCTTACCATGCGGAAGGGTTTATATTGGGCAAACAGGGCGTTGTCTCTATGTACGATTAAAAGAACACTCCGGAACCTTCAAGACCAGCACGTACGCGAATTTACTTTCGCAGTGCTACACGTGTGGATGCAGGCCCTTGTTCAATGAAACGACAGTGCTCTTCAAACATAGCGATCAGATCACAAGAGAACTAGTTGATGCATTCTTCATCAAAAAAGAAGGGGAGTCCTGTGTCAGTCAGACATCAATATCTTTACATGAAAAAGAAGAAATCTCAATTAGTAGCATGTTTGTTTGAATGGAATATGCCCCGCCTGCACAGTTACCCGTAGCACAAAATTGTTAATGACGTCAACACGATCCTTCTCCGGTCCTCTACGCATGTTCTGTGCTTTTTTTTTATCTTATGTGTTCAGATAACTTGTATATTTCAATAAATTCTTCAGTTGAGAGTCAGTGCTTGTTTGTGTCTCTTCTCTTCGTCCCGTGAGTTTGTGCGCTGTTTCTACCCATAATGTATCACCAACTAGCCCAACTTTCAGTCTTGCTCCATTATTTATGTTCGCAAAGTGAGGCTAAAGTAACAATGTCCTTTACACCCATGTATAACATTTACTGATATTTATATCTGTTTATGAGAGACAATAAGAAGTACAGGCATCACATTACTGTAAATAGTTCAGAATAACTTTCAGCGACAATTTTTTTGTTGTTGGTCCTGTCTTGGCACACCACACTTTAGGCAAATTGACTGACCAATCTTATGTTTGTACGTTCTTTCTTTGTCTCCGTTAGCGTTACAGTAACGAGTCATCAAAATGAACAGTAAATTGCTGACTAGTCAACAAGGAACTGAAAGTTTTCAACGAAATATTTGTGGCTGAACTGAAAACAAAAAAAAATGGAGAAAACTGGATCAGATGACAGCATTTCAACTTGCCTAATTTTGATATATATATATATATATATATATATATATATATATATATATATATATACTTTGGCTTGGACTGATGAGGGCGGCGTAGAGTGGAAGTACCAGCAGTCGAAGCAGTCAAAAGGTCGCCGATGGTGCGACAGCTGCGCGTCTCCATCGAGGTACGGGGGTCGTCCACCTCCACCAATAATGTTACGAGTAACTTGTTTAATGAGCTATTTACAGCGCAGAGAACCCGACGAGCAAGATGGCGTCAGACCAGCATCCAACGGAAAAACCCACTTCGTCCTCCTCTTTCTTGCAGCCGTGTTTAGCGGCTGTTTTGTATCAATATATATATATATATATATATATATATATATCTGTCCAGATGATTGATCTTTGATTGATATGCGGAGTTAAACATCCCAAAACCACTATACGATTATGAGAGACACCGTAGTGGAGGGCTCCAGAAATTTCGACCACCTGGGGTTCTTTAACGTGCGCCCAAATTTGAGCACACGGGCCTACAACATTTCCGCCTCCATCGGAAATGCAGCCGCCGCAGCCGGGATTCGATCCTGCGACCTGTGGGTCAGCAGCCGAGTGCCTTAAGTCTGTCCAGATGTGCACACAAAGAAAGGGTGCAGCAGGTGTAAACTATCAAACAGCACACTAAATAAATGATCACATAATGCCATCTAAAGATAGACATTCACTCCTATACAAACCGATCGAAGGGACAATAATGTATCCAACCCTCTTTTTCTGTATGTGATAAGCCTCAAGAACTTAAAGTGTGGCTCTATACCCCTGTTCGGAGAAACATGTGAGATAGGAAGAAGCAGGGAATCGTTAGCACACTAAGTACTTTATTCTTATCGCATACAACAGAAAGGGGATGGATGCAGCAGTGTCCCTTCAATCTCTTTGTAGAGTTGTGAATGCCGATTTTCAGATTGCTCCGTGAGACAGTTTTTTTATTGTGCTCTACGATAGTTCACATGTGCTGCGCTCTTTCTTTTGTGTATATCTGGACATTTATGTATATATTTTAGGAGGATGCACAGAAAATTAACAGGCTGAGAGTCTGGCACCCTGCCCGGTCCTCTCCCGTTTTTTTTGTTCTCAGCTGTGCCGCAAATATTTCATAATGGTACACACTAACGCATCAAACGTTATACTCTGCTGAAAGCTCTTCCAGGACAACTATTCTATTGTTGTATCGGCACAACCTTCGATCCTTTTGTAAATATGCGTAAATAATATAACACACTACCACACTAACAAAACCCAACAGACAATGAAGCCACAAAAATTTAGGAGATGTTATTTTTAGTTTTTTAACTGTGTTGCAGTAATTATGACGTAAATGACAAAAATAAAGCGGACAAGAACAACTTGCCACCGCCAAGGACCAAACCTACAACCTTTAAATAACACATCCGACGCTCTACCGATTGAGCTACAGTGACGATTGCCTCCTGGTCTGCTTTACTAGGGACATGTAGACCTGAAAGTCTTGGCCACTGTCCCTCGTATTCCCCTTTGTACATTACTCCACACAACAGTATCACAGGTTTTCAGAATAAAAGACATACCTGCTTGACAAACAGCGTGAGCAGCAGCGGATGCTGCGAGCACAGGGTGGTTAGCCTCTGGATGGCGTGCAGGGCCACCTCTGGACGACTCGGGCAGAGACGGCACACCAGGTCCAACACGAGGGAGCAGACTTCCTCGTAGCACACTACCGACATGTCTCCTGCACAGTGGCCTTCAGCGTCAAAATGACAGATGGAACACATATTTTTTTATTTGTTTATTTGCTTGCTTTCAAAAAGGCAGAATTTTCGAGTGGTATAAACTTCAGTAATAATTCTTGGCATGCCGAGATGAACGTTTTTTTCTGGAAACCAATGACGTTAACGGCTCCAATGATTTTAGAAGGCTATTGTTTTGTTTTTATTTACTTATTCATTTATTATTAGGTTCTTTTCAGTGATATCTCGTTGATATCGATCAACTTTCCAATAAAGATGCAATCCGAACTAAAATAAACTGCAAGTTGAAGTAAGCACTCTGCCCCACGTTCTTCACGCCGTTCGTGTCTCGTGCTGTTATTTTTACGAGTGTTATACAGTTGAACCCCTTTATGAGAGACACGTACCAGGGAGCAGTTCGCGTCTCTTATATGAGAGGTCTCTTATAAGCAGGGTACCACTTTTACATATCATATTCAGTCTATATTTTATTGTGGGCACACTACTGCTAAAATAAACACAAAAGAAGGCTATATACGGTTACAAAATATTTCTTTTTCAGAATTTGCTTTAAGACCACTTCCTTTGTAAAGTAGTTCTCCGTGGTTGTTTGTTTTAGGGCTGTGTCTATCCCATTTTTTAACACAGCTTCTTCCAGCCTGCTCACAAGGTCAAGGGCTTCGTGGCTGCTAGACCAAAGCTGAATGTGTTGGTGAACTTTTCCCAGCACTGTCATTACTTCACCAGATGTCATTGGCGGGGTACTGTCCTCGCTGTCCTATACATCCGTATCGGTATCTTCTTCCCGTTCCCCTTCCTGTACCAATCTTACGATGCTTTCATCATACAGGTCTTGAGATACCACAAGGTTCTTGTCTGCCTCAACAAAGTTCAAGAATCTGCCAGACTCGCCGAATCTACTTTGAATAAGTGGCCATGATTCTGGCTTAACTGCACATTGCAGGTCCTCGTCTGCAACATCCTTCTCTTTATCTTCCTCCTGCAGATCAAAACTGGCTTTGCGAAAGCTCCCTGTCACGGTGCTACTCTGAATATCGTTCTATGAGCCTGTTAACATCTCAATCGCTGTTCTCCCATTGATTATTGCCTCACGCTTTTGTAGCATATCGAACAGCAGGCATTGAACAAGTCTGACTCCGTATTTGATTTTGACTGCATTAATAACCCCTTGATCAAGGGGCTGTAGCACAGATGTGCAGCCTGGTGGAAAGTACCTAAGCTCAACAGCTTTCAATGGTGGTGGCTTCATGTGAGGTGAACAGCTAAGAACAGTAGAACTCGACTCATTTTCATAGCCATCTTGCGATCGAAACTTGCTAGCCATTTGCTGAATATATCTGATGTCATCCAAGCAGCATTGTTTGCCGTATACTCAACATTAACTGGATAGTTCATTAAGCAGCATGGGTTTTTTTATTTGCCTATAACTAGGATTTTTTTCTTTTTCTGTTCCTTCCATATTTGTGCAGAACATAGCAGTAATGCATTCTTTCAACTTTTTGCCTCGACTGCAATCTTCCTTGGATAAGGCAAATGTTCTTCCAGGAAGCATTTTGAAAAATATTCCAGACTCGTCCAGATTGAAGATATCGCTAGCCTTCCACCCCCTCAGCAAAGTTCACAACGTCTCCCCTTTCTATTGCTTGACGGAGTTTTCATCAGCAGCTCTGGATTTGCCACAAACACTTTTGTAGCTGATGCCATGTCGGTGCTTGAACCTGTCACATCCCTGACTGGCCTCAAGCTCAATGTCAAGACCGAATGCAAGTTGCTTGGCTCTTTCTTGAATTAATGGTCCGTTGAGCGGGATGTTCTTACTCTGTGCATCCTGTATCCACAGAAGAAGCGCCTCTTCTACGGCAGGATGGGATGACTTACGCAGTTTGGACCGGCTTGCTCCTATTGGCACTTCTTTCAAAAGCTTCTTTCGCTGAGCCTAAATCCCCCTAACAGTCTTTCTTGACAAGCCGAATTTTCTGGCGGCGTCTGCCTGCGTCATGCCACACTTTATGTCTGCAACAATGTTGAGCTTTTTTGGAACCGTGAGGCAAGTACGGCATTTGACAGAGCATTCCACCATGCTGAGGCAGCGAAATCCAGATAAAGACAGCGATAAGCCTAGTTTGCAGCGATCATGGCGTGGCTATGGCAGTGAGCGTAGATCATGACACGATAAGCGCTATGGTCATGGCGTGGCGGCAAACCAAGTCTAGGCCAGTAGCAGAATCTGTTGCGCACTGAACTGGAGGTCAGCAGTGAACGTTGATAGCGATCACACCATCACACAATCACAAAGCGGCCACGAAGCATAGTGATAACAGCGTGACATCCGGTAGTGAACGGCAGAAATATGCCTACTGCAGGCGCTGCGGCAAAGCACGTCTAGCACGCTGTGAATCGTTGCTGGCGGCCGGTGGTGGACTCACAGCGACAACGGCGATCACAAAATGCACTGTACCAGCAACTTCACAGCTCTGAAGCATGGCAGACGAATGGTGGACTGGATTGATGCTACGAGCGTTCGTTTAATAACGTGGGCCATTCGGGCCGGTGACTTGAACGCAACCAAGCTCGGAAGAGTCAGTCAGTCAGTCAGTCAAGAACTCTAGTAAATGGACCTGAGGAGTTTAAGCCACCAGGGTGTCTACGAGGGACACTCTAGCCGCTGCTACTGTAGGCGATCCCGCTAACAGTAGCATGAAGGGTGCCCGAGTCTGGGCAGAAAAAAGCTTTTTTTGCAGTTACATTGAAGCTTGGTCTCCGAGACTCAAAACTCACTTTTTTTTTTAGCTGTTTGTGTGGGAGCTTCACTTATAGCCTCCGAGACTTGCAACTCCATTTTTTTTTCTTCTCTTATTTTTGGGTTCCGTTTGGCTTGGCCTCCGATATTCTTTAGGAAAGCAAGACAACGGTGATCGAGTGGCCATAGCTTATCAAGCAGCGCAAGGCTGATTGCGGCGTTCACGTAACGCTAAAGAAAGGATTCGTGGTGCTATTTTCGGACTTGAGGCGTTTTAATTGGAAGACTTCAGAAATGTGTTCACACCGCGTGCTTACGGTATTGGTTCCTTCAGGTGCCTGTGAAGTGCACGCGTGGATGTGCACGTCCCTTGGCGATAAGCCTGAAGGGCATATCAGCGATGCATACCAGCTTCGAAGACCTTTTATCATTGTTTTATAACTGACTGATCAACTAAACATTTACTGAGGCTATAATAAACATGGTTTGCATACGTCTATTGTTTTTTCTATTTCCAAAGATGGACGCAAGTCGAGTTAGCGGTTCATGGCACTTCATTCAGGTTAGAATGTCTGTTACAAGCGATGTTATTCATCAAAATTGACTGATAACTTGTCCTTTACAACCGATTGTCTTCTATATCCGGTGTCTCTTACAAAAGAAGTCAAATTAATGAGAGAGATAGGCTGGCCAACCAAAAGTTCGAATGTTGTCTGTTATATCCGTTTGTCCGTTACATGCGTGCCTCTTATAACGGGGTTCAACTGTAACTATCTTTGATCAAATGCTGTAACATGCTATCACTTAACTTGAGCAGCCAATCAGCAGTAACACAAGTTTATGCCATTGTGAGATTACCTTGCTTCCTCAGGAATTAAAGTGACCTTACATTTTTCCTTCCAAGAAATCACGCAGGCACTTATTTAGAACATTACAAAAGCACACACAGACCACACACAGTCTTTCACTAAAATTTCAACAAGAAAAAATAGCAGTCAGCAACAAAAATTGGCAAAATCGGTTCTACTGAAGCCCCCAGATATAAGAAAGGCTTGTGAAAGGAAGAAATTATCGCAGTTTGCACGCAGTCGAGCAAGTTTGGGTCGCAAGGGAGCACACGGGCACCCATATGGTCATGGCTTGGCAGGGCTCTCTCCCTCGCATCTGTCTCTTTCCCATCTCTTGCTGTACTATACAATAGTTAAAGCTATATACAACGAAATTGACACATTTCTGGAAAAATTCGTTATAAAGATAATTTTGCTATATATAGGTTCAGTACGAAAACTTGACAAATAAATGCACAAATTAAACAAAAGGGGAACTGAAGGCAGAGTTAAGCCAAAACACTTATTTAGTGGTTAAAAATGCATTGTTAGTATTGCAATAGCAGTTATATGAACACTCTCGGCAGGTTTTCGCTATCGCCGCCATGTTTCGTAAGACGTCCAAATTGATATTTCGCCCTCGCGCATCGTAAATTTAGGAGCGGGATAAAAGCACGTGAGCTATGTTGAAGCAGAGATCCAATGAGCCGGCCCTTCTCTAAAACCCGGAGGGCACATACGATAACACTCCCCCTAAGTGTCAGAACTGCTGTCGAATGCTCAAACAGAAAGAAAACCACCCTTCTTGAAAAAGCATGAAAAAAACGCGGGGGCGAGGTGTCGCTTGAGTAGCCACAGCGAACTTTTTAAGGACGCGATCGCAATCGCTGGCACGCCTGCAATCTCGGCAAACATTAGTGCGCTTACAACGCGAAGAGGCCGTGTAAAAAGAGCACTCCTCCTTGAAGTGGCCGTATCTGCCTACACCAGCGTTTTGTAGGAGTTAAAGACAACGAATCCAAAAGAGTTGGCTGCCAGTTTTATTTTGTATAACTTTACAATATGTTGCTATCTCATTTATCGCATTACATACAACGCACCATCGTGTTGTTGCTAGAGCTAATCGTGAAGGCAACGACCCTGCGAACTCACGGTGCGGTGCAAAACGAAAGCACGTGATAAGTCTACCTCCGAAAGTCCGTCATTCTCAGCATAGTGTTGGAAAGTTTTCATCAGTGCCTAATTTGACATGCCCTCGGTGGTGATGACATG
The DNA here is from genome assembly GCA_013436015.1 of Rhipicephalus annulatus. Lineage (NCBI taxonomy): Eukaryota > Metazoa > Arthropoda > Arachnida > Ixodida > Ixodidae > Rhipicephalus > Rhipicephalus annulatus. The sequence goes on along the minus strand of WOVY01001858.1, from coordinate 432,356 downwards.
GTTGTGCGCATTAAAAAAAAATCAAAGCTAAATGTCATTGGGGGCCACACTACGTGTGTCGTGGAACCGGGCACATGCACACAGCATCAAAAACGAAGCACGAACAACACGGTTACAACGGAAAACTATTCAGTAAAGCGCTCTTTTCATATGCAGCACGGTCACACATACCGTAAAAACCCGCGTATAGCCCGGAGTTTTTTTCTAAAATTTAGGGTGCGAAATTTCAGCCCCGTACTATATGCGGATCCCAAAAAAGTTTCGGCCCGAATTCAGTTTTGGTTTCGGCATTGGTTGATGCTATCATCATTATCAGGTGTCTGCGCACTTCTACGTTAGGTGGCGTGGTAGCGTGAGTGGCGTTAGCCCTAGAGACCTACAGGTACAGGCATGCATCAGGCGAGCAACAGTGGCCATTGCAATCACTTGGCGCACATCACGACGGCCACAATTTTACGTGATTTTAAGCCATGTCGGGACCGCACAGGCAGTACTCGGCTGCCTTTAAGAGGAAAGTTATTTCTGCTGCCGAAACCATCGGCAACTGTGCCGCGGAGCGGCAGTTCGGCGTGAATGAGCGGAGCATTCGCGGTTGGCGGAAGTAGAAGGAAGCCCCTTTTTGCGTGCTGCGGCAAGAGAAAAAGTTTCCGGGGACCGAAAAATGGAGCATTTCCAGACGTGGAACGAGAACTGACGGACTTTGTTCGGGAGCAACGAGCTGCACAACTCGCTATGCACATCAAGCTGCTGCAGGCAAATAAATGCATTTTTTCTGTTTTTCTCGAACAATATTCGCGTGAAAATGTTTTTTCTCGCGTTTGCTATCCCCGAGTTACACCTCGAACTATACGCAGGTCCGAACTATACGCGGGTTTTTACGGTATGTGACGCTAACTAAAAGCGTGGCACTGCCAATGCAAAAGTAGCTTTCTTTGTTTTTGGTTTGGGGGAGGACACATCCGCGCATGCGCTCTCAGTGGCAAGAACAGCAGCAACACTGGCTCGTGGGGCGCAGGCTTGCCTCACGCCCACCCAAGTGCCATAACAAACGCTCACTCTCGCCTGGGAGTCTCCCGGGGCCAAGAGGGCGCCATGCGCCGCCACCACTTTGTGCTTCGTCAGCAGCGAGGCGACAGCAGAAGAGGCATGCTCATGCAAAAAATGACAAAATCCGGGGCAAAATTCCTAGATTGTCCGTGGCGAAAATTTGTTATATCAAGGATGCCTCCCGCCGTTAATTTGTTACAAAAAGGTCATGTGCTTCTATGGAGTAACGGCAGGGAATATTAAAACTTTGTTATATCAAGGAAATCATTATATCGAGGTTCGTTATAAGGAGGTTTAACTGTGCATGACTACGCTAGCTCTCTTTTTTTTATATTTTCTCTTTTCTTGTCCGAGTTTTTTTATCTCTTTCTCTATGTGTCCATTTGTTTCTCTGTATTCTCACTTTTCTTTCACTCTTTTTTTTTCCTTTCTTACTAGTCCTCTCTCTCTGTATTCATTCTTCCTTTCCCTTTCCTTCCTCCTAACACTCACTCTCTCTTCTATTACACAGCAAGGCTATGCTATGGCAGCCTGCTAGCGTGTCTGGACAGCTGAGTGGTTAGTGTCGCCTTCAGATCATGGGAACGCGAGCTCAAATCTCCCGTTGCCAAAAAAAAATCTTTTTTCTGAAAGATGCGGCCGTGTCTCGCGGGAAGCGGCGCGCATCCTTCAAATGTGTGGAGATGGCGACTCGACGTCGCGCTCACAACCCCACCCCAGATTCCCACGGTTTTTCTCCTATGTACCCCGGCACACACCAGCGTTCCGCTCGCGGGGAACGAGGGGGCCTACGCCGCGGCTCGAGGTCTCACTCGCCGAGCCACGGCTCACTATGTGGCCGCCGCCTCTGACTGTGAGAGCAGGGCAATGCATCTGCTGGATCAAGGCACTTTGATAGGCACGCAGCAACAAGATTCAGAATGGTCATGGGGTGATCGTCTTACAACGTTCCGTGACATCACCCAACACTACAGGCTCGAAAGGCGTAGGTTCCCGCCACCGCACGAGAAATTAAACAGGCGAGATGCCGTAAGCTTTCGCTTACTCCAAACCCATTCCTACCCTAGCCTGGTCGTTCTACGCCACCTCTACCCGAATATATACCCCACCGATATATGCAAAGCATGCGGGCACAGAGCAACGCTAAGCCACATGATCTGGGAATGTGCCGGCGACGACAGTCGTGAAAACGCCACCAATCGCGATGCGCCTATAGCGGCCGTCAATACCAAATCACAGGAAGCCTCGAGCTCACTCGTTCCTGCCGCCGCCCCGGCTGCGGGAGCCGCGGGGGACCTTCTTCGTCGGCGTCGCTGCTGCTGGGAGGCGGCCCTCCAAAGCCCAGAGCTGAACGACCAATTCTGGGCCGTCCGGCAGGCTGGGGATGCCGTTCGTGCCCAGGGACTACGAGCCGCCACCTAAAGCCACCGAGACCAAATTGCCGGCCAATTGTGTCCAATAAAGTCTCTCTCTCTTTTTTCCGAAAGATTTCTCTCTTTCTTTACATTTCTCTGTCTTTTTCTTTCACTTTCTCTGCTTGTTCTCTCACCAATCAGAGTTATTGCATCTCCTACCAAACATATCGGTGCGTGTGTTCTCAGAGCGAAGCCGAAGAGAAAGGTGATAAAGAAGAGAAAAAAGAGAGAGGGTGCCTGGTTATAATGATGATAATTTTTTTCATCTATGACACACAAAAAACCTCTACTGTAACAACTCTACTACAAAATTCCTTTGACAACAGTTTGAAGAAAACTACAATCTGCTTGCTGTGACATTCATTAGCAATTAGGTAGTCCTCAGACCAAGCATAAGGTTTGGCTCAAGTAACCCAGCATTTCTTATAACTTCTTGCCACAATGCAATGAAACATGCTGAAATTATCAAACTCTGTGTATCAGGATAACTGCCATGTTATGCACAAGCATATCTGCTTGCTCCTCATACTTACCACCATCCCGTGAAACTGACAGCACCCCTTCTGATGCTACGTATTCATCGGGACTGGATTCAGAGTCGGCTTCGTAGCCAAGTTCCTCGTCAGCCGTAGGTGCAAGAGAAGCCATTTCAGGTTCCTTTCGAAGCAAGGTAGCACGTGAAACCAGGCTGCTTTCCACCTTTGCGGAAAGAACGACTCATATTTAAAGTCAGAAGCTTGCTGCACGGTGTAGGAATAAGATGAAATTTCATTAATAAACTATGAGTACGAGACATGGTGCGATAGATTCAGTAGTAGTGACACTTCACACTGCAGATACTCGGGTGCAAAAAGAGTTTGCTTTCTTCAACTGGACTCTGGGATAGCACCACACAGGGATTGACCCATATTAACTTTCCCAATCATACAAATGTGCTTTCGTTCACAAGAATGCATCCACAAACAACATGGGCCTCAGGATTGATGTTCCATTTCTGATATTTAGTTAACTAGCACAGCGTAAAATTATAATGAATGCCATTTTCTTTGTAGTTTCTCGAGCTCCTGGAGTGCTTAAGACACTACCTTAAGACACTACCCATACAGGAACCTAAGACACGTGTCTCACCAATTCGTGCCTGTTAATGCATAGGAGTGGCTAGGAATCAAGCTAATAACTTCACTTATGACAACAGAACACTACTGTTACTGTCTTTGGATCGGTCCTTAAGCAATAGGTTAGACAAAGCTAGACAGTAAAACAATGGATGGGCAATGCATTAATTGAGGCAGCTCCACCTTTGAGCGGCTTGAAAGAGTGGGCACCCGCGTCCAGTGCACGAGGTTTCCCAGCAGGGCATCGAGAAGGCAGCGCCACTCGGCCGCTGTGCGGTTCACGCTGGGACAGCCGTGAAGACGGTTGCGCAGCTCTCGCACTAGCTCCTTACGTTGCAGGCACTGAAAAACAATGGCAGATCAATTTAATTCCAAGACCTCACTCCTATAGGTTCCAATGTCAATGACAAGCCTGGTGACAAAAGCTTCCATCACATTTATTATTGAGCAAGAAGTGGTAAGCTAAAATAGCCTCGCATAAGTTGATGCTATATGCATGTGACACCACATGTCTACAGGGTTTGTGACATCCATTCTTTTTTTGGCTTTGCACTGATACCTTCAGAATCAGAATCAGTTTATTTATACTATTAAACGGTGATAAATGCATATGTATTATTTTCTTGACATTACGTCTTGCGTTTAATCATTCTATTCTGATGATGATGATGATTCGTGGTTTTTAATGGCACAAGGGCCAATTGATGACAAAAGAGCACCATTTCGATTGACTAGAGATATGAACAATGATATGATGCGTGGCTGTAAAGGGACCTTAAATTTCCTCGCGCTAACGCGGTTTAAAACAATTAAGTAATAAAATCATGACACTGGCGTGAGATATGTTTTGTGAAAGTGGATGGCAAAATGTCATGATAATAAACCATGATGGAGATGTAGTTACCGCAGCCACGACCACGGTACAGAGGGCGCGCAACAGATGACCTCAAAATATCGGGTGAAAGCTACGAACATCTTTTAAAAACGTGAAAAGTGTTTGCAGTTTAAAAAGTGGATCCCTACCAATGAGCATCCCAGGGTGTAGTGGGAGCTGCTGTCAATAGGGCAGTAAAAAGTGCTTTTTTCTTAGAGCATCTAGCTCATTGCACTGGACGAGAATGTGGAGAATTGTAAGTGGTGGATTGCTGGTAGATAGAAGATATGAATGTGTGGAGTGTGTATGTCCTGTTCTAAGCCTTCTTAGTGTTACTTCTGTGTGTCTTGATTTTGATAGTAACGGCCAATTACCTAGTTGTGGCTTAATAGCATGGAGTTTATTGTCTGTGTGTCTATTCCACAAGCTCTGCCAATACCCACTGAGCTTTTGTTTTAAAAGCGGTTTCAAGTCAAGTGCAGGGATTGATATTGATGCATTGAAAATAGTGTCATTGGCGGAAGCAGCCAGCTTGTCGGCCAAAACGTTCCCTTGTATCTCACGGTGCCCTGGCACCCAACAGACAACGACATGCTGTTTTGATGTGTACAGTGTGCGCAGAAGTGAGTAGAGTGACACCAGCACGGGGTTCTTGTGTTTTTTTTTAGTAGTTTTCATGGCTTTTACCACACTTAGGAAATCTGTGTATATTACCACCTTTTGTAATTTTATCTGATGTGTTTTATGACCGCCAGTATTGCGTAAGCTTCTCCTGTGAAAATGCTTGCATCAGGATGAAGAACGCCGGCCTCAGAAAAGGATTGGCCTACCGCTGCATATGACACAGAAGTGTTGGACTTTGAGGCATCGGTAAAGAACTTAGCGTATGTGTATTTATGCTGTAGTTCTCAATTATTTCGATCTGAATGTACTGTTTGAACATGGCCAACAGTTAAAAATTAAAGACAATAACATTAAAGGCAATAACATTGCCAACTACTAACAAACTTTTCGTTGATGGTTTGTTGAAAAAAAATGTGATGTTGACGAACATTTGTCAATACAGCCGAACACTGATATATCGAACTCAAAGAGGATTGTGAATTAGTTCGATATATCAAAAATTCAGTATAAAAAATACAGGCCCGAAGAGCTTACCTGTAGCAGACTATTACCTACAATAGGCGCATTCAAGAATGACAACTAATTCCGCACACACGCCCCAACAAAAGGTTTTATTTGCCTGAGAAAAAAAATCCTAATCTTGGCCTGCTTTTTTGTTTTCTAAATAAAGTTGAAGACGCTGGCCTCGATCTTATCAAGGCTGTTCAGTTGTGACAGCCCTGTTCCCTCCATGTCGCCAATACAACGGCGAATGGAGGCCGAACGCTGCCACCACTTCTGCGGTGGACTTGGCGCGTGTAGTCAGCGCTTTGTCCAGACAGTCCTTCTCATCACTTGAGCTCTCAATCTGGGCATCCTGGGTCCTAGCGACCGCAGCTACTATGTCCTCGTCAGCGAGGCTCGCAACGACCTCAACATTGCAGTCCACTTCCATGAAATTGTTCGCAGACACTTCGTGCGGAACAGCTGTCGAGAAGAGGGACGACAACTCGCGAAACGCGTCATCTAAGCACTCGTCTACGTCGTCTTCAACAGTTTCCGCAAGTTCAGCGGTCACACAACAGGCTCCCAACGTGTGCTGCTCCGCCACATTTGCCTTGTTCTTCAACAATGTACTCGAAGCGCTCCTTGGTATCCTGAAGTCCGCGACAGTCAAACATTTCTCGCTAGCCCCAACACACTGATCAGCCTTCAATGTCGTCGCAATGTCAACGGACTTGAGCTTCTTGACACTGGCCATAGCTACACGAGAAGCCGACAATTCAAGGAGTCAGCAGCGGCTTCGCACACCACGCATGCAAAAAAAGAATGCTGCACATGCGGTAGTGCGTAGACAACGTGACAACAGACTCCACCAACAAAGCGCTCGCGAGGCTATGGTTATTGGCAAGGGCAACAGCAAAAGGCACGAGCTGTGGTTGGCTGATCAAAACTCGCAAGACAGTAACAAAAAATAAAAAAAGACACGAAAAGAGTAGGTCGTCGGCTCCTTAGTTCATGCTCTCGAAGCAGACAAGTACGCGAAGAAAGCATGAGAGAAACGAAAAAAAAAAAAAAGACATTCCACAAGTTATAGGCCGTACAATCTGAGCCCTCTCCCCCTTATCTTTTTTCAGGTGTTTGGGGTTTGGACGGAGGCGGGAGGCCGGGCGGGGGTCGCCGGGCACTGCGAGTGCCAAATCGCACTTCCAACTCGCGTGCGAGCCATGCTACCATGGAGATCGCAGACGAGGGGGGGGGAGGGGGGATTGCCGAAGTGCACCTTCCAGCTCCTACGGTGTTCGATATACCCGAAGGCGGGTAAAAATACCGTTCAGTATAAACGTGCAAATTTTTATACTTTTAAAAAGGAATTTCAAGGGGATAACTTGCGAGCTCAATATACCAAAAATTCGATATATGTGGGTTCGATATATCCGTGTTCGACTGTAGTTGGTGCTTGTGTAGCCTTTCTTGCTCCGTGCCTGTCAAAGCAGGTGCTTTTCCACTCACGTTGTGCACCAACAAGCCTAAGCTGCTTTTCTCAAAGGGAAAACAACGACTTGGCTTAGATTGATAAAGAGCACTCTGAAAAATCTAGTACCACAAGCTTCATTGTCATAAGTTCATTTTTAGTGAACAAAATCAAGGTTAAAATTCATTTTTAAATTTCGCGCTGAAAACTTCGCGCATGATGTAACGAATTGCAAAACGTATTTTTCGCATTTTCACGACACTGGCCGAATGAAATTTTTTGAAACTTCGTATGCTAGGTCTGCAGTACCCGCAGATGACAATGTATTTCATTTTCATCGAGTAGAAGCTGTGCAGGACCCAGTAAACATCTTCAAAGTTTACTACCTGACGGTATTTGATGTAGAATTCTCACAATAGAGGCCCCCCCCCACCCCGCATTCTCTTCTCACGCATTTTCTCGCTTACCAAGCATCATGTCCCGATAAGAGTAGTGTTTTCTGGATTATAGTTTACTAATAAGTGAAAACTCATTTTGCTCTTCAGTGTCCCATAAACATGCAGCAACATTCTCAACAAATAAGATACAGGCATACAACTAACCTCAGACTGGTACCAAAGGCGCACCGGGCACAACTGAAGAAGCAGCGCGAGCATGGTTTCCAGCGCTGGAAACACCTTCCGGCTGCACGGACCAGGCTGCACCGTCTCGTCGGCGAGCCAGAGCAGGAACCGGTACGCTTCCCCGCAGCAGTTTCCCATCCTCAGATGCGATCGCACTGCACTACACTGCGCCACATGTCGGCAGGAGAGCCAGAGCTCGGCGAGCGTCGACAGTTCTGCCTCCCGGTCGGAAGCAGAGTCTGAGTCTAAGCCCTCCTCGGTGGCAGACTCGTTGAAAGACTCGACGGACTGCATCGTCATGAGAGGTCTCACCTTTCGCATGAACTCCTTCGTTACGGTAGCCAAAAACTGCGTGAACGCCAAGAGTGCGTTAGAATCCTCATCATTGCTAGACTGCATCAGGCTGTTTTCAGTGCTGTGACTGTCTTCAGCCTTTTCTTCATCCATCCTGATGCTGCTCACATAGGCGAGGATGAGGGTTTCAATCAGAACCAAGGCAGCATGCCTGTACACGGGGGCGACTGAAGGGGAGAGGAGTCGGTACAAAAGTGTTGTCTGCACACTTCTGGCTGGGAAGACCATGGAGGCGTCGGCTCCTAACAGCGAAAAAGCGGATACTGAAAACCACAATGGATTCAATTCTGGTTCTGCATTTGTTGCATTGGCAAAGTTGTACTCTAGGAAACAAGGCAAGGCCACTTGGGTGCAAATCAGGTCACGAAACGGCGGCCGTGCCACCTTTACTATGCCCAGCAAGTGCCGGCCAATGAGGGTCTGTGTTTCTGCATCTCCACGACTGAGCAGCGCAGAATATGTCCCACAAGTGCCATCTCCCCTGTCCAGCCGGTCGCGGCAGCTGAAACACACCTGCAAGAAGAGGCCCATCTGCACACAAAGGCACTTTTGGAGCAGATGCAAAATCTGGCCTTTCTCTTCCGTGGGCTGTGAGCTAAAGTCCCGAAGAAGCGGCACGAAAACCTCATCGAGTGCCATGCAGCAGCAGACACCGCAGCGTAACAAGGCCTGCGCAGACAGGAACGGGGCATTGAGAAGGACGGTGCACAAGGACGCAATGCAACATCCTGACAACGGTTCCAACATGCTGTGCCTGAGCCGAGTTCCCAAAAGCATGTCGTGATGATGAAATGCAACACCCAGTCTCCGCGCAGTCTTGGCACGCTTCAGCGACAGGACAATTTCAGCGATAAGCCCTGCAACGAGGGTGCAGGACGAACGATTGGTGGCGCGCATCGTCGCTTGCAAGCTGCCATGAGAGCAGAGCCTGTGCACAGCTTCCACAACCCAGTTCAAGCTGCCCTCTGAAGGGGGAAAGCTACGAACCGCGTCACGGACGAATATCAGCGCGGCACACATGCTTTCCACCATAGACTCAGAGTCTCCAGCATTCAATGCAGGCTGGCAGGAGTCGAGAAGTGTCAACAGGGTGCGGTACTTGCGGATGGACTGATGTGAGTAGCCACAGCCAGCATGTAGAAGCTGTGATGCTGCCGTGACAATGAGGCGCAAGACTTTGCGTTGAAGCGACTGGGAACTGGGCTGCCCAAGCAGCTGCTTCAGCTGGGAGCCAGCTGGCACTGAATAAGAAAGGCTGCTGAAGATCTCCAGGGCACCAGGGAGACAAAGGCCCGATATGGATGTCGCAATAGCCTGCCAGCGATCGCCCTTGCGATCGGCCCCTCGACAAGACTGCATCAAAAGTGTGACGAGACAGTTAAGCAGGAACGATGGAGCAACGCACGCACCCATAACTGCAGCTTCCTCGTCCGTGAGCGTATCTTCCATAGGGGCGCTCCTACATATGTTCAGGCGATCCTCCCACCCTTCACTGGCAGATTCCAACGGATCTTTGTTCGAAAGGAAGAGGGCCGTGGACGTATGCAGCACAGGTGAAGGCACTTCCATGTGGTCCGAATCCGTCGAGGCCGAGCTGTCTGATGTGGAGTCCACGCAGGGCTTCTGTCGGCAGCGGCGTTGTTTTAGGCTGGCCTTGGCTGGGCTTGTCGTGACGAGAGAGCAGGCCATAAGGTCCCTCTCTTCAAACTCCCACTCAAAGGTTCCTTAAGGGGAAAAAAAAGTACAAGCATTTATGACCGAAAATCATGCACTCATTGCTCTGCTTGAACTATGAAAAACTTCAAGGAGAGTGAAATGCAACTTTTCCAACGTGACCTTAAAAGCTTGCAAGAAAGGTTTGTAGGCAACTCAATATTTTATATGAGAGTAAAAGAAAATATTCATATAATAACAGTGAATAGCAAATGCTTTCTTTCATTCAACCAATGCTAGCCAAATTAGCCAATGTTGGTAAACAAGTAAATATGATAGCTCATCAAGAAAGGCTCAAAACAAGTTGAATTCAGTCAAAAATTATTATTACATCATAGCAATCATCATAAGCAGAAACAAAAAGTGAATAATACGGGCAAGGAAGACAAGGCAAAAACAATTATTAGAAAATAAAAAGTGAATTTCGTTTACAAGAGCTGACACCCATATTTTAGAGACAGTTTACAATCAACCAATCAGCTACAGCCCTCTCAGCCATTCAGGTTAACAGAACTATGGCTCATTTTTTACAATTTTTATATTGAAAAATGAAAATATTTAAGCACAGCTCTCTAATAAAACAGCAGCACAGCGAATGCTCATAGACAGTACCATTCACTGTAGAATAAAATGGGCACCACTTCAGCTTGAGGTGAGCAATTAGCAAGAAGAGCGAAATTACTAGCTATGACTAAGCAAGGGCAATAATTACCATTTGGGGTGATCAAGAATGGTTGCAAAGACCCATCAAGTGTTACTGAGCTAGGACAATATTTATCAATTTGGGTGATCGAGAATTATTGCAAAGACCCAAGAGGTATAAAATTAGAAACACACCTTTCTTTATTTCATGCTCATAGCTTTAGCGCAGTAGGTTGCTTACATTCTTCAAAGATTTCAAACATGACAATATTTCTCAGAGAGTGGCTTTCAAATTCAAACATGACCCAATTTTTAAACCAGCTCAGTAAATCATCGTGAACCCGAAATCTCAACCATGACATACCGTAGAGCTTTGATATGCAAAATACTGATTCAGAAAAAAAAAACTGCACATAAAACAACATAAGCTAAAACTTAAATTTTCATTCCTGTTGATCGAATAAGAGTGCATACAAGGAACCCTGGATATATAAAAAAAAAATTTTCTACCCTATTGTCAACTTCATTAAAACAAAATTAGACTTTCATGAAACGAATAGCTGAACAGTACCTGGGGACCATGGCTCTTCCAGGTTGGAGAAGAAAGACAAGAGCGATATTGCAACCCTTGACAATTCCTTGCAACAGGGTAGTGACTGCAGAGGGGAAAAAAAACATGGCTTAGTTTAATTTATTTCAGTTAATTTCCAACGAGCATGTTCATATACATGTTCGGGGCACATTCTTTTCAGGTGCGAATTCCGACGCACTGCCTACGAATGTGTCACACACACACAGTGTAATTCCAAGGCACTGAATATCGGATTCCAAGAAAAAAAAAATGAAGTAATGGATTGTTGTGTGTTGTTTCAGTAATCAATCATCACAATCATGAAATTATCTACTTAACCATTCTGGAGTCAATTAATTTCCATTTTTACATGAAAAGAACCAAATCATAGGCTCCAATTCTATGCACATTTAGTTTTTGGTTGTATTATAGTTCTGAGAAAGAAAAAGTAGCAGTACTTCCGACATTGTTTATGCAATGCAGCAAATCAAAGAGCTCCACAAGCATTGTGGTAACTTCACCAAAGTGATCCGCAACAGTCACACACAGAACACCGACGTTAAGTCAAAACATTGATTATGTAGAAGGCTCAATTAATTTAGTAAGCAATGTATATTGTTCTCTTTTTGTCACAAGTTGACCAGACTAAAATAAACAAGTTCCCGTTTTCCTTGTAACACAGCAAATCCAGTCATCCATCTACACCAAGGAAAGCTGTCTTCTACAGAGGAGCAAAAAACCGGGCATCTTCATTACGATTACATATAGAAGTCAGCGCAAGGTACACACATGAAGAATGAAAACAATGGCTATTCGAACATTCTGTTACTTCCAAATACTAAGACACTCAAGTGGAGGCTGTTACAATAGTCAAGCTTTGGAAAAGCCCACAGCATTCGGGTTTTCATATACAAGGACTCTGTTAAGGCAGTAGTGCTTCATAAAATTTAACGAACAACATACTTTGAGAGTATCGATCATTCTTTCACAAAGTATATTCCGCTCGTCACCATTCGCCATTTCCACATAAAATTGCAACATTATATTTCTTTACATAGTTCTGAAGTCACTGCTTTTAGGCCCCTCTGCGATATTCACCACTGTGTCTTCAAATGATTAAAACATTAGCCTGATGCTCTTTGGCCAGAGTTGACTCCTGCACCATTAATAGCCGTATTCGTCATGACTTTCATAAGTTTCCTTGCCCTTCATTGGCATTCATTACATGACTGGGAATTTTTTTTGAGGAAAATACAGTACTTGCACGTTTTATTTTCTTTACACCAAATTATTACTTGCTATTAGAATAAGGTCTTAGAGCTTGAACAAGAAATACACAGAACAAAGGAATATAAACCCCGCAGGCATTTCCTATGATTTGTTAACTGCCCTTATTTGTGTGCTCCAAGTTTTATTTCAAGACATCATATCGACTAGCTCACCTATTTGCCCTGTTTCGCTAGCTATTTCAGTGCCACGCCTATTACCCTGCTTTCTTTATCGTGCCCTCCCCCTTCCCCCGGGCAAGAAGCTGCCAGTTCGTTGTTTCATGAGCAATAATGCCCTGAAAGAGCATGCCTCGTTAATCGACTAGCTCACCTATTTGTCCTGTTTCATTAGCCATTTTAGTGCCATGCCTGTCACCTTGCTTTCTTCATCCTGCCTCTTCCCCCCCCCCCAGGCAAGAAACTACCAGTTCCTTGTTTCATGAGCAATAATGCCCTGAAAGTGCATGCCTCGTTAATGTCATTACCTGGGAGCCAATGCGAACCAGGGCCCACAGGAGCTTCCAGCCTCGTCCCTCGAGCATGAACTCGCGGCACGGTGCGGGGTCATCGCCGGTGCAGGCTTCGTGCACTTCAAGCATGAGCTGGTGGGCCAGTACATTGCCTGCAGTGAGCCACTCCCTGGGGAAGACACGGGATATGACGTACTGAATGCTATAAGAAAACTATCAGATCAATTGTTTGGTTGATTGATTTATAGTACACCTTTGCATGGCTGTGTTTTGCATTTCCAGCTATTTTGTTCGTAGTACGTGGACGCTAAAGCATCATTACTTTAATCTAAAGTGAATACAAGCACTAGTAGATAAAAAAGTAAGCTGAACAGTACGGGCTGATTGATGACTAAACAGATTTCGAGTCAATGCTTCTAAATATGACATGCACTACCACGTTGCCCTATGTACTATCAGTGTAAAATAAAAGCCGAACAGCGGCAAGCCTTTGCGATGGCATAGTGCACGCCGTCCGCTTATCACCACGGACAAGCACACATATATGTGCAGAGCTGCCGAACAGGATGCGCACGCCTGTCAATAGTGATAATTGGACGGCACGCACTACACTATCACGAAGGCTTGCCGCTGTTCAGTTCCCATTAGACTGTGATAGTACAGGTCTTTTTGCATGCATTACCGTTTAATACTAAATTTCATAAATAGCGTACGTACATATGAGTTCCACCTATGTTAATGTTCTCCTCATTTGAAGTGTAGAACATGGAGCACTGACGCCGCACAGCAAAGCTCTTTTGCTAGCAATTGATGAATAATATCCTCATTTCTGCAATAACTTTATCATGGCTGCAGTATCTGAAACTACATAAATAAGTAAACGGAACACACACACACACACACTCGTGTGTGTGTGTGTGTGTGTGTGTGTGTGTGTGTGTGTGTGTGTGTGTGTGTGTGTGTGGTGTGTGTGTGTGTGTGTGTGTGGGTGTGTGTGTGTGTGTGTGTGTGTGTGTGTGTGTGTGTGTGTGTGTGTGTGTGTGTGTGTGTGGTGTGTGTGTGTGTGTGTGTGTGTGTGTGTGTGTGTGTGTGTGTGTGTGTGTGTGTGTGTGTGTGTGTGTGTGTGTGTGTGTGTGTGTGTGTGTGTGTGTGTGTGTGTGTGTGTGTGTGTGTGTGTGTGTGTGTGTGTGTGTGTGTGTGTGTGTGTGTGTGTGTGTGTGTGTGTGTGTGTGTGTGTGTGTGTGTGTGTGTGTGTGTGTGTGTGTGTGTGGTGTGTGTGTGTGTGTGTGTGTGTGTGTGTGTGTGTGTGTGTGTGTGTGTGTGTGTGTGTGTGGTGTGTGTGTGTGTGTGTGTGTGTGTGTGTGTGTGTGTGTGTGTGTGTGTGTGTGTGTGTGTGTGTAACAGACAATAATGCCAAGGAAAGTACAGGGGAGGTTGACCAAATTGCAACGTAAATGTGAAGAAAAAAAAAAGAAAAGTGGGAGAAAGATAACTTGCCGTGGGCAGGAACCAAATTTGCGACCTTCGAATAACGCGATGGTAGGTCGCAGGTTCGGTTCTTGCACACGGCAAGTTATCTTTTCACCCACTTTTCTTTCTTCACATTTACCTTACAATTCGGTCTAATAACCTCCCCTTATACTTTCCTTGGCATTATTGTCTGTTAGATTTCATTAATATTGTGTCAAAACATGGAAAAACGAGCCCTTAAGTATACACTTCTTTCCCTTGTATATATACATATAAATTAATGAAATATGCAAGGTGTTGAACTGATTAAAGGCTCAATGTCAACTGTTCTCTTTTGCTTTCACTGGTCACAACTGGTAAAAGTACATACCCTATACAAATATACATGCACCCCTGAATGGAATATGGAAAACATATTTATGCTTCATACCAACATCGCTACACAATAACACATACATGCCAGTACATTACATAGGTTGTAGTTGGGCAACAATCACTTACGTGAGTTGCACGTGGCTTGGCACATCCTGGTACTCAACAATTAACTTAACCAGAAAAATGTCGAGCAGCTGGCTTTGTAACTGTAATGTGCACATGAATTAGAAAGATGAGATAACCAAGGTAAATGTCACATGACTGACAAATAATGCACTTATCCACAACTTTTTAAATATGAGCAAAGCTAAAGCTATTGATATCAAGACAAAATACAGTTGAAGCTTCTCCAAGCTTACAAATGTTGTTCAGCTGGTGCATTTGTGAGTTCAAACTTGCCACTCGTGTTTAAATGCTTCCACAGTTACAAGTTTTTTCCGGATACTGATGATAGTGTGTCTGCATGTTGAAAAATTAATTTCATGAACACTTTGGCAAAGGGATTCACACAAAAAATAAGTACTGTGCAGCGTGTAATGCCACGCTAAGCGTCAAAGGTGGCATGAGACAGACTAATTAATCCACAGTAACAGTGTAGGTAAACTTCAGTGAATTACCTGAAAAGACCCCACACTAGATACAATTTTTTGTCGTAGTAGGGCATGTCCTTTGTGTTGCAGGTTCTTTTGCTGTATTTCAAAGTGAAAAGTTCGGCTAGTTGAAAGGTGAAGTGTGAGATTTTCTAGCACTAGAAGAAAAAAAAAAACTCCAAGCAAGCTATATTGGACATGTGTCTTAGCTAAAGAGAAGCATATCATGCATACCTTTGTCATTTAGCAAGATAACAAAATTAAACTCTGGTGGCCTGCAAATTCATAAAATGGCCACAGAGCTAGGATATTTTTAGCAAGAACAACTGTGTGTATTAAATGTAGTGATGTAAAGGCACATATATTCTAGGGCTCTAAGGATGTCATTAAGCTGCCTCGCGAAAACGTTAATCAGCACGCAAAGGGGCAACTTTAGCTTTCAAGTCAAAATTTTGGTTAGGAATGAAGTCATTGTCAGATAGATGGTGCACACACACAAATGTGACATAAAGAACAATTGTTTTTCAGCATGAAGGCTAACACAGATGACGATAATGATTACACAAGGAACAATTAATTTTGAAAACAATAGCACAGTGATTATGGCAGTGAGTAATTGACATACACGGGAGCAGTAATGTGAGATAAAATGAAGCACTGATCTTTAGTAACAACAGCACATACGTTTCCCTGGCAACAGTTCCAAAATTGCGTTCTTCCGTGTACCACCATTCTCTCCCAGTGGTAAACTCATTGAACAGTAATGCTTTCAAATAATGTGAAGAAAGTATTGCAACAAGCACACAGGCCTATGTGAAAGACTGGATTAGTTTATACACGTGCACGTTTTAATTTCAACTTGTTAGAGCAGCTGTTTAATGAAACAGTTGCAATGCTACATTTGCACAATCTGTGGGGGCATTCATTTACAGTAAGTTGGTACAACATTCAGGAGCAATCAATAATTATCTGCTATTAATTTTGCACACCCACATATAAATATATACATGGGTGTGTACAAGAGGATAACTATTTCAAGTCATGGAAGTATATATTAAACCCTTAAGGTTAAATGCACTGCTATAAAAATAGACCACATATTATGGACTTAGTAGCATGAGTAATGTTCACAAGAAAAAAGCTTTGCAGAGTGTATGCATGATGAACGACTCAAAACATTGTGCACGACTGATATATAATAATGCGCATCATTACACACATGGTGTTTCACGTAGCTGCAAGTTCAATTTGTTTGGAGTGATGTATCATGTGAAACACCATATTAACAAAGAAACTATATCCTGCAGCAATGTGTTCGTGGTTTGTAGATGCATGTACGTGCATGCATGCAGATAACTTGAGTAATAGCTGCAAGTAATTATTGTCACTCGTACTTGTGGTTTCTCATGTAGTGAACGTGAATTTGTGCGGTGAATACAGCTATGCATATCACTATATAGTGAAATGTAATGTAACAGCTAGAGCCTCAAGTAGTGAGTAAAATACTCCAGTGAATGACTCATACATGCAACCACTGCAGAAAAACAGAATTCTGCTGGGATCTGCCAGTGGAATTCCAATATATATGTCAATACATACGTTCGTTAAGTGAATTTCTAAGGAGCACGGTTGAAAGAATTACAGCTGCTTTCCCAGTTAAAATTCTGTGTGAATGCTGTTTGATTGAAAGCTGCGGTCGCAATCACAGCCGCGGGAACTAGTAGTTATGTATACAGTGCAGTTGTATGCTGTACGCGTACTTCTTAATCTGTGAGTGGGTTTTCTAAAGTAGAGACATGTCTTCGGAACTCTCACAAAACCGTGTAGGTGTAAACAGCGAGCAATGTTAGCAAGTACGGCGTTACCCTTCATATGGCGCAACAATGCACGCACCTTTGACGTAATCGCGACACAGCGAGTGTTTTTCAGCGGCTTTCCGCCGGCACTGCAATCAAACAACGCAGCGCGCGGGCAAGTGTGCCTGCGGCGCTTCTGCATAGCAAATGCAATTAGTGGGATGCGTTTACCTCTCGGCTCCGGCTGGGCGCTGCGATGAATCTGTGCCACGCCTCTCTCAGCTCTCGGCTCGCTTTCCTCTCCTGCATTTCGCTCATCGTCTTCGTTTCTGGACATGCCACTGCGCACAGAGCACAGCCACTTCACAGTGCGGGAGAAAACAAACGTGCCGTGCGGCCACCGCTCCACAGGTGGTCGATCCGTTTTCACGCATCAAATCGCGCCTATCACGGCGATGCGCACGTGCAGGCACATGCAAACTCAGTCGCGTGTTGTTGGTTTAAACCTTATCGCCCAACAGCTCGATGACGCATTGTCGCGTGAGGTTTACCGCGCAGGTTACACTATTAGCACCATTAGTTTAGCCTTCCACAGCTCTGTTGTCATGTCAAAGTGCTCCCACGGAAACCAACAGCAGAACAGAAACTAGTTCTCAAGACCCTGCTGCGCACCGCAGCAGCAGCTTCCGGCCGGCTTCGAAGAAGCATGCGAGTTGGTGTATCCTCCGGCGCCTGTTTCAAGTGGCGATCGAAGCCTTCCGATATGTAGCGAGCGTCACCAGTGTCCTCCAGGCGTCGCCGTAGGGACCCAATCATCAAGCGCGCGATAAAGCGTATGCGGAGATAAGGGTGGGCGTGCACCAGCATGAGTAATTGCGTAACTTACCTCGATTATGACCGCTCGGTACCCTATTTGTGGTTGAGTGTCACAATAAGGGCAGTTGCAAGCAGCGATGGCCGAGAGTTCGTCTCTTTAGGGGTCGTTGTCGCGCAGTCACGAAGCACAAATTTTGCCGCTAAAACCCTAAAACAAGTTAGGAGGGGTTCTGACAAGCAGCCGACAACACACGTGACACAGATACTTTAGCAGGTCGAATGTTTGTATGTTGCAGCGTGACGGGCACTCAGTAATTGCGCAGCTAACGGTACACACTCGGGAAAACAAGGCGAAATCAACCGCTGCGTAGGCAGCCCAGAAAAATAGGGCCAGCTGTTCCAAATTTAAAGTTGTAAAGCCAACACGGAGCAAAAACACGAACTCTGGGCTATGCTAGATGATGGACAACCTAGGGAGTAAAAATGGCAAACCCAACGCCATCTTTAGTTTTTTTGCAAACGTTTGAAGTGCCGCAGCCAAGCTATCGCGGAAAAATTACCGGAACTCTTGCCGTTCATCTTTGTTCGCGCGATAAAGCTGCGCAGTGAGTGACCTAACTTGAAGTGTTTGATATACATTTTAGCTGACATTAGTAAAGACCATTTGCAGGACATTTCCCACACCACTTCACTTATGATGCGGTAACTACGTTTTCTTTAGACGCCCCAATTGCTCCTCCATGATTGCCCCCCAGGATCTGAAACACAGCTTCACAGTGTGGATGGGGCGCTAGTGCGTTGGCCCTGCGTGGTCTGGACACACAGGCGCAATGTGATGGCCGTGCGGTGGCCCAAAGCTTGTAAAAGATCCAAGCTCACACACTCTAAATAAAGTTTTTTTTTTTCCTTCCACCCTTCCTACGGCGCCTGTCACAGCATGCACATACTATAAAATCTAGCTCAAATGGAAACAAATGATACACATACACTCTACAGTGTTGTGCACTACAGACATTGGCAATTGAGCATGCAGAAAATCACAACACACGTGCAAGTTTTCCCATTGCTTTATTTTGTACCCCACGGTCATGCAACAAAACATAGTCCCCACATGTAAATAAAACACTGCTCTGAAAGAACATGCATGCCACAATGCACCAACAATGTATTGCTGCTCTCTACCCCAGATATGTTGCAAGACATGTTCCCCTCCCCCCATTTCTTGCAACTACTACTTGGGAGGCACATCACACTGAAGACGGGCCAGAGGCGAGAAAGTAAAACTTGTTGGCAGTGAGACCCACACATGCCTATTCACCACACTCTCTCACATCTCACACTCCCTCTCACAACCAGCTGCACACTGCAAGTGCACATCTCGAAACTCCTTTGGCTCGCAGCAGCTTGTACATCAGTCTGTTGCTACGTGCTTGCGGGCAACACTTTTTTTTTTTAGTAAAACTCGCGAGTTAAAAAAGGGTTGCTGCGGACTAACAAGCGTCTGCCGCAGTTGCATTGATAGGGCTGGAGGGAAAATGGGGGTTGCAGGCCACACTCAAAGACGAGGCGGGCTCTCCCCACTGGGCTTGGCTGCCTTCGGTGCGGTACAAGCGGGCTATCACTCAAAAAGGGCTTTCATGTCCTTGAGTGACTGCTCAATGTGGTTGGCGAACCGAAGCGAGTCCTGCGATGTAAACAAAACTTTGGAATCAGTGTAAAACACGGGAAAAAGCTTCTACCAAACATTTATAAGTACTCTCATGCACCTAGGTTGCTTGGGGCCTTCGAGTATCCAAGTTATTTTCGTAAATGATGCAAAGAAGCGGCATCATAACAGATAAAATGTGATTTCAGTAAGCCTTGGACTGGCTCGTGTGCCATTAGTTATTAAAAGCAAACATTCATATGTGTGCACAAGCAATCTTCTTTCAAAAATATGGAGTGTCTGCCATATCTACTTGTGAGATAAGGTGCAGGATTTTGTTTTCCTTTCTCCTTTTACTTATCTATAAGCTATCTTTTTTTAACTTTTCTAAGCTTTATAAGCCTACACAAAAGCGGCCCCCAGTTCGTTTGGCTTAACTCCAATTCATATATGTATTCCAGTAGCAAGTATAACATTATCCTTGAAAAAACAGGCGAATGTTGGCATTTTGCAGTAAAAATGAGAGTACGATAAGAACACTTTTGAGAATGAAGCATAAGAGTTGGGGAAAGCAGCATGCTGGAACACGAAGGCATGAATGCCACCTCTATCAGAAACGAAGAACAGCCGTCAGCAGCTGTAAATGATAGTCACGGCAGCTGCTCCCGGTTCACCATATTTCACTGATGCAGCACTAGAAAAGTTGCTATGACATAAAATACTGATCAATAAAAAACTAATTATTACGAGATATTGCAAATCTTCTAGTAGATTTCTGGCAAACGAACTTGATATTCCACTGCCAGACAGTGAAGGACCAGTGGCAGGTGTTAAGCTTATCAAGGAACATGAGCCCATAATAACTACTGAAACAAATGATTTAACACTTCTAATTGCCCTATTCATTTGGTGACTGTAAGCAAAACCATTTTAAAAAATCAGTTCAATGTATTTCAATTCAATTAATTTTAAACCTGTGGGGATCTGAGGCGCACCCGCGACCATTTTGCGGGCATTTCGCCGCACGGCCACACCCTTTTGCTTTTTCTGCTCTGATAACGACGCGTGGCGATAGATGGGGCCACGTGTGCCGTGCGCCGAGCGCCGAGCGAGCTGTCTTTTCCGTGGTCGGCGCCGGGTAAGCACGTGTTTTCCTTCATCCGCGTCCCCTTTGGAAATCGCCGGACTGCCTGGGGTGGCCTGTGGCACCTCGGCAGGCATGTTTACTTGAGTGCTAGCTTCGGTATCGTACACTAAGCCCACAGCGGTGCCTAGTGCTTGAAGTGGTCGTACCACACCGAGCCGCACTTACCGTAGGCCTACGCGTACGGGGTTTGCCCTAACACTCGCGACCAGGCCCAGTGGCCATCGTGAGAGTGCGCAGCATAGCCGCGAGGGACCGTTTCCCGACCGGCGTGTCAAACCTCGCCATTGCGAGCTGCGACGTGCTCGCTGTTGCCCCTTATGGTGCATTCAGACGACGGACCGAATCCGGATGTGGCGGGACGGACGGCGCGTCACGGGACCTCAGATCAGCTATTCCCCTCGTCCGCGCGGCTTGTGGACGGATGACCCCAATCTGTTTCTCACATTGGAATTCTGGCGGGAGAAAGCCGATACTTCAGCGGATTAGCTTGGGGTTTCTGGCAACCAGTACACTTTTCGTCTGCTCGCGGCATGTCTTCTATGGCTCACGGACAGCTGCATGACTGGTCGGCATCATCTACGCTTGTGCATGGCTTACTTAGTTTCTGGGGGCTTTGTTCTCAGGGGATTAACTACGCAGAAATCACTTTTGGTGGTTCGGGAAATGTCGCCGCCGTTGTTTTGACACGCGAGATTCTTAACTGTCATGGTGGGGAAATATTCTAACTTCTGCAAGCGGCAACGTGCCGCTTCTAAAAACGAATGGGAGACGCATTCAGAAGTTCTACAAGTGGGGAACAATGTAGTTGAAAGAACGTTCTGCCAGCAACTCCCTTTTCTACTGAAAGAATAACACTCTTCGTTCATTTGTCACAACGCGACAGACATCGCAGCCAAGCATCGCTTCTTGCGGGCATCTATGTTGAATACTCTCAAACCGGTCTGCTGCCAGCGGGCGCAGGTGAGCGCTGAATCTGCTGTCGAAGGTAATCCGGTTGTTTTCTCCTAGGACACCGTCCGTCGTGAGGATGCGCCTGCAGGCGGATCATCCGTAGAATAGCCGTCCACGTCCATGACAAATCCGGATTCGGTCCGTCGTCTGAATGCACCATTATTGTAAACGTCCGCGTGCAGGTGCCTTGGCTCTCCGCGTCCCGGGAGCGGACGTTGTACTATTGTTCGGGGTGCCGCCAAAGGCAATAAAGTGTTGTGTTTTGTATTTGAACACTGTCTGTTTTGCCGCGCCGCGCTAAACGCCTTATTAGTTGAGTGCGCGCGGAGCAGTGCGCTACACGCGAGTAGGTGGCGGAGTGGCGGCCCTGTGGCTCGCTAAGCGTGAACTCGCGGTGATCATTGGCTGCAGTTAGTAGCGGGGTCACCATAAACCATACAGTGACAAACTCCAAATGGTCAGCAGGAAATGCTTCTTGGTAGGGATCATGTAAACAATTTTGGAGATTGCATCTAAATGTAACTACTTTGTTTCCAAATGCAATCAAAATGCCGCTATATTCCAATCGGAATAGATCAGAATCCAGAAAAGATATCAAAGTGAGTACTACAGTGGGTATTACATGCTCACTCCTCTGGTAAGCTCAACTATTGTCACTGGTCCTGCACTGTCCGTCAGTGTAATACAGAGATCGTTTGCCAGAAATCCACACGAAAGCCTTGCAATATCTCACATTAATTAGTTTCTTATTGGTCCGGGTTTCATGTCATAACCACTTTTCTATTTCTACATCAGCGAAGAATGGCGATCCTGGAGCAACTGCCGTGATTGTAATTCACCGCTGCTCACAGCGTCTGCCTCAGATCGAGGTGGCATTCATGCCTTCGTGTTCCACCATGCTGCTTTCGCACTTGTGAAGGCAATCCTAAAAAGAAACGGCTTCTTCATCCACAAAGGCAATGTCAATGAGTGAGAAGTAATGCTTTATCCTCGATCATTCTTTACACCGCTTTGTGACATCACAGGTTTAAACAGCATGTGCTGATCAGGCCCAATTAATTTTTTAGAGGTAAAAGTGAACTTAGTGAAGGAACCACTGACTAAACTCCATACCATTTTAGAACTTCCATCAAGCTGCAGTAGTCCAAATACAAGAAAATACTATGATATGCACGACAGTAAGATGAACGAAATGCTGGGAAAGTTCGTAAAGATTTATTGGGACTATCAGCGCGACTAACACGGACAAAAACGAGAAGGGGACACACGGCACAGTGCTGCGTCGTAGTCTTCGTTCGTGTTGGTCGCGATGTACAATGAGGATATACACAGCATTGCACTGATGCACCGCCTGCAGCTTCAGGGTATTGTTCAAATTCCAAAAGAAACTGAACCTTGACCTCTGCTTTTTCTTCTGGTGATCATCATACTGCTCTGCAATCAATTTGTTCCTCTTTCCTGTCCCTTCAACCAACACAACAGTTTTCATTAGTTCAGTCAACGAATGCAGCTCCGTTCTAGACTTAGCGCTGCCCAAAGTAGTCTGCATATTCTTCTGGGATATCAATATTGCATGTTCACTCAGAACAATGCTTACAGTCTCTGGCGATGAGCGCTTGCTGGACACATGGAAGAAGAGGTGGTCTTCTCCAGCAATAAGGTATGAGACACCATAGCCATCGTCAGCCACGGGGCCAAAGCCACCGCCGGCCGAGATGAAGTTGGGAAACTTGCTCAGGTCGAGCAAGCTCGTCTGGTTGTGAGGTGTCTGGCTTGTGGACAGGCGCCAGGGCTCGCTGAGAACCTCACGGAGAAACGGAGAGTCCACCTCCAGGTACTTAGAGACCACGTACAGGCAGAAGAGGTGCCGATCGATGCCCTTGCCGCACATGGCATCTTGGTATCTGAAATCATAAAATGAACTTGCTTTCAAATGATGCTTGTTGGTGGCTGCATGTCAAACCGTGGTCAATAAATAAGTGAACTGATGAATTGACAGTGTCTTATTATAGTCAGGTGATAAACTTCCTCCAATGCTATGCTACTTCAAGACAGAAAACAGGTCATAAAAAAAAAAGAGAAGGAATCAATTTCTTTTGGTTCACTGAGATGGATCAAGTTGTAAAGTGAAAACTGCTTGTCAAGACGTCCCTAAACAGCTTTAAGTTTAAGCATTTGACGCCACAGCTTTTTTGGCGAATAAAATGGTCTCAACTTCAGTTTCGCACCCTCTTTGGTGTCGCTTGCAAGCGCTGCCGAGCTTGTCCCGCTTCTCCTGCAGCGTTGCACTCGGGTCCTGCATGGCCAGCACCCAGGCCCGAGACTCGCACGTCACCGGCCGCACCGTTTCCGTCCGGCCCTCTCGGAACAGTCGAGTCATCGACGCCTCGTACGTTAAGCTGAAGCGCCCGGCATCTCTGTAACAGGATGGAATATAGATCCAACTTTATAATTTCACATCCAATGTAACGATCCGTAAATTTAATTAGTGAGGTCGCTAGACACTGTATATTATAGGCACTGCAACAATATAACTAAAAGACAAAAGGACACACCAAACAGCAACAAAAAACGGTTTGGAAAATGAGGGAGTTGTATTGTTAAAATTACTTACCTAATAGAGGAAGAGGGTTTCAAAGACATGCTGTTTTGTTATTTAAGTCAGGATGGAAAAAAATTTGATTTTTAGCATTTCCCTGAGCTCATATCAAATATGAAGCTCAGTTTTTTTGTATACCATGTGGGGTCCTGACACTCCCTGTAAAGTTGTTTGTGCTGCGCGGCGCACGTGTCTCGCCCACAAGCCGCATTTCGAGTTACAACCACCGGGCGGTAGGTGGCGTTGTGATCGCGAGAGTTGACCACCACTATCGTCACCCTCATCATGCTGTAGCGCCGGCGGTGACCGCTTGCGGAAGGCAAGCCTTCATGGCGGGCAAGAGAGTTGAGCGAGTCTCTTCTGCGCATGGCAGTTGCCGCGAACGGTTGTCTC
The DNA here is from genome assembly GCA_013436015.1 of Rhipicephalus annulatus. NCBI lineage: Eukaryota > Metazoa > Arthropoda > Arachnida > Ixodida > Ixodidae > Rhipicephalus > Rhipicephalus annulatus. Next base: position 407,904 of record WOVY01001858.1, on the reverse strand, counting down.
TAGCGTGGGTCCCCAGTGCGTGGCACCGCGGACTGCGCATCGGGGGCCCTCGTGGCAAGTCAAGCGTTGGCGATGCCGTCTTGGGTGTGTTATTGTGTGTGTCAAGTTCTTGTGTGTGTGTCGTGTTACTGTGTTTGTCATGGAGTGTATGGTAATATTGTGTAAGGAACGATTTATGTATCGATTCGGCGGATGACATCGTCGTTCTAAATTAGTTAAATAAATGTGTGTTACCGTTTGGTTTGTACCGACCGTGTCTGCTGTGTCCTTTCACTCCACGAGCGTGGCGTGTCGCCCGCCATTTCGAGATCCCACAACCATACCATTAACTTTTTAAATTATTCATGACATCATCTGATCATGTTAATTACCTGCCTCGTACCATTACTCAGCCGGACCTGCACCATCAATTTTAAAAAGCAGTGTTACAGCTATGCTGGTTTGTAACAATGATGGTGGCACAGGAACCATCAAGTTTCATTTCGAGAACTATTTAATCCCCATCTGCACTTGTTGAAGACCATTTTGAGAAGCACATAACCGCTTCATTCATTAAGGTACCAAGCGTGAACACAAGACACAGGTCAGGCGAGGAAACAAAGATGCAGTACTCACCTGTCCTGTGTCTCGTGCTCTTGCTTAGTGCCATGAAAAATTATACTCAAACTTCATTATAACAAAGTTGTATTTTACACGAAAATAACTTCGTTATATCCAAAAAATTTTTATAACGGTACATTCCTAACATTATATTTGTTGCATGACATTTTTTTATTTATTTTGTGATAACCAATGTTTTGTTATATCCAGGTTTGTTATACCAAGGTTTGAGTGTACTTTTTCAGACTCACTCAACTTGCAACCTTACTCAGTTGTATATCCCTCCAGTTTTACGTCTTTATCTACTGCAAAGCTTGTTTTCTTTGACTTGAACAGCAGCCGACTTAGTCAACTGCCAGCTTGCTAAAAGGTCACAAGCTTCGCCACGCCAGCAGGCAGAAAAAAAGTGTTCCACACTTGCCATCATGGCAACTATAAGTGCTAACATTCCCCGGTTTAATATGCAGACAATACTAGCCCATAAAATGGAAGTGGGGATGACCACCACCATGGCCGATTCGGTAGAGCATCCGAAGCGTTATCCGAAAGTAGCAGGTTCATTCTCTGCCAGAGGCAAGTTGTCTTTTTGATCCCTTGACTTCCTTCACATTTACACCATAATAACGACAAATAACGTCACCTATAGTTTCCTTGGCTTTCTTGTCTGTTAGTTCAAAATAATGATGCGCTTTACCAAGAAATACGAGCCCTTAAAATTCCCTCTTTTGTACAATAAATGTGTGTAAGAGCTAGAGAGGACCGACTCAGCAGTGAGACCACCACCTCATCCACAACAATAAACGACTCTGTGCACACGTACGTAAGGTTGACTGTGAGCAAAAAGCCCGCCTACCTGTAGTAGGCGAGCTGCAGAGCCATCTGGAGGTAGGCATCGGGACTGCATCGGCACCTCTTCATGAAGCCCTTCCCAGTAGGCAGTGTGCGTCAGCAGGTGAAGGTCAACATCATCGAGCAACGTTTGTGCACACAGCAGACCCTCCTCTATCTTTTCAATCAGCTGCGGAGTGAGATAGAGATAGAGAACGGTTGCACTGCCTCAGAACCGATTGCCCTGGCAAAGTATAGGGCAGTGAGATCCCGTACAGTACCACACTGAAACCTCATTACAACTGTCATACCTATCACAAAAATACTTTGTTGTATCCAAAAATTCGTCATAAACGGATATTAGTAATGCTGCACCTATGACAAAACAATTCTTGATTTTCTTCACTATAACCGATAATTCGTTATATTTGTGTTCATTGTATCCAGGTTTGAGAGTATAGAAAAACCACATAAGCAAAAACACATGGGAAAACACAAAATTTTGATTATATATATCTATAAATGCCCTAGAGGGGCATTAATATTAGTTGGTGTACAGTCAAGCCCATATATAACGGCCCCACTTAAAACAAACTTTCGCTTAGAACGAACAATATCCGCGTGACCATGAAAATATACATTGTATCAATGGCACAAAATCGCACTTACAATGAACGTCTCCGAGCGCCGCTAAACGGTTACAGCGAACGAAGTCAGCGTTCTGCCGACTTCCCGGGAAACCACTTTTGACCACCGATCAGGCATCGGCGAGGTGCCCATACGCCGACCTGGCCTCCGCGACCCTCTAGTTGCCGCTCTCCCCGACCCACGGAGGAAGGAAAGCTGTTTCCTTCCTCCATGCCCCGACCGCTGTTTGTTACACTTCCCTCCATTATTTTCCACCCTCCCCACCTGATACTCTGAGCACACCGCATCGCCAGACGGGGCCAGTGTTTTCACACTGCCACCGATCTTTCCAAGATGGGTCAGCCATCTCCCCTGTTCTTGATCGCTGGTACTGTCGTTGGGGTCGCCGGCCTGGAGTGACCAGACCATTTTCCTACATCGTTGGCCACCGACTGTATCTGATAGTCTGTGTCGTGCACGCGCGTCCGCTACCCCACTGACTCTGACAATGCGCAATTCGTTTCGTGTTTAGGACTTGTTCTCGCTCACTTTGCACTTGGCTCAGCAGCCTTCTGTGTTAGTATGGAAGCGCGAAAACAGCTTTTAATTTGCGCGGAACAAATCGCAAAATATCGAAGTTCGTGAGGCCATGCAAACCCGCCGGCGCAACAAAACAATTTTTGGACCACGGCCGCCAATTCTTCGAACACCGCCACGCGCACTGAACCAGGCGGCCGTGCTTCGACTTCTGCACGTAAGCACTCTTTCCAAGTTTTTTTTTTTTACGGGCGAGTTTCGCGGACCTTTCAAGCAAGCTACCCAACCTGCCTCCTTCCCGTGTGTTTTGGTTTACAATGTCGCCCTCCCGCCGCATCCTCCCCTCTGTTTATTGCAACTCCTTGCCCTCCTCTCGCAAGTCTGCTCTCCTCCCTTGATCACAACCCCTTCGCCCGTCTCCACCGCTCCGCGACGCTGGCCACGCTGGCTCAAATTAGTTCCGTTTTCCGACTGGAAACGGGCCAAAGCTGTTCCACGCGTTCTGACATGTGTGTCGCGCGCGTGCGTGTGTGGTCATGATGGTCGACGGGAGGACTTGCACGCTTTTTCCTGCCGCTCAACAAAACGGCGAAAGTGTGACCGCTTGGCTTGAGCGTAATCCGCGCGTTAGGTGCCGTGTTGCGGAGCGTTTGCTCATAGCTGTTGACCACCTGGCAGCCAACTAGCCGCTTCGGAAATTCCGGTACTCGGCAGTGGAGATGGTGAATATTTCGTGGGCGACGAGGACGGCTACATGCTGGCGAAACTGTTTTCGCGAGGCCGACTTCGTCGACGTCAGGCCTGATGCCGAGGCTGAAGCTTCCGAACAGGACCACTGCGGCGGCGATTTGTCTCAGTGCGTCACCAACTCCGACCTGGGAGAGTGGGTGGGACATCTATCTGTTGCAATGGTTTAATTACGGCCGATGATGATGCCGACACTGCAGAACCGTGCACGAATTAGGGCATTGTGAATAAAGTACACGGCGAGAGCGATTTGCAGGAATTGGATTCCGAGAACGACGAAACTTCGGAGCCAGTGCCTCATGCAGCTTACGCCACGGGCCTCGGTGAACGAGCACCATGCCGTTTTAAATAAACCCGAGACCGCCCTTATCGCTTCTGCTCTTCGAAACACGGGCATCACGGACTTTTTTGGGGCAAGAAAAGTTTGTGTTTTCACTTGCAACTTTTTTAAAAGCTGTGTTTCAATTACTACGAACTTCGGGATACAGCGTACAGATGCCGCGTCACGCTCAGGTTTGCTTTAAGCGGGCTCGACTGTATAACGTTCCGAAACCACGATATGATTGAAGGTCACCGTGGTTGAAGGCTCCGGAAATTTGACTATCTGGGGTTCTTTAGCATGCACAGAACACGAGCCTTGAGCATTTCCCCAGTGGGGCACTGACTATGAGGGTAGCAAATATGAAACTATTTTCATTGCACACTCTAAAAAAAAAGGGAGCGAGAATGGAGAAACGGGCTCCGTTCCTCCTTCAGCGCAGCGACTTCCTCCCTTTTGGGCGCTTTACCCGTTGCGCCCTCTCGCGGCAAGGACCAAACGAGCAATGTTCCTCCTTCAGTGTTCAAGTTTCTCCTCAATTACGGGGGTCTTGCGCGCGCGCATGCGGCCAATCGCGAGCGATTGCTTTTACCTAAGATTGATGCAAGCAATACGGGAGTGCTTTCTTTTGTTTGGTGTAGAGTAAAAGCCTCTCTTTTTTTATCGCCAGGCACTCGCACGATGTTCCATGCACTTCCGTGTGTGTCTCGTGTTGTTTCATACTACCAATTTGTCACGAATACAAGGAGCTCTGCTTCCCAAGCAGTCTTGCTTTATTTATTACCTTAGACTGTACACAAATAATTAATTTTTTCGGTGTCGACATACTTGGTAAGCCTGCGCACTTTTAGTTTTGCGCGGCACCAACAGCACTCATGAATTCAACGAGGTGCATAAAAAAGTATCACAGTTAATTTTTGCAACATTCTAGGAAACCTGATACCACTGTACAGTCCATGCGTGAAAGCACGATCATATACAATTGATAGAGTTTTACGTGCTGCTACTGCTATATGGATGTTCTTTGCAGTTTATTCCTACTCGAATACGGCCGCCGTGGCCGGAAGGCGAATATCCGTGCTCCAGCATAGTCACACGACACCCAATAAGGCTATTCTACCACGGCAGGTGAAAGCACAAAGGAAAACAGGCTGTGAAGTTTCGCCGAGCGTTTATTCGCCAGAATGGGTTACAACCATCAGAAACGTTTTAAACATCATCATATCTACACTTTTGTGAAAAGTAAACCAACGAATTCTGTCAGTTAAACCAATTTCTCAATCGCATGCGTTTTGAACTGCCCATGCCAGCACAGAGAGGTAAGACAATTATGCACGCGTGCAGTATGCCTTTCTCGTCCATGATTCTCCTTTGTCGTGAGAAACTCAACACAAAATGCACTTCTAGAAACAGCTGTGCACAGCAAATAAGTACTAACACTCACTCACCTTTGTGAAAAGAGTGTTCCAAATTCAGAGTAATAGTAACCACCACAGCCACAGCGCTAACAACAAAATTGTGGCACGCACTATGACTGCAAATTGACACGGGAGGCAAATCGCGAGAGGCATCTGAAGAAGAGAAGTATGTAGGCACAGCATGCTATAACGTTATAGTAAATTTGCGCACTGCAGCGCTAGTTCCTCCACTCAAGTAATAGAGCTGCTGCGACGCCAACAGCCACTGCCATCGCTCACGAAAAAATACCGTCGGACGCGAGGTCATCGCTTATTTCTCTCGCAAGACCCGCGTTGTAACGTACATATACACTGCTAGGACGGTCGTTACCGCATCAAAAACATTGTCGTTGAAGGGCTAGCGGTGTACCGTATCCATGGCTAACGGTCACACTTGTGGTGAGCACGTAAAAAGAATATAAGCACGTTAACACGAAACAACTAAGCGAGGTCGACGCGACCACAGAACACCTAACAAGACGGAGACTAAGTCTGGTCTGCATTCTGCGCCCTCTCCGAGTAACAAGTGGGAGAATAAAAAAAGACGTGATTCCCGAAATGGCTAAAGCGCGGCAAGCGTTTGCGTTCTCGGAGGCTTCAAGAAAAAAAAATATAACTGTGGCAGTGGTTGAGAGATGGCGCAGCGTTCGGAATGCCGTGGGCATTCAATGCACGGCTTGGGGTAATCGTCTTCGCAAAAACCAGATAAGCTCTATTAATTATTCCGTTCATTATTGTGCAACCGTTAATAAAGCTCCGTGTGTCTAAGCATCAGATACAACTTGTTTACGTGTGCGCATGTTGTGGTATTGCCAGAAAACGTAAAAAAAAGTGTACAAAAACTTACTTGTAACCTGTGCCACTAAGGTCAGTCGAAACTCATTGCTATATAAGCTTGTGCGTTTTCGTAGTATGGTGTGAGTAAACACGTCTTTGTTTGATGTATATTTGTTTGTGAATGTTGTATGAACACAGGCAATAAAGAAAGAAAAGTGAGTGAACACGTTCAAGTGTGTGCCACTGTGGATAATGGTTCATTGTGCTCTCGTTCATTGAGTTCACCCTATATGCGTACAGTCAAACTTCAATATATCGAACATGGATGTATCGAATTATTGTCTATATCGAACGGCTCCTATATCACGCGGGAAGTCGCATTCATTATTGATTTTTTATTTCGAACAAAGTTTGACATATAATGGATATATCGAACTCAGCCACCCCAAACCGCCCGCGCTCCATTGACAGGCAGCGAGCTTTCCCGCAACTCTCGAAAGTAGCGGTAGAGGAGCGGGCGTTTACGAATACTGCACACATCGATGGTGCCGATAGCGCCTCTTTAACGTAGCGGCGTACGCGCGCCGCAGCCTTGCAGTCGTTGCAGACTCTATGGTGTCAACGGCAAACTGTGCACTTGTTGCAAGCTCCTCCCCCGTAGCATCGGCAGGCATCGGTTGTTGTGCTCGCAGTGTTCGTGCGTTCGGAGTTAGGCCTGTCGCGCGCTGTGGTGCGCGACAGGCCTAAGGGCCAAACCTGATAAGCACGAAAATGCATGCGATAGCGACGAGCAATGCAACGTAGATCGTCTTCGCGTGATCAGTCGCTAGCGCAGGCAAACCTCATTTACGCGACGGCTTCGGCGAGCGAACTCCACTGTTGCTGGCATGAGGCCGTCCACTCGCACCAAGAAAACCGCGTAGTGAGCGGTATGCAATTTAAAAATAAGATATATTGTTGTGTAATGGAACGGAAAGTGTTTATGAATGCCTTGCAGCACTTTTTTTATATGCACATGCGTAAACATTGCGTTATTTCTTGTTGCACATACGTGACTCGGGCGGGGTCACGTGCACCTATGTAGTTTTTGTCTTTTCCGGTTTTTCACTATTGGCTGCTTGAGCCCAGCACTTCCGGGCGATGAGCGACGGTTTCCAAATCTGGAGAACCGAGCGATCGCCCTGTTTCGTCGCTCATAGCATCGCTCGTCGCTGTTGCGTGCATTTTCGCGCTTATGAGGTTTGCTCTCAACTCCAAATGGCGGAGCTCACTAATGTGGAGATTGCCGCCAAAGCTATTGCTGAGCAGCCAAATGAAGACTCTGCCGAGGTGGATCCCGCAAGCGCTGATGGTGCCCCGCTCCCGACATCAGCTGAGGTCGTAGCTGCCTGGGCCCTTGTGCGCCGCCACTGCGGCGCGATTGAAGGCACCGGCCTATCACTTATGGATCGCCTGGACTATATTGAGGACACAGTCGTCAAACACGCCATGGCCAACAAAAAGCAGGCTACTCTTTTTCAATATTTTAAGCCAACACAATAAATACTATGTTTGAATCTTCAAGTGAGTATTTACTGCACCACGCTTGAACGGTTCGTTGGTTGTTTTCAGCAAGCTGTTGATGCATTTTTTTCGTGATTTTTTTATATCGAATTCTGGATATATCGAACTATTTCGCGATCGCCACACCGTTCGATATATAGAGGTTCGACTGTAATATGTGTCCTAGTGTGCATGATATGCATTGCATCAGCATATAGTAAGCGTCCGGTGTCAGTGAGTAAATCCTGAATAGGCTGAGTCGTAAATTATCCGCAAGGGAGCCGTGATGGTGGGTATGACAACGTACGTCGCCGCAAGCAACCTTTTTTTTTTTCGTTCAGTCTCTCCACATGGCGCCAGCTACCACCTACTTCATGACTATGACGCTCTCACACCCCCCAGCTACTTATATAACGTTGAACATCTATCTATCAGAGCTGCACTACTGAGTCGAAATGGTTTTGCTGTGATCGAGTCTACGGTTCGGAAGCACATCTCGTAACCTGCGGCCCCGCAAATGCATGGATAACGTCGCTACACTATGTGAATCTGCGAGAAATAAATACAGCAAGCCTAGCATGCACCCTTCGGGTGAGGACTGTGCAGTATATGTGTCTTTCAGAGTGAACGTCGCCTCACTGGCCGAACGAAACCTACTTGCTCCGTCATTCTCTTCGCGTTGTTTTTATTACTACAGGTTCGTCTGCTTGTTTTTATAATCATTTCATTCGATATCAAGCTCAGCAGGACCGTTGTTTGTAACTTTCAGTGCCGTGTACTCCTTATCAATTGAGAATCGATGTATTTGCTAAGCCTACTCGCTTCGCTAACCTGGGGGCAGCCATGTTGATTTTCATAGGGAGGAACACGTTTCTCCGTTGATAAGGGAGCAACGTTTCTCTTTTTAAAGACGAACATTGGGGACATCGCCGTTCCTCCCTAAATGGAGAGAACGTCACTCCATTTTTTTTAAGAGTGCGTACAAAGCACATAAAATTATGAGGCAAACAGAATATAAAAAAAGGTAAATTCAGAGAATGAGCCTATATACTAAAACAGCATACAGAACAATATGTAAAGTATTATTTAATTAGGTATTTGACTGCAGTCGAATGTGGACATATCAAATATGAAGGGCTCACAAATGAGTGCTACACACAGCAATATTTCATCTATCGAAAACATCGTCAAGAAGATTTCAACAGCATGGGAGAAACACGAACAAAGAAACAAAAAGAGAGCTGACACAGACAGTCACTTGTTTGTGTCAGCTCTATTTCTATCTGTTCTCGTGTTTTTCCAGTGCTGTTGAAATTTTGTTGACAATTAACTAAAAACTCGTCCAAACACTTACGGTAATTGAAAACATATCGAAGGGGATATTGGAGCTGTTTGATATATACAATAATTCTTTTTATGTGGGTTCGATATAGGAGAGTTCGAAAGTATATGTCTTTCGTTTCTTATCCAGAAGGCTTACAAGGTGCATTATTGAGCGCAAGACAATGGAAACATTATTACAAGGAAGTCAAAACCTTAGTGCAGCGTTTATACAAGTATTCACATTTTTTTCAGAAAAAAAAACTCCTCTGTTAATATTCATGGATACTCACTGACGGCGTTGAAACACAGTGACAAGACTACAACAGTCACAAGCACCATGCGATATTTTGAAAGGTTGCACTCACATCTTGAGACAGGTCCCATCGTAGTCGTATGGGAGTGGGCAGCTCAAGGCTGGAGTGGCCCCTTGTGTTTCCATTTTCGTCATATCTGCAAGCAGTGGCCATTACAGACCAAACATATTTAAGTCTTGTACTGCATGACCAGTGCAGCTTCAGATTTAGCATTAGAAGTTGGAGTACATGCATCGCTAAAAGCCTCGCTACATCCAAGTAGAAAAACATGACACGTTTGCAATAAGGTCATTATTATCTTTTTTTAACCTGCCTGCCCCCATCTTTGTTTTAGGGATTTGTACCCAAGATCAAACTATGCCAGCTTGCACAATTTTCTATGCCAATTGGCTGGTTGCCATTGTTACACAAAAAGAGCTACAAATGAACATTATGAATGGCCACACTGGCCTTCATAAATGACTTTTACGTATGTTCACACTTCTCTTTATGGCCTTTATGAATGCTCTCATCTTTGGAGCCTATGCGATCATTACCATTACCTTCACGGCCTTTATGAATGTTTGCGATAGTCTCTGTGGCCTTTATGAATGTTTGCAATGATCTTCATATCCTTCATGAATGTTGTAGTGAACAACGAGGCAATGACGAAGCAGTCAAGAAAGCAAGCTGCAGGGTTAGTCGTAGCCACACGACCCAAGCTTGCGCTTGCCCGGATTCAGGCCGCTTAACACTTTCTGCTCTTCGATGCTCTGCTCGTGACGTCTCGACTTCCACTGAAGGCTATGCATCTATAAACTAAGTCACAATGTTTCAAGTCTTCATGGCCTTTTTTCCAATGTTTCCTACCATTTTAAATGCCTTTATGTATGTTTACAACCATCTTTATGGCCTTAATGTATATTCGCACCGGCCTTCACAGTGAATGTTCACAACATTTTTGCACTACTTTAAGCTGTGTCCCTATTATCAAGAGCCCACTGGACACCATGCAACTTATAAGCTACTTTCGTGAGATTTGTAAAAGAAAAATTCTGATGCAATGCCTCCTGGCAGGGCTCACTTGAGGATGAAGAAGTCCTGGGCCAGCACATACTCCCAGTAGTGGCCCATGATGGGAGCATCGGCCCAGGAGTGCTCTGCGTTAAAGCCTACCCGCCCGTTTCTGCCCACTATGAGGTTGAAGGACTTGTCAAACCAGCGGTCGTATCCGCGACCGTGGAGCAAGGCACGTGCGTAGCGGTTCAGCTCGTTTGGATTGGTTGGGTCGTACCTGAAATGCAGAATAACATGCCTGGTTGTTTGCATGCCTTAAGTAAGAGTGAACATGGATGCATGAGAAACAAGTCCCCAGACCATGGCAAATCTCTCTATAACTAGATGCTACAAGATTGCTAAGGATCTGAGTGTGGTTACTAATAGCACCTGAATTTTTTTACATTTCACATGTGGATACACACCCACACACACAAACATGTACACAAACACACACATAGGAGGGGGACATTTAAAACACCCTCCCCACTTTTTTTAAAATTATGGCTGCCGTCTGGCAAGTCTGCACTTTGTTGCTTCAGAAATCGCAAGTCGATTTTGCAAGTTCGAACTTTAATTTAAAACTTGCATTCCATCAAACCCCCAAACGGAAACATTATTAATTTGTAGTCCAATACTCTTACCCACTGGCCGTCCGATTCGACCTAAAACTAAATAAATCAAAGCTTGGGTAAAAGTTTACTCACACATTGATGGCACATTATTCAATGAAAAAACTCGAGCAAGAATTAACCACAAAATGACTTATCAAACGCTGTCCAAATGTGAACCGTTGTGGCTGTGTTGCATTGTGGGGAAGGGCCCGACAATGGCCCGCCAAGGGTTAAATTCTGGCCGAAATCATAGCATGACTGTGAGGCATACTGCAGTAGGACATCAATTTTCTGCATTAATTTTGACCACCTGGGTCCGCCTACCTCACACCTACATATAAGTAAACAGGTGTTGCATTATGCACAAGATTGCAAACACAAGTTGGGGGGCACCTGCTCAGCAGAGCATCTGCTAAGCTAGCACCACAGCCATGAAGCTAACAACGTGGGTCAGTAACCCTCAAAGGTACATACACTCCTACAAAGTGTTTCCAAAACTTAACTAGAAGCAGGGCCACAGCACAGAACTGTGGCCGGTTTCCATAATTCTGCAAAACTTTAGTACCACACAAAACTGAACCGCACCCTAGTATACAATGGTCACCCTAAATTCTTTACCACATATTAACTCTTTGGCTCCTAGGCGTATGATACAGTCAACAATTAGTAATTGGTACTAATATCACCAAGGGCAAATGGTATTTACCATGTACATTGCTGCTTTTATTATTGATTCAATAAAAACAAGCGACACTATATTGCTACTTTCAGCAAGAGCCTGGCCTGGCCACTTGGTTTTCTTTTTCGCTCTGTATGTTTTCGTTGAAAGTTTTCCCAGCGTAATTCTCGCACCCCCCAACTTGGCATCGATTTTCCACGAAAAAAAGTGCAGGATTATACACCAAATCACAAAATGATCCCGAGGGAGAGCATAGTGGAGGGCTCCAAAAATTTCAACCCCTTGTGGTTATTTGATGTCCACCTGAATTTGAATACACGAACTTCAAGCATTTTGCCTCAATCTAAATACAGTCACTGCAGCGGGGATTTCATTCCACGACCTTCAGATCAGAAGTCGAGCACCACAGCCACTACACCATCACAGCAGGTTAGCCAACTAGAATTACATCTGGTTAATTCTTCTGCCGTACCACGAGTTCTCTATCTTTCTTGAGTGTTCCTAAAATGGTAAACACAAGTACAGGGCATTGTATAACGAATATAAAGGATCCCGATTTTGTGAACTTCTCCTCGAAAGGGCTTGGGAGGTAAGCGGGTCAACAAGGTTCACCAACTTGAAAAGAAGGCCTTTCCAAGTACGCACCCGTACTCATCTTCATCAAGCACGAGCACGAAGGCCGCCTTTTCGATGGCATCGAGCGAGATGCGGTTGAGGCCCTTGCGGAAGTGGGTTTCTCGAAGGTGTGCCCACTGGCTTCGCTCCCCGGCCGTCAGGACGCCCAGGTGGGCCTCACCTCGTTGCGGATCGCCCGTGTGGTCCAGAATGCGCTGGATCTGCCGCTGGAGGTCGCAGGGCTGCAGCAGGCGGTGCTTGTGGTACACAAACAGCTTGAAGAAGCGGCCCCGATGGTAGACTGCCACATGCTGAGAGTCCTGGTAATGGACCAGCCGGTCAGTCTCCACGCCTGGGACCCTACACAGTTGTAAGTGCTCTTTTAGTACAGCAACGCTGTCTATTGGCACATTCAACTAGTAATTTTCTAGCGTTCCAGAACACTCTGGAGATGCACGTCATGTTCAGCTGGTCAAAATCGAGCGCTCTGAACACGCTTGGTTGTTTCTCGCAGAGCACCACGCTCACTGATGACGACGATTAGTGGTTTTTGGTGGCGCATGGGTCACCCCGCTCACTCTCCGAATGTTGCAAGGTGCTCTCACTTTGACCTTACAGTGCATCCAAAATGTGGTCACGTGACTTCTGCCTCTCGTCTGTTTACAACAGCAGATGAGTAACGTATAACTCATCTGCTGATATGTAACCTGACGTGCAACCTCTTTTGTCCTCCGATTGCTCTGGCAAGAGGTGGCACATTCGGCTTGAACATGGGTTGCTTAGCTTAAATCAAAAACGGGCTCCACACTGTTGCACTCCAAGTAAGAGCACGGCAGTGCCCAGCCGAGCGTACGATTAGTCTACCCTGTGCAGTCGTCATCATAGCAGTAGCATACTATAGTGGAACCCCTTCATAAGAGACACTGATGTAACACATGCTAGGAGCAAGCAAACTCAAAACAAGCCCAAATCAGATGCAAGCTGCAAAACTACCAGCAAAGCAACACGAATGTGATGAAGCCACACTTCACATAACTTGAGGTGCTGACATAACTTGAGGTGCTGGCGCCACGTGGTGCGCGTGTTTCAGGCAGAAGCCGTATTTCGGGGTCACAACTATTGAGCTGTAGGTGGCATGGTGCTTGTGAGCGTTTATTGCCACCATCATTATCATCATTATCATGGTTAAAAAATATGAGTACAGGCGGCGACGCCTGGCGGGAAGCCTTGGTGGCGCTGTGCAAGAAATAAGCTGGTCTCTTGTGGCGTGGGGTGGTAGTGCGGATGGTTGCCTCTAGCGGTGGGTCTGCCGTGGGCGGCATAGCGGGCCGTCTGCGTTACCCCCACATGGTGATTCAGGCGTTAGCGACACTGCCTTGCTTGTCATGTTGTTGAGTGTTGTTTATTATTGTGTAAGAATGCCTTAGCGTGATCATCACGATTGATGTTATAATTATTCGGCTGACGATATTGTCGATCAAAAAGTAGTTAATTAAATGTGTCATTGTTGGCTTGGTTCGTTCCGACCGCATCTGCTGTGTCCGTGTTCCAAGAGCCTGGCGCGCTCACCATATCGAGACCCCACAAGCTTTTGTTCCACTGGGAGGGTGAGCTGCTCCCAAGTAGGGACCCCAAGACGTTTCAAGCAGGCCATCTCACCGAGTGGTGTTGAACTGTCGCTCGTACTGCCGGGAGCAGAGGGGCACGATTCCCTGCACCATGATGGGGCTCATCTGCTGGGTGTCGATGCCGCGGCGGAAGAGCATCGAGGCGTACACCAGGTTGGCCGCACGGGCAGCCTGGTTCGAGCTCATCTTCACCATGATGGCGTCGATGGCGTAGAAGTTGGAGTTGACCATGATGGGGCTGCGGCCTCGCAGGTAAACGTACTCTTCCCACCAGTCTGACACGTAGTTGGCCGCCCACCAGGACTTTAGCCACAGGTATCTGCACAATGTAACAACCAATAGACCGTAAGACTGGTGATACAATAGAGATGATAGAGCCATGACAGTGCCATGACATTTAATATTTAAGGCAAAAGCCTTGAGCGCCTTATCGAATGTGAAAAGTGACTATCGACAATGGCGCCAACACAAGTGATACAAGAAATCGCGGCATCACTGGTCACCAAAATGCGCGACAGCATCGTGACGTCACATTACCACATCATCACCTGCCATTGTTGCTTAGTCCTAAGCAGACCGATCCTGGAGCCACGGCAATACCACACTACGTGCAGAATATTTTCAGAGACGGCGAGGCATCGACACAAGCGAGAGAGAATAAATTAAAAATGGCTTTCCCCTTCGAGTCATCTTAGGTGAATGAATAATAGACCTTCTAAGCTTTTCTTACCTTTAAAAGAAAGCTGCAAAAGAGGAGTGCCACATACGGGGCAGGTTATAGAGAAAGTGAAGAAAATATCACGAACAATCAGGGAATACGCAAGTGGTTAGTAACGAGAGATAAAAACGACGACAGGCAGGTGATTGCAGTCATGTGCATGGAAAGGCTGTTCGAGTCGGTGGAAGCTTGGAAAACAGAATGACGAAGAGCACAATCCTAAATTTCGCGAAAGTGAGTAAACAAGGTGTCTTAACAACTCGCTTGAGGAACCTGCCCACGCCTCAGCGCATCAGATGTGCTCAGAAGTACATATGAACTTGTTTGTCAGTAAGTGTCCCCTTTCCACGGAATGGATGCCTGAAACTTGCTTTAGAGGTAGTCAAGTGACAGTTGAATTTGTTCGAGTCAAAGGAGTGATTGGATTGTGTCTGCAGCCAGAGAGAGGCTGTTCACAAGCGGGCATATAACCATGAGGCTTCCTGACAGCAAAAAATATTTTGACAGGACAATCTCACTTGAAAAACGTTTGTAAATGGCAATGCACATTCTTACAACTGCACGGTGCAGCTTCCATAGCTCTGAACCAGCAATTGTTGCAGTAAACATAAAGCAGGAGTTGTTAAAGAAAACAAACTTAAAGATGTCACTAAGCAATCAAAATTGGTTTCTTTCAGAACACAGTGTACGTTTGGCGACAAGTATGCGTACCACTACATTTTAACAGCGTGCTATATCAAACTCTGTTGTAATGAATACAAATATAACAAATTATCGGTTGTCATGAAATAACTGATAGGCACGTATTATTCGGCGTTTTGATTGTATGTTTACAATGAATTTTCTGTCTCAGCTAAGCTATTTTATTGTCGGATACAACTTGGACGGTATGAGGAAATCAAGCAATTTACTACAAAATGTTCGTTATTAAAATATGGTCACAAATGAATCTTGTTCATCAAGCAAATACCAGTTGACATTTGTAAATGCGAAAGACTAACTCACTGATACTTAGCAAGCAATGGTTATAAAACCCATTTTATCTTTATCAATGCTATAATTTATTTCCGTAAAAATGTTGTATTTCTTGAAATGAAGGCAGCAGGCTCACCAAGCTATCGAATGACAGCTTTGATTCCCCACTCATCTGTCAGTTTATGAAATGAATGAAATAATGTTGAATGATTGATTATTGATTGAAAGCCAAGCCGATCATATTGAAAGGAAGCAACCAGCAGTTCCAGACACCACTAGTTGTGCTTTGTCGAAGCTTGCATGTCCGAAAATTGCCCCCCCCCCCCCCAAAAAAAAAAACGCGCATCCGAGCCAAAATTCTATCATCCAGCGCACTTACACCAAAGCCAGAAACCTTACCTCTGCAACTTGATGGCAATGCCACCGCGGAACTCCGCCGCCAGGGCTTCCATGCGCTTGTAGTTTGCCTCGTCGAGCAGCGGCTTCACAGATTTCAGGTAGCGGTGCATGGTGTCGTCCAGCGATGGCAGTGGTAGCTTGGGCAGTGTGGACTGGTAGCTGAATAACAGTGGATCCCGGCCCTTGAGCAGCTTCACAGCACAGAACCATAGCTGTGTCGGCAAGGACACCTTAAATGGAGAAAAAGGCGGTTGGCTAGTTTATGGGGTTTAATAAAGCATTACAGGCTATTAGAGGCTAAGAGGCCTCTGGAAGACGGCGGAAAATTTGTCTAAGGGGCCAGCTACTTTGTAACACAAACAGATGAATCAGACAATTAAACCAACGAAAGCATAAGACCCGCTAATCCTTGCCTTTAACTGTACTATAGCAATTATGATGTAAGCTGATATACAGTCTACAAAAAATATTGGTCCCCTGTCTGCATGTTACACTGCAAATGTCGTCAAAAGATGATATTTTTGCGTCTGGAGAGAGTGAACAAAACGTTTATTTGATGTTCTGCGCAAGAAAATCGGTGAATAGTATTCTGAAGGCGCTGCGTTAGAGTGCCTCGAGCGTGCAGCGGAAGCGAACGAGTGCATCAAGTCACGTCACATGCCAGACATGAGCGCTATCTGGTAGTTATCCTGGAAAATGAAGCACTTGGCGAGCGCGCCCGTCTCTGATGTGATTAAGTGTAGAACACAAGGCGACGGGTAGGTGCCACCACCGTGTCGTCTTAGCAAAGCGTTGGAAACACTTGCCATTTTATGCAAGCGTTGCATGGCCAGTGCAGCGTTTTAAAGGCTATGATCGTTAAAATTAATTATGTATGCCTTTTCTAGTAAAAGATACACATACATAATATTGACATATTGTTACAGTGCCTCAAATATGCACAATAATTGCTTTTTAATAGCTAATCACACAAGTATGAACGCTGAATCTTGAGCAATAATGGTGGGCGCTGGGGATTGTATCGGCCGTTTGGAGTATCATTTGCTCACTTTGATGCCGTTCAAAATACCGTTAAAAAATAAACAAACAGACAAATGTACAGACAGACAGACGGACCAAAATTTTTGCGTCGAAGGTCCCAAAGAGAGACTACCATCTTTAAGAAAACCTTTCTGTGAATAGGGTTCTAACCAACAACCTTTGAATTAGGGTCCGATGCTCCACCAATCGACCTATGACAGAAGGTACTTCCTCATCAACATTTTTAAATATTCCAGACCCCACACCTACGAAAAGGTTTTTCTTTTCCATCCCACGGCAGCAAAGAAAAAGAATACAAGGTCACAACTGTTTTCACAAACTACCACGTTCGTTTGCATAATGATCACTCACATAATGATTACACCACAACATCCTGACTGTCTTTTTTTTCCTCACGTAATGATCATGCATCGATATCCACCAATTAGTCTAAAGTTGCCCTTATGATTGTTTGTCAATGCCTCTTCACTATGGGGTATAATGTCAATTATACGGCGGTTGTCATATTAGAGGCTATTGAATACACACTCGAGCATGGCAAGCCACACTAATGGCAAGAGCTTTGGAGTCAGCAAGATTCTTGTCAAGTGCTAGAGACGTCGGCACAAGCTCAGAAGAACAGACAAACTGACCAGGCATTTTGTACGGTGATTATCAGGAAGTTTCCACAGCCCGAGGAGACAGTACTGCAGTTTCCAGGTGGGAAAACAAAGTAATAAAAATTATTAACAATAGTAATCGTTGGGGATTATGTTCTAAAACATTGCAACACATCGTAGTCCAGCGTTCAGGATAATTTTGGGCTATCTGGGGTTCTTCATCATGCTTCTTGATCCAAGTGCACAGGCCTTCCATCGCTTCCATCGAAATCCGGCCATCGTGGCCAGGATTTCATCCCATATCTTTTGAGACAACAATCAAGCATGATAAACACTAGACCACTGGGGCGGGTATGCAGAGGTACGTTAAACTGCTGGAGATAATACGAAACCTGCTGGACATGAGCAAAGTTTCAAATAGTGAAAAGCATGACGCTTTGCTGGCAAATTTCGTTTGTCACAGTACATCTACTTATTTGATTGGCATTGTATTGGAGATATTGGAGAATAATGTAAATGGGAGGCGTGGTATTTCACTGACAAGGAAGCTAAGAGCTGTGCTGAATACATTCACCACGCAACAAAAGTCGAAGGCAAAGTTTCGATGCACTGCTGTTTTGGGCATGTTTGCTACATGAGCGGAGCACGCAAAGAAAACGTTGATAACTTGCTACAAGTGCGACAGTGTATGGTTGGTTCTAGTGCATATCGATGTTTGCCGCCATTAGCCTGCCGAACGAAAACCTCTTTTCAGTGTCCAATGAACTTTCCCTGCAGGGGCCATCAATGAACAGTGTAAAAGTGTTTCCTTTGCACGGCAATTGATACATAACTACTTCATGCATAAAGAAAAAAGAGTAAGCCCACAATTCTTTCAAGTGTTTTACATTAATTTGCTTGAGTTTCTTACTTTTGACATCTCTCGCACCATTATTTATCTCAACAAATGATACATCCAAAAATATTTTAACAATACTGTAAATTGATTGTATTGAATCTTTCATTTGCACTGATAGTATTATAAATGTGTGGCACTGAATTCCCAATTCAGAACAACTTTCAAGGTTCCTAACAATGCCTCAGCAGTAACAGTTATATGCAATGTGTGGAATTCAAGGCACCCCTTTGCTTTGAATGAAGTATGTAAAAATTAACCTAGTTAAAGTTCTTAAACACCAAGACTTGTTGTTCTCTAGTCAACTTCCAAACGAAACAATCCGAACTGCATCACAAGTTCAATGCAACTTTTCTAACCAGTGACTATTACTCAAATGCCAAAGGTATCTGCTAGCTTCTTCTATCTCCTTCTTGCGGTCTATATTATCTCATTTACCTCATTGAATCATGATCTTTGCCCCATGAACATAGGGTGGAAAGGATAGATTGCTCTTCTAGACACTACCAGATTCAGATCCAAGCAATGAGAAAGAAAAGGACACTTGTTGAAGTGCTTCCCCAACAATGCCGATTTTCTAATACATTGCCATAAACGCAGTGCCAGAAGTGATATCATACAGAGCAAGGAGACAATGATAAGACAGTGGTTATCATGCAGGCAGCGAAGAAGGAACTGAAGGCACAAGCCGCAAAAAGGTGGCGAGAATGCAGGACAGGCTTCATGGCGAATCGTGTACAAAGGTCACTTTTATCAAGCCTAAGTAAGCGGCAAACATACATGTGCTACATGTACACTCCACTACACTGTTTAAGTGAACAATCAGCAGTTAATGAAGGCAACGCAACTCAACAAGTTTTGTATCAGATATGGTCAGGTAAACATATATCTAGATGAGAAAGAAAATTTGTCGTCGGGTTCTTGAACCACACCTCGGTGATAGTCTAACACAAGTAGCACACTGTCTGTTTCCATTGATAGAGAACTAACTGTACAATGCCAGTTCCACTACTAAATTAAAAGACCACGCAGATTTATTTACTGGAGTTAAATGTTCACTGAGAATCTACCACCGTGCAGTCTTTTATATTGCTTGTTTTACATGTATACATGCATACACCAATAAGAAAGGATGTTATAAAAACAACTTCAGGAGTGAAATATCGACACGATTTGTTTTATGAAGCACAGAGGGCACATGTTCGATCAGTAAACTATCTATCTTGTCATGAAATAGGTATGTTTTCAAACCTTAAAGTTTGACTAGAAAGTAAATTTTTTAAACAAATATTCCTGATATCGTAGCAAAGTATTGCCAATCATTACATGAGTGAATACGTATGCCAAAAAATTTAAATACAACTCACGAAATTAAATATCGATGGATGCACACTTTTATATTATTGTGCAAAGCTGAACCAAATTACTATTTAATTATCAAATATACAGAAATGATATATTCATTTTATAATGACCAAGAAACACAACAAAACAAAAAAATGTTCCCTTCCCACCCAACAGAACAAACAAATTGAGGTTTTGAATGCTCCCAAAAGTCATTAATGCAAGCCATCCCAGCTCTCCATTCAACATATGCATAAAAAAAGCTTTCAATTCAAGCCAAACCTACATAGACTATAAGGTTTCTTAGCAGCCTCCATTAACCCATTCAAACATCAGTAGACAAGCAACCCAGTAGACTTTTCATAAGCCGCACCCACACAGCAGTTGGCACATACAGCCTAGGCTCTAAAGACAAAACTGTTGCGTTCTATGCAAAGCCACACAAGGCACTGGAGACAGGGCTTGGCTCGTCCTAGCCAAAGTGACATCCGGCCAAACAATGAGCGTACACAAGATGAACCCGATAAGCCATTGTTTTGCAAACAGAACAGCTGTCGTGTACCACTACATTCTCCAACTCTAGCAGGGGCAGAAAATGAATGAAACAACAACAACAACAAAAAAAAGTGCCCTGCACTCGAAAGAAAACAAATTCCAGGCGTAATTATGCTCAGCAGCAGGAAAATGTACGGCACTTCCTGGAGTCGGGCAATGATAAAGACGGCTCTATAGACCCTCGCTCATTCCTTCTTATTGCATTCTGCCGAGGAAAGAGGAAGTGTTTGCGGTGGGACGGCTTTCATAGACGACAAAGTCATTACTCATGCAGCACACACAACCTCTCCCCCTGCACCGAACTCCCCTTTCAATTCCCTCCCCAAATTAATTGCGATTGCAGCTCTTGTGCCACGTGCGGCAGGAGATGAAGCCAGTGCATCCACGTGGAACCAGAAAGTGAAAATAAATGGAGGGGGCGTGGAGGGGAGGCAAAACACAAGAAGTCTGCACGCTCGGCTTGGCTCCCAGACCAAACAAAGAAAGCTGCACCTGGGAGCAGTTTACGCCATCGCACGGTCGCAAAAGCAAGGCCTGCCCAAGATATACAGTGACCTTGATAGCACCCCCGCCCCCCTCACCAAGGCTAGCTCCCCCTCGCCCTGGAAGTCAGCGGAGTGCGTCATCATAGCGCCCCAGGGGTCGTTGATACATAATGTTCTGTTATCACGAGATAAATAAGAGGAAAGCAGCGCTCTCCAGGTCCCCTTTCCGCCCCTTCACTTTTTTTCTAATCTTGAGATTCTGCTCCTTTAGCCATTTTTATCTATCACGTGTTTATGCTTCTCAAACCACTCCACGCACGAGCGTGGCCGTATTGAAAGTGAAACTTCAAAGAGATTAAACTCTGCCCTCTCTTCTTTGCCGCAGGCCATACAGAAACACCATGCACGAGATGCTTTCGAAATGTCACTTAATGAATACACCAGCTATACGTCATACATTCTTATGTTCATAAAGAGACATCATTCGGCGATTGCGAAACAGGAACGAATTTCAAACTGTTTCAGTAACACTCTTTCTTCATTCCAATAAGTGCCCTACTGTTTTCAGTCTGTAAACACCTTACAAAAAGCTGAACAATTTACATATAATAAAAAATGTCCAACACTGGAGTCCTTTTTTCAGCAAAGCTAGTGACAGAATCATCTAAAGGTAACTATAATGAACGTAATACAAATAATCAACCACCACTGGCCATGCTAGATAAATAATGTATAAGGCTGAGAGGTTGGGGACTCTCACAAAGCAGACAAGCCTGTCCAGACTTGCTTTTTAGGGTTCATTAAACTTTTGTAGGCATTATAACGCCTACTATACAGCAGAAACTTTATATTGGACTACCGTCTAAACATAGGTTGGGTAACAGTTTATAAAGCTGAGCAAACCATAACTAGAAAGGCACATTTTTTTCAATTTGTCCTATTGCTAACAGGAAGAGAAATGACACATATGAAAAAATTCACTCAATGACCAAATATTTTGCCAAGTAATGCATGTAGCAAAATATTTCATTTACAAATAATTTGCAACTTATAATGGAAATGAAAAAAAAAAAGGGCCAGGTATCTAAGGCCTAAACAAATGTTACCCTTATCTCCAGTTTTTCTCATCAGTTTTTAGCCCTCAGTGCATTTTCTAAACAAAGCAAGCTGGTATTCCCAAACTAGTTTTGTAGTTATCTTTTACCATGTTACCATTCCTACAGCGAATATAAACTTAAGGAAAACTTGACATAAGGATAAAGTTGGTTTGTCAACACGGGCCTAAGTTGCAAAGATAAGACATTGGCCCAGCCACATAATATTTACAGATGTCAACATAACATTACACTTTTTTCAATAACAACTGAACATAACCTTAAGTTCCTTAGCATGACCAGCACTTTTTATTATATTTGTTTTATTGTGAGAGAATACCTAACACTTGAGTTACATTTCTATGTGATGTTAGTGTTGTGTTTCTTTTTTTGCAATTTGCATGTTTCTCAAAAAACCTGCCTAAACTTGATATCTTTAAAATTATCGTTGCGTGTAGCCAAATTTCTAATGTTTTGCAATAGACTTCACTGCCCTATTTTACTTATACACTTATGTGATGCGTTTCTCTGCATAACAGTGATGTAAATCGCAGCTATATTATTCAGAGTATAATTCAAGGCAAAGCTCCCCATTTTAAGACACTCAAAAACACTTCGTAGTGCCGCCAAAACACTGTTAAGTTCAGATCAATGAAACCCCCCCCTTCTTTGACACAAAATGTTATACCGTACCAACTGCTCAGAATTTTATTTTAGTTGAAGCGTTACTTTTTTTTTTTGTATCAAAAACGGGGAGAAATTTGACGCCTTGGAAAGGTTATTTATTTAACAAGTAGAGAACTACATAATTCACCGATAACACACGTATCATACTTATTTTTATACCGAACATTTATGATTTCTACAACATTATCAAAGTAATCATGTCATCATTAAGTAAAATATTAAGATTTTATCACTCTGGTTTTAATGTCATGTTTTCAGCCACTAGGTCGAGCTTTTCTTTTTTTTTTTTTTAAATATAGGACAGTTTTCCACAATCTCAGAAAAAATTTCATGGATGAAATAGTATACCCATTTTGAACAGTCACTTTGCTGAAATCAGTTTAGCATTCTCTTGATAAGAACTTTTTTTTTGCTTTAAGTGTATCCAAATATAAAACTCAGAATTGTCCCCAGGTATGCAAATTGGCAGCACAACTACAGGTGCTTGTTAGTCTGTGGAGAGTATCCTCTGTTTACGGGTTACTAAGCCTCACAACTTTTGATGACAAGCCAATGACACAGCACGCACCCTTTTGGCAAGCCTGGTTAAAATATGCGCCTAGATTTCCACATGTTGTGCAACGCAAAGCCAGCTGCTTACCCGGTTTCAAAAGAAATAAGAGTTACGCAAGCAGTTGTATCACGGGCACTGCTGCCAAGAACAGCTGTAATACTGGTAAGGCAAATGATCTACGTGGTGTAAAAGTATAGAAAACTGGGGGAGCTGGGAATTCCTAAAAGATGTCCGTGTAGACAACCCAGAAAGTAATGAAACCAACAGAATACTTCTGCTCTCATGCATACTTCTTTAGCAGCATCGGCCAATGGTGTCAACATTGGGAATACCAGTACAAATCAGTGGTTCAACATTGCCAGCGATAGGAAGCCTGAAAAACTTTATACTTGAATTTATTTGTTTTCTGTTTGTTTGTTTCCTGGGGGCAGTAAATTTCATTCAAAGAAACTGCATTTCTTGTACAATAAAAAATTTTAGTTCTGTATCTAGAGCCCAATCAGAGTCTGTGCAAACCGAAAATTTTGCTCGATTTTAAAAGATATCAGTATGAACTCGCCATTCCAAATTCGGTGCTCTGGCATTACTTCAAGATGTAAATTTTCAAAATATTCTTAAGCTAATGGTTTAAGTTTTTAATTTTATAAGTCATCAACAGTTTTTTTATTCCACTCGATCTGGCCAATGACTTAATGGTGTATGTGTCTATCTGTTTATCTATGTGGACATACACATCCACAGTTGCCTTCCAATGGTATAAATTGGTAGTACCAATACAACAACAATCATTACTGTTGTTATAGCGACTGAAAAGAGGCAGAGCTTGAAACAACAATACCTAGAGAGTCAAGGACATAGTCATTGCAGCCAAGGCTGGCGAGAGAAGACTGAAGTGGTTTTGGCCACGAGACGAGGCAAGATGAGCACTACCATATAAACTCGTATGGTAGCCACACCCCAGCTTCGCATAAACGTTAGACAATACGCCTTTTCTTCGCATTGTGCAGATAGACATATATTATAACGAGAAATTCCAGTTGAGGCTTATTCATCTTTGAGTACATCAAGTATAACTAATAACCATAAAAAACTAGACGAGACAGGAACAACAAAGAATTGTCACCACTGTCCGGTGTGTTCGTTTGCAGCTAGTAGTTGCACCTGACACATTTTTAATATGTAATATGTCTATGCTTTAGAATAAGGTTAAGAATGCCAACAGCGAGTAAAATGACCACATTTAAGACCAGTCGCTAGTACAGTGAGACGCTAAAGGTAAACTAAGTTCTAGACATGCATCAGGAAGACACATGTCTAGAATCTAGAATGCCTAGACGTGACTACTTATGCATCTGTATTCTCAGGCATCTTCCTGACGCATGAGAAGGCAGATACATAAGCTGCAGTGAATATGTCAATATGCGCCAGTGCCTTACTTTTGAGATTTTCGCAAGTAATGCATTAATTGTATGATGACCTTTCTTCCTGTCCTGGTGTGCTGGATTTGAAGCAATTTCGCTCCCACACTTAAGACATCATTTAGACTTCACCCTTTCTGAGCCTGCCATTAGCTGACAAAACAAAAAAACCAATAAAAGAGATGTTCTTTTTTCACTATTTTTACATCTCTTTTTAATCATTCTAAAGGCAGAGTACGAAAAAAAAAAAAGTTCAAGAACGACAGTAGCACCTCAGTACCTATGTGCAAGTCATGGAGTCATGGACCTATGCGCGGTATCATGGATGTATGTTAGTGTGGTATGGTATGTGCCTGTCTATCCATCTAATGAACACACACATCTGTGGTTTTCTTCCTAGCAAAAAAAAGCATGTTGCCATATAGAAAAAAGAGAGAAGGCCCAGATGTTGAACACAAAATATAAAGTTTATTAAAAAGTTTAGCAAGAACAAATTATTCTATATGTGAACTTCCTAACTCTGCCCCCACAAGCAGCCTCGCATTATGTACTCAAATAGCTCAGCAACTTTTGGCATCTCGAAAACAACTAATCATATTCATGCGCAAAAAGGCTGCTCGCTGGGTTTGGCTCGGAAAGCAAGTACAACTACCGAGAGCCTCGTAAAATGCTAGTTGACAATCTAAAAAACATTCTCTAAACAGGCCAGATTCAAATGCCCCAGCCTATGTGCACTGAAAATGGGACAGGGTCACAGCTGTTCCACGCAATGAGGAATAATTCATCTCTCATGAAATGACAGGCCGGATCAGGACATTTACACAAAAACATAAAAGGCATAACCATCATAAATATCGCTGAAGCGAGGTTATGCCTCAGCGGTGCAGTACAGATGAAAGCAATTAGTGACGATACCACACACAAGTGCACTAGTGCTGCCCATCTATGATAAGTTTGTTCTTTTTTTTTCCTCTAGCTCGAAACATTTTCTTTCACAATCAGAGCCCCTGTCCCAGCCATTGCCATGCTGAATTTTACCGTGCAATGCCATCATCCGTGGCAATATGACACTGGACATTAATGTGAAGCCTACTGCCTCCACACGCTCTCTCAAACTTGACTACTTTTTTTAGACACAATACGATTTTGCACCTACTTATACGACACTATTACAGTTCCAGTGAAATAACGTGGTCACTTGAAATAACACAGCCCATACTGAGGACACTGGGCTGTTGAAATAAATATTTGAAAATTACTGCACAAATTGTCATGAGGCTAGCCTTTGCGATGAAATTTCATATTTATTGCCGACTTCGAATGTCACATCCGACACTACAAATAGAAAACTTTGGCATCAGTTTAAAGAGGAAGCGCTCAGAAAACTTGCAAACATGGATAAGACAAAAACAAGCTGCCTTGAACAATATTTATGAAGTGACCGTTTATATCTAGGCCTTGTATATTATTTTCGCATTTAGAACAATACCTCAGGTTCTACGTAATTTTTTTTTTTCAAGAAGAAATGTTATATCATAAGTGTAGGCATAAATGCAAACCAAGATAGACCACAAAGAAGAGACAACACATGACAAGCACTGATGCTGTGCTTGTCTCACCAACTTGCTTTTTTTGTAGTCCCATCCACGTTTGCACTGGAGTCTTCACCTTAAAAGCTACGTACGAACTAGGCCCCACCAGAGTTTTATAGAAATGTGACATCATCTCTACTGTATTCACATAAAGCCACTCTGTGGAGACAATCAATGCACGTCACAAGTGGAGTGCAGCAACGTACCTTGCTGCCACTGCCTCTGCTCTCGTACATCCATCCCTTGTAGAGGAATAGTGCTTTGAGAGCGTACCTCTGTGCAAGGCTCCAAAGAATCCAAAGCACCACGCTGGTCACCCCACTGGCCGCCAACCGCGGCAGAACGGCCGTCGATGCACCTGCCGCAGTCTTCTGGCTGGAGATGACCGAAGCCAGTCGCAGCGTGAGCCCGCCGTCACGTTCGAGAAGCGAGAATCCTGTCACAATGGAGAGCAAGAGGTAGAGGCTCCGGTAGGAGGACGGGTACACGCCATTGTAGAGGTTGGTCAGAAAGCGAGCCACGCGCTTCTTCCACGAGCGCAAGCCGCTCTGCCACACGAGCAATAGCACTTCACGGTCATAGTTGATGTTGACACCTTCGTGGGTCACTGTGAAGCTGAAGGCCACAGCCTGATGTGCTTCTGCCATTGTGGCTGTGGAGCCCCTCCTGTAAAAGAGCAACAGGCGTGGATTAGGATTTAGAACTACGCTATAATATTGTTATGAGGCAATGTGCATCAATTGAAGGCTATATCCAATTACGAAGAGAGGTGACATACTGCATAAGATTCTGTCATCCATTCTGCGGCACAGCTGATTGTAAATATTGTGACACACTTTCATCCATCGCTTTTGTGTATTTGTGAACCGCATGACAGTACTTATTTAAGTTTTCTTACTGTGTTCATCATGTTCCAGCTATCAGCTCTACGCATACGGTAAGTCGAAGTTAAGTTACTAGTGAGTAGCAGCATGTCATTATTTTAATCTCTTGGGACATTATACCACACATCAATCAATTATTTGAATATTTAGGGCTTAAGGCTGGCTACAGGCAAATTTCCTGGAAGTGAACATAATTGACTTACTATTGACATCAGGAAATAATTATGGACATTTACAATATCAAAAGTCAGAGCATGAAATTCACTCAGATTTCTTTAACAATAAGAGAACCCGCTTTGGGTGAGTTGGCTTTTTGTTAAGTTGTTGTGTTTCTTTGTTTTTTCCACATAATAAGTTATATATAGTACTATACATTTGTGACCAAGAGTTTAATGAATGAGATGCTCAGACATTCTCATGCAGGAAATAAGGCAGCAGGATTTTAAAGCATTCCATGCACAAACCTTGGATACCTTTCCAAAATTTTGCTTATACTCCACAACTGTTACCAGATTATGCATATGTGCTCGAGCATCAATAAATGACTTAAACAGTCGAGATTCCTAAACTAATGGACTGTTGAGACAAACACGAAACTGCTGAGACATAACCGCTACATCTGCTAAGACACTTACAGGAACCAATATTGAACTCTGCAAGGAAGACATTAAAAAAAAAAAACATTGCAGCCATGCGTGTAAGGTGTATGCCACTGAAGTTAGTATACATATGCGCAATGACATGTTCACAATACCTGAAGAATAGTGCCATGAGGGCCTCGTTAGTATACTAAGGCAGCGGGAATGGCGTTCCGGCGCCCTACATAGTGAAACGAAAATAGCACGCAACCACTACAAGCACGGCGCCAGATGCAGTGATCTGTAATGGTCCCAGCACGGGCAGGGTAGCTGTGTTACTCGGGCAAATCAACGCAGCTTGCAACAAATTGCCGGGGTACGTCCGAAAACTTTCGGCTTCGCGCGCCTGGGAAAGAGTGTCCGCGCACACGTGGTACGGCAAACCAGCGTCAACACTCGACGTCAGCATGCCGTGGATCGCCAAGCGCGGCCGGCTGTTCCATGAGAATGTGTCCAACGAACCGAAAAACAAGCGAGCAGGAAACCTTCGGCGTTCTCACCATTAGTATTCGACAAGCTGCCCGACAGTCATAACTACCTGGCCGCGTCTTTTCCTCGTGCACTGGACGACTGGGCAAGCACCCAGCTTAGTGGACCTCGAGAACATTGACACGTTTTTGGCGTCCAGCCGATGTGCGTAGGGAAACGACGAAAAACATGTCATTAAAAAAAAATGCGAGAGAAAAGTGAGGAGTGATGACTCGACGCACCTTTGGCTCCCCCGATGAGGCAGGAAGAGATAGATCTGTGGACAGGTACTGGGGAGGCTGCTCGTCTTAGCGGCGACCACACGAAGGAGTACGCGACCAGAGAAGTAAAAAAAAAAGCCAATGGTAGTCGCCCTGCAAGTTGCAACGCGCACGGTGGAGAGAAATCCAGCGACGGGTTTTCCTCGCGGAGACGACAAAATAAACAAGAACAGCGATAAATGGAGGGTGAGCGGGCGACCTAGTCCCCTTTCCCGGGCGATTGCGGCCCGCGTGCGCTTACGTCCACTGCTTACGTCGTTAGGACACCCTCCCTGACCCTCCGCGCTGCCCCCTCGTCAGGTGCGTAGACGCACGACATGCGGCAACAACGCTAAGTGGCGGTCGTTTTGATGGGCAACAACTACGGCCCCGCTGCTGTCTCGCGGGCTGTTCTTAGGCGCGTTCCCTTCGGCTCTGCGCTGACGACACCGATTGCGCTTTCGGAAACAATCCCGCGATCGTTGCATGTCCCTCGGCGTTAGAGTAAATTGATCCGATCGGTTGACGACACAACGAAATGCGTTTCTCGAAAACCAAATTTTGGCCGCCTGTGAGGAAAGCCTCGTAGCTGGGATAAAAGAGAGAGGAACGCGCAGAGAGGGCTGCAGCCTACCAACGGGATGAAGCAGCTCTGCGGCGGAGCCCAACCTACCGGAGGCAGGCGGTGTAGCTCCGTTGGCGAGGGCCACGAAGACTTTTGGAACGACGTCAAGACGGCGCTGGTCGACGCTGGAGCACCGCCGCGCCCGCTGATTTGAAGGTGCCTGGGCGCGAGATGCGCAGCTGTCCGAGCACGCCGCTGCGACACATGCAGCGCGCCGCCGCCAACGCAGGTTAAGTGTAGTTGGCTACAGCTCGGCTAGCGGGGCGCAACGCGGCACAAAACAAACACAGCGGTACCCGGAAATAAGCGCACATGCGTCGCTCGTCCGCTAGCGTAGACGCCCACGACGCTACGAATGCTCCATAACACCGCTGACCCAGCGCTACGAGAGCAGATCGAGTTTCACAATTTATTATTATAACAGCCTAGCCACGCCGGATTGGTAGGTTTCGTATTTCACGATCATCATTCGCACTTTGTTCCAAACTTAATTTAAAAAAAAAAAGCTTGGCGGCGGGAACTTTAAAAATAGAGAACAGGACGCATATTTAGCTTTGTGTAGCTTAATTGCGCCAGGTCAATCAAGAGGCTTAGTTTAACCATACTTAAGTGAGCCTACTGTTAGTAAAAGCAGCACACAAATAAAAGGTAAATGGAGTCTACTTTGGCATGTTCTATCAACTTGCCTACTCGGGTTAAAAGACTGGAGTCACTGTTCTCGTTCAATCATAAGCATTGCTATTTTAATTAGCACTATTGTGAACAACAGAAGATCATCCTGCAAAACTTATTTATGCGAGCTAAAGCTTTCTCATGCAATGAACAAGCAGAACTTTTGTGCTCTGCAGCATCACATTTCTAATGCCTCCCTGCCCCATTCTAATGCTGCGATACGGGCACTTTATTCAATAGAGTCAACTCTATGCTACTTGCTCACAGATTTTGAGTCACTACGGTACAAAATGCAGATACAGCTTCAGGTCGACACTTGCAAACCTTCTTAGAAAGTAAGTGCTTCAGGTGCGCACACTCTGCATATCGATATGGCGTCCCTGTTGTCATCGTCAGGCAGTGCTGCATATCTGAACCGGAACCTCCTCGATAGGTACATAGAAAGGTGAAGTGTGCGTGCTATCTTCCAACACATCCTCGACACTTGGTATCTAATCTAAACGACCTCTACAGTGCGCAACAAGTGCACCGGGCTTTGGCCCTTCTTTTTTTTTCCATCGAGACACGATTGGCGTGGATGCACGCCTTGTAGACAAGAATGATTTACCGCAAACTGCAAGTGAGCGTTTGAGCACAGCATAAACAGAGGCATAAAGTCGAAGAGGCTGTGAGCCAAGCCACGAGTTCACAAGCCGTGTACAAAAGCTCCACAACCGATAACCAATGCAGCCATTGAGATCACTCTTTACGAGAGAAACTACTCCTACAACTGCTTCAACAACAAATTCACTGCATAAATAATGTATTCCGAATTTCAGCAACCAAACTGCTAATTGGAGTTTTACTTAGCGACATAACCCGTCACTGTCATAGACTTCTTTGTTTTATCATACTAGATCTCTAAAAATTGTTTTTTTTCTATTTCTATAAAAAAAATCAGTCACAAAGTTACAAACCTACAAACGGCAAGTTTATTTGCACTTTCATCAAATGGCCTTCGCCCAGGGCAGCTCCAAGAGAAGCATCACCAGGAAATTCGGTGGTGATCACCGGAGAAACTTCATCAGGAAAAAAAAAGAAAGTCCAGTCCCAAAGGCCTCTTCTCTTTAATAACCGTAACGATCCTGAAATGAAAAAAGGGGTGCAAGGCCTTTAGTGATACACGGAATCTGTGACGCAATAGTATCCCCATTAAAGAGAAACCTTCCCATTTCGAAACAAGTTCAAGAAAGGCTCTGCATCCTTACCGTGAGCACGGTTCACTTTCTCTGTTAGTGAAGTGCAGAGAAAAAAAGCAAGGAAAAAACAAGGCATGCTTGTTAGTGATTTTGTGGAGAAGAGCAAACAAGTGCAATGACGCAGAAAATTATGCACTCAAGAACACTCATACAAGACATACGAGAATATGCCTACGAGAAATACAAGACTGCACATCCGTGGAGCAAGAAATGCGTTGCAGAGATAAGCTATACCATTTTACGCAAACACTTACCTACAAAGATTACTACAAGGAGCTCTGGTTCTGTAGTCGTTCAGCTGCCTTGGCGATAAAGGGGGTCACAAATGGATTTAACACTGATGCTTGTAACTTCAGGCATTCTCACAACATTGCTTATTGCGCTCCTACCTGACTACATTTTAGAGAATTCATACCTACCTCGAGGTGCGAATACAAAAAATTCTTCCTAGTCATTTTGAATCGATGCACTTAAAAGACAACATGCTGTTGAAAAATGATTGCTTTACAAAGCCTCTGGGGAACGAAATGCAACAAATTAAGAACGTGCCTCAAAGCGATGAAAAACTGATTGATAAAGATTGTCACTGGAGCCAACGTTCTGACAAGAAGCAAATCCTGTTGGCTCCAGCGGCATTCCCTGTTGAAGAACTACGAGTGAACCTTTTATAAAGCACAGATTTCAGCAGCTGCGGCGTACGCAAGAAACCTGGAGCAAGCAGGCGTAACAAAATGTGGCTCTTGAAGGTGTGCCGACAACATGCATATTTGTATGCAGCGTTTTCCAATAATTGAGGCTCTCTCAGATGTGCGCTTGTCAGTGGTCAGCCATTTATGATATGGCAATCAAATATTGTATATACAGAGGTAACCCGTCAACTCACGCTGGCGCAGTTATTTGTTGCCGGAATCCAACACATGACCACCGTTGTTGCCTGCAGCCATTGAAGTGTTGCGCTGCTAAGCAAGTGGATGAAGGTGCAATTCCCGACATGGGGGAAACAATGAGAAGGGAGCATTGCAGAATACAATCAAAAGAAAGAAAAGTAGTCTGACAAGCACGCATGTGCAAAGTCAGCTCGCCTCCTTTTTCCGAAGAGGCAAGGGGGTTCTGAATTTTGGCTCAATTAAGGTTGCTTCAAGCCAGAAGAATGAAGACACCATCAAGACAAAATCACCACTTTTTCTACCACTGAACACAACTGGAGCACCTGGGTTATTTCCATTTATTAAAAAAAAATTCTGGTGTTTTACAAGCCAAAGCCACGATACGATGTGCGCTGCAGTAGAGGACTCTGGATTAACTTTTGCCACTCTGATATCTTTCATGTGCACCTGCCTATCAATTTATGTGCACAGGTGTTTTTGAATTTCACAAATTTAGCAGGCGTGGCTGGAAATCGATTCAGACCTTTGTGCTTAGCATGGCAACACCATAGCCGCCAAGCTATTGTGATCGGTGGCGGGTTCTCAGAAATGGCAACTCGATGCATCAATCCACTAATACAAATATTTTAGCACCATCTTTTCACCACAGTTGCCAGGACAGGTAAAACAGAAGAGCCCTTTACTACATTACGTGGCGTTTGATTCACGAGCCTTCAATATTAAATTTTCTGTGTATAACAAGAGTTGCCCGCTTGCAAGACTACTGAACCCAAAGATTGCAAGTCTTACGCAAAGCACTGCATGATTACGTTTCCTTGAAAATACAAATGGGCAGACATGCCAAGGCCACAGTACAAGACACATCCGGGTGAGCCGGCGATCAGTCATTTTGTCAAGAACAGCTCTGAATTTTAAATCGGCACGAAAGGAAGTGTCTGTCCCGTGTGTTTCCTCTTTTGCCCTGATCTAAGATTCCACACTGCTTTTGACAAAATGTGAAGGCTGGCTTCACAGTCTGGCATCAGAGGTCACGACGTTACTGGAGGGTCAGTAACGTAAGGTCAGCCACTTTTCACATGCCCTTGGCGCTCTCTTGCCATTTTGTTGATATCAATCACTACTAGAACCATTATACGTGTACGCATATTAAAACAGAACTGCAGGTCCTTCAACCACGGAAAGCCATGAGCAAATTTTAATATTGCAATAACAGTTTTGAAAAAATATTATCGCCCATTCGAGAATCCAGGCCCTCAGAGGACGATTCTTTTAATTGAGGTATCGCCCTTAGAGGCGATGCCTTAATTAAAAGTGATGCTACGCAGCTGCATTTACTCTACCTAATAACATCGCATATGAAGAAGTCCAGACATTATATTCAACTATAACAAAGTTTGTTAACACGTAACAGCGTAAACTAAACCACTTTTGAATTTACTAATAACGTAAAATCCCACAAGATCCCACTTATATTAAAGGATGATCAAACAAAACTCGGCGAGGGAGGGGGGGGGGGCACTTAGTCCTAGAACAAAATTGAGAATGGAGGAGAAAGAGCCCCTAAAAAGAATGCACACCTGTTTTTCTAATTCAATGCTTTATTGAATACACATTCATTTACATTTTCTACTATATTGGAGGGAACTGTGTGAAGTTTTATGGTCTATGGCAAGATGGAAAAGATGTTCTTCAAATATTCTAAAAATTTGTGACAAATCAGAATGCAAAACAGAGGCACCACACCGCAAAAGCACTAGGAAGTCACGCACGTATCTAGAGACTCTCAGGATTTGTGTTCCCAGGAACAACTGCTGCATGAATCTGTAGCAATGAACAGGTTGAAAAAGAAGAAAAAAGCGCCATCCCTTCTAAGGTATTATATGGTTTTGTACTTGATGGCCTCAAGCACATGCAACAGCTCTCACTTCCTCGTTCTTTCTTGCCTGGATGACATAAGTTCTATATTCAATGATTTTGTTCATTTAGTGTGTATGCACCCAAGAGGTGGGGCACCACATGTAACGTAGTTCTGAGGTGCGTTTTTCATTGCAATGTCCCGCTTCTGTAGCATATCGAGAATTTGGGACATAGATAAAAGTACGCATTAAGGCGCATTTTAGATAATTTAACTGTGCAATCATTTAAAGGTTGCTATTTAATGCTGGAAAATGAAAACAATTTTTATTTTGTTTAGCAGTTTCATAATTCAGAAATTAAAGGGTTCAAAATAACGTCACCCAAGGACAGCATACGGAACACCCGATGCAAGCATTTTACGCAATCTTAAAGCTCCCCGATCGCCAAGATGTTCGTCTTGTGCAACGCCTCCGTCCGTGATGGCTGTCGCGTCTGCTGAATCGAATTCCCTTTGCTCGTCAATGAATGGCATACCAGCAATTCGCCGCACTTGAGATGTCGCATCGCAATTACCTGTTCGAAGGCATGGATATCATCCATCGTAGAATACCCTTTTCTGAATCCAGTCTGTTCGCTTGGTCGATTGAGCCTAGCGTACCTGCCATCTTGCCTGAATTCCTTAATTCACAAATTGCAACACCGTCAATCGGAAAAAATATGTCACTTTCACTTTTCATGCAATAATGCCTGCCTCCATTTTCAAGCAGCACAACAAACACTACGTTTCTGTCACTCCTGTACCATGGGTGTAATGTGTGGCAACACTAATAATTCCTTTGGTGCAGAGAAAAAGGCCAGGCTCTAACAAACAAGCCCATAAAATTCTGGACACGGGATGCATACTAGGCTTGTGCGAATACTTGAATGCTTCGAATATTAAAAAGAGTATCACAGTATTTTAGTTTGCTTCGATTCAAATTTCAATTATTGAAAATTTCAAAGTATTCAAAATGAACGAATAAATGATATACAAGTCCTTGTGCAACCCCCGTAAAGATGGTTTCACTGGAGTAGAGTCATGCTAAACCGTGAAAGCACCTGTTTAATTTGGATGACACATTCTGTAAAGGTGGTTTCACTGCAGTAAAAGAATGCTAAGAATGCTATGTCGTGAAAACTTATTTACTAAAATTCCGCATCGCCACAAAGCCCCACTTTAGGGTCAAATGAACATATCAACCTCTCATCAATTCATCATTTTTGACGTTTAAAATCTTGTTCTACCGGCTTATAGGCTCTTAGTAAATATTAAAACGTAACATATTTTAAAGGTTTTCACTCGCATTCTACTTAAAGGTCAAATCCTGCTACTATTCAAAGTTGTTTCCACATTCTTTGAACAAATAAAATGGCATCTGAACAGGCCTTGTTTCAATTTTAAATATATACTTATTGTGCAGGTTGGTTAGGTCATGACAAATATGGTCATCTTCCTTTACACCATGTGATATATACTATTCGAATTAGATTCAAAATTATTCGACTAAAATCACTGTTCGTCTTTTCGAACCTAAAATTCACTATTCGCTCAAGCCTAATGTATACACAACAGAACAATTCTGAGGAGAATACACAAGGGTTTATCTTTTGTATTAAGTACAGTGCTAATTCAGTGAAATGTAAATTAATGCTATTTAGAGTGGAAGGTAAGGGGAAATGAGATCGCAAAATGCATGAGACAGTTAGATCGTATTATTCAGGCAACAGGAACATGTCTGGTTGTGTTAAACGGACCAGACTGGTGTTCACATAGTACTTGTGGTACTTAACAACAATGAAGTAAAGCAAACGAAAGTACAGTAAGAATATTGCTGAGAAACTGCAGCGAAGAACAAACATCACCACAACTCTCACCGGAAATGACTACATAGGCTTGGATTTTGCCAGCAGCTATGACAATTTTTTTCGCTAAAAAAATTTATGGCTGGAATAACTGATTCATAATTGTGATTTTCAAAGTGAAAATTATGTACAAAATAGAGAAATAAACACTATGCTTTGCGTTTTTTTTTTTCTCTATCCTGCACACTTAAATTCACGCTCAGCCTTTTGACAATTATTCTCCATTGCGGACGTAAAATATGCTGTTGAGTAAAGCAACACTTCTAAGAAACCATTTGTTTATAATGACATTCTTATTCTGATGGTTTAAACTGCTTCAACAGTAGAAAGCTGAACGCACATTGTGGAGAGAAATACACCACCCCCCATTGTTTACTAGCGCTGCCCTAGACATTCACACACATCCACACTCAAACCTCATAATAACAAAGTTGCATCTTGCATGACAATAAGCTCACTTTATCAAAAAATTCGCTAATAAGGTATATTCCAAACACTATATTTATTATCGAAGATGAGTTTTGTGGAAACCTGTAAGGTGGCGGAAGGATTAAAAAAGGGAAAGAAGACAATCGCCCATTTTGTAGCGCGAAGCTACAAAAAAATCTAGGTATACAGGTTTCTCAGAGATTTCTTAAGTGCGGAAAAATTTGTTCTGGTCCGAGTTTCGAACCCGGGCCTTGGACGAATTTTTCGGGAAGTAAAAAATCTTTGAGAAATATGTATGAATTTTATTGTAACTTCGTGCTACAAATAGGTAGTTGTCTTCTTTCCCTTTCTTAACATTATCTATTGCAAGACTAGTATTTATTTACTTTGTTATAACCGATATTTCGTTATTGATTGATATGTGGGGTTTAACGTCCCAAAACCACTATATGATTATGAGAGACGCCGTAGTGGAGGGCTCCGGAAATTTAGACCACCTGGGGTTCTTTAACGTGCACCCAAATCTGAGCACACGGGCCTACAACATTTCCGCCTCCATCGGAAATGCAGCCGCCGCAGCCGGGATTCGAACCCGCGCCCTGCGGGTCAGCAGCCGAGTACCTTAGCCACTAGACCACCGCGGCGGGGCGATATTTCGTTATATCCAGGTTCGTTATACCGAGGAGTGTATGAATACAGAATGTCAACCATTCCTCAAACTTGTACTGGCCATGTCAGTGACATAGAAAACTGCCTAAATGCCTCTTTGAAGGGATATTCTAAATGACAAAATTGCTGGAAGATTGCGCGATTTTACTTCCAGACGGCACAACAGAATAGCAATTTTACGAAACGTGTAGCACCATGCACATGTACATACTTGCATGTGACCTGGTCAGTCTACGGCCATCTGTCGCTGCAGACGAACAATAGTGTAGTTAATTTACGCACCAAATCTTCCAACCTCTCAAACTCGATCTAAAGATGACTTCGCTCCATCGGCAGACTGATCACAGTTACAGGCTTCTATCAATCTGCGGTTCCATATTTTCTGGATAACAACTCAAATTCCCCCTTGCAATTTGAGAAGTAAAGATTATACATATATGGCAAGTCTTGCACATATCCAAGACGCACCTCACCTGACTATCAACAAAACTAAACATTGCATTCTCATAGAACTGAAGTGTGAGCTGCCATGCTCACTTATTTCAAGACTTGAATCTTCCACTAAAAAATTTTTCTTACAAGCTGCACACTCAGGCCTCTTGGGCACCAAAAGCCACATTTATTTCCATTCGCTCAAGACATTCTCTGCGGCAATGCACTCTCAATGTTCTCAGATTGGTCGGCACCAAAAATATCCGACAATGACAAACGACAGGTTTGGAAAAGCTTTCCTACTACTGTGAAGGCGGCCCAACCCGTCCTACAGGTTTCATCTTCCACTGATTCTGGAACTGAGCAGTCAATGTACATTATTTTTTAAAAAATTAACCTTGTACAAGGCATGACATCGCAAATCTGTTCTGCCAAATCTCGCAAAGTGATAGAAAGATTGCGAAACAAATAAATGACAACCACCTGTTAGTAGCTCAAAACGACAAGGATCCTCATCTGGATTCCTTAGCAAAGCTTGTTATTTAAAAAAAAATTTGTCCTGGTCAGAGAATCAAGCCCAGGACCAATGCCTTTCCAAGGCAGTCGCTCAACCGACTGAGCTAACTAAGATGCTGGCAACTGGTACTGCAAAGATTGCATTGCTGCACCGAGGTGTGGTGTCGAGGCTACCGTACGCAGCCTCGGTGATTAGCGAAGGCACATTGAGGCAACGTGCCGCTGCTAGATCTAATCTCGAAAGCCGTGACCGATAACCTCAACACCATGTTGTACGTCACCATAGGCGGCACAGCAATGCAGTTTTCTGCCGCTCTGCCATGTGCTGCACATCCAGCCAACTTTTGCTGTTGACAGTATATAATAAAAAATTATTCAACTTCAACAACCTCAAGCCCCTCCTCACCCCCCCTTGGGCGATCAAAAAATTCTTTTGAACTAGGCGTTCCTTTCCCACAAATCCGTACAGGTTTCCTTAAGGCTTTATGCTACAAACAGGTGGTTTTCAATTATCTGTGGCATAACACATGAGCGCACAAGTACGATGCGCTAGATTCGGAATAAACGCAATGATAACAGCTTGCAAACACATGCGAAGGTAACGCGCCTATGGGTGTCACTTTGCAGCATACTCACCTGCAGAGAGCTCATGACGCCGTTTGCGAGCGAGGAAAGCCGCGAGGCTACCTTGGTGACTCCGTCTCGGACTCCTTCTCGGATCTCGTACAGGTTGGGTCCGGACAGGCTGGTGCTTGAGTGGGACGCATTGCTCGAACCCGGTCCGCCGCCAAAGTAGTCGGCGCTCGAGATGGACGACGAGCCTTCAAAACGAGCTAGCTGGGCCCTCTTCTCAAACTGGACACCCAGAGAACGAGAACAAAAAAAAAAAATTCTGTTCACGTATCGCATACCGTACAACCACGTGCTTGTTCCTAAGCATTGTAGTTCACAGCGGCACTTAGAGGTTGGCTAAAAAATATAGCAACACGAAAAACCAGGACTGATAGTTGGGCTAGTTGGTAATACATTATGGGCAGCACCAGCGCACAAACTCACGGGACGAAGAAAAGAGACACAAACAAGCGCTGTTTGTGCCTCTTTTCAAAAAACCAGTCATAACTGTACAACAAATGAAACAAAATGAAGGACACTTTCCTTAATTCAATAGCTCATTCCATCCTCCTTTCTCACATTTCTATGGCACATGTGCAGTTCCTGTGGCAAAAACAGAACTTTCTTTCTCAGAGGCTTTCGTTTTGTTGATACCAGCTGTCTCGGCTCTTTTCAACACGACAGAGAGCAGAACAGAGAAATGTAAAAGGCAGATTCTGTACAATAAGTCAAATTTTAGCACCTTGCACTTCAATACAGGCTCGGAGGTGATTTTGGAAATTTTCAAAGTAGTAGCTGTGAAGTATTCTGTAAGGATGTTGACCCATTCCTTTTCCAAACCACCTCTGAGCAATCCAACGAATTCCCGAATCATTCCCGGCTGTTGAAGCCACTTCGCTCAGGAAACCGTTTAACAATGCGATAAACTTGAACATGCTACCACCTAAGAATCTTGGCGATCTCTACTTCCCTACTCATGTTGGAAAATTATTCTTTTTATAGTTATTTTTTTTAGAAAGCATCTTAAATTGAGAAAGAATGGATGCCAACGGTAGTTCCATGCCAAGAAAGCAATCATAAAGAAAATCTCAATTATGCCTCTGCTAAAAGATGCGAATAATACAGCAAAACCTCGTTAATTCGAAGTCACTGGGGCCGCTAGAAAGCTTCGAAATAAGTGGGATGCATGGAACTTCGCACTATTCAGAGTAATCAGTGCTTCTCGTTTGCTGTGCCGGCTAGCTAGCGGCTCCAAAGGTAATGTTTTCCAACAATACCTGGTCTTTATTTTGCCGCAAACATGGAGGAACGATGGGCCTCGCTGCTGCCACAAAAAAAAAAAAAAAAACACGCGGTCGTGACTGAAATGTGCGCCTGCAAAAAACAAGACATCTTCACTGCACCACAGTAGTGAAACCGGGCAGCATGTCACGTGCTCCTCGCTGCGCTAGCATGTCATGATGCGTCCATTTGCACATTCTTTCTATTATAATTATGAATTGAATAATGGCCAGTATGACGAAGCTCACGATGTGTTTTGGCTGAGAAAAGTTATATTTGAAACTTTCGAACTTAGTTTTCGAAGTAGGTGTTGCTCGCAAGAACTCCGCCCGCAGTGCAAAGACGCAAATTGCTGGAGCAACTGGCAGTCCGAGCTTCGCATACATCGCGATTTTCGCTAAACTGTCCTTTATTAGTTTCTTTACAATCCCAGAAAGAATGGGTAAGCCGTGACCCACTGACGTTGCGAGAAATATGCAATAAGCTCCCGCGTGTCACCACTGTGTTGCAGTAAAGCATGGCTCATTTTTCGCAGGCGGACATTTTGGTTGACCACGTACTGTTTTTCTTTCTTCCTTCTTTCTTTCTTTTTTTTTTTT
Organism: Rhipicephalus annulatus; assembly: GCA_013436015.1. Taxonomy (NCBI): domain Eukaryota; kingdom Metazoa; phylum Arthropoda; class Arachnida; order Ixodida; family Ixodidae; genus Rhipicephalus; species Rhipicephalus annulatus. The sequence goes on along the minus strand of WOVY01001858.1, from coordinate 367,938 downwards.
TTGCGCTGGAAGTAGCGAAACTGAAGTGCTTCAGCTGCCACTCATTAGTGTCGATACACTGCATTGCCTCCTGGTGATTGATGGCCATCATTTCCACAGATTCGAGGCGAAATCGGAATCTGGAATTACCATATGGCACCCAAAGTTTTCGAATCAACCGGACTGGTGCAATATCCACTCAAACTTACATTGAAAAATACGGGACAGCGGAAATCCTTCGAATCAAGCGGGATTTTGAAATAACCGAGTTCGAATCAATGAGGTTTTACTGTATACTGAAATCAAATGTAATTCCAAGTGTATAACAGTTTTTTCCGGCCTGTGGAGCGTCATGATCTATCAGCTTGTTCTTATATCCACTAAAGAACGAAGGCCTTTCCCACCGATCTTCGGTCTGGCCCACCTTGCGCAAGCCAGTTCCATTTTACCCCCGCAAACCTCTTAATTTGGTTCCTGCATCCAACTTACTTTCGTCCTCGACTTCATTTTTCATTCCATTGTATCCATTTCGTTAATCCATAATCTGGAACCGGAATTGTGTGGATTGCAACAAAAATAGATTTTCTAAATCCATTAAAAATAAAAGTTACAGTATGTTGAACATTCATGAGCACGTAAATTTCAAGCTGGGATTTCACTCGTGAATGTTCAACACATCGTAAATTTTATCCTCATTTGTTTAGAATGTCCATTTTGTTGCACTGCAAAGAGTTCCGATTCCAGATAATTGTGACATGCTCATATACCTTTCAAACTCCCTCAGTTAAGAAAAATTCACATAAACTGACCAAGTTTTATCGAAATTGATCAAGAAATAAAAAGATTTTTCAAGTGCCGTGTTCCCCCTCAATTGACCACTGATTGACTGCCCACTACATAACATGGCCAGCTCGTGTTGGTTTTCTTCACTTTGTATCAACTACACCCCTCTTTTGTTGTCTGACCCTCCAACTTCTCTTCCAATCTTTTTATGTAGCGCTTATTTTCCACTTCACAGCATCATATTCTACTTTTGTGAAAACGAGCGTGCTGATAGTGAATATCAAGAGGAAATTTAATATTGCCAGAAAAAAACTGAATCGAAGCAAACACGATAATCTTTCAAGTTCTGAACAGCCATTCTTGCAAAAAAAGTACAAAACAATGTTCCAATTGAAATACATTTAGGATAACCAAATAGTACTAAGCAGATTTTCTGCAAGCACAGAACTGTCCAGAATGCGTGCATGGTTCACAACGCTTGATTCAAAATTTGCGACTTTTTCATCCCAGGTGATTCCAGTTTGGCATAACGGGGCAAACGCATCTGCCACGTACAAAGTGCACTCTTTCAATACCGCCATTAAAATTTAACTACGAATATCTCACATTACGTGTAACCAGTGATTTTTAATGACAGACAGTGTGATAACATACAATTTTCCGACATGAACAGCAGCTTCCAAGTCAATAATTAAAAAGTTAACTCATGAGTTTTTGTTAGTCACTTCAACGCCATTTCAGCTACAGCAAAGTATTTCTGTCTCAATGAAAAGTTTCTGTGCAAAAGCAACAAGATCCTCACTGTCGTAGCATATTGATAAAAAATCTGTAGTGTTAAAAAAAAAATCCATGCATATCCACAAAGTGAATTCCGATGATGGGGCAAAGCAGTGCCCATCGGATCATGAATCGTGGCCTTCTATTTCGTTCTGGTTAACAGCCTTTTATCTTGGTCTTGCTAACCGTGTGTTCTGTCATATGGTTTGATTGATGGGTGGTCGAATGTCAGTGTTTTTCTGGAGTTGATGACTTATTTTGTTTATTTTGGTTAAGGGGGGACGTGGCAATGAAAATTATCTTCGTTATTTATCAAGCCAAAGGGATGAAATTCGGCATGCAGATGTCATTTGTTGTGTTGATATCATAACTGAAATCGGTTTTGAGCTAATATAACTTTTGAGTTACAACACTTGATAGACTTTCATTGTCATCCCAATGTTAATGAGGTAATTAGACACAAATTTGTCAAAATTTTTGCATAAGGATATTCACAAAGGTTAATTTTGTGCTGTAATGCTATTGGTTTACTTTTAATATGTAAGTAAGCAGACGAAATTTTTTTGAAATGTCCTGGACATATTGTCTTACCAACTACTTTTACAGAAAGCCAATTACAAAAGTCTGTATGATGTGCACACAGACATGGACAGCTTTACGGCACTCACCAATGTCTCAGAATCTTAGTGCGGGAAATGGAATGGCTGTAGCTTAATCTGTTGTAAAATGGCACAGGGATGACTGACAGCAACTGCTAAAAAATTGAAGGCTGAGAAAATGGAGCTCAAAGAAAGTGGAGCTAGAAGCTGATAAAACAGAACTCGTAAGGTAGCTGGCCGCATTTTTCATTGGAGAAATGCATCTTTGTCGTTATCTTGAGCTCCAATCTGTCCTCTCTATGATGATGCCTATATAGTGGCACTGTGCCAAGTGAGAGCTTCACATCTGGATTTTGCTATGCCCAATTTTCACATTGCTTTTAATGACAGCCCACCAGCAAAATGCTTGTTTCTGAACTTCTACTACTTATTTTGGTCTGAAATTACACTATGATGTAAAAACTTGGTCTCAGGATTGCAGAAAAAAATAATTCGGAAAACTGAACATTTTGACCAAATTTACTGTTCTCATTGCCATGTCTCCCCTTAACAGCCTTTTGATAATCTTTTTGTTGTTTACAGATGCTTCAGTTTCCACATGTGCAGTAGACACCGGGCAGTGGTTTATGGACGGAGGGGCATTGTGTCACGTTGAGGTGCTTCACCCCTACAACACATCCTGCGTACACAGGGGCCTAGTGGTAGGCCTGTTCACAAGGAAACTTACATCGGACCCCCTTAACAGCCTTTTGACAATCTTTTTGTTGTTTACAGATGTTTCAGTTTCCACATGTGCTGTAGACATTATGCAGTGGTTTATGGACCGAGGAGCATTGTGTCACGTTAAGATGCTTCACCCCTACAACACATCCTGCGTACACAGGGGCCTAGTGATAGGCCTGTTCACAAAGAAACTTACATCGGAGTCTGCAGAGCCGTGGAAAAACTGGTCAGATGAGATCGCCTTTGCGTTGCCAAACTTCTTGCGGGCTTCGTCGGTCGCCGGCCCTTGTTGAATCACATGCCGACTGCGGCCAGAACTGTCAGGGATGACGAAACATCACAATCGGTAACAAGCTACTACAGCAGGCCAGCTTTATGATTGCATATCTGGCACACTCATCAATAATGCCTTGCAACACCTTCTGTACTTGTCACAAAATGACCTTACCATTGCTCCTTGTTTCTTCTCGATTCCCCTGCTGGAAAAATTTCATAAATCCGTCACATTGTACGAGTTAAATTCATTGCAGATAAGTGAAATAGTCTAACGAAAAGCATGCTTTTTTGTTGGATCTCCACAAGCATGATAAAGCTACACAGGGATCCGAGCAAAGATGGCAAGCGGGTGTCATGAGCCTTGAGCATTGTTTTTAACGCTATTAATATTATTATTATTATTTTCACCAAAGTGACCACTATTTCTGGCTCAAACGTGCACTGTGTTGACCGTAGTATTTAAATGATGGTACTGAGCTTCGTAGATCTCATTCAAGTTAGGTCTGCTGAATCCCACAAGGTGGATGCATGGTTACTAAAGGAATAATTGACAACAACCAGTTTATAGCACAAAGTCAAAAAGAAATTATATAGATTTTTCAGAAAACAAAGCTTGTTAGCAAAGAGAAATTTTTCATGGGCCCGGGACAAACACTTTTCCGAGGCGTTAGCTCTACCATTTGCACTCAAGGATGCTAGCAATTGGCAACGCGTGGGTGATTTATTTATTTATTCATTCATTCATTCCTTTTTTATTTATTTACTTATTGATACGGTCAGCTTTTGACGGGCTGAACAGGAATGTTCACGAGAGTAACATACCGTATTTACTCGCATAATTTGCACGCACCTAGTATTTTGTCAGCAGTACGAAAAATATATATATATATTTACTTGAATATATTGTGCTCCCCGACCTGCCCGAGACAGCTCGCCGGCGCACGCACGAAGAGACTTGGGACCTTTAGATGCTTTGGACGGGCACGCTGGAGGTGCGCCCTGCCAATCAGGCGAGTGCAGTCAAACGGTCTGGGAGTGCAAAGTCCTTTCTTTCGAGGACTTCCCCCAAACTAGGGTTCCTAAAATACAGTGTATGAACACTCATACACTCAAACCTGTTGAAGGGTCAACCGAACTTCTCAAACGTTTGCCTCCCCTCCTCTATCTCTGCGTCTCTACCACCGTGAGAATGCACGCTAGCGTCACGGCACGGACAACTTTCGGCACCAGAGGCATGCCGACTGTTTCCCCTGTTTTCTGCGTCTGCGCTGCACGGCACGCTGGTCAATCTCGGGAGTTAAGGTTTCGTTCCGCCATTCGTCTGTCGCGTTTTTACTGTTCTCTAGAGATGGGCTACTGTAATTATATATACGGCAAAATTCAAGCTCAGTGTTATGAAGTTTGCCGAAGAAAACAGGAATTGTGCCACCGCCAAGCACTTCAGCGTAAAGTTCTTCAATGCGTGACGATCATCGCGATCAATATGGGAGAAAGGACAAGAGTGCGCGCTTGCTGATACAGGTTTCTTTCCATTGAAGAAGACCTTTTCAATGATGTGTGAACACTTAGGACCTACGGTAATGCCGTGTCGTGGGACCTAGTTTCTCCCAGCATTACTGAGAAGAGCATCAAGAAAATGGGGAATTTTAACGCACTGGACAGAACCGTGGGCGATGCACTTTGGAAGGGCGGTGGCAGCAGCCGCGATGATGATTCCCGATCGGACTTCCCGATCGGCGATTCCTACTAGACTGCGCGTGACCTAGTCTGACTGCTTAAGGTGTGTGCTAATCCTGTTAAACAAACAGGTACACTTCGTTTGTGCTCCAACTTATTTTGTTTTCTTTAATGTATATACTGCGTGTGTTAGTACCATTGCACATTGTCTCGTATGCGTTCGTGAAATCCTCGCGTAATTTGCATGCCCCCTTCTCAGAGCCCCAAAACTGCGAAAGGAAAGTGCGCGAATTGTGCGAGTAGATACGGTAACAAAATGGACCCTCACTACTGAAACACATCAGTTCAGTGCATGTATCAAAACACATGTAACAAATCTATCATAATTGCAAGGCATGTAATTTAAACAGATAAGTTCATTAATGAAACATAACAAAAGAATGCATCACTGCTGAAACACATATGTCTCAACAACTTTAAGCTCACTCCAGTCAAAAACTCGAAGTTCATAGACACAAAATATTGAAAACGAGCTTTGACGAACCACAATATGTGGCAAAGAGTCGTGAAAGGGATAACTGACAATTGCCCAATCCTGGCACATACCCAGATTTTAGCTGCACTTAGATCTGCTAGATTTAGGAGCATGTTAAAAAACCTTCAGCCATAGAAACTTACCCAGAGTCACCCACAACGGCGTGCCTCATAATTATACCACAGTTTTGGCAAGTAAAAACCTAGCAATGACACTTAACCCCCATTATACTTAACCTGAATATAACGATATATCAGTTATAATGAAGTAAATGAAGAATAGTCTTACAATAGATATAGTACTAGAAATATACATTTGTAACAAATTTTTAAATATAACAAACTTATTTTCGTGTAAGATGCAACTTCGTTACACACTCAAATCTCGTTATAACGAACCCAGATATAACAAAATATCGATGACGAAGTAAACAAAAAACAGCCTTGCAAAAGATATAGTGTTAGTAATATACCTCTATAATGAATTTTTGGATATACAGTCGAACCCGGGTATATCGAACTCGCCAAAAAACGTTTATTAGTTCGATATATTGCATAATTCGATATGGGCCCGAAATAGGATTTGACACAAAGGCACATAATAAATTATAAGAAAGGTAGTTTGTTAATATGGCGGCTTACTTGCAAACCCTACTGTGGTACAAAATAGTCTTGGATTTACTTCTGGGTCAATGACTTCGCTGCCTGCGACAGCACGCACGCCTCCACGTTGTCCATTGACTCGGAGCAGCTGAGGCCGCAACCTTCCACATTCCCGCAATAGCGCCAGAGCAACGCAAGTGCACTAATCACTTCGGAGGATGTAGGCGATGGGCCATCGTCAATTTCCTTATTGCTGTCGTTTTGGCTCGTGGTCGGCACAATGTCTGCAATGCAATCCGCATCTTGCAGCTGACCCGTGATGGCGACATCATCGTCCGCACTGAAGAACTCATCGAATGTCGATCCGTCGACAGCACCTCGTAACTCTGCCAGCTCGTTCCAAACTTTGGCAGAAACACCTGCGGTGACTTCAGTGCTGTCGTCGGAATTTGGGGTGTCATCACCAGGCATGTGGAAGCCGGCATGCCTAAAGCAGTTCTGGATGGTCTCCTTCGTGACATCTGCCCACAATCTACTCAACATAGAAATAGCTCCGAGCAAGTCGATCTTAAGCTCCCTGCCAACACAAAGGTTCTGCAGCAGCCTCTCTACCACGTGCTTCCGATAGCCAGTTTTCATTGCGCATATAACGCCTTGCGTATAACGCCTTGATCCTGTGGTTGCAGTACAGACATAGTGTTCGGGGGCAAAAAACGCAGCTCGACGTTGGTGAAGGTCGTACTGCAGTGGTGCGACGAACAATTGTCCACGAGCAGGCACACGTTGCGATTTTCGCCTACCAAATCATCATTCCATGAGGACAGCCACCTGCCGAAAAGCTCCCCGGTCATCCACGCTTTTGAGTTTGCTCGGTAGGTAACTGGAACTGACAGTGCATTTCGAAGACACCGCGGTGCCGTGCTTTTCTCGATAACCAGATGTCGAAGCTTTTTCGATCCATCTAAATTAGGTTTGAAAATCTTTGAACCATTGGAGCCAGCCTGAACCGCCTTGGAAATCATTCCTGCCAAGCAGAAAAGCAAGGTCCTTGGCTTTTTGCTCGATCATAGGGCCGGACACCAGGATGTTTCGCGACCGAACGTCCACAAACCACTTGTAAACGGCCGCTTCAACATCTCCGTACACAGCAGTGCGCACACGTCGGGCGCCACGGGCACCTGGATTTTCGTCCGACTTGGCCCTGATGTCTGCCTTGTTCTTCAGGATAGTACTCAAGGTGCTCCTAAGAATTTCGTACGCAGCGGCGACGTCAAACTTCTTTTCACCACGCTCGACCCGATTTATGATTTCGAGTTTCGCGGCGAACGGCAAATTCTGCCTCTTTGCGCAAGCCACGACGACAGCGCGCCAACACAGTTCACAGAGCAACAGGGGACACCACCAGCACAGACCACATTGGACGAGGACTCTAGGAAAACAGGCAGCTGCAGGCACTCAAGCATAAAGAAAGAAAAAATGATGCTCACTTATACCACCTCAGTGCCTCGGAGAAAACACGGCGGCCTCTGATTGGCTGTAAGCGCTGCGAGCGGGCCAGGATTATTTCTTGCAGGAGGGTGTTCGCCCGTGCACAACCGAGTCTAACCAACTTTTGCTAGGGTAGCGCCGGCAGTTTTCCCCACCACCGCGAGGGAAAGCCAACTTGCTGGGGCACTTTTGAGGCACAAGGAGTTCGATATATCAGTTGTCGTTGCTATTTTCGTTTGATAAAACCGTAAATTTTGCTATATATTCTCAATGTAAATTGACCTCGTTTAGAAATTGTTCGATATACGGGATAATTTGATATAAATGGGTGCGATATAGTAGGGCTCAACCGTAACAAACTTATTTTCATGTAAGATGCAACTTTGTTACAATGAGGTTTGAAAGTATTTTCGCAAACACGATTCTGAACCGTCTGTGGCCCTTTCCTTAACGCCCACCTTTCATCTCTGTCTGGAGAAGTGGTGACGTTCTCCCAAGAGGAAAACGACGAGGTCGGCTGCGAGGGTGGCCCATCGTAGTACAGGCTGTCGCCCGCGCTGCTGCCGTAGCCGCTGCCTCGCGAGCCACCAGAAGAAAAGAAGCCGGCGCCGCCGAGGAAGTCGTGGCTCGGCCGGTCTCCGCCAGCGGTCTGGGGAGTCTCCTGTGTGATGGTGCGCATGTCTGCCAGAGCCGAGTGGGAAACTGCGGTGCGGCCGCCACCGCCTAGACCCATGCCTAGTCGCTCCATCTGCTGTGCCTTGCGAGGGTCAACCTAATCGAAAGAGATCGTCACAGCTATAATTGTTTCGTCACTGCTATAATCGACATGCCCCTTCTGTCATTCAAGCACTGCAAGAGTAAGATGACCAATGTCTCCAACTGTACCTGTAACTTGAGATAGCTGACTTCATCATGTGCCCACCGATTCCTTCATTTTAGATGCATAACACGTGAAAAAAAAAAAAAAAACAGGACTGGGCAGTATCAAAGATACTCGTATCTGAGATACTATCTTCGAAAATGTTTGAGTATCTTGTATCTGTATCACGATTTGTCTCGCAAAATGACCATTGCATACTAGGTGTCTCCTACTACATTATGGGGGTCTATAACAACAAATTTGCAAATGCATCGAAGTATTTTAATAAGTACAACCGACAAGTATTGAATCGGATACAATTTTTGCAGTAGTATCTTGTATCTGTATCTCTAATACTTCTTGTCTGATTGTTTTGATTATCACGACACAATTTCATAGTATCTTTGCCCAGCCCTCTGCAAAAATGACCAAGAATTAATCGTAATAATCTACCTAAAATTGAAAAAAAAACGCTTAAGAGCTTATTTCTGATATACGTGCTTTGCCGGAGAAAGTCCGACTACATCAGCAAGCAAGAGATTGCAAGAGACATGCCCCAAGAGAATCACTAGGTTGGCCGTGCTATGCACTTCGTCAGGTTTCGCAGTAGCAGAGCTGCACTGAGCACAGGGCTTATATCTACAAGACCTACACAATTACATGTTTGTTTTTCTCATTTCTGCCTTAGCTAGAGTACACACTACTCATGTTTAATATCAACGATTTCCTCTTCTCTCATATTTCTGCTGAACCTGTCACATCATTTTAATATATTCAATATATTTTTCCTTTACTTCATTATAACATACTATTGCATTAACTACCAGCACACTCGATGTAAATGAAATAAGCGAGGGATTGTTAAACTCAACGATACACTCAACGATCAGCCACCACACTTATGACGCAGTCCTTCATTTCCTGCATCACAACTCGACTCTTTTCGTCTCTCACTCTGTCTCTCTCTCCGTGTATTCTCAGATGCACATGTAGGCCCCCTCGATGTTCACTTAACACTCGCACAGTCACCCAGTCTCGTTCCTCTACCTTCAAACACACACAGCTTCTGAAACCCACACCCGATGCACGTGCACTTTCACTCCATTTTTTTTATTTATTATTTATTGATATTTCAGTCTCAAGCAGAGACTATAGCAGGTGTGATACATTGATACATGATATTAAGAAAAGGCACAATAGTTTTCAAAGAAAATACATGAGGTGATAAATATAATGCATACAGATAAAACAATAAGGCTAAGAAAATAAACAAGCACACAACGGAATTTAACAGCAAATATTAACTGTAAAATGCAAGAGTACGAGAACAAGCTGAATAACAAAAAAATTATAATTCAAGAAAAAATTTATCAAATAGAACAAGATTATGCAATAAATTGGAACGAATAATAAAAAACAAGTATATTCAACAGTGCTAACGAGGAACTAAAAACATTTTTCAAACAAAGAAAGTGAGGCTTGTGTTAAATATTGTCAGGGAGGTTATTCCAATCAACAATAGTTTTAGGGGAAAAAAGAGTACTTAAGGCAATTATTTTGTATACGTAAAGGGGTTATCGTGAAATAAAGTCTTTGCCTGGTTTCGTAACCATGAGAATAATTGATAATGGGAAAAGAGTCTACCGTATTTACTCGATTCTACCGCGCCCTCGATTGTAATGCGCACCCGATTTCCACTGCGCAAAAAAAAAAAACGTAAGACATCGATTGCAACCCGCACCCATTTTTCTCGCTGGCCCGCACGATCACACCACTCGAAAAAACGACTCCTTTCGGGAGCGTCTTCCATTTAAATATGAGGTACGGGCGAAGCTTGTGCCCATCTGACGTGTAACAGAGCATTGCCGTCACTGTAGTTTTACCGTGGACCGATGTCAGCACGCGAACTTGCTTCGTCCCCTTCTTCTCGACGGTTGTGGTGCCAGGCATGTCGAAATGAAGAGGCGTCTGATCGGCATTCCCGATTTGCCCAAGCAGGTAGCCGTTTGTTGCGCCGCAAGTTTAGGACGAACCTCGGAAAACTGTGAAGCTTTTCATCGTACTCCTCAGCAAAACTTTTCGCATATGCCCGTTCACCTTCGGAGGGAAAAGCCTTTCCTCTTTATAAAGTTATTTAGCCTGCACCTGCTCGCTTTAAACTGGCTCCGCATTAGACCTTTTTCTAAGGCTAACTGCATAGCCCGCACTTGGAGCAGTTCTGTCGTCACGGGCCGCTGTGCCGCTCGCTGCTCAATCTCATGCTCGCCGAGCAGCTCTTCAATTTGCGGAAACCGACCCTGCTGTGGTCCACTGAAGCCTTTGCGTGAAGCTTTGCTGTCGACAATCTTCTGCTTTTGTTTCCGCCGGTCCCGCACGCACGTTTCGGGAACTCCGAACGACCGCGATGCAGCCCGATTGCCGTCCGTTTCTGCACACGTGATGACTTTTCTTTTAAAAGCGGCATCGTGGAGTCGGCCCTTCCACGCCGACGATGCTAATGCACTACTAGATGACGAACTCCTCAGCACACGTACGAAGTGCCGCACAGGGGAAACACATAGACAGAAATGGCCGACGCGCCATGCCGACGCACGTATGGGGTGGCCATTTTGGATTTGCCGATGGCAATAGATTGACCGTAATTTTTTTGTTCGTACTCGATTCTAACGCGCATGCGATTTATGAACTCGCTTAACCGGAAAAAAGGTGCGCGTTAGATTCGAGTAATTACGGTATGTCATTTGGTAAAATAATTTCAGCTGGAAAATTCTACCCTATTGCTAACTAAGGGCAACCCAGATCATTTGATGTGTTCTGTAATTGATGAACGACCATATGAGTTATGTATGTAATAAACAACTTTTTTTGTATTTTTTCGAGTTCACTGATATTTGTTTTGGTGTATGGGTCCTAAATTGGCACGGCATATTTGAGCATAGAAGATATAAAGCACTGGTATGCAAGGAAACGAACGGAAGGAGTTGATGATTTTAAGGATTATCTTAAATAGAATAATTTATGCGATGCCTTATTCGTAACAACATCTATATGTTACGACCATGATCAATAATATGTGAACCAAAGACCCAGGTATTTATACTCATCGACCTCTGAGAAGGTGTTTTCATTTGCCCCGTAATGAAAAAAAAGGTGGTTTCTTTTTGTGGGTTATTCGCATAAAGACTGTCTCGTCGTAATTCATAGCCATCTGCCACTGATCACACCATGATACGATTATTTGGAAGTTTTCATTTAAACTAAACTAATCTAACCTATCACAGTATGAAACAGAAATAAAATTGGGCAGATACACTAAGCATTATTTTTTTAGTACACTTCAAATAGCGAGTTCTCCAAATGGTAGGTTCCTTCCAAAATTATGAATGTCACATTACATCCCAAAGTAAACATGGTATTGAGACACTCGTAGACAACTAATTACCTGCTTGTTGCGCATGTCCTTGTCCATGTTTTTGTAAGCCAACCGCATCGAGGCAAGCTGCCTTGCCGCCTCTTCTGCATCCACAGCCGAAGCCGCCTGACTGGCACTAGCTTGGCTCGCACTCGCCGCACGAATCTCATCTGCCTTCTGTGCTTCGCGCTCAATGTCCTGGAAGTTGGCACTGACCTGCAGTGTGCGTGGAAGAAATGAATCTTGTCTCATTGGTGTAAACAGACTTTTCCAACTAGAGCTCCATGCTAATAACCATAACACATTTTGTACAGTCGATCGCCCATTCGAACCCCGACGCTGACTCTAGAAATTTTCAACCGCAAAAATGACCATTCAAAGTCTACAGTAACCGGAGCTTTCCCACCACCCGTAATAACCATTCTGCATCTACGAAGACCACAATTTTCCCACCCCCAGAAATGACCATTCGATATCTACAAAAACCAGAACTTTCCCACCACCCAAAATGACCACTGTGCATCTACAGTGACCAGATGTTTCTGACCACCAAAATGACTATTCGACAGCTACAGTAACCAGAAATCTCCCGCCCCCCCAAAATGACCACTCTGCATTTACAGTGACCGAACTTTCCCACCAGCCAAAATGACTACCTTGTATCTAGAGTGGCCAGAAATTTTTGACCACCAAAATGACTGTTCGACAACTACAGTAACCGTAACTTTACATAAACCAAAATGACCAACCCACACCTACAGAGGCCAGAACTTTCCTACCACCCAAAATGACCACTCTGCATCCACAGTGACTAGAAGTTTTTTACCATTAATATGACCATTCAGCAAAGACAGTAACCAGAGCTTTCCCACCAGCAAAAATTACCGTTCGACACGTGCAGTAACCAACTCGACTATCCTATCCATATTGGTTATGACATTGCCTTCCTTGTTCCTTAATGCATACCAAACTATCCAACCTCTCAAACCAAGATAACAATTCGACATCTACACAGACCAGAAACTTTCAAGCCTGAAAATTACTATTCGGCGTTCACAGCAACCAGAAATTCTGGGCCACAAAATGACCACTCTACCTATAGCGACAAAAATGCTGCACCGTCAATATGCAAAATGGTCACAAAATTTGTAGATTGAGTCATACAACATCTACAATCTATTGAATCGATGGGTGCCGTGAAATGTGAATGTATGGAGCGAGACCAGATACCTTCTGCGCTCCGAGGCCCTTTCCTGGCTTCCGCTGGGCCTTTCGAGTTGAAGACGACGATGGTGCCGACGAGGAGCCAGCAAGAGCAGTTCCAGCCAAGGAAGCAGTCACCTGGATTGGCTCGGTCGGAGGTGGCTTGAACAGGGCACCCGGCTCGCACGTCTGCTGCTCGGCACTGCTCGCCCGGGCAGCTAGGGCTTCTTCGTGCTCTCGGAAAAAGTCGTGCTCCTCCTTGGAGTCCGGACTTTCTGGTGCGTGCTCATGATGATCCATCAGAGGCTGCAACGAGCAGGTTTGCCCATTCGTTCAACAACCACCAAAATTTGACCAACTCCGAACAGTGTGACACTCCCTACGATTTCAGACACACAAAGCAAACAGATAATGAAGCCAAAAAAAGTACAGTTAAGCATGCTTAACCCATTGCGGCACAGCATCCTCATTTGGAGACACGACTTACTTTTGCAATTTTTGTGCACAAGTACAGAGCTCACGGCAATTAAAATATTCTTGTTGACTGAACTCACTGGGTCACTCTTGGTTGAACTAACTTGCTACACACAATCACTTTTGCTGAAGGCAATACCATGTTTAACGAGACTGTACCATGTTGGATGTAGGGCATTGCAGCAAGAATATCAAAACACATTTTTTTACCCTTATTTTTACCTTCTTGTAGACACTCACTGCCCCCAGGTAACTACTGAATATAGCTTGAGTGTGGCTCATTGAATTCAGTTTATGAAAAAGTATTGCATAACTGACCACTAAATTACATAATTATTTACACTATAGTCACGATTGCTATGAAATACACTATAATTTAGTGTAACACTCTCACTTGCTTTAAATTTTGTCTACAAAACCTTGGCATCAAATTATTCAAATTTTGAGCATGACAGTCGATCCTAATGCATGTCGCAAAGTGTATTAGCAAAGGGGCAAAAAGTGTGGCCCCTTCAACACTTTAGCTGAGGTTGGAGTCGTAATAATGCTAGTCACACTCAAGACAGGTCACCATAGACTTCACAAGAACAGCACAGTCATGCTACTGTCGTTTGCAATTGAGAACTTGTTATGTTAAAAATCATTGTAAGTGAGCTAAACTGCACACAAAATGTTATTTGCAGGTTTTAATTCAAGCGTGACAGCCATGAAATAGAGCGTAGACATGGAAACAAATGTGCCTTCAAAAAGCATGTGAGGGCTTATTCGTCAAATGCCTGCCTTTAAAGCTGACGTACTAGCACACGGCACTGAATAGCAAAAACAACGCTGCCCAACACTCCAGGTATTGCACATACACAAATAACCAGGAGGGTGCGCAGTAGAGCAATCACACGTAATGCAGAGGCTGTGGGTTTCGTTCCCCACCTACAGCGTATCGGATTTTTTTTAAGACGATACTTTCTTCAGGATCTTTGACGCAAAAATTTTGGTCTGTGTGTCTGTCTGTATATTTGTCTGTTTGTCCACTCTTACCAGTACCGGGTACTTTAAACAACACCAGTCGATATGCCAAACAGCCGACCTTATCCGCAGCGCCCAGCAATGTTGCTTCAAGATTCAGCATTCATACTTGTGTGATTGTCAATTAAAAGCAAATTATTGCACATATCTGAGGCACCCTAACACGTATATATTCTGTATGTGCGCCTTTTACTAGAAAAGGCATACATAAGTAATTCTAAGGACCATAGCCTTTATCACGCTGCGCTTATTATGCAACGCTTGCACGAAAAGGCGAGTGTTTCCAACGCTTTGCTAAGATGACATGGTGGTGGCACCTACCCGTCGCCTTGCGTTCTACACCTTATCACCTCTGAGACGGCTCAGAGCAGCGGGTTTCGTTTTCCAAGAAAACTGCCAGATAGCGCTCATGTCTCACGTGAGACGTGACTTTATGCGCTCGTTCGCCTCCGCTGCACGCTCGAGGCACTCTAACAGAGCGCCTCCAGAATACCATTCACCGATTTTCTTGATCAGAACGTCAAAAAAATGTTTCGTTCACTCTCTCCAAACACCAAGACTATCGTCTTTCAGCGACATTTGCAGATAACATGCAGATATGGGGCAATTTTTTACCCCTCGCTCAATCTCCACTCGTCTTCATTATAATCAACACTTCCTAAATTTAAATAGATGAGTAAGTTCCTCTATGCTTTTTTTTATTTCCAGCATCTGTTGGCTGACCTTTTTCAGTACAGCAGATTTACAATTTGCCAGTCAAACCTACTAGTACTGCTGTTTAGTGGCCCTTATTAGGTTAGGATAGGTTAGCATGGCATGATTAGGTTAGTATAGTATGGTTATGTTAGGTCAGGTTAGGTAGCACCACATAAAAACAGCAATACATACATTGGTGCCATAAACGCGCATTGCCGTGGCAGACTGCTGGTGTATCTTTTCCCGATACAGCTGCGCAGCTCGGCTGTTGTACTTCTGTTGTGCATCTGTGCTTGTACAGCTATGCTGCTGGAAAAACGACACCTGCGAACACAAATGGAACAGTGAGCACACATCGACAATGGAGTCCGTTATGAATATTTTTGTAACTACACAACTACATAGGTGCAAATTACATTTATGACCAGTACCCATTATTACATCTTTTAACTATGATGCCATTTGAAAGGGCCCTGCAACACTTTTTCAAAAGCATGGTCAGAAAATGCTACCGATTTGCAGCAGAGGCTCCCGAAAATATGCAAGGCAAATGTTATAGCGCAGCATGTCACCTGGAATTCACAAAAAATTCTTGAAGTTAGCTAAAAATTGCTATCTCTTCTCTTGACAGACGATGGAAGAAGCTCAGAAATCTGTCGTCACAGCAGTTGTACCAGCCATTGGTCGATTTTAACATGACACACTCTGTCGTTACAGAGATCGCCGCTGGAGGCCACGACTTGTCCATGCTTGTGCGCACAATCACACTGAAAAGCTGAGTATTCGAAGAAGAAAAAATAAAAAAAGTGCTTAAGGTCACGAGGCGCGTGCGACGTTTTTCTCTCCAGGTGCCATCCCTCCCTGTTTAGCTTCCAGCACTTTCGTCGGGACGAGAGAAGAGAGAATGCGATTGCAGCACGCGATGATAAATCTTTTCGATGATAAATCAACTTCACTCGTATTGAACAGATGCTAAAAATTTTTGTGGCAGTGAATTTGTGAGGCAATAAGCTCCTTTAGAGAATCTATACCCTGGCTACTTGAAAAAGTGTTTCAAGGCCCCTTTAGTATAAATTATAAAGTATTTTAAACTGTACGAGCAGTATGCCACTTCTGACGCCAGGTCATGAGCTTGAAGAGCACAAAAGGAATTGACTCCACACTGATTGATGGTAACAAAACGCATTTATTTCACAAGTGCCGAGTATACCTGTCCTCTCAACGTAGTCCAATATGTCGCCTAAACTGGCACTCTGGGCTCTCAGTCATCAACATTATAGGGCTTTCTACAATATTTACTAGAGGAAGCTGTAGCACTGTAATCACAGAGATGCCATGAAGATGATAGGTAGTACATGGATTCGCCTAGCCTTTGTGCTTGAGTTTTTGACACCCTTCCAGCTTTGTCTATTGAGCTTCGGCTTTTGTTTTGGATAAAATAATGGTTTAGTGTGAATCTAATTGGTCAGCCTAACTGTGTCAAGGTGGAGAAGTCAGACTTGCGAACATTTGCTAAACTTCGTCGAATAATGTGGCTGCAGGGTGCAAACAGCCGAAAGAACAAAGCTTAGACGAATCAATGTACCACCTGCCATTCCAGTGCTGCTGAAGTGCCGTGCATTGCAAGTCCCATTGGCACTAATGCCAAGTTTTTCTCTGGTGGATTATTATGAAACTATGATCTACACTATGCAGCGTGTACAGACGGCACCACTGTTAAAGGAAACAACTGCGGGCATGGCATGTTTGGATTTCATTCTCTTGCAAAACCACAGTGACTTAGATTCACTTAAGACTATCGATGATTGGCAGTTTTCACTCCTTTTGGCATAACAGTGCTGTACTTTCCTAATCCACTTGCTGTTAGAGGGCCTTAAATATGAAAATTGTAGTGTTCCCTTTAACAGTGAACCATACTGTACATGTGACAGCACATTAGGTGCCATGCTACAGTAGGGACCCTTTACTATGAACTTAAAACCTGGCTCCAATGACAGCACAGTTGATGCAGCCACAAAACATCGTTCAACGCAAGCTATATGCAGTGCTTCCACGTAGACGAGGGTGTAACGTAAGGGAGCAACTGACCGCACTGGCATTGCCGCCCACTTGCATGGCACGAAGTTGCATCCAGGTCCAGTTGGTGTCCAGCTGGGTGGACCGCACGAAGGACAAGTGCACGCCCAGGGACCGGTGGACTGCTGAGCAGTCCATGCAGATGAACACGCCATACGTGACACTGGCCCACGTCGGGTTTTTGGCTCCACAATCAAAGCACACCTGCACAGGCCGAGGAAGTCTCCAGATGTGACCCAATTATCCAGATACGTTTGCTATCTCTGGTGGAGGCTTGGGCTAACTAATTCACGATTGCAAAAGCAGGGCAATAGTGCAAAATTCGAAGATTTGTGAGACGATCAAGGGATGACAGCAACGCTAACTAACAGATCCTTTTATTCTGAAGCTGTCATAGTCTACCCTGGTCTCTGGCCGCTGGTATCGTCGATGTCATTGTAGTCATAGTAGTAGAAGTAGTAGTATTAATAAAAGCAGTACTAATAGTAATGGTAGTAGTAGTAGTAATAGTAGTAGTCATACTAGCAGTAGTAGTGCCAGCACATTTGAAGGATGGCCACGTGACCACACCATTCTTTTGAAAAAAAAAATACTTCACTAAAACCCCTCTGACATAGTTACCTTCCAGCTCAATTTTTTTTAGCAGAATCGTTTGTGGTCAAATTTAGGGCTGGGACATTCCACTTGGAATGACCCATTTTTGTTTTTATTGTTACTATTTTTGTTACCCTCACTCGCTGAAGCATTACAAAGGGGAGCAAGCTGCACATATACAAATTAAAAACAAAGAAATAAAACGTGTCCTATTACACGAGAAACAAAACTAAATGAATTAAAATCTCTCCTCGATAAAGCACAAGAAAACTGAAACGCTTTTAGTAAGTTTTCTTTTCTCCTCTTTCTCTCTCTCCCACTTTTTCTGTCTTTTTTACCTCTTAATTTCCATTCAATTTCATTTTTCTCCTTTCTTTTTTTTTCTATCTCACGCTTGCTTCCTCTCTTTAAATTTTTATATGTGGTGTTGCCTGCGTTATGCCAAGCAACGACAACAGCATACAATCTCAGCAAATGACGGCATACGACATTCCAATCCCTTCAAGTGCTCCGCACTTGAAAGAATTTAAATTTCGGCAGCCATGTGTGACAAGACTACACAGCACACATAGAAGGATGACACGCATACTCTTCAGAGCTATCGTCCCACTTTTTCACTTTTTTTTCCTTTTCATGCGACAGTTTTGCAAATGTGAACCCCCGTTGTTCTATTGTGTTTATCCAAGACTCCATCTAAACTCGTACGATGTTGCGCATACAAAACGGCTCTTTTCTGTGCAACTTATATTGATGTGTAACAGCACTGCAGACAAAAGCAAATTTTTCACTAAGTATAATTTACTGATGTTCATCAATGAATCTAGGACACAATAAATTTAATGATGTTTCAGTATTATCGATGGTTGCCATAAAGTGCTGTAACGACTGCTCAGCTCAGTGCTTCTATCAATTACACCGCAGGATAAAAGTGCAAGATTTGTGAGGTTAATCAAGCATACATATCTTATCTGTAACATATATGAGTGAATTCATATTAAACCCTTGCTTCTGGTATAAAATGTACCGTTTATCTTCTACTGGTTCCAATTTAATCTGCTGCGAGAATTGCATTTAACCATAGTACATAATTTTTTAGGAAAAATGAAGTTATGACCATGGGTATGACTGTAATAACCACTGCTTCAAGCAATAGGGGTATTATAGCATATTTTTTTTAGCACATTAAGATACTGCCACTTTCAAGTAATACTGACAGTCCTGTAACAGCTAGGATGGTTCAATTTTCTCCGACTCATCATTAATTTTAACCAAGAAACAATGAGCCCAAACTAAGGCAAGTATAGCCATTCCACGCAACAACTCTAATGAGATCAGATCATTCGCTACTGTAGTGTAAACAATGTGCGCGAAATTCTAGCACCAAAGAAGACGGCAACAATTTCAACAGCTATTCGTGCATGAAAGAACCGCCATATGCCTCGTTGACTTCCTCATAAATGTGAAATCTTTCACTCCTTTCCAGCTCAGAGACACATGTAAAGGTTTACAACAAAAGGTATGAAGACCAGTTGCAGCCAGTATTTTCCGTTCCGTTCACCCACTAATGGTGAAAACGATTAAACTCTGGCAGGATTTAGGGTGTGTTATAGTTGAAAGCTCTCTGGTGTGTGCGTTCTGTTCTGCATAGGTAGATCAGCTGTCCTGTACAACGTGGCACAGCTGAATCGTACTAACGTTTTACCGCTACATTTCTCTTCATTAGCGCAGTACTTCTCCAAGAATGCATTTTAGTTTCGTTTGCTATTCCGTCTATTTTTTTTTTGTAAAGTTGTGTTCATTAATGAGTGCAAGGTATGATGAATAAATGAATTGATAAGCTACTGATCATTGCTGACACACTAAAACACGATTATCTTTTCACACTTAATCAACCGAGACGACTGCTTTGCCCGACTGACGTTTAAACGACCGCTGGTGCAGATTTAGATAAGGCCAGCCAATAAGACGATGCTAATTAACTGCAAACTACGAAAAAATAAATATTGCCAATGTCGCACACTCGGTAGCAGCATTTCTTTAGGCTTGGGTATGCGCGAGTTCTGCTGGCGAACAGAAAGCAGAACCGTCCAAGGTTACGCCCGCATTCTGACACAGAAAACAAAACAAAAAAAAACAGGCCACACAGTTGTATCGGCAAGGCGTCCTTCGAATACCTTAGATGTGCTACCGCACGCAAGTAACGGGAAATCTGAGGCGCCGCGCAAGATGACATAGATACGGGACACATTTCAGTCTCATAAAACCGGATGAGCATATGGTATCGGGGCGGCATTGACGCAACCGTTTAGGAATAACCGAAACCGAGATTAGGCGACGTCGAGGATTTTTCGGCTAAACCGATCATACGTGAAGAACCTGGCGCGACGACCAGGCACGACGTGACGTTGTGCGACGTGTTCTTCCCCGAGAACCAGGCGATGTCACTACGAGAGCCCATTCCGTGGTTGGGCAGTCGCACAGCGTCATCATGGCGGTGGTTCGAGCGGTACTTTCATAGGGACCCTTGTTTAGGTCCCCGTATGGCAAGTTTAGTTCGTCCAGACTTACCTTGTTCGCTGGTATGGACCGGAGACGCTTAAAAATTGCCGTTATATCAGATTTACTAGGCGCCTGATCTGCCATGTTGGCCGACTGCCTGTAGTGGCCAGACGGGAGGGACGGGTGCGCGCCGGCTTCGGCGGGATGCGTTGGCGCGTTGTTTTCTTTCGCTTTTGAGCGCGCGCTCCTGTAGAGCGCGTGTAATCGTACGACAATGTCGCTTTCGCAACCTTGCGAAAGAGGAGCCTGAGCGAAGTCGACTAGTAGAACCCGTTTTTTTTTTTTCTTTAGCGAATCTCGGTCCTCATCGAGTGCGTTCGCTCTCTTTGATGATTGTATTTCGTTTGTCGTCCATTCCAAGTTGTCATAACAAACGGCACATGATTAAACCCGATAAAAAAACCACGCCGTTTATCGCGCGAACCAGTAGCACCTTCGTGCGGCGTTCATTTCACGAATAGACAAAAATAGCAAAGCGCTATCTGCGCAATTTTTTTCTTATTGTGCGTCACAGCTGCGCCGGTAGCACGCATATGAATGAGTCAAAAAGCGTTGGAGCCGGTGCAAAAAATAATG
Source organism: Rhipicephalus annulatus (assembly GCA_013436015.1). Taxonomy (NCBI): domain Eukaryota; kingdom Metazoa; phylum Arthropoda; class Arachnida; order Ixodida; family Ixodidae; genus Rhipicephalus; species Rhipicephalus annulatus. The sequence goes on along the minus strand of WOVY01001858.1, from coordinate 347,027 downwards.
AAAAAAGGGTGAAAGGGGGAAGCTAACGGGCGGGACGTTTAATTGATGAAAAAGAAGGCTTCAAGTCCTCATCGTCGTGCGATTGAAGAACGAGGTTATAACCCCTGCGGAGCGTTGTGCAGCTTCTACAGCGACGTGCCACACGTTTTGAGCGAAAACAATTGCGATAAAATAGTCTTTGCGACGTTGAAGATATTTCCATTTTTTTCCTTCTATGACATTCCAAACGCTCTCACCTAATAATATTTTCCTCAGAAGCCCTTAGCTTACACACGTTTTCATTTTTATGTCATGCACATTAATTTAATTTATAAACCTACAGGAAAACTTCAACAGCGAATTTCGAGCTTGATAATACACTACAATTACTGTCCAACTGAAAAAAAAATTCACCCACAATGCATTAGTAATAAAAGAAATACCAGCAACAAAAACATTTTATACTTTATTTAAAAAAAACAAATTACAGCTTCTTACATACATACGCATGTATTATACATCAATTTGTAGATAGCAGCACAATTGATGACAATTGTTCAATTAAATAAATGTATCTAAAATTTACCTGGCACTACCATACACACAATTGAAAAGTGGGGAGAATTAATAATGAACTCAATTAGATGTTAATTATTAAAGGGCTATATCAGCAAATTATATACCTTATATAATTCAAGCCCACAGCAGTCAGAAAATATGCTTCATCATTTGAACAACACAGAGAAAATAATTATAAGAGTATACATGCATCAGAACAAGCATCCACTGACACATGTGCATTCTAAAGAAAATTAATTGTGACCCCAGAAACATTTACATTACAAAACACTGCAATTAATAAGCTTGCTATTTATAATAATTAGCAAAAAAAGCAGCCAGGAAATGTGAAGGAAGAAATATTAATTTTGTTTTTCAATGGCTGCTATGCAACAATAATGAATGCCGATACTGCTTCCATTATTTACGAATGGCTACCGTTGAACAGAACTAGTAGGTAAATTTTATATTTTCATGCGAAAGATAAGCAAGTGTGGAAATAATAACATAATAAGTAAAAATTACATACAAACGTGTTTGAAACAGATGTCTATCATCCTGGTTCTTGCGACACATCATGTCAAACTAGCGTCCTTATCGCTTCAATAAGCACAATCGTAAGAACCGATTTCAGCAAATGAGTGCACATTCTTTTTTGAGAGATTTGATCAATGACAAGTGACTTCATAGCTCCAAGTCCCCAATGCAAGTTTATTTTCTGTGGCATGGCAAGAAAAACAGTTGTCAAATACCATATTTAGTCGGTATAGCATATAAGGCAAACTTTTAAATCATTACAGATAAACCCGACAACCTTCCAGATAAAAAGTTTCGTTCCCACTGAATTACTGAATTTTTTTTGCCAGCTGGAGAGACTACAGGTTAAATATTACAGCTGTACCCCCTACAATTCCTATTGCAGTGGATGAGTATCCAGCTGGACTATGGCCAAATTACCGCTGGGAACGGACAAAGTTTTAATCAGATATGCATCCACTTCAAAGCAATTAGTCTAAATGCAAGTCTTTTCATCTGGAAAGATTACGGGCTAATTTATCCAGCTGTAAATCAAGCTTTTCCATCTAGGTTCCATTGACTGGTAAACTATTTGCTAATGGAGAACAGAAAATTAACTCGAAAAACATGGTAGCAAAAACTAAACGATAAGCATCAAGATGAAATATCGGTGGTCATCATCCTAACAATATCAGTTGCTCGAGAGACAAATATTTTCAGGCCGACACACACTTCTGCGTCAGGGCGCAAGCCTTTCAAAACCTTTCAAGAAACCTCTTGAACGACAGCGAGGTGTACCGGTACTCCCCAACAGCCTTGAACACTTGCTTCACCAGATCGTCATACCTGAAGGGAAGGGGCCTGAGGCAGTTCAGGCGTGGCTCGTCCCACTGTTCGTAGACAAACTCCTCCAAGGAAACGTGGTCCTCGTCCACGGGAAGCGGTTTGTCTCTGTCGGTGTGCTGGACGGCCACTTCTACACACTCGTCCCAATCCTCAACCATGAAGTCAACTTTGTCACAAAGATCGGCAAACAATTTGTTGGCGACCTTCGAGTTCACGGCGACACACTCGGCCAGCACTTCTCTCCTGAGCCTCTGCACCTCATCGAACTCTTTCAGGTTGAGCCTGTGGTCAATGTGAGTGAAGTTGAGCACTTGCAGACAGCGCTCTGCAATAGACAGGAATGAAGTTGATTGTTTTATGTACCATTGAGGTTGCCGACAACTCCCTTTATGAGAATGTGAATGCCACTGAAATCAGTTGCACTTGTATGACGAGCTATTCACTGCATACTGTAGAATTACTCATTGTCCCTGATTATGATTGTTAGAACACACAGTACACAAAGGGAGACTAACGAGCAGAACGAAAGTTCAATTTCCCCATACACAAAACAGCACTCTTGCTGTGACACGATGTGTGGTAAGCGAGAAAGCACACAAAAAGAAAAGCAGGTTGACATCATCTCTGCAATAACTTTTCTCAAGGCATTAAACACAGCCTGCTATTTCTTTAGCTCAATATTTTTTCTAATTCCTTTTATTATGTAGAGCCTATAGCACAAGTTGATTTGGGATGCCTTTATGGACACTGACGAATTCCACCATATTGTTCAATTTCACAATGGCAAAATTTCTAGTTCATCAGAGAGGCTGTAAAAGCCCTGTAATCTAATCAGGGTCAACAAGATTGCAAATTCGACAATACGGTGAAATTCAAGTGTCAACACTCCGAATCAAGCAACATTCTTAATCACTCCAATTTCCTAGTACAGGCTGATATTACTTGTGCGACAAAACGTCCAAATAAGTAGTTAGAAGAAGTCAGTAAGAAACTTTCACTTGCACAAGGCGTCACAGCATGCTCTGCACCTCGTGAAACATGCACCCAGAATTGCGCAGCATAAAGTTTTGGCTTTATGAGAACACTACAGCTTCAAAAAACTTGAAGTACATGTCTTTAGTCTGCTCTCCTAAGATGTATGTATGTCAAAAAATTTCTACTATGAGAATGCAATCTTCTGATTGTCACCAATAACAAAAGAGCATCTTCTGCAGTGTTGATTGAGTAATAGGCTTGTTTGAAGCTGTAGTCTGAATTGAGGTACATCAGTGACTAAAAGCACAATAGGGACAGAATTCCAGCATTGTTGTAAAGATATCTTGAAATGGCTTTAGAAACACATTTTGCAAGAAAGAAATGCTGGGTAACACGTACATGAAAGACGTTACGCTCAGGCAATTTATTAACACAAAGGGGTTGAGCAGTTGTTAATTACTAAAACAAAGTGAACATGAAATGAACTCTGCAGTTCTAGCACCAGAAAGTGAAGCAGCAGGCTGAGAGGCCATGCTACTGTGCAAGCACTTCTAGATTTGGGGAAAAACACAACCACAAAAATCGAAACCTTACCGTTTTTTTCACCTTCATATCTCCGTACAGTTACGCCATTGAACATGCACATCTGGGATTTATGAAGGGTCACGCTCGTTTCTATGGGGGGCAGGCGCACTGGAAGTCTGTTTCGCCGGGAATCTTCAACAATGGCCTCTAATTGGTAATCATCAAATCCCACCACACTGAAAAAAATTAGAATGAGAGACCGCGCAGCCTCAGAGTTCTCACAAGTTCGCCGCTTTCATCTCTCTTTACTCAGAAGATTGTCAAATTGAGAGGGTTAATTGGTGCACCATGATTATGAGTGTATATCAATGCAAACAAAAGGGGACTCAAGAGAGAACACAAAGTGCTGAACTTCTAACAATTGACTTTTTTGGGACAGCCCTAATTAGCTCCTTATACAGTTTACAGTGTTGCAACAACCATGCGCAGAACATGGTGACAAAACAAGAATGCTTCAGGTAAACAAACATATAAGTTTTAGTCATTGCTGTTTTTCCTGGGTGGGAAAAACAGCAATGACTGGAAATTTTGTTAGGTTGTATCCGAGAAGCATACGAATGTACACGGGGAAAAAGAGGATTGTCAATCCGCGATTGAGTGCCCCCCCCCCCCTCTTTCTCTCTCTGCTCCTCAGCCAGGTATTTGTTCATAGATGTCTGGAATAAAGACTCAGCCTCAGACTCGGGTAGCTGGACCATGTTACAGGAAGGTGCAACGGCTACAGATCACAGTCACGGATGCACGGGCGGCTTCCACTTAGGGCGAGGTGGGCTCAGCAGCCCCCTTATTATTTATTTTTGCCCCCACCCCTCCCTCTTCCCCGAACAGCAAAGATATTCAATGCACAGCGCATAAGTTTCCAGCCTCCCTAGCCCCTTCCCTCCCTCCCACCTCTTCATGGAAAAAAAAATCCCTGCAACGCCCCTGCACATACGATATGACTTGCCGATAAAAGCGACCGCGACAGAGACTTGCCAACATGCAAAGAATTTTATAAATGCCAAACGAACAGCTTTTGTGATCCGGCCGCGACAGAGACTAACATGAAACAGCTCTCCATAAATGCCAAATTAACATCTTCCGCAGTTATGAATGAAATGCTGCGCGATGAGGTTGATGATCTTACGTAGTACGTACCATCCAACAATCTTCACGTATCGTCCCAGCTCGCCCTGAAGCACGTCTTCGAACTCGACGAGGTTCATTGCTTTGTAATAGCTCTACCCCACAGAACACCTACTCTACGCCTTATAACGAGGCGAATGGCGCGGCCTTCGACGAGCTAACACGCTAATACGGAATCGAAATGCAGAACTTTACATTACGATTATAGTGCAATTCCTTCCTCAATTACGCACAAGTTTCCCGCCAGGCCCATGGTTTCCCGCTGTGTTACAAGCATTGGCACCACAGGACATACTACCTTAAAACCACTGTGCTAACTGCAAGTTATCAACACGCTTCCTTTATTTTTGTATAAAAAGCCGTTTTGTGAAATGTCTGAACTTTTATGAGTAGATTGTGCTAAAATTTAGCGAATCTACTCGGTACTAAAGGGCAATTAGCCTCACCACACATATCATCATCATCAGCGGTAGCGCACAGTATGGCGGCTAGTTAAACAGTTTAAAGCGGTGAAACCTGGTGAAACTATGTGAAACCTTGAAACCATAGAGTTAATATAATCTGTGTATATATTAACTGTATGCTTGAAACTTTGTCGGTGGCATTAAGCAAGAAATCGCACCACCAAAACGTTGACACTAGGATTTTTTTTTTCGTTTCCAAGGAAAGACGTAGCGCTGATCTTCTAACGTACTGAATTCAAGCAAATATCGTTTCCATTACTCCATTTATTCTTGACCCAATTTGTGAAGGTAAGCACGGCAACTGCTCAATTTCAAAAGCACGTGTCGATTCGCCTGTTTTTTTTTAATTTTTTATTACAGTTCGTTTCTCCTGGGCGCGAAATGGCGCGATTCGAAAAATATGCGAGTGTTCTAGCATCCTTCTTTTCTCCATATGTGTATGAATGGAAACCTGGCGAGTTTTCGTAGTTAAACCATATTGTTCTCCTCTCGTAACATGTCTTTACTATTTCTATTCGTGCACACATTCTCGAAGTAGACAAACCCAAGCATGGTAGCACTCAAGAAAGAAACGCTTAACAAAACCTACTATGTCCCGATCGTGCAATATAAGTGCAGTCATTTTCAATTTTGCCAGGATATTGTTGCAGACTTAGTAGTTCACAGTAAAATGGCCCAAACTATCCTCGTCCCTTTTTTCGTCGTCTGTATTTTGCTTTTGTTTTGGTGGCCTAACGGCAAAAACCAGTACAATCTTTTGCGTTGACTCTACTCCTCACTACATACGAAAGGACGCGCATGCAGATGTCCTGTGAAAGGAAAACTCGGAAGTCATCCAGGAAGACAATTGAAAACAAAAAGTGCCAATTGTAACTCTAAATTCCCAGTTCTTTATCCGGGACACAAGCTTTGAACACGTAGGGCTGTCTTTCAAAAAGCTACTGATTTTAGTGTTCACTTTTTTTAATGCCCAGCATATGTACCAAGCACCATAAAACATTCAAGGCATATGAATGATGATGATCCTTATAATACTGGCACACACCCGCAAAGGGGGATTGGCCAAGAACTGGGCGACAGGATCGACGAGAAGTTAAAGGCTTATAGTTTTCCGCGTGAGGGGTAGACCGGAAAAAGAGAACGACAAAGACAATGTTGTGTTGGATTGTGTTCGAGCGAGTGGTTCTTGTACGTTACATTTGGCAGAAGCGGGGACAACTTTAACCCATGTTTACAAGGAGTAAGGCTGTCGCGATGACAGAAACAGTTGGCACTTCACAGATGCACCTTACGGAAGACAACACGTCAACGGCCCTGGAACCTCCTGTCCCGACTACGTGGGAAAGCTTTGCACAGACCGCGGGAACCCCAGTCTCGTCACACGTCCCGCCACCAGCACCCCATCAGCCTCTTCTTTTGTAGTTTGATGTCCAGGATACACCAAATCATCCTCAAACAGTCAAGCACTGGTGCCCGTTTACTTATACCTGACTGCCTGCAAGCCCTTGTTTCACACGGTGAGGCCAACAGACGAGCCCTTGTGCAAGATTTTGAAACTAGCTTCGCTACCCGCTTGCTCTCTCTTGAGGCCACCCTCGCCCAACGTGCCCCGACGGCGGATGTCATCGTCGACCTAGCTGCCCGGCTCTCCGTCATTGAAGAGCAGTTTGGCCTTCAGCAATGTGTGTCTACCGCAGTCGAACGAAATGTTTCTCTGCCAGCTCAGCCTTGGTTTTTCGGAGCACAACTTCCACCGCTTACCTTCAATGGCACCACGTCGTGGGCAGCATTCTTGGTGCAGTGCGAGTCCGTTGCTGCCGTAAACGGCTGGACAGTTCAAAATAAAGCTCAGGCACTCATCGTGCAGCTCCGTGGCGCCGCGGTTGAATACCTAGAGTACATCTCGCAAGTCGTCCGTTCCAACTATGAAGCTCTGGTTTGGCGCTGGAAGCCAGATTCGGCAACAGTCATCTTCTTCAGCTCTACCTCACACAACTGAAACACGTTCGGCAAGGTCACCACGACCTTCAAGAGCTCGCTGCTCGTGTCGACAGCTTGTCCTGGAAGGCCTTGTCGGGTTGCCCTACCGCAACCATGGGCCTTATTGCAGCTAATGCCTTTGTTGTTGCCATTAATAACAGAAGCGTCCAGCACTTCATGTGCCTCGCTCGTCCGATTGACGCACGATCAGATTTAGCTGTCGCTCTTGAGGCGGAGATACAAGAACGCTCGCAAGCAGCTGAGGATCCATACCGGAGGCCAACATACACGGACGCACCATCCCGGACCAGGCATTTGGCTCCTACCCGGCTTCATAATCTAACAGCGGTACTCCGGTGCTACCATTGCCACGATGTTGGGCATTTTGCTCAGAACTGCCCTCGGGTGATCGAGTCCCTGACAAATTCAGCTCCTCCTATGCAGTCTTCCTCAGGAAACTACAATGCGGGCCATCGAGGGCAGGACCCCGCATGATGGCTGAAGCCCCGCTTCTTTCACTTGGCCCCTTCACTGAGATGCCAACTCTGTTGGTGAAACTTGGAGATCTGCCCCAGCACGTTGAAGCACTAATGGACACAGGGGCTGCATTCAGTTTTTTAGCAATGAGTTTCTTGTCTGGAAGATTTTCGTTGAGCCCTGAGCAAGTCAATCAACCCCATCTCGTCCTAGCTGATAGAGCCACTCTACCTACTCTCGGCGAAGTCTGCCTGAATGTGTGTGCGCTTGGGAAGGCAGTGAGACAGCGGTTCCTTGTTGTCCCAAACCTGTGTGTGCCAGTGATGTTAGGCGTGATTGGAGCGCAGAGTTTGGCATTAGTTTGCAGTTTAATGGCACTGATTGCACCACTGAACTGACATCTACCGATTCGAGCAAGTCTTGAAACTTCCAATAAAGCTTGCATTGGGCATTCGTATTTCCCGTTGAGTCATGCCATTTACAGAACTGTTGACCAAGTGCGCTCCGTGCTCACTGACAACTACCGCATGATGAAAAGTCTGATGATTAAATTTTTTTGGAAAGTCTGCATTCGAACAACGGGCACGAATACGACCGTAGGTACGAACAGAAGTGAACAACCTGAAATTTGAAAACCATCCCTGCTTTTCAATCCTGTGATTACGGCAATCTCAGTTACCATCCCCTTGTCGTCTGGTGCATGGGTTCCTGTTTACAGCCCCGACAAGGCCATTGTTGACAAGGACATTCTTAAAAAAAGTACCATTTGCATCTGGCCTGGAGACGAATTCGCAATGCCGCAGGCCCTCCATCGCTGTTCCTGCAAAACCTTTGCAGTGCTTGTCTTCAACCTGTCCAACAGTATCCTGTGCGTGCCGTCAGGCACTGTCCTCGGTACCTGTACCTACCCTGAAGCACCGTCTGTCGTAGCAGTAGTACAGCCCGTAGCACCTTCGCCACCAACTGCATCACCCTTAGACTGGAATGAATTCAACTTCGGCCTCAACTTGACACCATCACAGAAAGCTGAGAATCAAGCACTTCTACAGAAATTCCGTGACTACGTGGCGATGTCACCCAGTGAGCTCGGCCACACTACTTTGGTGCAGCACAGAATCGACACCGGCTCTGAAGTTCCTCACCCGCGTCAAGTCTCTGCCTCTGAACTCGCAGAAATTGCTAAGCAAATGGATAACATGCTTAAGTATGCTATCATATCGCACTCATCTGAAGTTCGTGGTCGTCCCCCGTAGTTCTTGTGAGAAAGAAAGATGGCACAATCGGTTTCTGTGTTGACTATCGGCGGCTAAACAGTGTCACCAAGCCTGATGTGTATCCGCTTCCTTGTCTTGACGATGCCCTTGACTGCCTGCATGCTGCCTGTTTTTCACTACGCTGGATCTTCTTTCTGGCTATTGGTGGTTAGAATTAGACCCGAATGACGCTGAGAAGACCGCCTTTATAACTCCGGATGGCCTATACCAGTTTGACCGCCTGCCATTTGGTTTCTCCAATGTTCCTGCTATATTTCAGCGATTAATGGACCAGGTTCTTGGGCATCTCAACTGGTCGGTGGCTTTGGGCTACTTAGACGACATAATTGTCTATGCTCCCACATTTCCCTAACACCTCAGGCGTTTAAAAATGGTCTTGCGTGCTCTCCGAGACGCTTGCCTTTGCATTAAACCTTCCAAGTGCTTTTTCGGCTTTTCGTAAGTTAGTTACTAGGGGCACGTAGTCAGCGCCAAAGGCTTAAGCCCTGATCCCACGAAGCTCCAAGCTATTGCCTGTATTCCGCCTCCCACCACGACTAAGCAGCCTAAAAGTTTCTTGGGCTTCTCTTCATATTTCAGACGCTTTGTCCTTGACTTTGCTTCTCACGCGGTACCTCTCAACGAGCTACTGAAGAAAGAAGTTTGCTGGAAATGGGGACCCGACCAAGAAGCTGCCTTCTGCGACCTCAAGACTTCCCTTCAAGCACCACCAATGCTCGCACACTATGACGAGAATGCCCCGACGATTCTACACATTGATGCCAGTGGTCTTGGCTTTGGAGCTGTTCTCTTGCAAGTCAACGAGCACGGGCAGGAGAGACCGGTCGCTTATGGTAGCTGTCAGCTCAGTGAACCAGAGAGCCAATACCATGCCTCTGAACTTGAGTGCTTGGCGGTAGTTTGGGCAGTCGAAAAATTTTGTCGGTATGTTTATGGTAAAAGCTTCACGGTCACTACCGACAACGTCGCCCTTTGCTGGCTTCAAACGAAAAAAGACCTCAATGCTAAGTTCGCCAGGTGGGCTCTCAAACTGCGAGATTACAACTTTTCTATTGTCCAACGCAGCGGCGCTCGCCACTATCTTTCTCGCCACCCGACAGCTTTCAGCAACATCTCCCCAGTCTCTGCAGTGCTTGATTTACGAACTACACAGCTACAAGACGCAGAAATTGGCGATATAACCCGACGACTATCCGGGGAAGTGCGCACACCCAAGCGTCGTCGTCAAGGTCTTTCTGCGTCGTATGTCGTCCGAGAGGGAATTCTTTAACACCGAAATTATCCGGATGGGTCGTGTGTGCCTGTTGTGTTGGTAGCCATGCGACAATTGGTGCTATTTATGTGCTACGACGTTTTGACTGCCGGTCACCTCGGGCTGCGCAAGACGCTGGCACGCATCAAAGAGAGGTTTTGGTGGCGGCGCATGCACAGTGACATTTCCCGCTACGTTTTGTCATGCACAGTCTGTCAAACACGGAAGGCCACCACAAGTCCGCAACCGGTCCCTATGCAACCTATCCCTCCTCCGGAAACACCTTTTGAGATTCTGGGACTTTATCATCTGAGACCAATTCCACGTATGTCGCGCGGCAACAAGTTTCTCATCGTTGCCGCGGACTATCTCATGAAGTGGACCAAAGTCAAGGCCGTCCCTGAATCTTTGACTCTGCACGTCCTCATGTTCATCAACAAGTGCGTCATTTTTCGACACAGGACGCCACGCTTGCTCATCACTGACCTTGGCACGGCCTTCATGTCCCGCGCATTCAGAAACCTACTGAATGACCAAGGAATTTGGCATGCCACGGCCACTCCTCAGCACCCACAAACTAATGGTCTGGTGGAACGTACAAACCGTACCATAAAGGACATACTGTCGTCATACATGAGTCCCAGTCATAATAACAGGGACGAATACGTTGTCGCAGCTGTATTCACCCTCAATAAGTTACAGCAGGCAATCACACGAGAGTCACCGTTCAAGCTTGTCTATGGAAGGATGCCAAGGCTTCCGCAAGAGAGCTTCTTTGGTTTGAACACAACAAAGCAAAACCGTCTGGATGACACCAGTACTTCGGAGCTTTCCCGTCATGGAGTCCAAATCGTTTGATTGCTGCAGTGGAAAAATATGGATTCGTAATAATAGCAAAATAAATGATACTATGATGCACCACTTCTGCAATGGTACTCTGAAACAATTTATAATACATTCATATGATGCAGAAAGCAGGTTGGTCTTACCTTTTTGAATGGTGCCATGTACTATAGAACGTTCGAAGTATCTTTCTAGAAGGCGATGTGACCAATGAATGGAAAGCTACCCATAATGGGAAAGCTTAATTTTGAAACAGCTTTACAAACTCCAAAATGACGAGGCTTTATTAAAGCCCTTTCGGTTCTTCACACAGACGCATGTGGAACCTAAAAACTTTGAGGTGATCAGTATCAAAATATATATGCAACTTTCTGCAGTAGCATTTCTAAAGGACTGCACCTGTTATCACCCAAAAGCATAAATGTTACTAAATGATAGTGCAACAGTGGATTTCTTGTGAATAATGCAAAGGTAGTTTGAAGGGGTATGATAGGGTACACTGGGTGTCTTGGTTTCAGCTTCGTACCTTTAGAAGTGTTCTGTATTTAATGATGGCATTTGGCGTGCCCATTAAGAAAGTTTTTTGGTCTTCACTCCTCATAGCTTTAACCCTCCAGCCTTTAATTTTTGTAGTTGCATACTGAATTTTAGTCTGGTTTGTCAAATTAAATGTACCTTTTCTTGGAAAGAAAGGACAATGTGACTGTGAAATTTGGCTCCGTTATTCCATAAAGCGTTTCGTACATTTGAGCCATGACGGGAGATCAGGATGGGAGTAGAATTACCTAACGGGGGGTCAACTGCGAACCAAGACTTATCGGGCCAAATACGAAGGGCTAGACACGGTATGCAGTGCGTGTGGAGAGGAGGAGGAAACTGCCGAACACTTGATAATGTTTTGTAACGGGCTTCACCACAGAACATCTATACACTATTACCTACACACTATAGTGTATAGTATACACTACTATACACTATACACTACTATAGGAAGATGGCGCACAGTTTTTCAAAGGGTTTAGGGAATAGAAGAAGGTTATTTGATTGGTGGCTACAATCAAGGCCCGAGTGAAAATTAAACTTTTCACTGCAAAATGCAAGTGCTTAGCTTCATACTTAAAAAAAGGATAAATTTAGTTTTTGTTCACTAAGTACTGCGGCTAGGTGGCGCTAACCGCCGCCAAATCTAAAGGATACAGTTATATTAATCTATCCATCTATCTATGTGCAGTTTAAATCCAGTCGTAGCCGTGCCAAACAACGCGCGCTGAGCTAAACGCTCATGGGAAGCGAAAACAACGTCAGTTCGGCCTTTCGCACCAGTGTTTTGTTCACTAGCGTTATTGCTCTTGTCATGAACGGATTCACGCACAATCATCGGTTTATAAAAAAAGGATATAGGTTTTTGTTGCTCTCTGTTGTGTTCTGAGTGTCCTGAAGGAAAACGGTGGCATCTTTCCGCGCCCGGTACACAGAATCACGATGGATGTCCGTCGTCCCAAACAAGGCGAGACTGACGAAGAACTTATTCGCTTGCAAGAAGAGTTTCTGCAAAGCGGCGAGAAACCATCGGTCTTTGTGGCTGAAGCCGAACGGAAGATTCGCGAACCCAAAGCAAAGACGCACTCAGTCGCTGATCCAAACGAAACCACCAGTGTTTGTGATCGAATACCGCCAATATCTACGTCAAATGCAAGCGATAAATCACCTGAGGTGGTGCATGTGCAGCTGGATTCCGTACTGTGTGATGTCATTGTAAGATATCGTCCCGTATTCGTGCGTACGTTCTTGAGTTAAAAAATTGGGGGGGGGGGGGGGGGGGTAGAGAAAGTAGAAAAAAATGGTGCGGTTGTCAACTTGCTCGTAGTTTTTGGACGTTGCTGCATTCGTAGTATAATCACTAACGCTACTAGCTGATATTAGGATCTGGGCTGTCTTATGATGGGAGATAATTATAGGAGTAATGCTAACAGAGAAAACTAATAAGGTCCACGTGGGGATGTTGAGTGAGGGCGTTTAGACGATGGCGTTCCAGACACTGCGATCAGACTCAACTCCGTCTTTAAGGTATAAGGCAAAAAACTTGTTTATTTAACTGCGTTCAAAAGCGCTCTGCTGTCACTTGAGCGTCCCCATGTCCCTCGCTCGCGCTCTTCTTCTTTCTCGTTTCTTTGTCCCAGCCCAGAACGTGAAAAATAATCAACATTCCCGGCCGCGCAAAGTTGAACACATAGTTCAAGTGGGTACAGTCTTTGTATCGGCCTGATAGCAAGGTGACCGCCTTGCAACTTGATCTTGCAAGAATGAATGAGACCGTCTGCCCTGCGGTACACTTCCGTGACCCTTGCAAGCTCCCATAGCTGGCGTAACGTGTTGTCCGCATGCACGAGAACGATGTCCCCTTGCTTCAATGCTGTATTCGATTTCGTGTCGGCAAAGTGTGCAGACCGTAATTGCAACAGGTATTCTTTTTGCCAACGCTTCCAAAAACTTTCAACCAGCAGCTTCCTGTAGTTGCGTCTGCGTATGGCGTCTGATCGTTTGGAATTACTGTTGACTTCGTCAGCGGTCGCATACGGTATGGAAGTCAATCTTCGTCCAAGGAGAAGTTCGGCTGGCGTCAAAGTGCAAGGTTCTCCTGCATCTGTCTCGATGAAAGTCAGAGGCCTAGAGTTTACGACTGCTTTGACCTCCGCCAGCACTGTCGATATTTCTTCGTAGTTCAGACGAGCTTTGCCGATAATGTTTCGCAGCGGAAGCTTCACTGATCGTACAAGGCGCTCCCACCATCCACCCCACCAAGGAGCATTTGGTGCTATAAACTTCCACGAAATGCCATTGGTGCTGAGGTGACCAGCGACGTCCTCTTCAGAGAACATTCGGTTTAGCCGCTTTATGTCTGCCGATGTCTTGTGAAAGCTTCGTGCGTTGTCAGAATAGATCACCCTAGGTAATCCTCTTCGAGCTGCAAATCGTCGTAGGCACAGCAGTGAAGCCTCAGATGTCATTTCCGAGACAAGCTCGAGATGCACGGCTCTAGATACGGCGCACGTAAAAAGTGCAACGTAGCACTTCGTGTCCCCTTTCTCCGTGCGTGCATAGAGAGGGCCCGCGAAGTCGACTCCTACAACTTCGAACGGGTTCGTTGGTGTCACTCGATGACTTGTTAACGGAGCAGTCTCAGCAGTTCCTGGGCCCTGCACTGAAACGCTTGCATATATTGCAGCCATGCAGCACTCTTTTTACCAAAGAGCGAGCTCGACAAATCCAGTAGCGTTCCTGAAGCTGCGTAAGTGTATCTCTAACTCCTCCATGTAAGACTTGAAGATGGGCTCTGTTTGCCAAAAGTGTCGAAAAGTGGTGGCTTGACGGCATTATGATTGGGTGCTTGACATCTTGTGTGGAATGCATGAGAAATAAATGGCCTCCAACCCGAAGAATTCCGTCTTTGTCTATGTAAGGGCGTAGTTCAGCTATTCAAGATGTAGACTCTACTGGTTGGCCGTTGGTCAAAGTGGTGAGTTCTTCAAGAAAGCCTTGCTCTTGTGTACATCTTATCCAATACTGTCAAGCGTTCAGGATTTCTGTTGCCACGAGATGTCGTGTATGATTACTTCTTTTTCTGCATCGGTCAGTAAATTTGAAAATCCACGCAGTGACTCTCAGTAGCTGTTGAAGCCTGCTGTACCGTTGAATATCAATTATCGGAACTGAGAAGCGTGTCATTAGTGCGACGTGGACTGTTGTAACTTCACCTTGGGTGGCTTCTGCTATATCTAGTTCACAGAACTGTAGGGGCCATTCAGACATCGGTTTAGTTAGCCACTCGGGACCATGCCACCGTTTTGAGCTGCACAGCAGTCTTTCAAGCGTCGCGCCACGTGTGAGTAGGTCAGCCGGGTTTTCCGTTCCAGGACAGTATCTCCACTTTGATGGATCTGTAGTGCACCTAATTTCATTGACTCTGTTGGCTATGAACTGTTTCCACTATTTGACGTCACCTTTTATCCATGACAACACAATGGCGGAATCTGTCCACATCGTGTAGTCAACTTGAACATTCCTCAAAGCCCTTTTCACGTATGCCAACATTCTTGAGCCGATTAAGGCAGCCAGCAGCTCCAATCGCGGCAGGGTCTCCTTAATGGGTGCTACACGGGACTTTGCAATCAACAGTATCGGCTCCTCAGGACTTGATACGACGTATATCGCTGTTCCGTATGCCGCTGAACTGGCATCGCAGAAAACATGTACTTGAAGCACATTGGTCTTCCTTGCTCCGCCGCCCAGATAGCGAGGAACGACGACGTCTTGTTGCGGCAGCTGGATGACCCAATCATTCCATTCCTTTTGCAGGTCATTGGGTAGGACTTCATCTCAGCCAATTCCTCGCATCCACAGTCTCTGAAACAATATTCGCATGGCAATAGTATATGGTCCTACAAATCCCAATGGGTCAAATATTCTTGATGCTGACTGCAAGACAAATCGTTTTGTACCCGTCTGTGCTGTCAAAAACCGGAGTAGATTTTCAACTGAAAAGTTGGATTCATCCTTTGCAGGATTCCAAACCAAACCCAAGACCTTGACCGACGTTTCGTGAAGAACGACCATCTCATTACTAGTAGATTCCACTTGATTTTCAAGCGTGCGCATCAAATTTGCTGAATTTGTTGTCCATTTTCGCAATGTCATGCCAGCCGATTTCATTATTGTGCCCGCTTCTCGGCATAGTTTAGCGGCTTCCTCTTCTGTATCGGCACCAGTGACTAAGTCATCCACATAAAACGACTCGGCAAGAGTTTGTGCTGCTTGTGCCATGACAGCCGGTGCTCTTTTCACGTGGTATAGAATAGTAGCTGTGAGCGAAAATGGGCTACATGCAGCTCCAAAAGGCACTCGTGTCATCCTCCACTCTTGCAGCTTGCCCTTGGATAAATCTCCTTCTGCAAACCAGAGAAAGCGGAAAGCGTCTCTGTCGTCCTCCCGAATCGCAATTTGAAGGAATGCCTTTTCTATGTCTGCGATAACTGCCACCGGGTGCGTTCTGAAGCGTAGCAGAATTTGCACGAGGTCTTGGTATAAGTTGTCGCCCTTTTGAAGGCAGTCATTAAGGGACTTACATCCTTTGGCGTGTGACGAAGCGTCAAACACCACTCTCATTTTCGTCGTCAGTGCTTGTTCACGCATGACTTCCTTGTGCGGCATGTAATATAATTTCGTCACCTCTGCAGGTACGTCACTGACTACTTCGGCGTGTCCTGCCCTCAAGTACTCCCTTATGGTACGGTCATACGTTTCGAGCAGTCCTTTTCTGGAGTTGAGACGGTTGACAAGCTTGTCCAGTCTAGTAATGGCTACTTGCCTGTTGCTTGCAAGCTCGAAATTATCCTTCCAAGGGAGAGTCACTTCATATCTTCCATTTATAAAGCTAATCGTTTGCTCAAAATGCCTCATGGTGTTGCTCATTTCAGGTGGCTTGTTTATCGTGTCCGTTATTCCAATGTTTTCAAGTTCCCAAAAGGAGCGTAAAATCTCGTCAGAATCGGTGGCTTGAGCTTTTAGCACGCACACCATCATTTGTGAAGTAGTTGGGCGGGACACCAAGTGTGATGTGCTTCCCTGGAAGGTCCATCCAAGCTTGGAGTTCAGTGCGATCAATGATTCGTTGCCTTCGCACCGTGAAACTTCGCCGGTCAACACTTTCCACATCTGATCGGACCCGATAAGTATGCTGATGCCACTCTTAGTCATGATAGATGGATGTTGGAGCTCATCGGCAACATCGTTTCTCAGCTTCTTGAAAGACTCAATGAAGGCTACGTCCATTACAGTCTCTGCGATGTCTTGGCAGATGCTTGGGATCTCTATTGCAGTTAATACTATTTCCGCGTCCGAAAACTGGCTTCGCAGTCGTAGTTCTACTATGCGACGCCTCTTAGCCTCTTGGTTCGATGTATTTGCGAAAGTATTGAAGGCTATTCGAGTTGCTCCCACGCTTTTCAGCTTGAGGTGCTTGGACAGATATTCAGTTACGAAAGTACTCTGACTGCCACCATCGAAAACGCCTCGTATGTAGCGGCAGGTGTCATCATTCATGGCCCATGCTCTGAAAGTCTGAAGAAAAACGGAAGTGGGAAAGTCTTCCTTGACGGGTCTTCTTCCAAGTGATGCACAGACTCTCGTAGTTTTTTCGTAGTTCTTGTTAGCATAGTCTGACTTTCGCGAACACCTATCGGGATCGCACATGCTTGTAGCGTGTCGAGCTTGGCATCTGGAGCAGGAAATCCTCTTTTTGCAGTCCCTTGCCCGATGTCCTTTGGTGGTGCAGCGGAAACACCTTTTGTCGTTGGAAAGCAGTTCCTTCTTCTGCGTCAGTGACAAGTCAGCTGTGCAGGCTTCCGATCCGTGATGGCTGGACGAGCAGAATACGCAGTTGTCCTTTTTTTTTTCTCGTACCGAGTTGCTGTGAAGCACAGATGACGTCGGTTTCCCACGCCGAGAGTACGTTGAATGACTGGCCACGGGGAGTGTTCCATGTTCTCGTCCTTTGGCATCCTTAAAATCACTCTTCTCCAGGCTTTCCAGCTTGATACGCAGGAAGTTGAGCACACGGTCCAGTCCCACGGGTGTAGCTTCAGCTCTCGAGTCATATGCCAACTGGACGGCACATGATCGATGATACTGCACGACTATATCCCGGGGAAGAGCATGCAGTAGGATGTCACAGAGCATTGACGAAAATGACGACTTGTGCACACCCAAAGTCTCTAAGCCTCGGATATTCACGAGAACTTGGTCGTACAAGCTGCGTAGCGCTTTGGTCTCAGTCGATGAACGGACAGGGCTTAACATCCGTAGCTTGGCAAAATATTCTTGCTCCAGGAGCGTCTTGTCCCCAAATCGCTTCTGTAGCATTTTGATGGCGTCACTGTAGCAACTTTCTGTCGTCGGAAGGCCCGCAATTACTGATGCAGCGTCTCCTTTAAGATATAGTCGCAGGTAATGAAACTTCTCTGTGGCAGTGATGCGATTGTTACTATGAACAATTTGGTAAAATTGTTCCCAAAATTCGGTCCACTTGCATAGGTCTCCAAAAAAAGGAGCTATTGTCAGTTTAGGCAATTTAACTCCAGTTCCGTCTGATAGTGCTACGACTGTCTGGGCAACTGTTTCTTGAGTTCCGGTCGATGTCCTTAGCATGCGATCTTTCTTGCTGAGAATCTCAGTGAGAATGCGCGTAGCAAGGTCCTCGTATTGTAAGACAGCGTTATACTCGACCTCGAACTCCTCGTCAGGTATATGCGGCTCAATCTCGTTGTTCAGGTTTTTAAGCTCTTCGTTATTAGCCTTCAGCCTCTCATATATGGAGTTGAGCTGGTCATAAGAGGCAGAGTCGTTAGCGAGGAGCTCACTTGCCTCGCTTATAATCCTCGTGTTTTGTGCTCGCCGCGACGTCCGCTTAGACTTCAGTCGCTCCATGCCGCTGCACTTGACTGGTAGCCGTCCGTAGGGTCCTGGTTTTCAATCCCGGTTCTTCGGCACCAATGTTTAGACGATGGCGTTCCAGACAATGCGATCAGACTCAACTCCTCTTTAAGGTATAAGGCAAAAAACTTGTTTATTTAACTGCGTTCAGAAGCGCTCTGCTGTCACTTGAGCGTCCCCGCGTCCCTCGCTCACGCTCTTCTTCTTTCTCGTTTCCTTGTCCCAGCCCAGAACGTGAAAAATAATCAACAAGGGGATATACATTTTGTTTTGTTTTATCGAGAGGCGATCGAAGAAGAAGAAAAGTGAAGAAAGAGGTAGATATTATGCTTGCACACACGAAGTCTTGTTTGCACCATTTGAAACAAGCAAATATGAGTGGCAAGTGGTAGCATTATCATATTCAAACAGAGATACATGAGCTTGAAATGCAACTGATGAGCATATAATTGAATGAAAACCAGAATGTAAATGCAGATAAAGCGTTACACAATGATTATGATGCCGTATGCTGATCAAGAATAAAAATCAAGCTGCAGTGCATAGAAAAGCTCGAATGGTGGCATTTCAAACCTCCTCCTAATTATCTTGGCATCATAGAGGTTAGCATTGTTCTCTAGAAGATTGTTCCACAGTACAATGGCACCGTGGTAATGCAGATAATTTAAAGGCGCTAGTGGGGCCATATAGACACTGAAAAGTGAGGTTATGCTGCAAACGATGGGAACATCAAAGAAGTCCGAGAAGTGGCAAAAAGGAACAATGCTTGCTCTTAATATCCTGTGCAACAGACAGAGAAGTGAAATAATTTTGAGTAAAGCAAAAGAGAAAAACGAGTGACTGCTTGGTTCTACTGAAATCTTTGTTGTAGTTGCTGACAATGAAACCAGCCGCATGGTTTTGTTTAGATAGGATTGTTCAGGGGACCATGCAGGAAGCGTATATTCGAGTTTGGGATACACAAACATTCGGTAAGCGAGCTTGCTCATGGAAAGAGGGGCACCATAAAGGTTACGCTTTAGGTAGCCAAGTGTACAAGATGCATTAGCTGTAATTTTGTTAGTGTGAGTCGACCGCAAGAGGTTGGATGACGGGTAGATGCCTAGATACTTGTAAAATGAAGTTGGTCTTAGATAGTTACCGAAATATGGAAAGTGATCGCTCCCAAGTGAAGGTCATTTGGCTGCACTTATCAATGTTTAATGTCATCAGCTTATCTGAGCACCATGCTGTTACACGATCGAGGTCTTGCTGCAAAGCTATATGGCTTGATGGTGATGAGATTCTAGGATGGATTATGCAGTCAGCGTGAAGTCGTATGGATGATGTGATTTTTGAGGAAAGGTCATATATAAAAAACTTAAAAATAACAAAGGGCCGATTATGCTTCCCCGTGGGATGCCAGATCTCTCCTCTGAGAGAGGGAAAGACATGTTATTAATTACAGTAACCCATTTATAAAAACACATGATGTGTCCTTATATCTTTTTTTTTACCTTTCCTTTTTTTGTTAGATAATAAGAAAGTCCCAGCTATAAATGTGTGAGCTGTAAACAAGCAGCTGTGTTTTTCTTTGTTATTTGATCTGTTTTAACCACACTTTAATTGTATGTTAAAATGTATTCTATGTCATTACTAATGGTGAATTTGGTATTCATTCATGGTTACAATGCAAGGTAATGGGAATAGGCTCACACAAAGCAAGGCCAGTGTTTTAAATATGTTCTGTTTATTTGTTACCTTATCTGTATTTCACCATCTGCAAGAAAATAAGGCAAAGTGAACACGTCTCTTTTCAAATTACACAGGAGCGCAATGTTGACAAAGATGTTATCAGGCCTCCATCACCCTCAGTGGTGCCATTTCCAGAATCCACTAAAGTTTCGGTAAGTAAGCAGTGTTCTTGTTCTGACCTCTTTCTAATTTCTGTATCCTTATGCTGCCGCATTGTCTCGGTGTTACTTAGATGGTTCAACTTCATAGTAAAAGTGCCCCTACTGACAGCCAAATAGGCTATGGCAATTTTCCTGGATGTGACTGAAGATGTGCAACTTAGCAGATTCATATGGTCATTAGAGTAGATTCATTATACTATACATCACATGGTTGCAACAACTTAGGAGCAGATTCATAAAGTCATTAGAGTAGATTCATTGCACATGGTTGTGACTGTCACATGGTCGAGAAAGTGGTAGCATTGCTTTATGGAAGGGTTATTGGCAAGCTTTGCCTTGAAGATTAGGGGCTATTTGACAGACACAATGTTCCGAGTTATTACTGTTGCCTTTTCTAGAAGGCATTTGTCTTACAGGCTCGAAGACCAGTGTGTGTAGTTTCGTTACCGACTCATGCCACGGTTGTTGGTAGGCCTCAGAAACACAGCTTTGTTACTTCGTTCTGTGCGTTTACGACAACTCCTGCTGCATCGTCTTTAATGCAGGGCACTGCGTCACAAGGTCGCAAGAGCCTTTTTGCATCAAGGTTCAAGAAGACGATTGCGGCAGGGCACAATGCTGATACTTTAAAATCCTCATCTTCAACATCACCTCCGGGCTCAGCTCTGTCGAAGGATGATTATGAGGCCATGCATGCCGAAAACCTAGGACAGTTGGCTTCCATGTCGCACGAGGAGAAAATGAAAGCACAAAAGGAGCTCCTTTCTAAGCTAGGTGTACCTTTTCTTTGCTTTGTTCACAGTGTTAAAGTACACACTTTTTATAAACCAAGCAGTTTTTCATATAGAACATCAACATAACTACACACCACAAGTGCTGTGTGTGGTTCTCTGTGTCTGTTGTGTCTTTTCACACTACATTATGATTATTAGCAAGCACCAACTGGCCCAAGAACAAGTTTATTGTTTATAATGAGGTATATGTATAATGAGGTATATTGTTTATAATGAGGTTATAATGAGTTTATTGTTTATAATGAGGTAAATTAAAATATTGTTTATAATGAGGCAAATTCAGAATAGTCTTGTAATAGATGTAGTGTTAGAAATGCACCTTTATAACAGTTGTTTGGATATGACGAACTTATTTTATGGTAAGATGCAACTTCATTATAGTGAGGTGTGAGTGTATTATCTATTTTCAGTAATAAGCCACTACAATTTTTTATTTAAGTGCATTACTTGCATTGCATCTTCAAGTTCAAAGGAGGTTGAATAAATATAAAATATGTCATGTTAAAATAATATATACAATAAAGATTTGCACAATGTTAATACTTTTTATTCAATAATTATTAGATCGCACCAGAGATATTATAGTTTTCAATATGACCAGAGAATAAAAATGTCTGCAGCTACTTCTAGTGTCCTGTGTATTGCATATAATCAAGGTTCAGTGTATTGCAGTGCAAAGGTCTGTATGTATGTCTCTTTGTGTTATATTCTATTATGTGACACATGTAGGCCCCTGAGTTGAAGGAGTGAGGCTCATCGATTGAATATCTTTGCCTGTCTCATAGACCCTTCCACGGTGGCATTCCTGCGATCTCGACGGAAACTTGCAAACTCTGATAGCTCGAGAAAGGAGCACGTAAAAATGGCTTCCGGCGATTGCGTTCCTGGCTCGAAAAATGATGTACATATTGATGTTTTGTCTGGGACAAAGCAACAGATGCTAGGTATGTGGTGGTACGCTTTTATGTACTAGTGTGACGGAATACTAACGCCAATTTTCAAAACTGAGTCTACTCAGCCGTAGAGAACTCCTACATCGTCTTCAGACTTGAGGCAATAGTAAACTAGGTGAACTGATATAAACTCTTTCTTTTGAGCATTTTGGGGTCAAGAAACACTTCTCGGAAGAAGAAAAAATGAAAACAGCAATTTCAGAAGAAAAAATGGATGTACCCATTTACATCGGTCATATCTGAGTAAAAATCAAGGAAACGATTTTTATCTATTAGGCAAGAAAACATGCCACATTTAATGCACTTAACAGGGTTTTGGCAATTTTTTTTTTATTGTAACATATTATCTGAAACTTTGGGAGCGCATGCCCTGAAAAATGTTCCTGCATGTCAAACCGGACCTCATTAGGTGGTATAGAAATCACCTTGCTACGTTTTAGGACAGCCAGAGACTCACCAGTGTGAACGTACTGCTGTACTGCATTTTAGAATTCTTGCATTTGCTTGACGTGAGAAGCACAGCAAGCATTTTTTTTAAATGTAGCCATATGGGTACCCACAGACTGGCAAGGTTATACAGAGACCATTCTTAACAAATGCTCAGTTCATGCTGATAAAATTGTTTATTTTAACATTAAAGGCAATTTTCACATGGTGCACCTACTGACATTGACACCAGCACGACGTCAGGCTAGGGAGTTATTTCTGATGTCTTCATGCACCAGTCAACTAGCAGTGATGACATCAGGTACTAAACATACAATACGGCTGTTTGTGCTTCACCAAGAAAATTCAAAATGTCTGCTTGGGTATCGCCAACAAAGCACTGCTGCGGAGCGGTCAGAAATGTCATATCTTGTACGAGCACATAATGAAAAGCTCATGCTGTGGCACAATGTCAGGATACAAAAGCAACCAAAGTGAGCTTCACGACACATTCTGTAATTTATTTTTTAGAGTTCACCATTACATTTTCTGGGTGTTTGAGGATTTGGTTTTTCATGTGATGCATAGAAACGACAACTGAGAGTTTTCGTGTCAGTTCGCCTTTAAGTGTTGTTCGTAAGCAGTTAATTGCTTTACTGACATCTATATCGCACAAAGGATGAAACTGTCCTTTCTCTAATAAGAAAAGCATTAGAAATATCAAAATGCTGTGCAATTATGGAATTTTTTGCATACTTAAGATAACTGAACATCCTTTTCACGAATGACCGATGTATGACAGGTGTAAGCTGGACATTCAGCGTGAAGCATATTAACCTTATGTAAGATTACTTGTATAAGAAAATGTAATGTCTTTGCAGACTAATTGTGTGATGAAGGGTGCATTATGCATTATACAGGGTGCCCCAGGTAACTTTAGCCAGAGTTTAAAAATATGCCGACACACGCAATTATGACGCAACCAAATGCATGTAGCCCACTGCCGCCTGTAGTTAGACTATTTTTTGTGTTCTAAAATATTGTCTAATTAGATCTATTTAATTAACTAACTTTTAATGGAACAAACATGGATAAAAAATTTCAATGAGAAAGTTGTAGATTGGTTTGCAAAACATCCGATTAGATAGTTTTGAGCATTATATCTGTTAATTATTAGTGTTTCCTGACAACTGCAAATGCCCAAGGAATACAAAAACTACTACGTGACAAACTTAATCGTGCGCCAGTGCGTTCGATGATTCTAGTGCTGCCTAACGTTCCGCGTACGAACGACCACAGCATTTGCCCGATTGTGCTGTCTCGACAGGGCCGCAACGTTGGTGGTGGGTTTGCGACGACCACGTTTTGCAATCGGCCAAAAAAGTGATAACCGCTGTGACTGCTTATTGTTGTCATGAACGGTGCGAGGGAAACGTATCGTTCGTATGCGGAACCTTAGGGAGCACCAGAATTATGGCGCGCATAGGCGCACCAGTGGGTTTGCCACGTGGTATTTTTTTTATTTAGGGGGCATTTGTAGTTAGCAGAAAAACACTAATACTTAACATTTATATAGTTGAAAATTGTCTAATCAGACGCTTTGCAAACCGATTCACAGCTTTTTCATTGAAAATTTTTATCCATCTTCGTTCCTTCAAAAGTTAGTTAATTAAACAGATCTAATAAATGATATTTTAGAACACAAAAAATAGTCTGACTAACTCCAGGCAATGGTGAGCAATATGTATTTGGTCGCATTGTAATTGCGCTTGTCGGCATATTTTTAAACTCTGGTTAAACTTACCTGGGGCACCCTGTATATAGTGTGAAAGTGTTGCTTTACAAGGCTGTAGTGCTCACACACACATTGTGTGTGCTTTTTAATTTTGTGTTTATGCGAGTCAGTGGTGACTTGTTGCACGTTACATCAGCCATATGACTGTTTTTATTTTTCTGGTCTACAGGCTCCCATACCTAGTTACTTCCTTTGGGTTTCAAATTGGAAAGTACAAAACTGAATTTTTTTGTTCCAGAGGGGACCAAAGCTTCTGAACAAAAGATTAACGTGCCGGTGGGGTCAGCTGCTGACACCTCCGAAGCAGCTGATGCCCAAGTGCCGCCATTAGGTGAGCGTTGTATTGGTCCCTGCTGTCTCTTGACCTGTAATATCATCTTCTAACTCATTGTAGTAAGCCTATTTGAAGCCTGCTTCTAGTGAACGGCTCCTTGCAAACATCTCCAGTAATGCCACTTAAATTGGCCAACACTAGAAAAATTTTTTCCCAAAATTTTCTAACCTTCCCTGCACCCCCACTCTTCCAATTGTGTTTCTGGTCTTTGTCTCTCCAACAAATGATTGAGCATCTATGCGCTTCATAACCTTTAAGACTCAATTGTTTTTCTTTACTGTGATGCTTTCGCAGTAAATAAACACACAGCCTTGAGACGTTTATAGAAGTTACTAATAAGTACTGAATTGAAATTAATGCAGAGCTAATTTGTTGTTCAAGACGGTTTGCCACGTGTACCCACTTCTGATGTGACCTCTGAATGAATGCAAGCTTCACTTTTATAGGGCGGCAGTTTCATAGTATATTACACTCAAACATCATTGTACCAAATTCACACCTGCTACGAAAGTGCTCGGTTATATCTGAAAATTTCTTATAAACATTTATTTGTAGCACTGTATCTCATAGAGCCATTCCCTACTTTCTTTGTCATGACCAATAATTCGTTATATCGAGGTTTGAGTGTACTATACCCTCCTCTTCCTTGTGGTCGTGCAGATGTGTATTGAGGCTTCTCCTCGAACATGGATGAATGTGCGCCGGCACAAATGGGTGTGAACTCTAGGCTGACATCATGAGCCGCACGACTAGCGAGTCTGCCATCGGGCACACAAGTGGTACTGTTTGTTTAATCCCAGAGGTGATTGGCAATCACGCTTCAATCGTCTGGGTGGGAGCTGTCCTGCTTTCTCATCCGTCTATATATAGTTTGAAATTTCTTCAGTGTTGGCTTTCTCCAAGTAGTTTTGTTCGTCCTGTAGCTTGGTTCTTAAAGATCTGCAGCTTCAGAAAGACAATCATTTTTGGTCATGTGTGTGGTGTCTCAAAAGAGCTGCTTTCGGAGCAATTAAACACAGTAGTGTGGTGAACACGTTGGCATTTATTAACAACGTTACATAACGATGTGGAAAAACACTTCATTTTAGCTGTATTTGTGTTGTGATATGGTGCACTGCTCAGATGAAGAGGAGCTGCCAATCAAGCCATCGGAAGCAGCCCAAAAGTGGGTTCACATGGATGATGTGGAGAAGGACAAGCTGCAATGGATGACCATGCTACCACCGGTCAAGGCCCCAGATCCCAAGGTGCCATAATCTTAGCCGCTAAGTCTTGTTGCGGAGTTTTTGTTTGGGTCATGGCTTAGCACGCGAGATGCAAAGCGTGCAAGTAGATAAGAGCCTAATATGTTAAACCAAATGTCGTTACGCCTGCCTTCTTTCTGCTCTGTGAGAAAACATGTGTGAATGTTCAAAATGTTTAATATGTTGTTAAATGCCCGGGTGGAAACTGTCTTTCATTCAAAAAGCCGCTACTGAAAGATAAGAATATTTTTTGAATTTGGGAATATTTAATGGGTGAGCTGCATTGAAATAAACTCAAAATTGGCTCACAAAAGTAATAAATGTTAATCTCCTGATCTTTGTATGCGTACGAATCATGAGAGCTAATCATGCATCTTTTCTGAAGAGTTATGCATTAGGAAAGATGCTGCCTGTTTTTGTTTATAATGGTACCATTACAAATGCATTATGTTACTATGTTAAAATAACCATAAATGATGTTGTTTAATATTCAGAATCCTTAAAACAAGGATTTGTATTTTATTTTATTTACATCTTTCACTTTTTCATCTGGTCTGAGAAATCTCTATTCACAGACCTGTGCAGAGAAGCCTGCAGTGCATAACGATATCCATCCCGGGATCAAATCCCGGCCGCTATGCCCTCGTTTCCATGCAAGTGAAATGCTAGATGCCCTTTGTGCTTTTAGATGGACGTGCACGTCAAAGAACTCCAGGTGGTCGAAATTTCCCAAGTCCTCTACCACGGCGTCTCTCATAATCGTATCGTGCTTTTTGGACAGTGAACACCAGTAACTATTAACTATTACTTGGCAAGCCATGCATATGCAGCACCTTCTTTAATTGGCTAGAATACTTAGCCTTGCAGCTATGCTTAGGTGGCACAATGCCGAAAGTGGGCTGGTAAAATTTTAGCTCTCTGCATTTATTGGTGGTGTGTTCTTCATTATCCCAGCGAAATGATTACTTTATGCACAACTACCACATGTGGACATGAAGGAACAGCAAATCTCATAGTATTATTTGTGTGCCGTTGCGCTTCCAGTGTGTGTCATACGGTGTTTTGCACTGGGGCCTGTGGTCATTGAAAATTGCCACTGCATACGTTCATAGGCAAATAAATTTGTATCTACGACGCCTTAACTGTCATAATTACATTACTCTTAGCAACATAAGATTGTCAGAAATCTCGTAACGCTCTGTTGGAAAGTGTGTACCTCTCGTATGTGGTACGACGTTTTGGTTACAATTGCAAGCACCAGGAAAAGTCTCCAGCTTTCAGAGCCCTTTCTGCTGGCCACGAAGCGGAGTACAGGTCGAGATATAAGTCACAATATATCTGAATTGCATTAGCGTGTGGAAAGGGGCATGTCTGCTTTACCTAATTAATATTATAACGAGGATTCAGGATTTTCTACTCTTTCGGCGGTCTCTCGTTTTACGTGTGATCGTTCTGTTGCGCAGGATGCGGCCGCACCGTGTGTCGGGCGATTTGACTTTGACGGCGAGCTGGTTCCTCCCGACCAGGAAGTGCCCGTTCACCGGGGCTTGCATCACCACGGCGATAATCCCGAGGTCAGGCTCATTGTATGAAATGTCATTAAAGTAATCAAAGCTGTCATCAATGACATCAAGGCTGGTACATGACTGGAAAAACAGAGAATGCTGAAAATGGTGCTTGATTTAAAAAAAAAGCTTATTGTTGTGTGTTTGTTTTATACCACGTTTCATTTTCAATGCTGTTTGTTCTGTTGGAAGATATGTCTAAGTATGAATGTTAGAACGTTCCTCTCTTAAGAATCCACTTTTATGGTGTTGTGCTTGTGTTATTTTGTGAATCTGCATGCTCATTTATGCCAACATATTGATTTGAGTATGTTATTATGCAAGCAAGTCACAGAGTATACTGTTGAAGTCACACACTGTTGTATTTCTGTTATTGTGTTTCAAACTTGCCTATTAATATGACATACATATGACTAGTATTGTACTTTGACATACTTTGCTGCAATTGCCCCTGTTTTTGATGTTCTTATACATTGTTTTTATTTTTGTGTGCTGGCTTTGTTTTGGATGCTAAACCAGTTCTTACCTTGTATCGACGACCCTTACACAATGCGCCTGCGAGGCCTGTAAGGTACTTTTAAAAAGATGAATAAATAAATCGATACACAACCTAATTTTTTTTTCTTTTTCTTCAGAATAACCGAGAGTAGTAGTCGAATAAGCATGCATCAAAAATTCATAACAGTCACATTCTGAAAACGCCAACTTATATGAAGCATTCAAAGCAAAGCGTCAATGTTAAAGTTCTAATGATCACTCAATGGCCTGGATAGTGACAGTCTTTATTGAATCTCCAGATGGCTGGCTACAGCACCGCAGAAATCCTGAGACTCCTGCGAAGCCAGGTGCGCTCGCAACGTCTGTTGGCCCTCCAGCTGCTGGAGCGTATGCTCACAAAGGTAAATATCTTCTATTGCTCTTGTGTAATTTTTTTTCCTGTATTCAAAAGCTTTAGCTATCATACTCTCTATTTAATGGCTCATAAAACTTAATCCCTTGTTTTTAATGCATAAGCAGATCTATGGCAACTCAACGTGTAAACTGTTCACCTGTCTGTCCCTCGGGCATGTAATCATCTCATAACGAAATGAAATAAATTTTCTAGCCGGGGCTGGGTGTGAGCCCGGTTCACATGCTCCAAAAGGAAGGCTCTTAGACGATCATGCTGGCACAATGTGAATGTATCGAAACCATAAGACTATTTTAACCACGGTGAAAAACAAATGTATAAGCGTAACACTTTTCATAATGGCTTCGCATTTTTGGGTAGTAGAATAAAAGGTTTTTTGCAAAATTATATGGAGGGGCTGGATTGTACAAATCAGAAAAATTTAGGCTTCGCAAAAATTTTATGCCAAACGTGCGCTCCTGCGACCGCAGAACACGCTTTTTTAGCAGGTAACTTGAGATACTGGCAAACACTAGCTGGCAAACACTAAAAAGACGATGGAAAAACCTCATACTGATGCCACCTGAAATTTGGTATTTCAAGTTGTTTCAAGCTGGAAAATTTTTTTTACACCATCCATAGATTCTCTTTTTATTCAAAGTATAGGACAGACTGTAAGGTTAGAGTTCTTCCTAGTGCGACTGGTTGGGACGCATAGATTTGTTTCGTCATGACTTTGTTAGATTCTCTTGTTTGCACTCTATCTATGTCGGATGTATTCGTTAATCCAAATGATTCAATTCACCTCAGCCAATGGAGTTCGCTGATAATCGACTGTTGTCACGAGCCATGCATGAGAGCAAGAACTATGGACTTCTTTTTCCAGCACTGGCTCGGTCATTATGTGGGAAGGTTGGAAGGAGGTGACTTGCTGATGCAGCTTCTGCAATCCGGACTGGCACCCCTTGTACGGTCTGCGCTTGATGACCGAGCAACGGTGGACGCTGCATTGGCGGTGCTCCAAGCACTGCTGATTTCTCAGCCGGAACAGGTGGGCCTTGTTGCACTCTCCGAAGGGTTTAGTGTAGTTTAACGAAGCAAACCAAATGCCCAGTATTGTATAGCTGCTCTGAAGACTGCTCATAGAAAACTTGAAGGCAGTAAATTGCACTAAAAATTTAATAACCTTATGTCAATCTCTTTGGAAGCTAGTAAAGTATTCGACAGAATGTATTGAGATGATAAAAGGTTTCTGATTATTTCGTTCTGCATCTTTTCTCTCTCTTTTTAGTTTTTGAGGCAGTAAAGTATGCAATGCCTGTTTCTCCTGAGAAATCTGCACGTTTATGTCTTGACTTGCGTCAGGCCTTCCACGTCTTGCATTATTTTAACATCAAACTCTATAAGTAAAGAAATAACAGTTAACTGTGCGCCTATGTTTTCGCAAATGTCACAATGGAAAAAAAAAAGCCAAAGTGGCCACATAGCACACAAATGATTGGTCGTGGAACCCAATGTTAAGCTGTTTGCATCACACTACTGTCATTGAAGTTTGTCCAGTGATGTCTAACATCGTATCACACCTGTCTTATGTGATTCCTTTTCTGCAGGCGTTGTTCAGCCGGGCATTCCTCTGGCGGCACGGTCATCGTTCGTTTTTTCTTCGGCCAGCCACGGAACTTGTAAACTCGAGCGAAATTTCAGACGTGGATTTGTCACAGATAGACCTCGTCCAGGTAATGAAGGCATGTTTGAGTGACATTTAAAGGGACACTATGAAGTAAAATAGAGAATCAGTTAAATTACTCTCTTTGGTTCCAACATTATAGCTTTATTTTTAGAAGGAAAAATGAAGGTTGAAATTCCAGTTTGAAATTTCATAGCTAAATCTCCTCAAGGGTTTTCCCCACAGTTTCTGACAATGATTCTGTCACCTCTAGAAATTCAAATTAGCAGTTCTAGAGGACGGCCTTCCATTGCCGTCGAGCACTCTTCTAGTGCGATATTTCAGACTCTATACACTACCATGATAAAACAAAAGCATGTGTGGGACAGTGTAGGTAAATTTTTTTTATGCTTATCTTGCAATTAAGAATTTCTCTGTTTGATGAATGTAACGAGCGATGATTAGGACTCCCACATATTACAACCTTAGGTATCTTTCTGTTTGATAGTTTCTGTTTATCTTACTTACCTGACGTGTTTTTTTTTCTTCAATGAAAGAATGTGTTGTAATATTTTCATTATGTGCTTTAAGCCTGTAGTAATAATTTTTGTGGGCATATCTACACCCAATAAAAGACCCATACCTATCCATGAAAAATGTACCCCCTCTCCTGCCTTCCCGCCATTTAATTTTGCAGACACAGTGCTGCAAAATAGCATGGTATAGTCATTACTCTGTCATTAGAACAATTGCTGGGGTGGGAATAACCTTTGTGTAATTATTATTATAGATCCTAAGAATCCGTGCGGTAATCGTGAGCATAAATAATCATGCTGTGAAGCCACAACTGAAGGCAAAGTTTTTGTACGATCTGTACACCTCCACTTTGGGGTGTCATCTCTTGAGCCATCGGTGTGGCTAACACGCAGGAAAAACACACTAATTGTGGGATAGCAGGATAATAGCGATCCGAAAAGAAAGATCAGCATTAGAAGTCCTGCAAATTGACT
Organism: Rhipicephalus annulatus; assembly: GCA_013436015.1. NCBI lineage: Eukaryota > Metazoa > Arthropoda > Arachnida > Ixodida > Ixodidae > Rhipicephalus > Rhipicephalus annulatus. The sequence continues at coordinate 316,094 of WOVY01001858.1, read as the reverse complement.
TTCGGGCACTGATAGGGTGATGGTCCGTGTATTCACCGGCAGGCGCTTCTGCGGATGGACCTCTTGCAACGACTGTATTACGTCCTCAAGATGTTTCGGCCTGGAGCCAGCTGTGTTGCATCCGCTCTACTCATTATGGCAAGGCTGGCAAGGCACTCCACGGAAGCTGCGACAAAGGTGATTCGTGGTGCTGCAGACGGTGCCTTTTCTAAAGATTTTTCACTAGAGCTAGAATATGTTATTTTGCTGGAATATACACTTCAAGCACGAGGTCGCAACTATGAGCCTTTATCAAAGAGGATGAGACTAATATTAAAAGCACGTGGATGTTACTGCAAAAAAAAACAATTTGTTGTGAATTGTCTTGAGGGGAATTGTTGCAGTTTGCAAAGCAATCAGTGTAACGAGGCAGTAGTGCAATAGTGTACTTGTATTGTTTTATTTAAAGCTGTGCAAGTAGCATAATTTTGGGTGCAAAGCAAAAAACAAGTATTAAAGTATCGAATCAAACACTTTAAATCGAGTCAAACAGTTTAAAACCGAGTCAAACATATTAAAAATATTTCTTGAATATCCCTAGAATGTTTTTCAAAGAGTTCAAAGTGAAATTGCAGTAAAAAAATTGGAGAGCATTCTAAAGCATACTGTTATGGAGATACAGCATGAAAGTGTTTCTTTTGGCTGAAGCACAGCTGGGACAGTGGTTCATAGTTGTCTTATCAAGTATATACTATGCAGTGGCCGAATCCTATTTATGTGCATTAATTTGGTGCAGCCGAAGTGTTGTCGTTGCCAACGGCATGTTACATGCCACATGTTACAGGCGAGGATGCTATTTCCTCAACATCTCCACGTCTTTAAACTTCTGTTGAAGCCCAAGTGATGCCAAGGACAAGGGGGGGGGGGCTCCCTCCGAGTCTGTAGTTGCCAATTTGCCTCAAAGACGTCAATATATATGAGAACAACTGAAATTTTTACTGCTAAAAATTTATTTATTTTATTTATTTATTTAGTGAATACTGCCGACTTCTATGCGAAGTCGTAAGCAGGAGTGGGTGACAGATACACTTGATTGGACATTTTCCAGGGCAAGAAAAGAACAGAAGCTTAAAACAGAAAAAAATATGTCGGGGGGAAATATAGAAGAAATACAGGGATTCACAAACATTGAAATCAATGCAGCGCTTCAGAATGAGCAAGTTTTGTTGATAAAAAAAAAAGGCGAGAAAAACACATATCGACACAATCGACGAAGCGTGATACAATTGAGCTAGCGCTGAACATAGGAAAGTAATACAACTCAGACACACACGGGAGAGATTAAATGCGGTGACAATGAAATGAAAAGAAAGAAAGAAAAAAATTTAAAAGGATAGCTGGCAGATTTGCTATCGCATTCATGAATGAAGCGACAGTTGTGAATGAAACAGCTTCATCGGGCAGGGCATTCCAACTACGTGCTGCTCGGGGAAAAAATGATTTTTGGAAAGCAGTGGTTCTGCATGAAAATTCCTGGACTTTCTTGCTGTGGTGTGACCGGGTTATACGTGATTTTGACGGTAGAATATATTTAGTTTTATCGATTCCAAGGTTACTGTGATAGATCTGATAAAATCTTTGGCGTCATCTGGTTTCGCGAACCTCCTGCCGAAATTTAAGCTTGGAAACAGCATCCGTTGAGCCCCCACGTCTGCTACGTCTATTATGTGCATATGTTGTAACCAACGTTTTCTCAACTGTAGCAGAGACTGGAAGGCAGCTTTGCCACAATATGGAAATGTGATGAAGGTGAAGCACATGAAAAAAAATTTGAAAAGGTCATTTTTAATAATAATAATAATTTTTATTTGCACAAAAATATGAGCCCTCTGGTGACATGCATAGCTAGACAGAAAGAAAAAATTCTTACGCACATCTGCTAGCCTGTCATCGGATGTTGTATTTGTCTTTAAAAAGTTTGACTGTAGCAGAGCCTGGTATGGTTTGGTATGGTATGGTATGGTATGGTATAGGTATGGGCCTGAAAAGTAGCTTTGCCGTAACGTAAGAGTGTGATCAGGTGAACATTTAAAAATTTGAAATGGCCACTTCCTGGATGTTCACTGTATGTGTTTTTGGAAAGTTCGAATATTTTTAATAGTGAAATTTCATTGTGAATCGAATAGTGAGCACTGTTAGAAAAATATTTGAAACTTCAAATAATCGCACATTCCAACCATTAACGCATTGCACTTAGAATGAATAGCCAATAAAAATCCAGCAGTTTACCGATGTTGCTGTTACGTGAAGGAATAAGGTTATTATGAAGTGAAAATCTTGTGGCTGTATCCCTATCTTATGTCTCTTTTAAGCATGTATTAACAGGATATGTTGGCACTTATATCTCCTTCATTTGTACAGATCCTAAATCACCCATACCTGATGAACCTTATTTTTGAAGAGTTTTTACCAGAGCACTGGAACTCTCCTGGTAAGTACTGCTGACAGTGCCTTACATTATTGTTTTTATTATAATTATAACTATATACTTGAATACGAATGAAAATATATTGAATTGGGGTTGTTGGGGCTCGAAATGGCGAGCGCCACGTTCTTGGAGTGAACGGACACAGCAGACACGATCCTAATGAGCCAAGCCAACATTCACATTTATTCAACTACCTTTAGAACGACGATATCATCAGCCGAGTCATTATAACATCAATCGCGATCAACACGCTAAGAAATCCTTATACACTACTAAACAACACTCAGCAACATGACAAACAAGACGGTGTCGCAAACGCCTGACTCACCACGTGGGCCCACTGCAGACGGCCCGTGGTGCCGTCCACGGCAGACCCACCGCTAGCGGCAACCGTCCGTGCTACCGCCCCACGCCAAAAAAAGACCAGCTTATTTCTTGCGCGCCGCCATCAAGGCTTCCCGCCAGGCGTCGCCGCCGGCACTGACATTTTCTAACCATGATGATCTTGGTGGCGATAAACGCTCACAAGCACGCCCCCTACCGCTCAATAGCTGTGATCCCAAAACACGGCTTCTGTGCGAGACACGTGCTCCACGCAGTGCAAACAACTTTACAGGGGGTGTCAGCACCCTCACAGGGTATGTTAAAAAATTTTCCATATCATACAGTTGTCACATCTCTATGGATATCACATGTAAAAATGTAGCTGTGTGCTGCTATATATGCATAATAAGAAAAACATTCACCACCACATATAATATATTAAGAAAGCATCACTGAAGGTGGGATCCTCGTAGTGGCTTTGCACCTACACCCTACACGCGTTGTATACCCACCACGGGCAATTTTCTTTTTGTTTATTTTCATTACTGTATATCTAATTTACTGTGTTTCAATTCTAAACTATAGAGCAATGCTCCCCATGCTTTCCTTAGCATCATTACCTCTTTGTTGCTTTGATGTCATTCTGTAAAAAAAAAAAACACATTTTAAGTGTACATATTTTAAAATTTGAATATTACCTGTATATATTGCTTTTTGAAAAGCTATTGTCATGTGCTGTGGAGGCTTAACTAATGATCTACCTTCTATGGTGATGTCAGCATGTCCATTTTGTTAAGCAAGTGTTTCTTTTCTTCGGGTGCATTTTTGGTATGAATGGTTGAAGCCTAATGAGCTGTAGCAATACCTTGGGGAGCAATCGTGGAATAGTTCTATTCCTCTATTATTCTATGCTTATTGCTGCCATTAGGAGTCTGTGATTGGTTGAAGCGTCGCAAGCGGCAATTGGTGGGGAAAAGCATAAAATAAATAAATAAAACCGTGCTGCGAGTGCACCCTTGGTTTGGGCGAATTGCTCCATCGTTAGAGAAAACTTTAAAAGCACGAAACGATGAAGATGAAAGTGCGAGTCCTGTTGTATTTGTTTTGTCTTTGTCATTTACGCTTTTAATGTTTTCTCTAGGGACTTACAGTTGGGGTATGTCATCAGCTGGCTACCAGCTGTATGCTATCTGGTTCACGAGACAAGCCTTTGGGCAAACTATAGTATGTCAGTGTTAGCACTTTAAGAGTGACAGTACAGATTTTCCTGTTGTGTTGTAGGCTCCAGTATTTTGAGTCGGCTTTCTAAGTTGATCAGAATATCACTTGGAGATTTCAGAACGCCATAACTTATTAAAAACCACATTTTATGGACATTTTAGACTACTTGCTTGTTCTCTTGTGTGGTTTATTTAATTTATTTTTTATTTATAAACTTCAGGAATTAACGACATGCCAACATGTTATGCCAAGCACTCGGGCTTGCAAACGTTATCAAATGCTTCAAGTACTAGGTGTAGTTGAAGGTAGCTCATATTTACCAGCTGGATGTTGCTTTCTAACTTATGATGATTAATTGATTTTAGTCTTGGACTGGGCTTAAGCTGCTCGTAGTAAACGTTACAACTTTTTCATCGAGTGACTTGATCACTCACCTCGGCCAATCAATACGCAAGAATCAGATGTAAAATTTTTGTGTTTTTATTTGCCCAGATGAGAAATGCAATTAAAAGATGATTCCATCTTAAATCTTTACTATTGCTCTAATCAAAGCCTAGTGTTAGTTTTTAATACAATGAGTAATAACCTACGGTAGATGGTTTGCGCTGTCAAGCACTTTCTTCGTCTACCATGCAGCACCAGCCAGCTCAATCAAGCACTTTGTTAGAGTAATAACTCATACTGCAATTGCCGATTCTATTGCAGCTGTTATCAAGGGCAAGATTGCAGAAGCCTATGGGAACCCAATGTGGCCAGCTCTCGAGTTGGTTCGAACCATTGCTGCTGCTGGAAAAGAACTGGCGGACACGCTGGTGAGGCTTGGCATTTTTTGAGTACTATAATTTTAATTGGATCCAGGGGAAGCACAAATTCAAATAAGACAAACTTTAAGCCAGGAATATTTTTGGAAAATATTGCCAACAGCCTAAGGCACATTTTTGTACTGCACCGTGAAGGGGCTCATCAGGAGAGGGGAGGAGCTTATTCTGTTTGTGGGTGGGTGTTAGCATTCGAACAGAGATCCACCATTGCAATGGAATGCCGTATTTACTCGCATAATAGGTGTACCCCCTGTTTCGTCGCGAGAAACCACATTATTTTATTTTCCCACTTTATAGGCACACCCTGAAGTTGGCTATAATCAGTAGTTCTGTACCGTATTTGCACGGTTGCAATTCGACACCCTCTTACATTAACTGAAGCGAGAAAAAAAAAATGCAGCCACAATGCTGCGTCAGCTCCGCAAACTTGCCGAGTGAGCAAGGAGGGCGTTTGCTAGGGTGTCGGAGTAGCCTTTGCACTGGGCACCGGCATGGCTTCAGCCGCTAGCCTGGCCGCGCGCGCTCTGCATGGAACGTGCGATCGCATCCTTATAAAATTGCACATTGAGTTTCCTGTCAGGTAAAGCGTTGTCATTAGCACACTTCTTACCCCATCTGCAAATTTGAAAGCTTTTGAAAGCAACACGGATCTTTCGTTGTTAATTTTGGGAAATTTGAATGCGAACCACGTTGCATGCTTCGATTCTCAGAGATGCGAGACTGCATGGTTAAGGAGTTTTGCGCTAGTATAGCTCATAAAGAAGGTTGTTGCAGCTGTATTGCGGATGTTTGTGACATCGGCGACATACGTTATCTATGGTCTATACGATCGACGGAAATGAAACTTTAGGAAATTCCTGAACTTGGAGCCAGTTTTCTGGAAAAGAAAGTGCGCCTATTATGCGAGTGAATACGGTAATTTAGGTGCATTTAAGCAATTTCTGCATTAATGTGACAAGCTAATAGCAACTTTCTTTATTGTTTCTAGAACAAAGCATTAGCAACCACAGGCTTTTCCCTGTCTGCATATATTGCCTTTAAGGTCTGAAAAAGAAAACGAGTTCAAGCACAATTTGCTGATATCTGTTGAGTATTCTCTTGTCTACCAACAATGCCAGCTCTGCCTGTGGAAGTTTAACTCCTGCAGATAGCAAAACGTGACTGTAAATAAGGCAATTTATTGCAGTATTTTTCAAATAACTTCATTGCGATACACTCAAACCTCATTATAACGAAGTTGCATCTTAGACGAAATCGAGTTCATTATACCCAAAAATTCGTTACAAAGGCATATTCCTAACACTACTTCATCTATTTCAAAATGTCTTCGCTTACTTCGTTATAACCAATATTTTGTTATATTTGCATTCATTATATTGAGGTGTGAGTCAGTTATTGCCTTAACGAGGCAAAATACAACGGCATTGCTGATGAGGCCTCTGTGGTATCGGTCATGGAACCAGGCTTTTGTACTATTTCTTAAAATGTGCGATGCAAAGTCATGTTTGATTATATTAACAGGAAATGGTGCTTGCGAGGTACATTGCTGATCTGCTAGTCAAGCAACTGCATGCCCCAATCAGTCTCAGTTTTAATTTAATGTCTGTGTCACAAACGTGCGCGTGTTGAATCTTGTGTGATTCTTTCCCGGTGCACTCGCAGATGCAGAGGCACAGACTGGGACAGTGCTTGGCTGCTTACTTGGCTTTAGAGCCGAGGTGGGTGTCCTTTGCTACCATTGGTGCTAGAGTGTGCGGTTTGTTGTTAATTTTATGTTCGTTGCAGTGGACCTACTAATACCAGTTTAATATTGCAAGTGACAGGTAGAAAGCCTAACGTAATTAGTCACGCAAAAAAAAAATTAAAGGCCTCAACACACTGTTTAACTCAAAATTTTAGTGATATCGCTGACGGAGAACACTGCTGTGAACATTTTTGTATTTCTTCATTGATTTTGATGAGTCCTGCTGAGTTGATGTAGGTTTCTGTGCTGGTTTCAAATATGCAAGTATTTCTCTAATATGTATTTAGTTGTTTAAAAAATATAAAGTACGGTGTGCCTTTAGGCAAGAAGATTTGCTCTGAACTGAGTTACAAAATAAATTAGAATATCGCGATAATCCGGAATTAGAAATGTTCGACATAATGTAGCTTTTCGTTTGAATGGACTTAGAACATCCATTCTTGCTTTACGACATGGGGTTCTGATTCAGATTATTGCGATATGTTTATTTGCTTCATAACTCTCTCAATTCAGAAAGAATCTTGGTGCCCAGAAGGCACTTGAGATATTTTGTGCTTTGAAAACTGCACATTAGACTAGAAAAAATCATATTTGAAATCAGCTTACAAATGTACATAAACTCCACATGTTTCATCGAAATTCATTTAGAAACTTGAAAAATATTTTAAAGTTTCGTGTCCCTGATCAAACTCAACCTGCCAATGATGACCACTATTTTAGCATGGATTGTTTAATCTCGAGAAATCAGCGGCCACAGCTGTTCTGCCTGCTCGGAGACGGTGTGTGACCATACCAAACGCATTGCTGCACAATAATACTGGCACCCATTTTCACAACAAGCTTGCCGCAGCTTAATTATGGCTACAATGATTTTTCTAGTGTCATAAAAAGCAGCAGCATCGGCTGACATGCATGTGAAAAAAAAATAATAAGAAGAAGAAATGCACAGCGGCCATCGCCTATTTATGCTCTGGCAATCACTTTCTGTTTTTACAGTGTACTAAAAAATTACCTTTGAGATCGCCTTTCAGCACTGAAGTTGTTGTTTCCAGATTTTTGGTAGATTTCATCACCACATATGGTTGAACTCGCATATATTGAATTTAAAGGGGATCACAAAATAGTACTGTGTATAGGTAATTCGATATCAAAGGTAGTATTTCATATATAGAAGAGATTTCAGGGAAATTTTACAATTGTTTGATATGCACAATAATTTGTTACATGTGGGCTTAATATACGCAGATTTGTCTGTCGTGTTCTCATGCTGCTTGAGGATTCAGCTGCAATATCAGAGAGTTTAAATGCTTTAACTGCACCAAGTACGCTTTAATTTTTCTGGTTCGCTGTGGTGGACTTAACAAATCACAGTCAGTGCAAATAATTTATGCATTGTGGCCCTAAGCAGCTGGCATTCTTTCCACTCAGTGATGTGCGATCTCTTTCATCTTCCCACAGCATTTGCAGGCTTCATGAAATGTAGGCGAACCCGTTGTATGGTTTCAAAACACATAAGTGAACATTGCACAGTTCTCTTTTCTTTTTTTCTCACGCTTGCAGTGCCAGCCAATTGCCGACCACGGACTGCCTCAACCTGGCCCTAGAAGCATTGAGGACGTGGCGCATTCTTCTAACTTATGGTTTGGGGGGAGAATTGTGCGTGTGAGCATTGCAATACCACTTCCATTTTCTTTTCTTCGCTTCTTCCTGTGTAGCGATACGGAGTAATATAAACATTTCTTTGTAGGTTTGATTCTTCAATTGATTAATTACTTCATTTTCCTGACTCAATGGAGTGAGGGGGTTTATAGGTACAAAACGGGTGCAATAGTTTCTGGTACAGGATTATTGGGGAACTTGCAAAGCAATGAGCTTTAAGGCAGAAACCGCCAAGAGAGACAGAGAAAGGTTAAGTGAAATTTGGGAAGTTTAACCAGAAGACTTTCAGTTTACTACCTCGTACCAGGGATGTGTAAGGGAGAATAGGTAGTTAATTAAAAAATAGAAGAATAAAAAGTAATAAAAAGCTCTCAAAAATAAAATAAAAACTTACACACATACACACTCAAGAACACGAATGTCATAGCCATTTGGCACGTCCCGTTGATCGCAGGAACTTCGGCAACAGCTTCGTTGCTCTCTGGTTGAAAGCTGGAACGTTTCGGCACTCCATAATTGATGGTTAGAAGAGTAGCCGGTCATCAAGGCGTGCTAATGTTGCTGAGAGCTGCGGTGTTTGGGAGTTGCTTTGTGAGAAAATAGGGTATACTATATTTTACAGCGATTGTGATTACGATGTGCTTCGAGATGAATATTTTCCAACTAGGACATGCCATGGTTTCCTTGCTGCCACAGAAACACCTCACAAAATGAAGTTCACATATGGGTATCTCAAAAATCAGGCACTCCATAATTTCCTAGACGTGTTAATGCTGCGAGGAAGCAATACTGCAGCTGGAATTTAGATGAGCTATAAGCTGCCCTACTACACTCAAACCTCATTATAACAAAGCGGCACCTTACACTAAAATAAGTTTGTTAAATTTGAAAATTCGTTATAAAGGTATATCCTTAACACTGTATCTATTGCAAGACTATTTTTAATTTACTTTGTTATAACAGATATTTTGTTATATCCTTGTTCGTTATACCAAAGTTTGAGTTACTTCCTGTTACATTCATGCCTCCGTAGCCTTCACTTCATCGCCAAGATGAGCTATCCATGCACATAGCAAAATCCAAATTAATTTGTCTGTGGACAGAACACGTCACTGAAAGAAGCAGTGGGGCACATTTGTACTCGTAATTTGTTTTTTCTATGGTTAAACCTTCTTGAAGTATTTGCGCAGGCATACAGGGACAAAAATGAGAGACACTAACGGGCCCATTTAAAGGTTGGGATGCGAGTTTTAGGTGAAAAAATAGGGTATACTATATTTTACAGCAATTCATATCGATTACGATGTACTTTTACTTCGAGATGAATATGTTTCAACTAGGTTGAACAGCAGTTTTGTTTAGGCTAAACTTTGTAAACACTAACATGAGCGTGAGGCATGTTTTCTATCATCCCTTGACATGGAACGTTTTGAGGTGTAACGTGTTGAGAAGGAACAATCTTCTAATCTATTAAAAAGCAAGCAATATTCTATTCTCTGAATTATAAATTGCTTTCTCTGTTCCAGGGATCTGTACTCTGTAATAGCAAGGAGGTTGCAGTTGTTCTCAGCCCTTGACTTGGACGGCGTGCCCTTTGACCTCGAGTACGGTGCCCATCTTCTTCACTGCCTGGCCTTGTTACCCACAGACACCGCAAGGTCTTGCCTGGCTGGCCTGGGTGTTGCACTGAACATGGTGTCCAAGCGTTGGCTTACTCTCCTTGCGAGAGCAATCGATCTTCGTTCAGTCCAGGTATGTCCTGGCCCCTGCCGGTATGGAAATATTCTGTATGCCGTTCCAATAATTCTATACGTTAGCTTACGGAGTGTATGTGCTTTCTGTAAGACTCTTACGGAAACATATGGAATTATTGGAATGGCATATGAAATGTTTCAATAGGAAAGGGGGGACGTTGAAATGCAGTCAGCCGAATAAAGCAACACAGTGCGCTTGTACATATGCTGTCAGTGGCAGTTGCTTATTATTGGTAGAAAGCATATTGAAGGGAAATGGTGTGTTTACTCTTGAGATCTTCATCAATGAAAGCTTCTAGTTGTAGTGTCGTTTGTACTCAAGCAAGAAGGGACAGCACACAGCTGTGCAAATTAATAGAAGAGTGTTTATTGTACAGTATATGTAGCGAGCCAGTTTGCATAGTTGTACAATCAATGAAGCACACTAATGGAACATGTTGTGAAATCGAAGAAGTTTGACTCATGATGCCGGGGTATCGCGCGTGTAATGTTTGCCTCTGCCAGAAACCCTGCTTATGTTATTCGTGAATGAAATCTACTATTCTTGGGAACGAAAGATGACAGTGGCACAGTTCTGCGGAGCGCTTTGATGAGTGCACGATGACATTAATCCCAAGCTAAAGAGTTGGTGCCAACGCACGAATACTTGCTCCATGTTTCTCTTTGCCACACATTTAGACAGCCCTCACTATGGCTAAAACCATCTGAGAAAGCCGGATTTTGTTGTTGATGGGAGTGCCATGTAGAGAAGGCAGTATTGGGGAAAGTGAGATAGCCGAGCATATCCGCAAAGTCTAAACACTGCTAAATCTGTTAAAATAGCATTTTTCAAAGCTCCCTTGTATTTAAAAATGTGTATTTAAATGTTGCAATTGAAAATGTAAATGACTTGCAATTTAATTTGCTTGATTAACATTGTACTCATTAATTAATACTGTACCACAATATATTATCTTTGCAATAGATCTACTACTAGCCTGATTGTGTGTGGATCCAGATGCAGGGATGCAACAGCTGCGTCAATTGCGTCACTTTGATACAGTTCTCTATTCATGCACCAAGCTGTGCCAAAACCATGAAACTTCCCGAAATGGTGCCACACTGCGCCAAAATACCCAACCAGCCTCAAAATATTCGTTGTGCTAATTTCAGCAAACGCAGCTACTGTATGCTAGGAACTAAGCCACAAGCGTATGAACTCAACGGGCTGCGAACGACGGCATTGCCGGCGACCACAATAGTTGCCATAGCAACGGCACATGCGATAAATATCTGGTGCCATTACCAGGCCAATGGGCACTTACTTTATCGCCATTTACTTTATCTGGTCAAACGCGCCTTGCAAGTGAGCCCAGATGTTGAGCCCTAAACACCTTCGTGAAAAAAAAAAAAAAAAAAAGAGGGAGGGGGGGTTGTGGTTCGAAAATTTTTTGGCCTTGTTCTAAACTGTGCAGAAGGTCGTTCAAGCCACTTGTGCTGCAATACACCAGTGATTTGCGGGAAAGCGTTTTGACGTTGTAATTGGTCCTAAAGCAGTAGTCACTAGACACAGCACAATTTGTTCAACTACTCATGCGTGTATACGGCGCATAATTGTGAGTACTAATATTATCGCTGACATCTAAAAAAGTTACTGGCAATCGTTTGGAGTACTGCATGACATTTCTGCTTGGGTGGAAGTTTTGCGCCATTATGCAACAATCTGACCTGCTGTGCCAAGCTGTGCCTAAACGGCAATTTGCGCAAGCAACGCCAAATTTAGTTGAGTTATATCATCGACCGAGCAAGACGCGTGGGCTACACAAGGGAGGCAACCGCGTCAATGTTAAATTAGTTCGGTCACATCGCACAGTAAAGTCTTATTAATTCGAACTCGGGAATTTCGAAGCTCCGCTCAATTTGAAGGATTTCTGCCATCCCGTATTTTGCAATGTAAGCTTGAGTGGATAATTCAAAGCGGCGGCCGGCATCAGTCCGGTTAGTTCGAAAACTTTGGGTGCTTGTGCAAGTTCGAGATCCCCATTTTGCCGCGAATCCGCGAAAACGACGGCCCTTAATAGCCACAAGGCAATGTGACATATCGATACTAATAAGTGGCAGCTGAAACATCCTAGCCTTGCTACTTCTAGCGCAAAAAAAAAAGAAGAAAAAAAAGGTTGCGTGGTCAACCAAAACGTGCGCCTGCGGAAAACAAGACGTGCTTCACTGCAACACAGTGGTGACACGCGGGCTGTTTATTGCATGTTTCTCGCAAGGGCAGCGGGTCATGGTTTACCTATTCTTTCTGGGATTGTAAAGAAATTAATAAAGGACAGTTTAGTGGAAATCGGGATGCCTGCAAACCTCCGATATTCAGTTGCTCTGGCAATTCTCATCTCTGCAGTGCTAGCGGAGTTCTTGCCAGCAACATCTATTTAGAAAACTAAGTTCGAAAGTTTAAAACTATCAGTTTTTCCAGCCAAAACACATCGTGAGCTTCGTCATCCTGGGCATTAATAATTTTGTAATTATAACAGAAAGAATGTGCGAATGATGTCATCATGACGTGCTGTTGCAGCCAGGAGCAGGCGATATGCTGCCCGCGTGTCATTGTTGTGTTGCAGTGAAGATGTCTTGATTTCCGCAGGCACACATTTCAGTGTATTACGACAGCATCTTTTTTTTTTTTTCTTGGTGGCAGCAGCAGGGCTCACCGTTCCTCCATGTTCGCGGTAAAATTAAGACCAGCTATTGCTGGAAAAAATCATCCTTGGAGCCACAAGCTAGCCAGGGCAGCAAACGACGAGCGCTGATTACTTGGAATAGTTGTAAGTTCCTTGCATCCCACTTTTTGTATGTTCTGTTAATTCGAAAACCCACTTAATTCGAAGATTTCTCGCGGCCCCAGTGACTACGAATTAACGAGGTTTTACTGTATTTCAGCTCATGCATGAATCTTGCGCCACATGAACAGAATGCATGAATCTTGTTAAGGTGTCGTTTGTGTACAGACCTCATTATAAGACTACATATATGTTTTAACAGAACAGCTGTTAGTCAAACTATAAGGACGGCAGTGGCATTGCAGAAAGCTCCGTTGCTGAGCAGCCACCAAGCACAGCACATGCTTTGCGATAAAGACTGTCGAACCATATAAAGTGAAAAAAATCATAATAATAATAAAAACCAGTTTCACCAGTGCAGCAATGATTGCAATAACAACAATTTGTAATGTTCTCATGGTAATTTCGCACACACCCTTGTCTTTCTATTTTGTTACAATTATACGTGTAACACTCCCTTGTGCTAACTTGGCCAGTTTGACTGAGAACCATCTAGATAATTTTATAAACTTCCGGTGAGATTATGCACAAATTGAGTACATTGAAGTTTGTTCTGGAACTTTGCAGCCGCTAGCGATAACGCTGGAACCTTCAATTGCACATGTATAAATGCTGACACACTTTGCTACGTGGCAGATTATCGACAGCTGACGCTCTATTTTCACTGTCATCAGTTTACAGCGTGTGTTGCTTGTAGAGTAACGTTTAGTTTTTTGGGCACAGTTTAGTCTAAATAAAAAGTTCACTCAGAAAACAATGGCTCTTGTCTTCGCTGAAATTACGACTCCGTGACAATACGAAGGCTGACAGCTAACTCTTTTGGATCCGACATCCCGAAACTCGCAGCTACAAAACGCAGGTGTAAGAAAATAAGTACGTCCGCTCCAGGGCTCCTATTGCACAATCTCTTCCCGTTAAGAGCGCACCAAGTAGAACGGTTTACGAGCCGTGCGCTGATGCTTGCCGATAACGGGCGCGCAAGCTGTCGCAACCACGCCTTTGATTAAAATCAAAGTTCATGGCTGCTGCTCGAGTGACCCCCTTAACCCGCGTCTATTCATGCTTGGTCAAGACGGGCTGCGTGTTTTTACTCTGCTTGAGCATTTGACGGCAGGTCTAAAACGTGGTGGGATGCTATCGTGTGTGCCCTCGCCGAGCGACAGAGATGGGCCGCTTTGTTTAACCTCTGCTTGCACAGTTTTATGCGCTGGTACAACGTACGATGCGCTCGCAATGTTACCAACTTGTAGTTTACGCAAAACATGGCGGCGATGGCAAAAACTTGTTAAGTGTTCATATAATTTTTTTCGTAATAAAAAATTTTGACTTCGTTGTCTAGCAATGGTGCGGCGAGCGAATCTAAACTACCTCGAGGTTCTCATGTCGGCTGTGGCACTTCAATGACCAGAACATAAGTTTCTTACATTTATTTTTATAGGGCCTATTGGTTTAGTATGAAGATAACATTTATTACAGTAGCTCATCTCTAGTCTTTATTTGCTGTTCATGTTGAATTCAGTGTTTTAATTACAATTAGAACACTGCAACTTTTTAGCATTCAATTTTTTCATTTGTCTGAGTTCTTGCAGCTGTACAGAGTGGTGCTTATGTTTTTACAAAGAAAGATGTTATGAGACCACAACTCGAGTCATGCGCCACCGTAGTTCTCTACCGCTGCTGCCGGTGTCTGTAACTACATCGCACGAAATTAGAAAAAAAAACTAGCACCAATGACTCAATGAGGCTCAAACACGGGTCCGCTGGGGGCCAGTTCAGTATTCTACCACTGAGCTACGCCTGGGCTTGGTACTTGTTAGCAAACTTGCCTTTGGCAGGCTTGATTTCGGGAAAGCAATCGCGGTAATACGACTTGTAAAGCATTTTAAAACAGCGAAAAACAACCAGTTGTTGCACAATGCAAATAGCGTCACAAGTGGGTCGTCCAATGCTACAACCCATTACAAAAGCTTGTTTTTGCTTCCCTATTTACTGTGGCGCATACCCATTTCAGGCATAATTCCTCATCGTCGTCAGCCACTGCATGAACAATTGGCACTAAATTTTTTGCAAGTGTTTAGCAGATACCACATTTCTCAGAAGAATGACGAAAAATAGCATAGCGAATGCTGGTCTACTAAAAAGAATTTTTATTAATAATGCCGTAGTAGGTATCAAGCAAGTTTGCTTGCAGTAGTTACCCACTGAGTGTTTCGAAAAAGCTCTGAAAAGGCCGCTCTTCTAGCTGTCGCTGTGACTGCTGTGCCTTATGCGCAGGCCTGGCGTTTTTTTTCTTTGAGTTGCTCTGCTTTCACTTTTGTTGTTGTAAGGTTTAATATATATTCATTTCGGGTAAGTCTGGTCGCTTGATCAGCAATGCATGCTTAGTAAAAACCACTGAAATATTTGTGTTTACCAGAAATCAAAAATTATAATTAACAGTGATGCGTGACCGGAGAAATGTACTCCGGAACTATGTAAATTTCAATGCTCCGAAGCACACCTTTTGGTGCACCAGGGCTGCTCCAAAACTCCTTTTTTACTGCTCCAAAGCTGCTCCAAAAGACTGAAGCCCTCTTCCACCCCTGAAATGGCAAAAAAAAAAAATCAGAACAGTGCACCAAGAAGGGTTTTTTTTGCTTTTTTTCCTCACCCACACTCTTTAATTTTGAAATTTCCCAAATCTCAAGGTCACTGTGAATCTTGGCAGATCCACATTTAAATCCTCAGAATCTGTCAAACAATTTGACAGGTGTAACAAATTCTGTTGTAAGCTTTATGATTGTTTTCTGAGTGGGCTAAATAAAAAAATACTACTTTTATTGAAATGACAGTGCTCATTTCACCCTACATGAAATAGGGGATGTTGAATGGTTTGCAGATATCTTTTTCTAAATGTAAGCCTTCTTTCTCATACTGCTCCAAATTAGGTCTTTTGTGATGAAAAATGGATGCCCCCCCCCCCCCCATTCATAACCTGCTAAAAATTTGGATTTTAGTGCTCTAAAAGTAACATTTTGCTGTTCCAAAAATCGCTCCAAATTTTATTTCGGCTGTTTCACTCCTGTAGATAGATGTTCTTTTTGAAAGTTTTCTATATCTTTTCAGTTCATGGGAATAAATGAAACTCTTCAACCACTTTTAGTCAAAGATTTCTAATGTTAAGATTAAGAACTATAAACTGACTGAATATACAAACAGTGCAACTTAAATGTAGTTACAGTGTTACTACAGAAGCAAGGAAATAAGGACAGAAAAAAGCGCTGACTTTCAACATTGATTTAATAGTGGAGTGGTGTACATATATAGGTGAAAAAAGAAGAGAAGGGGCATGCGTAGAAAAGTGCAGTTTACAACCACTGCGAAACAGTGTCAGCGAAACTGAAGCAGTGCGCTCGCCTTCTACGTATGCCCATTCTTTTCTTTTTTCGCCTATATATCTACACCACTTCGCTATTAAGTCATTGTTGAAGGTCAGCGCTCTTTTCTGTCCTTACTTCTTTGCTTCTGTCGTTACACTGTTACTAATCTTAAGTTGCACTCTTCGTATATTCAATTATGTCCTACCAACTTGCCCAAGTTTCCACGCTTTATAAACTGACCCGACATTTAGGAACCCGAAATGTCGGGTCAGTTTATATTTTTCAATTTTAACATTAGAAACTTAAGACTGTAGGAATTAGGATTGTAGGCTCTTAATAATTGAATCATCTTATGTATTTATTTATTTATTTATTTATTTATTCAATCTTAAAATCTTTTGTTGGTACCAGATGGGAGTGTACACTGTTGCAGCCATGTTGCGCTGCCTGTCCTCGATGTGGAAACTTGGTGAAACAACTGACACCAGTGTTGCGGGCACTGTCCTACTGGTTCTTAACTCCCAGCTTGTCACCTTGATGACCTCACAGCTCAGGTGGGTACCACACACTGAAGGGCTCTGTGCGATAGTCTCTCTTGTTGCTGGCATTGCTAGGGCCAAAACAAAACAAAACTACGAGCTTCTACTTTGCTGTTCAAATTTTTTTAAATGTGTTCTACATAGCCTGAAGATTTCTTAGGCCGTTTACAGCTTGACAAAAATTAACTTCAATGTATGTAGTAGTACATGTAGCACTGAGTCAAAGGAAAGATTAACAGCACAAACTTGGGAGAAAGAAAAGAAAACAGGAGGACAGGCAGTGTTAATCTATGATACACTTAAACCTCATTATAACAAAATTGCACTTCACATGAAAAGAAGTTTGTTATATCCGAAAATTTATTATAAATGTATATTCCTAACACTATATTTATTGCAAGATTATTCATTTACTTCGTGATAAACAATATTTTGTTATATTCAGATTCTTTATTTTCATGTTTGTGGGGTCTCAAAACTACTCTCGCTTTCTGAACGAACAGACACAGTTGACACGTTCAGACCAAACCAAACAAGACATTTATTCAATTACCTTTGGATCGACGATATTGCGGCCTACTCGCAAGACACGTGTACACCATGAGGCGCAAACAGCTTTACAGTCGTTGGTAGCACTCCCACAGGTTTGAGGGTAATTCGTTTCATGTCTACACTGTTGATACCATCCCTGAGACATCCATCAGTTAGCTAACCTTTCGCCGCTTTTTCAGAATTGGGTCCCAAAACGTGGTGTGAAGTCTACCTTCATGTGAAGTTACAATTCTGTGCAAAACTTAGGAACAGATTGAGTTACTCAGTTTTGTAACTCATTCTCAGATTAGTGTTGAGTTGCAATTGCATTGAGCTTGTATTTATGTGAAACTTGGTACAATACTCGCAGACTGAAATCCAGTCTTGTTTTCTTTAGTAATAGGACTGCAATGAGCAATAGCTCGCCATAACTGCATCATGTTCCTTCAGATATGACTGCTGAAAGTAACACATTGACTGTGGTGCAAGTTTTCGAGTAAAATTACGCCCATATGAAACCAACTGTATGGGCTGTAAAAGTAAATGTGAGCAATACTTCGCCCCAAATTTCCTTGTTTCAGTCTTTGAGTATGCTACTATCCAAACACTGCTTTAAAGGAGCTCTGCAACACTTTTCCAAATAACCATAGAATGCATCCACTAAAGGAGCTTATTGCTTCATAATTCACTGCTGCAAAAGTTTTCAGAATTCATTCAGTATGAGCGAAGTTACAATGATTCGTCGCACGATGCAACCGTATTCTCTCGTCCCGACAAAAGCTCTGAAAGCTAAGCAGGGAGGGATGGTACGGGCAAAGAAGATAGGTCACGTGTGCCTCGTGACCTTGGGCCCCTTTTTTCTTTTCTTTTTCTTTCTTCAAATTCTTGGCTTATCAATAGGATCACGCGCACACGCGTGAGCAAGTCGCAGCTTCTTGCGGTGGCCCCAGTAGCGACCGAGCGTGCTTAGCTCAAATCAGCCATTGGCTGACACTTGGTCTCGGTCATAGGGGTTTTGAGCCCGTAGTGTCATTTGTTGAGAGAAGAGAAAGCAATATTTAGCTGACTTCGGGAATTTATTGTAAATTCTAAACCACATGCTGTAGTGTAATATTTGGCTTGCGTTTTCTTGAGCGCCTCAACTACTGATCGGCAGCATTTTCTGACCATGCTCAAACACTGTTGCAGGGCCCCTTGAACTATGGCAAGTGTAGAACAGCACTCCAGTTAATGCTGAAGTTCAAATGTGGTGCTAACGTGTTGACTGGGAACGGGCTAATAGTGAGTTTGATGTTTGAAGCAAATATGAAGTCATTAGTGATTTCATCAAATAACTTCAAATTGAATAGTTAGCGTAGTATATATCCCATATTAAGAAAGGTTGGCCACTTTTTTTATGGCCCAACTAACTTTCACAGTATATTTAAGAATTGGAACTAGGCATGTGTGAATGTCACTTTTTTGGTTCGAAGTGAAGTGGAAGCAACTTTGAATAGCAGCAAGGTTGGTGTAGCAGTAAGGTCAAAATTATAACTGGCACAATATGTTACCTGTGAAAAGTTCCTATGCTTAGTGCATGAAAGCCCACGTAACAAACTCTTAAAATTACAAAAATTTATAATTCAGGTGAAAATAACATTTACCTTTAACTTCGTAGTGTGGTATTGGGGCAGTGTGGATTTCCATTTTATGAGTGGTTTCACGACATAGTACTCCACACTGCAGTGAAACTATCCTTACAGGGGAATTCTATGCGTTCATATATATGCATTTATTCGTTCATTTCGAGTCCTCGGGAATTTCCAATAGCCTAGATTCATGTCCAAGCAAATACAAACACTCGAAAATTTCTTCAAATATTCAATATGCCCGAATATTTGTCCGTCTCTGGTATTGGTGGTAGTGTCAAGAAGTTGGAATACCAGTCGCCATACTTTAGAGCGGATTTTACTTTGCTTGCAGGAGTTTCTCGTTGTTACTATCTGAAAGTGAAAGAAGCCAAATGCAGTCAGATTCCGGTTCCAGCCAGTGCCTTCCATGTGTTGCCTCTGAGGAGCCCATCCCTTGTGAGGGTTGGGATATGGCTTCCTTTGAATTCCTGGCTTCCGTGGCCAGACTCATTCGCAAAATGGCCACCAAGTCAGAAGCTGGCAAGAGTGAAGAACTTTCCGTGGTAAGTATAGTTTAGTTGCACGATAAATAGATATCATCGGATGCCTACCAACCGTAACATGTTTCGGTGTCCTGGAGTCGTTTCCGGCTCTTGCCGTAGACGAAAGCACGGCCTTTTAAATTGTGTTGGCGTTAGCTCTTTGCGACACGGCATGCCTTATGGTTAATCATCTATAAAGGCATGAAATTGACATTATTTGAAGCCAAGATTGCAGAAACCAAATTTAGCAATAGTGAAAGTGCTAGAGTAAAGTACCACATTTTCTCACATGTAACCACCACAAAAAAAAGGAAAAACCTGCTTTAAAAGTGGGAGTGCTAGTTATATATGAGAAAATACAGTTTAGTGTACTTTACAGCCATTACTTATATTTACAATGTAACTAACTACTCAACTATTGTGCAGCCACTTATGGTATGTTTTTTCACTAGTCGATCTTGGCGAGCAATCAAATCTTGTGCAGTGGTTAATTGCTAGCAGCAAGCATTTAAAAAAAACACTGTACTGCCTTTGCTGAATTGATTGTGTGTAGCATAATACTTCGACCACCAGAACAAAAACTTTATGCAACAAGAATGCTTAACTTATCATTAGCTGAGTCTGTGTGGTTTCTTCTCTCCCAATAGTGGTAGGAAATGGCAAAGTAAGTCGTATCTTCACAAGATGGCGCTGTGCCACAAAGTATTAAAGGAGTACTGAAGTAAACTGAAAAAAAACCTTCAAAGGTGTTGTGGCGACACACTGCGCACAAACCAACGCAGCCAGCATTACTCGGCCGCTTGCTGGAACGCTCGTCCGATAATGGACAGCGCCACCACTCTTTCACCGGAGGCTGACGTCACCACAGGTGGCTATATAACCCAAGCTACCAAGCTCGGTTTCGTGTTTGTTACCCTAATCATTCGAGCGCAGCATCAACGGCTTGCCCTGCTGTTAATTAATAAACATCATTACATTTTATGTTGGGGTCCGTCCTTCTCTCGACACTGCATCCCACAGTGCGATAACTTGGAAGATAGGCTAGTGTTGTGGTAACCTCGCTACTCACTGTAACAAGATCACCTCGTATTTAGGTTTACCAAGCCACAGAACTGCATATCGCCGCCTGCTCACGTGTTGTGCACTGCTACGCATGCGCTAAACTAGCAAAGCAGATAGTGTTCAATCGAGCAATACACCAAACACTTTATTGCTTTTCGCCCCCCCCCCCCCAAACACAGTACAACGTCCGCTCCAGAGACACGAGGAGCAAAGGCTTTTGCACACGGACGCACATCAAACGAAGAAACCGCAAGACCATCGCAGGCGACGGGGAGTTTTAACATGCCACTGAAAATGGTCCCTCGTGGCTATGCTGCGCACTCAGACGAGCACCACTCAATCTGGTTGCGTAAGCTAGGGCATATTTCCTACGCATAGGCCTCCAGCAAGTGTGGTTCAGCATAGTAGGACTATGCACGAGCGCTAGACACTGTTGTTTGACTTATCGTACGTAACCGGAGCTAACGCAAAAGTAAACACTCCCTCTAAGGATGAACACGTGTTTATCAAATGTTGCCCGAGAAGAATGCCTTCTTCAGTGCACAGCTGACTCAATCTCGCCAACTCTCGCAACCCGAGACCATGTGCCGCGCCCGCGCATGGCGCCATCTTTTGCCACGCACAGTCACGAGAGCACTGGAGAAGGCAAGAGGAATGGCAGTACAGCAAAAATGCCTGCGAAATGGTTGCAAGCACACTTCAGATCCCCACAGTGTAGACATTCACATTTTATGTATAAAGTATCAGCGGCCAGTATAGCCTAGAAAATATTTTTTAAAGGGGCCCTGAAACACTTCTTCAAGTAACCATAAAATGGACTCACTAAAAGTGCTTATTACCTCGAAAATTCAATGGCACAAAAATTTCAAGAATCCATCCAGTACGAGCAGAGTCACAAAGATTTGTTGCACTCTGCAATCGCATTTCCTGTTCTCTCATCCCGAAGAAAGCACTGAAAGCTAAGCGGGGGGGGGGGGGGGGGATGGCATGGGCAAAAAAATACGTCATGCGTGCCGCGTGACCTCGAGCACCCTTTCTTTTTTCTTCAAAAACGTGGCTTTTTCAATGTGATGGAGCGGGCACACGTGCACAAGTAGCGGCCTCCCGCGGCGATATCTCTAACGACCAAGCGCGCAATTTTCAAATCAGCCAATGGCTGATAGGAGGCCTTTAGTGAGTGATTTCCGAGCTATCTCCATTATTCGTCGAGAGAAAAGATAGCAATTTTTTGCTAACGTCGATAATTTATTATTAATTTCAGACTGCGTGCTAAACTGTAGTATTTGGCTCGCGTGTTCTCGGGAGCCGCTACTACCGATCAGCCATGTTTTCTGACCATACTCAAAAAGTGTTGCACGGCCCCGTTAAAATCAATTTTGAAATGTATGCCTTGCAACTGTCTCAGAAATGGAGCTTATCGCAACATCAAGATCAACTTGGTTTGAATGTAAACGACAAACAATCATCTACGTTGGAAGTTTGTGGTGGCTGCTAGTCTCCTAGCATTCACTTACTCCCACTGTTCTCAATGCAGTGCTAGTGTGTACGCAGTGCTGCACACTATGCATGTCGCCGTTGTGTACCTGTTTTATGTGTTCACATCGCCAGCTGTGTTGACCATTGAACCACACTTGAGGCTTTCTAATACTACTGAAACTGAGACTGGGTGCTATAAAAATGTCCCCAAGTAATTAACTATTGTGCACTCAAGAAGACGAGGTTTGCAGCTGTCATAAGTTATTACTACTGAAAAACAAATGGGAAATTTTTGTGCCAGCAGTCCTCTAAATGCGTTACCTCCTCATTATTTTTTGGATTTATTGCTTGTTTTTGCCTTCTTCGTCCATCTCTATAATGCCTAAGATTGGCTCTCTTACCTGAGCAACACACTCCCAGCCTTTCTTATATTCGACAGCTGTGTTATTAATTGCACCTGTACTTTGCCCAGCGCAATTTTTCTTCCAGAGCTTTTCACTACGGTGTCTCTCATAATCATATGGTGGTTTTGAGACGTTAACATTATCCTGTCCGTGCCTATACTCGTCAACAGTATGCTGCCGATGGTTTCAATAAACATTTTCTTGCGTTTGGAGCGCTTTGTGACAACTAGCGCCATCCAGTGCATAAAAAGAGGTCTTTTTCTAGTTTCGCTTTTGTGTTTTCTTTTTTTGCCGTGGGAGGGATTTTTAAAAGCGCCTTTTAGACGTCGTGCTAGACGAGCGCTCGTTGTTTCCGACACGACATCAACGCCGCACATAGCTGCCCCTCGAAAATGGCGAATTTCAACGGATTCTGATGAGTCTCCATTATTAGAATTTTGTGATGGTGGTAGCAGCGAAGACTCGGGAGATGACTTTGATTCATCAGACTTTAGCATGGACGGTGAAAGTGCATCAAGTAGCCCCGGAACGTCGACAGGTATTCGTCGGCAAGTTTCGTTTTCTACTACGAACCGTTTCATCGCAGCGGCGATCATATCTAAAGACATCTCATCATCATCATCAGCCTGACTACGTCCACTGCAAGACAAAGGCCTCTCCCACGTTCCGCCAGTCAACTCGATCTTGTGCTTGCTGCTGCCAATTTATACCCGCAAACTTCTTAATCTCATTTGCCCACCTAACTAACCTTCTGTCTCCCCCTAACCCGCTTGCCTTCTTTAGGAATCCAGTTAGCTACCCTTGATGACCAGCAGCGCGTTCTAAAGGTTGCGGTTCTTATCTGCAGGGTGTAAATGTCGTTTGGACAGTATCACTTGTCAGCAGCGGCACAGAGAGTGGAGTTTTGCGCGAGAAGACGGCCGGGTGTTGACCTCGGCATTGTGCTCTGCAGTGCCGGGCGGCGCTTCGTTAGAGCCGCTATGGCTAACATTTTTTTTTATAAAATTAACTTGTACAGATAGAAAGTTAGTATTTGCAGTAATGTTGTATACAGCCTACTTCTTTAAAATGTACATTTGTACATTTTTTTAGGTTGCATTGGTACAAAGCAGTGTCCATGGTTTTACAAGTTTCAGAAATATTTTTATTAGGTAATATTATTCTACAAAAAAACATTAAGAAATGTTTGTTTAAAAATAATACCATTTGAAAGCACAGTATTTCTGCTACAAATTGATCTATACATTATAATAAAAAGCATTTAGTGTAGTAGTAAAAAAAAATGTTCACTAGACCACCCAATAACTGCTTATTTTTCTGCGGACAGGAAAGTGTGAAACCCCACATATCAATTACCAATCTATTGCAATTTCACCGCAAGGGGTATGTGTGCATACCCCTTGTGGTGAAATTGGTGCGCAGCCAAACTGTGCATAGCATAACAAAACAATTATTCTACCCTTGTTAATGAAAGAGCCCCTGATAAATGATCAACTAGACAAAGTATTGCAGAAAAAAAATTCAAGCTTGGGTCCTTCTACTGTGCTTCTGCAGTAATCGATAGTAGCCACCAAAAAGTGTTCCCTTTAACAGCGGGCTGGACTGTACATGGACTACAAATGTATCCAGGAAAGACCACATTATATTGATTCCTGCGCTATAATAAGTGGTTAAGTTATGTTAAGAACCCCTGGTTGTCAAAATTTCCGGAGCCCTCCACTACAGCGTCTCTCATAATCATATGGTGGTTTTGGGACGTTGAACCCCACATATAAATCATTAAGTTATGTGATGGAAGTCATCTTTTAAGTAAGCAAGACGAAGGTATTGAATCTTGTTCACCTATACTTTTCTCTTTTTTTAACTCTTCACAGGCAATGACCAGCCTCCTCTGCAATGCTAATGTGAAAGCCTACTTGGAGCAGCTCTGTTCTCATGCCAAGCACTGGACTCGGAGGTGCAGTCAGCGATGGCTTTGCCGTCCGGAGTTCAACCTGCTGTTTGAGTTGCTACTTCTTGCAGCGTCTGAGGTGGGTCGAACATTGAACGGTAGCCAATCATGCCTGTTTGCAATAGTAGTGTCTTTGTCACACTGTTTTCAAATCTGTCTTGAGAACCAATGGTGTACATTTTTTTTAACCATAGAACTCTTCTGTCTCTATTTCAGACTTTAGATAAGGATGATGCTGCGCTATACCATGAAGTGTCGCTAACGCTTCTGTGTACAAGTGCCCCAGGCTTTGAACATCAGTATCTGGAAGTTCTTGAGGAGGTTGCTTTTGCCGGAAACCTCGCTTGGTGAGAATGCCGGTTCTTCTTTGGACTGCAGTTATTCTATTTAGTCTACTCTGTCAGACCCTTACTCGTATTCTACCTACATTTGGCACAGTCAGAAGAAAAAGAAAAGGGGGAGAGAGAGATAAGAAAAAAAAGAATAATAGTAAATTTGCTGTCTTCAATTGTTCACTCATCAGTTATTGTTGGCAAAGAGAGGCAGGACGAAGTGCTTTTGTGGCTTTCCCATTTTTAGTGGATTTTGTTTCTCAATGATGTACCATGTAACTCATAATGTTCTTTTATAGAATGACAACTTTTTTTGCATTTGGCAAACAGTGCACCATCTGCAATTTCCATCTGAAGTTGCCTCATAAGGTGAACAGAGCTTATCACCTTTAGTGTAATTCATGCAATTTGACGTAATTTCATTTCTCTGATGTCTTGCAAATAGCTTCAAGCTATGTATTTGTATAGCATCCAGACTATTAAAAGAGCTAATTATCTTGAAGATTTGTAACGAACCTGCCACAGCTTGCACAGCCTTGGCATTTTAGTTCACAATGATTTCACAATGATAGTAGCTTATCACTATTGTATTATTTATCTCGTACTCCACACCTGAACTACGGTCGTGGGCACTATGAAAGAGAACGCCGAATTATTGTTTATGCAACAATTTGCTCATAATTTGTCAGAGGGAATGTGACGAATTGAACAGGAAAAAGTGTTTTATTCTAGATCTTTTAGTGTTATGAATACTTTTTCACTTGCCTACTGGGTTTGGCCGCTACGACTTTTTGAAGGCAATTTAGGCAATAAGAGTGTTCCCTTTCATATTGCTCACGACTGTTCATGTCACATTTTAGGCAGTATTTTCTTGGAAAAAGGTGTATGTTAACATGAAGTACAATTGAACCTCAATATAACACATGTGATTATATTGAAGTCTATTTTGAAATATTGTCTACAGGTGTTGCAGTGTGGCAGATGTACGGTTGTTACGAGCATTGAAGATTGCAAAGCTGTTTCTGTGCTTGACGTTACTTTAAGGTCTGACTAAATTCACTAAGTGCACTAGAGCCAAATGCCCAAAGATGCAATGGCAAATGTGGTTGTGCTGAACTTGAAGTTTGAGTAGAATCACTGAGAGGCAAGCAGGCAAGTTGGTGCAGATTCCCAGTTGAACCTTGATTACCCGAAGTGGTCTCGAAGCATTTCTGCCAAGAAACTGATATCGTGGTTTCGGAGATTTTACTCGCATATTTGTATCTGCTTCTAGCTCGCAGTCCAGTCACTTGGAGACGCTGTCGATAGAGGACGTTTCAGCAAGTGAGATAGAAAGCATCACGGGGTGCTCCATGCCTGTCGCCGCCAGTGCCAAGCTCGACAGTGCTGCGTTGTCAGACATCAAGGCTGCCTACTTGAAGACTCTTGAAACAATCCTAAGGCAGACCAACCAAAGGTAGGGCTTTTTTTTTTCTAAGACTTGGCTAATCAGTTCGTTTTTGTTGTTGACTCTTCTTATTACTAACTTTTAAGAAGTGCATGTACTGTTTGTACTGTCAAAGTATTGATGCTGTAAGTCAGAACACAATGTAATTGCTGCAAAGGAAAATTCTGTTAGTTAAATAAACCTCAAACAACCATTTGGATGAACTGCCCTAAGTTTCATTAAGGAAAAGTCACTGGCTTGGCTAGAGCTGTGAGGCTTACATTGACGGAACTCAACATTAATCAGCATTTTGTAGTGTTGTGATTTTACTGTATCTATCAACACAGTACTGTTGAGCTTATCTACAATGATATAAGTTGTACTGAGGGCTTGGTTGTTGCAGCGGTACCTTGACAGTCATGATTTTTATGGGTGTCGTGCGGATATGTCGTTCGGTATGTCATACAAACAATCTCATTTCTCGAAGTTCTTTTAGAGTGAATGGGGTTGTGCAGTTATGCAAATGTTTGATAAGGCACACACTGGAGGAATGCTGCTGCTCATGACACCTTCACATCAAAGTATAATTACTGTATGCGTAGTCAGTATACAAGTCATTGGTTTAATACCTACCTACGCATTGCTGCTGAGCTTCTTATATCAGCTTGTGTGTATTTTACAAAATTTGCTCTCGCTTTTATTGCAGCTCAGCGGTGTCCCTAACGTTGACAATGAAGCCCGCGTATTCGTATGACTGGCTTTACTTCCCGTTGCACCGGCTATGCTCTCTGGAGGAAATAACAAAGTAAGTCAGCTTTTGTTTTTATGGTTCAAAGCGAAGATGTCTTTTCCTTTATAGCAGAGCTGTAAAAGGGACTGTTACAAGCTGCCACTCTAGCGTCGCCAGCGCGAAGTCGGCGACGGGAATGACAGCAGGTTGGTTCATTCCGTACGCAAGCAGAGACAGTGAAGAGATCAGAGACGTCGGAAAACAAAACAAACTTTACTCTAGTGATA
This sequence comes from Rhipicephalus annulatus, assembly GCA_013436015.1. NCBI lineage: Eukaryota > Metazoa > Arthropoda > Arachnida > Ixodida > Ixodidae > Rhipicephalus > Rhipicephalus annulatus. The sequence continues at coordinate 289,033 of WOVY01001858.1, read as the reverse complement.
TTGCAGCACACGGGATCTAATACAACACTTCAATACAACTAACAAAATACATCGACACTTGAGACAACTAAAGAAATATATAACAGAAACAACAAATCAGCTTACGAGAGAGAACTATTACAAACTACACAAACTAACACAACAGAACTACAGAGGAGAAAGTTCGAAGATATAAACAGGTGAAGGCATACGTGTGATGACCGGCAGCGTTGCGTCCCCGACGATCGGATGCGAGAAGTCGAAGAGAGTTCTGGCACGACTGCGATGTCGGCGGTGTTGCAACGCTGGTGGCTCCGGGAGGCTAGTGCTTGCAGGTGACTTCGAGCAGGTTGAGCTAACTCGAGGCGAAGTCCCGATGTCTACGTTGCAGGCGTTAATATCGCGTCACAACTAGACGAACGGCTAAGTTTAGTTGGCCAGCCGATACAGAGCCACACTAAAAACTTCTAGAAGAGATGCTTGTTGATCTGTTTCTACACCATGTTGGTCAGCGACTAGTCTGCCTAGCAGGGCAAAATCCTGCGCTTAAATCCCCCTCGTGTCTCCTCGCTCTCTTCCTTGGGGACAAGAGACCTCTACCTGGGTCCAATCATGCACGTTTAATTGATGAAAACTCCGCCCCAAAAAATATTTTGACCCCACCCCTTTTTAATTGGAAGAGGGCCCGCAACTAGCGAGAGTGACAACCTGTCGGGTTGTTGTCATATGGCTTGGCCACCAGAGCGTTTCCCACGCTTTTCCCCGTGGGAACGGTCAACCACTTAGCTCTCAGTCGGTGCGTCTTGTAGTCTAATCCTTGTTCGGGGTATACCGCGGCCTTCTACGACCTTGCAGACGTCGCCACAGTTACAAAAGGATTAACTGTCGGCGGCGACGTTCTAAGAAGAGCACCCCATTTTGCCCTTCTCGGCTCCTTTTCATGCGCCGCCGTTTCTCACGGTCAGTCCGGGAGTACGGCGCCCGTTAATTGCCGTGACGCGGTGTCGCCAAAAATGGCCGTCCGTGACATTGCCCCCCACTTTCAGAATGTTATTCATAACATTTGTTCACACGGAGGGGAATTTTTTCGACAACAAGGAACAAAACACCACCAACAAGGGAGACATGAGGGCTGTCCCTCTCATACACAACATAACTAGGCAGAGTGCATCAAAGTAACAACAAAAGAAAAAAACAAACAAATTGTTAGAGTACCAGCTTCAGTTACACGCAACAATATCAATGCGCCATACAAACAAGAAGAGGAAATAGCCGTGTACGGCAGCCATCAATACAGAATACACTGCACGAATGTATACTACGAAACAAAACGGAACAGGTGCGCTCCTTTACTGTAGTGCAATCCTTTAATGTGCCTTACAGCAAGTAAAAACAACCAATGCACCAAGCAAAAAGAAAATAACTCAAATTACACTTCTTATACAATGAAATACGTACATACAAACAGAACACAACCGACGGAAGGAGAAAAAAAAAAACAACATGCTCATAGACCTCAAGAACTATATCCGGCTCAAGTAATCGGCTCCCACGTTTTCGCTACCCTTAATATGCGTAATGGTGAACTGGTACTCTTGGAGTAGTAAACTCCATCGAAGTACTCGAGCGTTCAGCTGTTTCGCCCGTTGGATATAACTCAGAGGCTGGTGGTCTGTCTGGACACAAAAATGTACTCCATATAAGTACATGGAGAATTTCTGAATTCCCCATACCAACGCGAGACATTCGCGTTCGATGGTACTATAGGAAGCCTCCCGTGGAAGTAGCTTTCGGCTGGCATAAGCTGTGGGGTGGAGCTTGCCTTCGTGGGCCTGCATGAGCACGGCTCCGAGACTTGTGTCCAATGCGTCCGTTCGAAGTACGAATGGTTGGTGCAAATCTGGTATCCGTAGTATCGGCTCCGTCGAGACATGTTGTTTGAGACTTCGAAAAGCCTCCTCGTGGGCTGCTGTCCATTTCACCGAGTTAGCTTCGCCCTTCCGAGTTAAATCTGTAAGGGGAGCGCAGACTTCTGCGTAATTCGGGATAAATTCCCGATAGTACCCGGTCAAACCGAGGAAGGCGCGCACTTGTCAATTGGTTGAAGGACGTGGTGCAGCTTCGATCTTGTCGAGTGTTTTCCCCAGTGGTTGCAATCTGCCCCTGCCAACTCGGTGTCCCAAGAAGTCGATTTCTTCTACACCAAGTTCACATTTACTGGGGCGCACTGTAAGCCCGGCCCTCTGTATGCGCTCAAAAAGCAGTCCTAGGGACCTCAGGTGCTCTTCCCAAGTCTCGGTGGCTACCAGTACATCATCGTAGTAGTGGTCCACACCGGGTATACCTTCTGCAACCTTCCGCATCAACTTAGCAAATACAGCAGGCGCTGTCTTGATGCCGAATGGCATGAAGCGGAACTGATATAGTCCCGATGTCGTTGAGAAGGCCGTCTTTGGACTCTTCGGTCAGCGGGATCTGCCAATAACCCTTCACGAAGTCGAGCTTCGAGAAATACTTCTTCTTTCCCACTGTAGCAAACACCGCGTCAGTTCTTGTCATAGGTTCGGAGTCGGCCACCAGAACGTTGTTCAGGCGTCGAAAATCGATACACAGTCGATTTGTCCCGTCGGCCTCCTTTACCAAAATGACTGGCGAATTATAAGGGGACTCTGATTTCTCAATGATGCCGAGCTTCTCCATCTCCCGCACCTCTTTCTCTACACCTTCCCGCGTTGCAAAGGGAAGAGGGTATTGTTTCACGTGGACGGGGTTACTCGTGGTGAGTTCGAGGTTGCAGTGGACCCAGTCAGTTTTGCCCGGGACATCCGAGAAAATACGAGCGTGTTCCCTGACAATTCTTTGCAGCTGTCCGATCTGCTGAGCGTCCAGTTTGTCGGAGAGCTTCACGTCTTCTTCCCCTTCTACTTTCAGCCAGTCAGGGGTTGGAATATGCTCGTCCTCGCTTGATTCCACAACACCAAATGTCACGTTGCACACCTTGGTGGAGGGGCTGTCCCTCTCCTCGTATCTTTTTAGTAAGTTGGCGTGGAAGATTTTTCTGCCGCCAGCCGTGTCTATGACGTAGTCAGCTTCACCTTTCTTTTCCCGGACTTCAAAAGGGCCCTTCCATTGCAGCAGCAGCTTGTTCGTGTCGGTTGGAAGTAAAATCAGTACCTTGTCTCCGGGGTTGAAACTCCGCTCCTTCGCCTTTCGATTGTACAGCTTCGTGTACCGTGCTCCGGCTTTTTCCAACTCCTCGTGTGCCAGGCGGCACGTTTCCTCCAAACGGTTCCGAAGGTCGAAGACATGCTGGTACGTCATCTTAGCTTCTTCGGTCAAGTCGGCGTTCGTCCACAGCTCCTTCAGTATCGCCAAGGGTCCCCTCACATGGCGGCCGTAGAGAAGCTCGAAGGGTGAAAACCCCATACTGGCCTGCGGAACCTCCCTATAGGCAAAGAGGAGAGGTGCCAGGTAGCGGTCCCAATCTCTCGGTTTTTCGGCGCACATGCGCTTCAACATTATTTCAAGGTGCCATTGAATTTTTCCACCAAGCCATTCGCCATGGGGTGATATGGGGTGGTGTGGAGCTGGCGCACGGAAAGGAGCCGCGCTACTTCCTTCATCAGGTCCGATGTGAAGTTCGTGCCACGGTCGTTCAGTACCTCGCGGGGGACGCCAAATCGGGAGAACATCTCGACCAGGGCTTCGGCCACTCGCTCAGTTTCGATACTCGGGAGCGCCACTGCGTCTGGATACCGGGTGGCATAATCCATCAAAGTCAAAATGTATCGGTTCCCATGCTTTGAGGGCGGGTGAATCGGTCCCACTATATCAATCGCCACTCGCTTGAACGGGGTGTCGATTATGGGTGCCCTCCCCAGCGGAACATGTGGTACACGGCCCTTTGGTACGGTGCGCTGACAAATGTCACATGAGGCGACGAACCTTTTCACGTCAGCTGTGATGCCTGGCCAAAAGAACTCCTCCGAGATCCGGTCCTTCGTTTTCTGCGTGCCCAAGTGTCCTGCCATTATACCATCGTGTGCCGTTTTAAGCACAGCCTCTCGGTGGCAGCGCGGAACGACTAATTGGCGTACAAGCCGTCCGTTGGCCTCTGTGTACTGTCGGTACAGCAGTCCCTGTTCTTGTTTGTACTCGATGATTCCCTTCTCATTTCGGCATGTTTGCTTCCTGCCGATCTTCTCAAAACACTGTTTGAGTGTCGCATCTCCCCTCTACTCGCAGCCATAGTTATCTCCCGGCAATCCCGCCGTGGTCCCAGGCGTACGAAGCTTGGCAAATTTTCCCGGCTGTGCATGCGCTTGGGAACGGGTTATAGCTGCTGCCACAGGCTCTTCCCTTAACTCCATTGTAGCGACTGGTTTTTCAGTCTGCTTTCTGGGATCATTAGGAGGTCTTACGCCCTCGATATTGCCCAGAATGAGGTCATACAGTGGATCTTGCAGACATAGTGCTGTCAGATTGCCAGTAAAGTAGGGGGTGTCAACCTCAATCCGTGCTTCGGGCAGCATCCTCGCTGTTCCGTCAACCAAGTAGACGAGTCTGCTTGTACATGTCAGCTCGTCTTCCTTCACCAACTTCCTCCGCACGATTACTGTGTTGCACCCCGTATCCCGCAACACCTATATGTCTGTGCCTCGGAGGGTCCCTGTGGCCACTGGTAGGTTCTCGGCCAGATTTTTCGGCGGTGTCACCCTTACGGCGTTGACGACGGGGACTTTTTCGCCATTCCTAAGCTCGACATACCCGTCGCATATGGGATCCTCACGCGTTTCCCTTGGTGCGTAGAGGCAGGACGCCTGGAGGGAGTTATTTGCTCCTGACCGGCAGTCGTTTGCCCTATGTCCTTTTTTCCCACACTTGAAGCAGACGATGGCTACATTAGCGGCAGGTCTGTTGCGACACAAGTGCGGTGGGTGATTCCCACGATTGCAAATATAGCACCGGGGTAGTGGTGAGTGGCTGTTGCCTCCTTTTTCGTATTTCCCCTTTTCGTCCGTTATGGGACCATCTTTCTTTGTTTTCGCTAGGCTTGCTCCACCCTGAGCTTCCAAAAACTGGTCTGCCAGCTCAAGCATGTCTTCCAGGGATTCCGCCCTCGTTTCTTTCAAATATAATGCCAGGTTCGAACCACATCCATGCAAAAACCTCTCTCTAATCAACAATGCTCGGAGGGACTCGAATTCTGTCTCAGTTTTGGACAGCTCAACCCATCTATCGAAGTAGTGTCTTAAGCGAGCCGCGTACTGTGTTGCTGTTTCACCCCCTACTGGCCTCTCCTTATTAAACTTGTCTCGGAACCCATCCGCCGTGAAGCGAAAGCGCTTCAGGAGGGCGGTTTTAACCTTGGTGTAGTCCGCTGCATCTGCAGGCGGTAGCCTGCCATAAACACTTAGCGCCTCTCCTGTAAGACATGTCGAAAGCGCCGTCACCCATTGGCTTTCAGGTCACTTTTGCCCTCTGGCGATGCCCTCAAACCGGCGTATAAACGCATCTAAGTCGTCCCTTCCTTCGTCAAAGGTGACGAGCAGTCTACCTGCGTGTATTCTCAAACTCGGCTCCTCCTTGGCATCGCCGTGCTCACTGCTGGATCTGCTCACACTGCTACTCTCATTGAGGCGAATCTTTAATTGCAGTAACTGCACTTCCCGTTCTCCGGCTTCCCTAGCCGCTTCCCTTGGCGCTTCTCGTTCTTTATCCTTTTCAACGCGTTCTCTCTCCCTTTCTTTTTTCTCCCGGGCCAGTGCCCGCTCTTCTCTGGCTAACGCCTGTTCCTGCTGCTCCTTAACCCATTGTCTCAGTTCGGCGCCCTCGAGGCCTAACTGTTTATCGTGCGCGATCCACTTATCCAAATTCATACACTCCATACTGCAAACTGTCACTATAACGCCACTATAAAACCAGCGCAATCTTATGCAGGCTGCAACCGCTTCAACTGTGCGGCTCTATCACCACGCTGTCCGCACGGTTCTCGTTCACCCCTCACTGTCTTACTCTTGTACGGAACGTCCTGTCTCGCGGACGCCAGTTTTGTTACAAGCTGCCACTCTAGCGTCGCCAGCGCGAAGTCGGCGACGGGAATGACAGCAGGTTGGTTCGTTCCGTACGCAAGCAGAGACAGTGAAGAGATCAGAGACGTGGGAAAACAAAACAAACTTTACTCTAGTGATATTGCAGCACACGGGATCTAATACAACACTTCAATACAACTAACAAAATACATCGACACTTGAGACAACTAAAGAAATATATAACAGAAACAATAAATCAGCTTACGAGAGAGAACTATTACAAACTACACAAACTAACACAACAGAACTACAGAGGAGAAAGTTCGAAGATATAAACGGGTGAAGGCATACATGTGATGACCGGCAGCGTTGCGTCCCCGACGATCGGATGCGAGAAGTCGAAGAGAGTTCTGGCACGACTGCGATGTCGGCGGTGTTGCAACGCTGGTGGCTTCGGGAGGCTAGTGCTTGCAGGTGACTTCGAGCAGGTTGAGCTAACTCGAGGCGAAGTCCCGATGTCTACGTTGCAGACGTTAATATCGCATCACAACTAGACGAACGGCTAAGTTTAGTTGGCCAGCCGATACAGAGCCACACTAAAAACTTCTAGAAGAGATGCTTGTTGATCTGTTTCTACACCATGTTGGTCAGCGACTAGTCTGCCTAGCAGGGCAAAATCCTGCGCTTAAATCCCCCTCGTGTCTCCTCGCTCTCTTCCTTGGGGACAAGAGACCTCTACCTGGGTCCAATCATGCGCGTTTAATTGATGGAAACTCCGCCCCCAAAAATATTTTGACCCCACCCCTTTTTAATTGGGAGAGGGCCCGCAACTAGCGAGAGTGACAACCTGTCGGGTTGTTGTCATACGGCTTGGCCACCAGAGCGTTTCCCACGCTTTTCCCCGTGGGAACGGTCAACCACTTAGCTCTCAGTCGGTACGTCTTGTAGTCTAATCCTTGTTCGGGGTATACCGCGGCCTTCTACGACCTTGCAGACGTCGCCACAGTTACAAAAGGATTAACTGTCGGCTGGCGACGTTCTAAGAAGAGCACCCCATTTTGCCCTTCTAGGCTCCTTTTCATGCGCCGCCGTTTCTCAGGTCAGTCAGGGAGTACGGCGCCCGTTAATTGCCGTGACGCAGTGTCGCCAAAAATGGCCGTCCGTGACAGGGACACTTGCTTTATTTGGGGTGACCTTCCACAAGCAGAAACGCAAAAAATAGGACACGTGACCTTCTATGAGAAGGCGACGGCATCATCACAAAATGTTATAATGATGTCACAAATCATCAAAATTTGGACGCCATCATCAGATTGCATAAACATCAACAGATTGCATAAACATCAACAGATGTCGATCGGTCGAGGGTTGGCCGGTACAGGAGACTTTGCAGAAACTCAAGTGGAGCGATGCACCTTCTGTCTTCACCTCAACATTTGAAGCTGTTCACCTCAACATTTGAGTCTAGGGGTGGCTTTGCGTGGCCAGTGTCAGTCAACCACTCTTTTTAAGAGTGCCAGTGATGCAAGTGCTGCTTCAATTGCTTCAAACTTCTCCGAAAAGAAAATGTTGCTACATGGTCTTTATACTGGGATATTTGTTAGTAAGTGCTCCTAATCTGCTCTAAAATAGAGCTGGAAAAATGGAGATGAGAAACTTTAAGCATGTTACCAACTCGCAAGAACTTTTTAAAAACGAAAACTACCTGTATACTATCATCCTAGTGTGCTACTATGCAGCTTTATTGGCTCTGATATTATTTGAAGATATAGCTCATTTTAGGGTGCGTTCATTAACCAACCATATTTTCATTTTTAGTTTTTTGCCATTCATTTTCTTGCCTGTGAAATACCTGTCCTAACAAATATTGATTATGAGATGCTTGAGCAGTGCTTTAAATTTTAAGAGTTGCAGGGCATACTTTACCATCTACTCTAGAGTGCCATTATTTCTGCTCCGAAAATACTCATGGCTGCTCCAGAGTGGCATTATTTCTGTTTGCCCTGAATATACTTATGGCTGCTTCAAAGTGGTGAAATTTACTCCATAAAGTCGAGAGTCGCTTCCATCACTAGAATGGCCTTGGAGTATCATGCTCATGAAGAATGCCTATGACAGCAGAGGCGGCAGTGTACCTGTCAGTCCACAGGTCATTCTCTTTCATCAAATGCAATAGCTCCAACATTTTGCAACGCAAAATGTGTTTCGACTTTAAAGAGTGGTGCATTGTGATTCAGTTATATAGGCTAGTCTATTGTGAGATCCAGTTAGAAACTGAGAATATCTTTTGATGCAATGCAATAATTGGATGATCGATTTCGTGTATCTCGGAATGTGCAACACTGTCAACAATGAAAGAAACAATGTGTTTTTTTTTTCGTTTTGCGTATTCTTCGGAAAGGGGGAGGGGGTAGGCATTATGTACTGAAAAGTAAACCATGCTAGCCCAACTTTGTATACTTCTAAATCTAATCCATTTTTGTAGTTCATTGGTTGTTTTGAAATGAGAACAGAAAGAAACAGGTGGCAGGCTCTTTCTCCTGTGGCTATAATTTGCATGTACGAAATAATGCGCTGGAAATCGATAAAAATGATTCAAATATTATACATTGCCCTTGCAGAAACTACGATCGTGGTCATGTCCTGTCCTGCTTGCGCTGGGCCATCCACCTGCTCGGCGCAAGGCACCACTTCATGCGAACGTTCCCACCACTGGTTCATTTCACCCGTCTAGCATCAGTATTTTTGGCCGGTAAGGCTATTGTTGGCTATACCCGCATATATTGAACCCACACATAAATTATTTTTTATAATGAACAACTCTATAATCTCCTTAGATGCATTTTTCATTTACTATGCAATATTTTACCTCTAAACAGGCAATCTTTGAGCTTTGTCATGATTACCTTCAGATTCTATATATGTATCTGATGTTTACTGTATCCATTTCTCATCTTGACTTTCTAAGGGCAGTGTGTAGGGGAGAGTACTAGAGGCATAGAAATGTAAGGAAGTTACCAAAAAGTTACTTTTAGCAGAAAAATGCATTTTAGGCAAGTTTGTACCCTTGAGCACCTTTCTCGGTGTCGTATAACTCCGATCCCAACTAGCTAGTGGGATGATGGAACTTGCTCTGAAAACTTCACGAAAGACTCGAAATTCCCAGCAGGCAAAATTTTTTCTGATTTCGAGGGGCACAGTAGCATGTGATTGTTTCTCTCTGAGGCTCATTTCAATGCTGACTTCTTGTGCGCACTTTTCTGTGTTTTAGAACAGCTTTGATGCCAGCAGAGCAAGCAATTGTGCCAATTGTTGGAAGGGTAGTTTCAGTATGCTGATGGGCCGTAGTGTGAGCAACCCCCCCATCACATCTTGATTTGGCAGGCATGATGAAGCCTCTATTCGTTTACTTTTGCATTCACCGCTGTTGGAAAAAATTATCTTGAAACATGTGTCTGCTCTTAGGCTTAGCAGGAGAAGCAGCGAATAGCGCGGAAACTGTGTGTGACTGTTCGCTTCACTGTGCACACGCAAGGCACTGAAGTGTGTGTTACTATTTATGGTAACATCATTGGTAGTGCTGACCAAACAGGGTTGTCTTCAATGTTCGTTGTTAGTTCGCATGCCCAGTATGTTGTGCTCACCGTTTTATTGCCATGGTAACTATGCTATTAGTATAGCTATTCATAATTGTGACACTAGTATTCACGCTTAATTCTGGCAGGTCGTGAGCTGTTCCTAGACATGGAGGTGCAGGGCGCCATGTTGCGGCTTCTCCAGCTGCTTGAGCAGACAAAGCTGCTGTGCTGCACGCAGCGCCACCTGGATTTGAACCACTGGCCAGGACTGCCATCGTTCTCAGATTTGTGAGCCCCTCAGATTGTGTAGAACAGCAAGGGTTTGTGTTTAATAAGAAAGGCCAGAAACTGATTGGGGGATCATTTTTGTTGGACAGATTTATATTAGGCCAAAAGAAAAAAAAATAATTTCAACAGCTCGCTCTTTGTTCCATAACACTGGCATGAATTTTACATCACACAATTAGTGCAACGTACTTCAAAAGTGTTGGCCAGCACCCATCGTAGCCACTGCGGCAAGCGTGCAACACTCCTGTTGCTCAGTGACATACCATGTGATTTTTACAAGCTGGCAGCTAGCCAATGTACCTTCGTGAACTACCAAAAGGCACAGAAGCATTAGTTTATGGGGGGGCTTTGGAAGGAGGGGTGTACCTACAAATTACACCATGACCACCTTCCCTCCGCACGCTTTGCATAACATCGATTCCCTAGGTATGTGAGACCTACTGAATTTTTTCATGACCGGCATCAAGTTTTGTTTGCTTGGTAACATGAAGCCACCAACTGTGCCTCGAACAACGGCAGCTATCGCCAATGCGTGCATGTGGTCAGGCCTTTCGCCGCAGCCCAGATACAACGAAATCTGCTTGCCCCCAAGTGCAGCATGAAGCATGACATCATTGGAGGTCCTTTTAGACTTCCTGTCACCCAAATAAACTTCATTTTCATGTATGAAACCATTTCTTCAAACTTCAATTTTTCGGACTATTTAGCAGTCTGGAAGATTGTTCAGTTACTGTACCTTAGAAGCCCTAATTAGCTACTGCATTTTCACCTAGACGAGTATTTTCATCTAGGCGAGCTTACAGTAAGACCTTTGTCGGGGATGTTCTATGAAATGAAAAATTTTGGATGTTTTCAGAGGTGGTGTTGTCAGAAGGGTGTACATTTTCTACATCTCATAATTTCTGTTATATATATTTTTTTGTAGATAGAAGCGTGTCTTTAGACACTCTTTCCTGTCTGGCAATCTTGAATTAGTTTATATCACTCACGTAAGATACGTCTTGTTATTGAAACTCATATACATGAAAAATTCCTTCCTTCTGGGTTTTGGTGATATATTACGTAAAATATTGAGTGCAGTAGTTTCTTTGGCAAACAAAGATCTAGGGTAAACCGCAGAAAACATGTACTTTCCTGCCTGTAGGGAAAGTTAATTTTTGTACCCCTTTCTCAATGCAATTAGCCCGATGGTGTAGACCCCCCATCCCCCCCAAAAACGGAAAACTTACACCTCTCTAAACAAAGGTCTCAAAGCTGCCTTGCTACGAAACAAATGAAAGATGAGGAGTTTATCGAAGAGCCTTTCTTTCTTAGACAAGAGTTTTTAAAAAATCTACACATTTGTGTTGTGAATGCAACTTTATGCCTCTGCAAAATGCATTTTTCTTGAAAGATTGTATTTGTTGACTCATGGAAACAGCAAATGTGCCATAGACCAATCTTTCATTACACCACACTGAAGCTGTTTCTGGAGCTGTTGAGTTATTTCGTGCCGACCCAGCTGACGTAGAGGGGTACTAACTTAATACCGTATTTGCTCGCGTAATCCTCGCACTCGCGTAATTCTCGCACCCCCCACATCGTCCAACAAAAAAATGATTTCTTTTTTTCTCAATTATCGCACCCCCAAAAACTGCCGCAATAATGTCGTCTGCTCATTCAAACCAGTGATGATGATAATACGCACCATCAGACACCATCTCTTATGCATCAAGCATAGTATTATTGCCTGGAGATTCAATTTAATCCAAGCCAAAGTGGCAGGTGCACGTTGCGGCGTGTTTTGTGTGTTGTGTCGGTAATCTTGTCACGTTATGGGGCGATACCGAAGCTGCACGGCTAATTTTAAGCTGAAAGTGATAAATCATGCACTAAACAACGACAACAGTGCCACCGGTAGGCCCTGCGGAGTCTACGAGTTTTGCGTTTGCTACTGGTGACAGCAGCTCAAAGCTACCAAGACATGTTGGGCCTTCCGTGTGCCTAAAAATGGGATTGACGTTAAGCTTTATTTCTTCTGAAGGAAACTGCAGGCGATTTTGTTAAATAGCCATTAGCCCAATACTGACGTCCTACGCTTACCTTTTGAGGGCTCCTGTTGAGCGACAAACGCTACCGCTACGCCCACAAGGCCCACAAGCTTTGCGTTTGGTATTCTAATTCTCGACTATTTCCTTGCATTTGTTGTGTCTCAAATAAAACTTGCTTGTGTTGAACCTGTGCTTTTATTGTTGAGGTAAGTTTTAATTAGTGCTTCTCAAAGCTTGCTGTTAGTTGCTGGTGTGAGAATTCTGATTTGCGATAACTTTCCCCGTAAGCTTTCCCCGCGTAATTCTCGCACCCCCCAACTTTGCATCAGTTTTCCGCCAAAAAAAGTGCGACGATTATGCGAGTAAATACGGTAGTGTGGGCCGTGGCAAGTGCTTTTTGGCTTGATGATGCACAGAATGCGATTTTGTGTCCTCCTGTGCAGTTATCTTCAGCTTCTGGAGGCATACGTCGGCGAGTCCTACGGAGACCAAGTGTTTGCCTCATGGCTTCTGGTTCCCCTGCAAGGAGCGTGCGACCCCTACTTCCGCAAGCTTCTCTTTGCCGAGAACCCGGAGGCCCTGGCCATGACACGCTTGAGGCCAGAACAGGTACGAGAACGTCATTACTTCTAATGATGTTGCCTTAGTGGAGCCCTAGACACTGCCATATTATTACCAGCACCCTATATGAGGCGCAGAGCAAATAAGAATTACAAAGTAACCAAATATGCTGAGGCTCATCCAATGAGCAATAAAACAAAAGCCTATCATTGGTATGTGAAAAGAAAAAAAATATTGAGGCTGTCTTGATCTACCCTGTGTTGCCATTGTCATAGTAGTAGTAGTAGTAGTAGTAGTAGCAGCAGCAGTAGTAGTAGTAGTAGTAGTAGTAGTAGTAGTAGTAGTAGTAGTAGTAGTAGTAGTAGTAGTAGTAGTAGTACAGGTCACGTGACCAGAAAGGTGTGAAAATAAAGAAAAAATTACAGCATATCCACGGAGTAAATGATGATGAGTGGGGCGAAGCGTCCGTTCATCTGTCCGTGCATGCATCCATGCGTCCGATTGCGTTCGAGAATGCAGACAGGGCACGGGTAACACTGACGAGATGCGAGACAAAGAAGCCGAACGCAAGCGTTTTGGACGCGTCCGCCCCTCTGCTTCGTCCATGCCCCACCAACGATCCGCCATATACAACGACTATCCAAGAGACTGAGAGAGGCACTCGTTCTTCGTACACTCAGGCAAAACCCACATAGCAGCCAATCGGAGAGTAACGGTACAGCGCCATCTGAAATATTCTCACTCAACTGCAGTTTGTATGTACTTCCATGAGGCAGCGCCGTCTATTATACTGTTCAGAGATACTGCTTTCTTTCTCGTCTCTTCTTCTCTCGGTTACGCGTGACGCATGACAAGATTAGTCTAAGAGAAGCTTCGCCCCTAATAAAAATGAAAAGATATGATGGAGACGATTTGAAATAATGGTGATGCTTAGTAATTATGATGCTTAATAAGCGTGAGCGAGGGTATGTGAAATATAATGGCATATTTACGATAGTGATCACACAAGCCAGTCATAGACACTTGCATGCTTATAGCTTTGCTGTTCTTACGGTTTTCACAGCATGGAACTGGGTGCAATTGTTAATACAGTTATAACAACCTTTACACATGTTTGCCTTTACACATATAGGATTGTTTTGCTCATTTTTTTAGACACAATGCTCGATCAACTTTACTTGTCTCCCACTTTTCTGTGCAGTCTGTCGTGCCTCTATATCGTTTCCTGGAACCACCTGAGGAAAATGCAATTGTGCTTGAGACTTACCTGAAACTCTTACTGTCAGGTGAGAGCTTGTTTTGACACGGAATACACCAGTAGCGTTAGCAATACAGTTCTTTAAGATCATAATAGTTTTAAAATAAAACAATTGAAACAGGAGCCAGAACACAACATCGCACGAAGTCACAAGTATGCTCGAAGCTGCAAGCATGAAGGCTCGGCAAATTCGTGTTCTACAAATTGTTCTCTTGGTGGCTGAACAATGATAACACCGCAGTTTGCTCTAGTAGATCTTGTAGAAAACTTGTAGGCAACGTTTTTACTGTTCTTCGCATGTCACTTGTGACGGCTCACTCGGCTGCTTCTACTTTGTAGTGCATCGCCCTCATCATTTTGGGTGTCAAGCCTTATGTTGTCCCTGAGCAGAAACAGTGCCCATTGTATTTACTGTGCTCATTCTTCCAAGTTTTACTCATGATATTTTACGTTCGTTATGCCATTGACCTGTTCCTGCTTTAAACCGAAAGTGCACCACATTTTGTTTTGTAAGTCAGCTGCTTCGGTGAGAAGACTACGCCATTCTTCGATATTGTATGATAGCCGTAATGCTTGCAGTATGTTTTGGGGATTGTTGTAGCAACCACTGTTTGGTGCAAAAATACACAGCACCTGCGCTCTTCACATAGTGACCTCTGCTCATATTCCGAGACAGTCACTTTTGGAGACCTCGAAGTAATATAGCTTTCGTTGCGCAGTGATTGACTGGTTGAGGAAGAGCGGGTAAGAAGTAACTTCACTTATTGGACACATGAGACTATGTCATACAAAGTGACACGATCCATCACCGTGATTGCTGCAGAATATGGCCTCAGGTGTGAGCAACACTATCATCGCGACAGCCTTAAAGACCTCACTTAGTAGAAATTCCTGCGTCGGTGTCGTTGTCGGCATCGATGGCGTTGGTTGTGAGCGAAAAATCGTCATCTTTACGTCACCAAAAAAACTAGAAAGATGCAAATAAAATAAATAATAAAAAATTGTGTCTGGGTGGGGATAAAACCTGGGTCAATTGCATAGCAAGTAACTGTTCTACCACACAGCCTTGCCTCTGCTTGTGAATACAGTGAAAATAACTTCCTCTGCTTAGAAATGCAGTGAGAGTAACCTTCATGCTTTAGAAGCCACACACGTCCTGTAAACATGCTTCACAATACAACATGAAATATTGTTGTAGTAATGCGTGGTACAAGTGTATATTGCCATCGGTCGTCAGAACATGAGATTACCATAATGACTTTGCGGTTTAAAGCCAGCCATCCACTACAAAATGCACACACGTTACTGCACCCTTAAGGTCACGTAGTGGGTGCATAGCATGTTCGAAAAAATTTCGTACACTAAGTGTTTGAAGTACTCACTAGGAACAGATATCACTATCAGCTTTTAGCGTTCAACTGTTAAAGGCGAAGATTAAGGGCCCCCAATTTTTTTAACCTGTTTTGTTGTGCTTGGTACTGTCAGATAACAGACATTTCTGTCGACAGATTAGCAGTTTTAAAGGCACAGTTACCACTTGCCTTTCGTATTCTTAGTGTGCCCTTATGGTGTAACGGCAAAGCGCCCTTGACGTCGTAAAAGTTATTTGCAAGTATTTTACGCTAAAATCTAGCTTGTGTCTTTACAGGGAGATTAAATTCCACCAGAAGCCCACTGCTACACACCATAGCTGAAGAAAGCGTGGCAGGGTTTGTGCACACCACCGCTTCGAGCCCCTTCAAAGTCCATCTGCTTCAAGTTCTCTCACATCAACAGAAGAAGGTGCATATCATCAAGGGCTTTACGGGAACAGATCTGCCTTTGTAAACTTGTTATAGTCATTAACATGACAATGCATAAATGTGCTGTTACATTGTCATTTTAATAACATCTAAGCAGCACACAGCTTTGTCATGCAGCACATGCTGCTGGGATGCTACTTCGTCATGTTAATAGAAATGTAGGGGCACATTGCTTGTGCATGGAGTGCACTTTATTAGTTACACATTCTAATCACGGGTTAGGTTACACTCACTAACCTAGTTTTGCCTGAAATGTGGCATCAAGTGAAAGATCAAGTGACATGCTTTAACCACGTGAAGCTTGATTCATAACATGTAATGTTAAATTAATAGTTATTATTGAGTTAAGTATTATATAATTAGTAGTTTCATCTACCTATAAAACTTTTTTAAAAACTTAATCTGCAGTATTTGATTTGTTTTTTGCAATGCTGGATGCTGTTCTGCAATTGTAAGATATGGTATTTCACCTAAATAAGGTCACTGCGACATTTTTAGGAAGGTCATATTTTTTATTCTCCAATTTTTTTTTCTCCTCCTTGAAGTTCTTGACAGTCTTGCTGTAACATCCTTTTGTAGGAAGCTGCTAAACGCATCCTGCGTTGGACACGTGCGAAAACAACATTTTAGGACAATGTCGCAGTGCCATCGTGCAAGCTTGCCGTCCCATCACAGCGACCACCTCCAAGTTGTGACCAGCGCATCTGTGTGATTCGACGACCTGTGAAGCTTGTGTTGTGTGCACTGCAACTTTCGAAAGGCAAACGAATCTGTACCTGTCGAGCGTTTTCAGTCGTGAATAACAGTGCACTGCTTGAAAGTGTTTTATTTCATCGTTTTTTTTTTTTTTTAGCATTTCACGACAAGCATGCTCAGATCAAAGGAACTATCTTTGTTTTTCGTTCAACTCTATGGCATGTACCCACTCTGGGGGATTTGCCATGAACGTATCGTTGAAAGTTTCACAGAGTATTAGATGAAATAATAAAAACAATCTTTCATTCTTCTTCTTTGTCTTCCTCCCATTCCCATGTCATCTATTCTTTGCCATTTCAACTGGCTACATCCTCTCAAGGTTTGTTTCATCGCTTTGCTACAAATGAGGGATAACACTGGCAATGACTGGGAATTTCGTCGCACCGTTTTTCATCGAGTGGCTGTTTGTCTTTAGTTCTCCCTTCTTTTGTAGTCTGTTTTATCACCTTAAATAGATCCACAAGTTTAGGGTGGGGATCACCGCAACCTTTTTACACCAGAACTGTATCGCCCAACACAACTCTGGCAATGTTTGTCACACATGACATTTGTCAAATGCTCTCTTCATTGCTTCCCTGTGCTCTATCTCTCTTCTTTTGAGTGAAGCTTTTCTATAGCGCTGTGCGAATATCAAAATTTTGGGTGTGAAGAAAATTCGAATATTGACGTGTGAATGCAAATCAAATAAAATATTTCTCAAATATTTTTCAGAATACTTTTCGAATACTTCAAGGTGAGATTGCAGAAGAAGAAGTTGGAGAAAATTCTTAAGCATGTTCTTAACAGACAGCAACATCAAATGTTTTTTTTTTTTGTGAGGTTGAAGTGCTGGCAGGGTGGTGTTTCGCGGTTGTCTTATCAAGAATGCAGCAATGGAAAGGAAGCATTGCATTTATGTACATGATTTAGTGCAACCAAAGTGTTTTGTTCAAGTTTCATATACAGAACAGTACTAATTGAGGCCCCGCCTCTGCCACATCTATCATCTGGACGTTTGAATTAGCGCTTTCTCAAGTCAATACATTTGCGACTGTAGCAGAGACTGAAAGGCAGCTTTGCCGCAATATTAGTTTGTGATGGAGTGAAGCATATTAAGAATCTGAACTACAAAACTGCGCGAAAAATCGACAAGAAACAGAGAAGGCACACACACAAGCGCACAGTTTTGTAGTTATGAATCACCAACTCGCTCAGCGTTCAGTTCTCTTAAAAATCTGAAGCGGGCCACTTTCAATTCGACGAATGTATTTCTCTTCAGGAAGTTTGAATAGTAAAACTGTGGTGCGAATCGAATTAAAGAGCAACCATTATTCGAAAACTATTCAAAATTTTGAATATTTGCGCTCCCCGACTTCTCTGATATGCCAGGCATGTCATTTGCAGGCAAGTAAGCAGGTTCCCCTTTAGTGCATCGAAACCTGGAAGTGTCAGCGCCGATCGTTCGCTGCTTGCTGGCGTTGCATAGCATATCTTATTACGAACTGGCAGGTGACCAATAATGCCTCACATAAAGGCATCAAGTCTGCCAGAACGAGACCCTCGCTATGAAGGAAGGAAAGAAAGAAGTGTATATTCTAAGGGCTCATTTTGATTTCTTTGACACAATATAAATGAAAACTAAGAGACAATAATATTAATTAAGGTTTAGGGGATGATATTTACAGTAATGAGGTGCGGCGATGGCGTAGTGGTTAGAGCATCCGCCTCGCATGCAAGAGGTCCGTGGTTCAAATCCCGGTGCTGCGCAGTTGCCAACCGGATTAAAAAAAAAAAATCCGCGTGTTGATGGAACTGCATTAAGAGGCCTGGGGTGCGGCCTCACCGGTAACCACCGCCGGAAACGCACTCCCTCACCAGAGAGGGATTGGCCACCCTAGTGCAGTATCTGGCCACTACCTCCCACATGCATACGTCAAATAACTCACGGCCCTCAGTCCCCAGCAGCTGCGAAGCAACTGACCACGGCGGCGATCAGATGTGCAATGCAGCAGAGGGTGCTAAGAATCTCTGGATCCGGACAGGCCGCCATTGGAACCTGAACTTGGCAACGTTTAACGCTAGAACCTTATCTAGTGAGGGAAGTCTAGCTGTACTATTCGAGGAATTAGAGGGTGTTAAACGGGATATAATAGGGCTCAGTGAGGTCAGGAAGACAGATGAGGCCTATACTGTGCTACAGAATGGGCACGTCATTTGCTATCGGGGCTTGGCAGACAGAAGAGAACTGGGAGTAGGCTTCCTAATTCACAGAAACATAGCTGGCAACATAGAGGATTACTATAGCATTAATGAAAGGGTGGTAGGCATTGTAATTAAACTGAATAAAAGATACAAAATGAAGGTAGTACAGGCTTACGCGCCTACATCCAGCCATGATGACGCTTCAGTTGAAAGCTTCTATGAAGACGTGGAATCGGCAATGAGTAAGGTGAAAACGCAGTATACTATAGTAATGGGCGACTTTAATGCAAAGGTAGGGAAGAAGCAGGCTGGAGACCAGGCAGTAGGAGATTATGGCATCGGCACTAGAAACGCCAGAGGAGAGCTACTAGTAGCATTCGCAGAACGCAATAATCTGCGTATTTTGAATACCTTCTACCGAAAACGAGAAAACCGCAAGTGGACATGGAGGAGCCCTAATGGCGTAAATAAGAACGAAATAGACTTTATAATGACTGCACACCCAGGAGTCGAGCAGGATGTGGAAGTGGTTGGCAAGGTAAGATGCAGTGACCATAGAATGGTACGGGCTCGAATTCGCCTAGACTTGAAGAAGGAACGACAGAAACTGATACGCAAGAAGCCAATCAATGAGCTAGCACTGAGAGGGAAAGCACAGGAATTCAGAGTGTCGCTGCAGAACAGGTACTCGGCTCTTAGTGAGGAAACCAACCTTAGCGTAGATACAATGAATGATAATCTGACGAGTATCATTACGGAGTGTGCAGTGGAAGTTGGAGGCAGGGTAGTTAGAAAGGACACTGGAAAGCTTTCCCAGGAAACAAAGAACCTAATTAAGAAGCGTCAAATCATGAAAGTGTCAAGTACAACAGACAAAATAGAACTGGCAGAGCTTTCGAAGTTGATTAATAGACGTAAAGTATGCGATGTAAGAAGGTATAACATGGAGAGAATTGAACACGCTCTGAAAAACGTAAGAAGCGTCAAAGCAGTGAAGAGGAAACTTGGGATAGGCAAAAGTCGGATGTATGCACTAAGGGACAAAGAGGGCAAAATAACTACCAATATGGATAGGATAGTTAAAATAGCGGAGGAGTTTTACAGAGATCTGTACAGTAGCCGAGACAACCACGACCTTAATACTATAAGAACTAGCAGTAACCCAGATGACACCCCACCAGTAATGATAGAAGAAGTCAGAAAAGCTTTGGAGAGCATGCACAGAGGCAAAGCTGCTGGTGAGGATCAAGTAACATCAGATCTGCTGAAAGATGGAGGACAGATTGTGTTAGAAAAACTAGCCACTCTATTTACGAGGTGTCTCCTGACGGGAAAAGTACCAGAGTCTTGGAAGAACGCTAACATCATCTTAATACATAAGAAAGGAGATGACAAGGACTTGAAGAATTACAGGCCGATCAGCTTGTTCTCTGTAGTATACAAGCTATTTACAAAGGTAATTGCTAACAGAGTAAAGAAAACATTAGAATTCAATCAACCAAAGGAACCAGCAGGATTTCGAACAGGCTACTCAACAATTGACCATATTCATACTATCAATCAGGTAATAGAGAAATGCTCAGAGTATAACCAACCACTATACATAGCCTTCATAGATTACGAGAAGGCGTTTGATTCAGTAGAAATATCAGCTGTCATGCAGACACTGCGGAATCAGGGCGTAGATGAAGTATATATAAACATTCTGGAAAAATCTACACGGGATCAACTGCTACCATAGTGCTTCATCAAGAAAGCAACAGAATACCAATCAAGAAGGGTGTAAGGCAGGGGGACACAATCTCCCCAATGCTATTTACCGCGTGCTTACAGGAGGTTTTCAGAAGCCTAGAATGGGAACAGTTAGGGATAAGAGTTAATGGAGAATACCTTAGTAACCTGCGCTTCACCGATGACATTGCATTGCTGAGTAACTCAGGGGTCGAATTGCAACTCATGATTACGGAGTTAGACAAGGAGAGCAGAAAGGTCGGTCTTAAAATTAATCTGCAGAAAACGAAAGTAATGTACAACAACCTCGGAAAGGAGCAGCGCTCTAAGATAGATAATAGTGCACTTGAAGTTGTAAAAGACTATGTCTACTTAGGGCAGGTAATAACCGCTGAGCCTAACCACGAGATTGAAGTAACTACAAGAATAAGAATGGAGTGGAGCACATTCGGCAAGCACTCTAAAATTATGACAGGTAGATTGCCACTATCCCTCAAGAGGAAGGTATATAACAGCTGTATCTTGCCGGTACTTAGCTACGGAGCAGAAACCTGGAGACTTACAAAGAGGGTTCAGCTTAAATTGAGGACGACACAGCGAGCAATGGAAAGAAAAATGGTAGGTGTAACCTTAAGAGACAAGAAGACAGCAGAGTGGATTAGGGGACAAACGGGGGTTAAGGATATCATAGTTGAAATAAAGAAGAGGAAATGGACATGGGCCGGGCATGTAGCGCGTAGACAGGATAACCGCTGGTCAATAAGGGTAACTAGCTGGATTCCCAGAGAAGGGAAGCGGGGTAGGGGGAGACAGAAGGTTAGGTGGGCAGACGAGATTAAGAAGTTTGCGGGTACAAATTGGCAGCAGCAAGCACAGGACCAGGTTAACTGGCGGAACATGGGAGAGGCCTTTGTCCTGCAGTGGACTACGGAGGAAGTAAGTGCTGTAAGTGGACGTAGTCAGGCTGATGATGATGATGATTTACAGTAATTATAATATAGGTAATTGTGAAGAAAGTAAAGCAGACAAAAAATAATTTGACTGTAGTAGAATACTTGACTGCCATGCCAAGGGTCCATGTACATCTGACCCCAAATCTTTATTTTTTTTCCATGTGCTAGTGGTTACGGATACTGGCGATGGCGGTCAACAACTACAGCGTTAAAATCAGCTGTTGTGATCTCACAACAGCTATCACTGTGAATGAATGGGTTCAGTGACAACTTTTCAAAATTTATTAAATCAGTTCCTCCTTCCTGCGAGGTATTGTGGTATGGTTGTTTGCCTTTACTCAGAAGCCGACGTAAATGCCGACCGAGTTTTGTCGTTTCCATTCGTTCTTCAACATTCCCCGTCTTGCGCATAAAATCTCTCTTGTCGGACTCTCCTGAGTGGCTGCTTTGCACTTCAAGCTTCGCTGTTTTCTTTGCTGTCGTCACTGTGATGAGCGAGCATGTGCTTTCTCAGAAAACACATGGCTGCAAACCCTTTGTTGCAGTGCGGGCAGTGAAGTGGGTACTGGCGACCATGTACGACCAGCTCGTGTTTCTTGGCATGGCCGAGCAGTCTGAACCTCATTCCGCAGACGGAGCAGGCGTGAGGCTTCGCACCCGTGTGGATCAGCAGGTGCTTGGTGAGAGCACTGCTCTCCGTGAATCCCTTTCCACATTGGGCACACACGTGGAGTCGAGCATCGTTGCCAGAGTGTAGTGATCTTTGGTGTCTTGCCATGGCTGAAGAGTGTGTAAAGCGCTGGCCGCAGACTGGACACTCGTACGGTTTCTCTCCCGTGTGTACGAGAAGGTGCGTCTTGAGATGTCTATGTTCCGTGAAGCCCTTGCAGCAGACGTGGCACACAAACGGCCTCTCACCCATGTGGGTCCTTTCATGCCGGATCACACCGCTCCTAAAAGGATGAAAAAGGAGTAAAACAAGGTTCATTTACTCTGGCCCTGGTGTCAAGTCTATACCACACTCATCACAGATGCAATAATAATGGCCCCAATCATGTCAATTAGGCAGACAGGCTATCATTTTACAAATGTCCAGCCAGGTTTCATGTATTAAAAAAAGGGTGGGGGGACAAAATAAAAGTGAAACAAAAGGAAATGCGATTTTTCAATGTTCTCTATCCAAGGAAAAAAATCGTACTCGAATCAAAACTTTCGTTTGCACTCAAAGTTATCCACATACAAAAAAGTCGCGAATCATAACACAAATAATATTTAAAGTAGGCTAATATTAACAAACCACATGCCATTTACAAAAATTTGGACATTTACATGTATATAAATGACCATTTAAAAAAATATAAAGTGTACAGGCTCATCCCTAGTGATAAGATTTAGCAGAAATAAGCAGTGTAGTATTTCAGCTAGGCGTTGTTTGTTACATTAGAGCATGAACAACCGGCCAAGTTTTTGGCTATGAGCATCACGGAAGTACAATGTCTAATGTGTACAGTGCTAGCACATTGTATGGTGACATTGGATATAGTGCACAAATAAATACAAAGCACTACTCAGTGCAAGTGCCAACTCATTCATAAACCCGTATTTTATCTCACTCACACGATATTGCTGAAAGTTTAACAGATGTGTAGCAGTGAGGAACGCTGGTGGGTTATAATTTAGCACACCTGCTCAGAATTGGTGTCCTGCTCTGATGGTTAGCCGTGGTACTGCTGAGCAATAAACACTTTTGCTGGTTGATGGTACATATATAGTGCTCTAAACGAATGCTTGCCCCCTCTAAGATTTTTATTAATGTGATGTCAATGAAGAACGATTGAAATGCCTAAATATGTAAGATTGTTATCATATGGAATAATAGGAGTGGTTTAGGCATATATTAAAAATTGCATTTTACGAATTAGGATTCGCCGAATTGCATATGGCAAAATATTATTCCTCTATTATTGCATAATGTTGTACGAGCTCGGATATTAGCTCACTGTACAATCAACTCCTGCTGATCTTACTGCATCTAAATGAACATCTTGTGTTGTGGATGATAATGAGTAGCAGAAATATATTTCGTTTATCATGTATGAATTACACAAACTCTGACAGCAATGCCAAATTTGACACATTAGTGTCTACAAGGTTCGGAAGTACTCAAAACAAGGAAGTCCTTTTTTTTTTTTTTGAAGTTGTGGGAAGACACTGCTCTTAAAAAAAGTTATTTCATGATAAATTTTGATGAAGCTTGGTGAGTTTATGTACGTTTGTGTGCTCGTCTCAAATATGCAAATATTTTCTTTGTATAAAGTGTAGTTTTTAACATACAATACATTTAATGTGCTTTTTGGGGAGCAAGGGTAGCTAGCTAGCTCCCCAAACGGCACATAAAATAGTTTGTATTTTGAAAACTACACTTCATGCAAGAAAAAGAAGTTGCATATTTAAAATCAGTACGTAAATTTATATAAACCCACAAAGTTTCATCAAAAGTAATCAATAATTAAAAGAAACTATGTGCCTTGTTCCCTTTTAATCGAAGGTGAAATTGTCATGGAGGTATGCTGCAAAGGTATACCTTGCTTTTTTTCCTGTTGTAGGCTTCAAGGTGAATAACTTATACTGTGCATTGTGACATTGATAGTGATTATGACTTATTGTGCAGTAGACTCTCATTAAGCGGCAATCTGTTAAACGGAACTGCTACTGAAATGGAACAAATGCTTTTGACAAGATTGATTTCGTTCTTGCATTCTTGACCTCAGGTCATCTCTCAGTAAATGGACTTTCTCTTAAACAGAACATATTTTTGGTCCCTTCTGGTTCCATTTAATGAGTGCTAGTGTATTTAGAGCGTATAAGCCAGCATAACAAGCTTTCAGATGTAAAAAGAAAAGAAGAATCGATGAGATGGAAACATGTATTTACTGTAGAGCACCCTCTTAGGGCAGTGAAACCACCTTTACAAGGGTTTACATGTGGACTACGTACACCCATTCATTCATTTCGAGAAATTTCCACTAATTTCAATGCAGATCACAACGAACTTGAATACATCAATATTCATTCAAATATTTGAAGTGCTCAAATGTTCGCACAAGCCTAGTCACCAGTAGTATCTTAAGACACGGATGGTTCAGGCAGACACTGTTGTTCATTGTCTTTTGCACAGGTCGCTTCCAACGTTGCTCTGTAGTAATGCTTATGTGTTGTAATGAGTATAGTTTGCTAACACTTCTAGACTGGTTTCAGCCATAGGTGCATTATTTGCTTTCACGTGTACCAATACCTGATAAAGCATGCCTACGACTCGAGCATGTTACATTTATGCATTCTGAACATACTATAGCAAGAACAGCAGTATACGAGTTTCTCACAGCAGCCATGTTAATACGTGTGCCAGCACTAGAGAAATAGAACGACTACAAATCAAAGAGTCTGTTAGAGCCACGTCTGCTTTCACCTGTGGTTGCTGGAGTAGGGGCAGTGGGCGCAGCTGTGCTTTCCCTGAGGCCTTTGGTGGTGCTTAATTCGCCGGTGGTGGTCCAGCATCTTTTGCACGGTGAACATTCTGCCGCAGTCTTCACAGGAAAAGACTGCATGTAGTTTGGCTACGTCCTCCTCAGCCCCTTAAGACAAAAAAAATAAGCGTTATTAAGGTATGTTTTGATAGTTACTTAAGCAGTACGTCACAAATGTCGCTGACCGCATAAGTCAACACCAATGGATTTAGTTGTACTTATTATACATTTTTTAAGGTGAACATGAAAAATCATACATCTGCAGGGTAAGAAAAATTATATGCACTTATATTGCCTTAGACACAATGATTATCGTCAACTGTAGCTGCCTTTTCAAGATTGTTCTACTAGCTGGTCTAATTGCTATAAAATGCAATTTTGTGCCAATTGTGCACTGATTATGAGAAGCAAAGAAACAATTTATAAGTTCCCAGAATAATAAAATTATCTTTTTCATAAATGAATGTGTACTTCACAAATAATTAAGATGACACAAATCTACTTCTGTGCAATGCATAGTTTGCAGTGTGGATTAATTGGTTGGTACTGCCTTCAAGGAATGCTAAATAAAGAAAGCTTTTTAATCGGAGCCATATTTTTCATGCCTTTCTTACCTTGGAATCTCAGAAGCAAGTTCTGAAAGATTTTTCTTTAATATATGAATATTCTTAAGCATATTATTATGACTTTAGTCTCTTGCAACGAAAAGTTTCATTATTTCATGTGATGAAGGTCACAATAGCCTTCATCACATTGCTGTGTTTTTTTTTGTCTTTTTTGTGTACTGATCGTAATGAGTATGTTCCAACTAGCCCAACTTGCTACTTTACTTCAGTTCATCCCAATGGCCAGTTGACACAACCTGTTGCTTCATGTGCTCTGGATGTGAAATTTTCGTTTTTGATGTTATTGTCATGCACTGGTAATCTTCTCTTCCATAATGTTTTTTTTTTATTTTCATAAGAAGAGCATGTTATGTCAACTGGCTGTGGGATAAGCAGAGAGGATGCCTTCATTGTTACCATGGGAAAATATTTCATTATGATAGCATTTTTGTAGACACTCGGCTGATTTTCGCCATTGCCGTCATGTCGCGGATGTATATATGTACTTATGTAAGTAAAAAAAAGGCGTGATAAAAATAAATTGATTGAAACTAATTTCATAGAAACATATCGGGAATTCGAACCAGCGACCCCTTGCTCCGCAGTCCGCTGCGCTTGCCAACACAGCCACGTGCAATGCCTGTGGTGGTGATACAACAGCGAGCTCTTCGTATGCACCATTTACCCCTCGCGGCACACAGATCTCAGAACAGCTTGAGTGGGTTTATTTATCACCAGCACTTCTACAATTTCTTTGAAATTGAAAACCATCCTCGAGACAATAAAGTGGGCCTCTTTCTGTACCACTCATGATGTACAATAATAATAATAATAATAATAATAATAATAATAATAATAATAATAATAATAATAACAACAACACGGTGCACACTCAGCGTCAGATGCTACCACGTTACAGGAGATGCAGAGGCGTCATTCAACGTGGGGATGTCTAAGAGAAAAAAATCAAACTATGTTGGCTTCGTATTGTGGACGTTTTCAGTGCTTTCCTTAAATGCAAGCACGTAACTACTATAACAGTTGTTAGGTAGTTCACACTTGCCCTGTGTATACCTATGCGTTCTTTTTGAGCATCCTCTCTTTTTTTGTTGCCAGCAGCGTGCTGAAGGTATTGAGCTGCTGTCGTTCTTTATGTGATACTATTCTCATTTCTTGCTACCACATTCATTGCTTCAGCCCAGTGGCAAAACTGAAATTTTCTGTATGTTTTCATTTGAAATCTTCCATAATTCAGGCTACTGCGCACATGCCAAATTGGAATATTAAGACGAGGTCAAGTCACTGTTCACATATGGAGAAATATTCTGCCACGTTTACACACTGCCCGCAACGTGTAATAAAAGCCTATAAATGAAGAAACTTTCAATTCTTGTTGCCTTTATGAACTGCGCAAATTAAAATAATTTCTACTTTGATCAATTCTTTATCTGCACATTATTCCTCGACCAGGCAGAATTCATTCAAGTCTTGCCACTAAGAAAGCTTATAAAGGTACTGTAGACAACTGCCTCTTGAAGTGTGATTTCATGCAAATATCTCAAAACAGAACCACAAATGTCTTATTTAGTGTGCAGAAAAAAATGAAAACAAACTCTTTTGCACCTTGCTTATTCTGTGCACTGGCAGTGGCCGACTTGCCAATCAGACCAAGCTGCTTGGCGAATGCGTCTCCGTACCAGACGAAGAGCTCCTCTCCAGGGTAAACCACACGGTTCGTACGATAGTAGACGGCTCCCTGGCGCACGAATGCTAGCAGGTTCTGCTGGCTTTGCTGGGGTGCGCAGTTCACGTACCGCATCCAGTTGGAGCGATCTAGAGGCCGGCCATCCACCAGGTACACCCTGCCACCATGGCGGATCTGCGACACGCAACGCACGCACAAATGGTATCAACCTCAGTCATTTCATAAAAACCTGTGAACAACTCTTAGTTGCATAACTCAATAAGTTACAGAATATAGAAGTTGTTGCATATTTGGCAGTGTTCTTGTTTTTGCGAGTGCTAATGTTTTATTCATTAATCCACCAATTTGAAGGGATTATCGTGACTGAACGATTTGCTGTGCCGTGTAAACTGCCCATACAGTGATTGACCAACAATTGACCCACAATTAACTTTGCATGTTTAACATCTGAGATTTTTATCTGCCAAACCACTACATGAATAAGGCACACCATAGTGGACAGCTCTGTAGATTTCTACTACTTGGATTCCTTTAACAAGCACCAGACAGGCCTTTAATATTGTCACTTTCACAAAAAAATTCTATCAAACGCAGAGCCTGCGGATTAACAATCGAGCACTGCAAGCACTGTATTACTGTTATTTTTCATGCTGTTCACGTGTGGCTCTGTAGCACATATACCTGCCAGGTGTATCCATTGGCGCAGCTGCTGCCCACTGTGACGCCCTCGTACGGTCCAAAGCAGATCCTCTTGGACAGTCGCTTCATGGTGAACACGCCGTACTGGGCTCCCTTGATGGTTGACCGGCGAACCAACAAGCCATCAGGCACCGTCTTGTTGGCACGCTGAGAGTCTCCCAAGGGCACCTGCAATGGGCAGGCAACGTTGCCTGACATCTCGCACTCTGCTTTGAGCACATAAGACAGCATGCTTAGAAGCGTGATGGCTTAACAAGCTTAAGTTGTTTCACGCAAGGACCCACGAGGGCACAAATCACGCCTTGGCAACAAGGTTGTTATGAGAAAGAATGCACAAACACAGTGTCCGTATTTGGCAACATGTTTGTACAAAATTTGCATGCGTCACTCACGGGAGTGTCTTTGACGTGTGTCAGTGGTCCGTGCACGGGACAGTCACCCGGGTAGTCCATGTTGCAGTCGTCGCAAACTGAAAACGTAAGTGACCACAAATATATGCTGGAGTATGAACTGCGCCTTACAAGTTGCAGCTCTTAATTGTCTAAAGCAAAACAAAGAAAAAGCTCATATTGTGTGTTACACACGACCTAGTAAAGTGAAGGAGAAAAAAAGACGACATAAAGAACATTATTTGATGTTTTTAATTTTAGTGTAGTAATTGTGACATAAATGGAAAGGAACTGAAGTGGACAAAAAAAGTGCCCAAACTATCAGCATAATGTGGGGAAAGTATTGCTTACAGAGGTATTCCTCATCCGCTCCCTCTTCGCATTCCATGTAGTTGACCTCATTTCGTTGGCGCCTCGGGTAGCGGAATTCGCTAGAAGAGTTTTCTGTGGAAGCTGCGATGCACCGAATAATAAAGCAATGTAAAATTACTTTTTTGTATTACAGGTGTTGTGGCACCAGTCGAAATTGTGAATATGTTGGCATAATTCAAACCCGTTTATGATAGTGACATCACCTGCATGTGCATGCTGACTCTTTACGAAAGCAAGCACAGAATTTATAGATATGTTCTCACTGTTATTGTGAATATCAACGTCATGCCAATGAACTTGAAATCGCTTAATGTCTTAATTTAGTTTGATATTGCTTTGTGGCATTAGATTTATAACTAATAACGAACACGTGCTTTTTTGCTATGCACCCTGGTAGTTTAGCCTTTAAGGTGTTGTGCGGCTCATCTCATAGATGCAGAATTGATTCCCGGCTTCGATTGCTTCATTCTGATTAAACTGAGACACAAAAAGTCCCAAGTACTCAGATTAAGTGCACGTTAAAGAGGCCCTGTGGGTCAAAATAATATGAGATACATAATTTGAGTGTGTCTCACAATTAAATGGTTGGTATATAAAGCTCTGGAAATAAACATCGGTTTTTTATTAGCACAATTTTATTTTATTTACCCTCGGGGCAAAAGTACGACCAAGGGGAGTGAGTAAAAAAAATACATACATTAATCAGTAACAGCGAAAGAGATGAATCAGAGATGAATTTGTTCAGGGAAAGTTATGAACAGTCGAAACAAGACGCGTGTTCGTTTTGGAAGAAATTCCTAAGCTCTGCATAACATATCGGTCACCTCAGTGTACTCCAAAATACAACAGCACTATATGAAATTTTGTTCATCAGTGAGAAAGAAAGGGTGTGATTATAACAGCACTCCATGTAATTTCGTCCATGCGTGAGAAAGAAAGAGTGTGGTTAAAAAACCCTCCACGTAATTTTGTCTATGAGTGAGAAAGAAAGGGCGTTATGGCTCAATTCTCACAGGACGGCTTGTCTGCTGGCTCTTCCTCACTGCTGTCGCACTCAGCGTAGTTGATCTTCTGAGCACGTCTGGGGCGGTGATTGCCATCAGGTTCGCTTGCACCAGCAACTGTAGCAAAGCCTGCAGCTGATATTACTAACGCTGTTTATGTGAGTTTGAACAGCAATATAAGATTCCAGCATCTCACACTCTCATATTATCTTTGCATGTATCAGCGTAGTTCTGCCACAGAAGCACCTGTCACACTTGAACCGTGCTAGCATTATAAATTTAATATTTTAAAAATTGAAGAAGCGGTATGTTCAAAACACCTTTGTCTATTATTTGTTTACAATCTCACAAAATGTGTTTTGCTCAAGCCTCACTCTAACTGTGCCTCAACACAACCCTACTCAGATGAGACCATTCGCACGCAGAATCGGCAACATTATCAACAGGTGGACTCACATCAGCACATACAAACGTGCTAAAGGAAGTGAATTTCTTTTTCCGATCAAGCAATAGAAGGCCTTCTAACACATTGCCTAGCATAGTCATTTCTGAAGCTGCATATATCTCTCACATTGGTTGTGACAAATAAATCTGGTGGAATATCAGTGCTGTTGTTTGTCTTCTTCTATTACTCGCCCTCTGTTTCTTTTGTGCTGCCTTGATTTATAGTGAGCACTTTCATGCCGAATAATCAAACATGTCTACAAAAGTGTCATTAGCTGGGCTAGTTGGTACAAATACATCACAAATACAACAGTGCAAAGATGTCTGTAAATATTTGTGCCGCCACAGCAAGCACCGATATCCATGTTGGCATTTATGAATCGAAGGCATACTTCCAGTATACCCAATTTCTACATACACCGTCCAACAAACATATAGCTTGTGAATCAGCTTCAACAGTTGCTACACAATATTTTTTTACACATGCTAGTACACCGTGAACATTGACATTTCTTCAATTTAGAAATAGGTAGCGATATGTAACTGTCATTGTTCTGAGACAAAAAGCAACTGCCAGTCAGCTGACTAGTCACTTTAAGAACATAATGTTTTAGTTGGTTGCTAGTGTCTGGCATGCATTGCAGCCATATTCATATCAGCCCCATTCCAGTGGGCCTAGTGAGAGATCAGATATGCTGCTACTCTCAAACCTGGATATAACAAACCCTGATATAACAGAATACCGGTTATAACGAAGATAATGAAAAATTGTCTTGCAGTAGACATAGTGTTAAGAATAAACCTTTATAGCAAATTTTCGAATATAACAAATTTATTTTCGTGTAACATGCAACTTTGTTATAATGATGTTTGAATGTATTTACAAGCCGTGTGGAAATCGTGGTTGGATGAAGAAATGTCAACCATGTTAGCCTGCCGGGCAACAATATAGCAATACCACATTGGACTGCACGTGACCAAACTTTTATGTGTAGAACACTGTGATTGGGCTAACAAATCAAATCAGCTTCTCAGACAAACAGTAGTGCATGTCTACATGGTGGTGTTTGTCGGGTGCATAATGTGTGTGATAGTACACTCTAACCACGATATACTGAATGCAGATATAATGAAATATTGGTTATAAAGAAGCAAATGAAAAATAGTCTTGCAATAGACATAGTGTTAGGTATATATCTTTATAACAAATTTTCGGATATAAAGGACTTATTTTTGTGCCAGATGCAACATCGTTATAATGAGGTCTCTTCAAGAGATGAAAAATCTTCTGGGTTGCTTGCCTTGACAAGGTCCTTGTAGAAACATCGGCTCCAACAACATCCCCTGTTCAATAGATTTTTCATGTCCAATTTGTGTGGTGTTTTTTGTCACACACATTGTATATGCCCTTAGTGACTCTTTATGGTTAAGAAATTAAATCCTCCAGATTTATATACATTGACCACCTTGAAGCACATTCACAGCAAGCAGTGAGTCGCAAGCTACAAAATTAATTTAGAATTCTGTCAGTGTATGAGCATTGTTGATAAAATACTTACTCTGGTTATCATGTGTGCCCCCATTGGTGAATTCCTTGTTCTCTGCTAGGACAGTGTGGTTTCTGACAGGGGCCACCCATGCCTTCTTGCGTGGGGCATGTGTTGCGACAGTACAGTTTTCTTTACCCTTGGCTCCAACTTTAAGTGGCTGTTTGCCCTAATACAAAAAGTAATTACTAATCACAAACGAATACTGAATAAGTGGCATTTAAAGTTGTATGCATTAACCGAGGACACAAGGTGATCTCATATAGTGTAATGAGTGTCACTGTCTGATGTAACAGTATATAAGACCCGTATTGAAACCTGCCCTTGTAGTTTCAAATGTAAGGTGCCAGCTGTGTTGTAGCAACTATAATGTACCTCGGAATCATAGGTACGTAATACCCCAGAAACTGCTATGAATCATATTAAAACAAATAAATATTTGCCGCGAGACAAGAAATCTCGGAAATAAATGAACTAAATAAATTTTCCCGGCAGGGCTGGATTTGAGCCTAGGCCCTCGCACTCCTGAGGCAACCACTCGACTGTGCGCCATTGATTCCGGAAAGTGAATAAAAAAGGAACAATCTAAAGAACTTTAAGAAATAAATTAATAAACCCAAATTTATTTTATGCCACGCCTGGATCTTCTGCATATACTAATAAATAAATTAATAAAAAAACTGATTCATTTTATGCCAGGCCTGAATTATCTGCATACACATAATATATGCATCATCACAATAACAAAAAAACGTTATGTACAAAGGGAGAGCAGAGCACTTGGCACACCAAATAGCATATATATATATATTTTTTTCAAAAGTCTCTATACACCATAATGTTTTCTCCGTACCTTAGGGCTGTTGACTTTCTTCTGTTGCTTTCTGGTGTGTGATTCTGAAACAAAGCAGTCGCATTCATGGCATGAAATAAAGGCGCATGTGGTACATCCACTGCATTTATTGCCGTCAAGTCATCCCTTAATTACAACTGCGCATTCATTGCTAAGATGCCATCAGGTCATTGTAGCCGCAATTTAGTAATAAAAAACGAAGGCAACCCAAATCCTTCACTTGGGTGTCTGGTAGTGGCATTCAAGCGTTGGTGTTCGTTTGTCCAGGTGTTGTAGATTGTGTTAACTTTGTGTTTCATAGCACTGCCAAAGTAGATCTCTGAGGCCAAGTAGAAAGAACCTTGTTGTTGAGATCTTCTCCACCAGGTGGCGCAACTATTCCTGCTGCTCAGTCATCCGTTCTTTGATTGAACTCAACTGAATAATTTTCATTGATTATTCTGAGAGTTGAGTGGTCCTTATTTCATGTAAGCATATGTTTTGTAGTGAAGAGGAATGCCCACTACTAAAGCGACATCGACACGTTGGCGCGAGGCACGAGCTAAGACTGCCTGGTTGCTGCTGCTACGCTGCCTGTACACCCGGCTCGCTCTTGCTGCTTCTGCACCGATGCTGCTACCGCTTTTGAGCTTGCATTTACATTATAGTTCCAATATCATGTGCATCCTATTTAACTCCCAGCTTGAATCAGAACCATAAGTTTCATTTTGAGAAGACCTTTTCTGAATATTCGGTATGTGCTCGACCTGAAATGCTCGGAAGAGAAACAATTATGTCAACCGGTCCTTGTGTCACTAAGAAAGAAATCGACGGGCTAAATGTGGATATATAAAAGTATAAATTGGTTGGTTACATACATGTGAAGGGGATGTAAATTCACAGCTGAATCGACCTTGCTGAAGACGAGTCGAATAGCCCAAAAAAGTTATGATAGATATTCAACAGTAAAAGTGTAAGTGATGACTTTTAATTACTTTTCATGAGATTTGATCACTTTAGAACCCAAAACCAATGACAGTTAGTATTGTGTGAATAAAAATGGTGGGCTTTACACATAACTTTAACGACTTAGTGTCAAGTGAACATCACATTTGGGCTAAGTAGCAAGGTGCTACTTAGCTTCAGTAATGCTCGTAAACCAGCGAAAACTGTCAAGTGGCACTACATTACACTCTGTATATTTTGCTGGCCCCGCAAGGACACAGGTAAATCTCTGCATATGAGCTAAATAGTGACACTATGCTACGCCAGCTAACAAATTCGCCTTTCATTTCAATTGACATCGATGCATCATTCAGATGCAGATCTTTGGTGTAGTAAGGTTCTGTGATTGAGATATTGTACAGTGGTGATCTGAAAACACATGATGTTTCTGCTCAGGTCGTATGATCCGAATTGATCGTATACTTTTTTAAACAAAAATGTTTTGCCATTCTGGCTGCTGAAGCAAACCAAAGACATGTGATGCAGCACACACTGCAGACATATTTTGTTTGTTTGAATGTGTACTTGAGAGATGGCATTTAGTTCTGAGTAGAAAACAGACACAGTAAAGAGTCTGAAATACAAGATAAGTTTGCATGCTTTGCCTTAATTTAGAGCATCATAAAATTACACACTGTATGCATGTGCATCTTGCTGAGGCTTACAACCCTTCGATACGTATGAGTGTCTAATTTGTGAGTGGCAATGTATATGAAAATTAGTTAAATTTCCATTAACCGGCTGCCAAGATTAATAGTGAAAAGCAAAATAAATTGTCATGAAAGTTTATTTTGCTTTTCACTATTAATCTGCATGGCTATTACTTGTTTCCTTGGAGGGTAACACACACTGGTTGATTTTATAGGTCAAATATATATTTTAAAAGATACTGCATGGGAATAAATGCTGAAAAGGGCTGCACGCATGTATGCCAGCAGTAATCTTGGAGGGGAATTAAATAATTAATCGTTGCACACATCAGTATGAAAAGATGAAAATCACATATGGTCTCTAATGCATTTGCCTCGGACGAGATGATGGCAAAAGCCACGTACGTTCTCTTTTTACTTCTCAGTCCAGGGGTACCCCCCACACACCACACCTGCGAAAGCTGCTTTTCGTTTCCAATGTGTTTCTTCGTTGCCTCTGGGATGGGCTCACCTTTAACCAAGCGACGACGCCGTGTGACGACGTCATCACGTGACGTGAAGACGCGTCAACGAACTTTGGTGACCTATTACGTCACAGTGTGATGGCATCTCATGATGATGATGATGATCTTTTGCTTGACTCGTGTTCACGCTGACAGTAACATTTAGCGTTCGATGCAAACTTTCGCCCTATTATTCGCTGACAAGAAAATGCAAAAAAAAATCATCATATTATGCATGCGGGTCTAGTCGGCTAATTCCCTATAGCCCAAAGATAGCCGACTTTGAGGCAATGCATTAAGAACACAATTTAATTCACAATAATCAAGTATATATACACGCATAGAGTTTCCTGAAGTTTAGGACACTCTATGGCGCCTGTTAAAACGTATGGCACCAGTTAAAAACATACTCACCAACGCGGGGTTTCGCAGGTTTCGGTGGCACCGGCTTGGTCTTCATAAACTCCGGCATCGCCGGTTTAAGACCTGAAGAGTTAAACATTACGAGTTAGAAAAAAACAGTGTACCGGATTTAAGGCGTACAGTGCATGGCGTGTATCGGAGAACATAGCTCCGTACGAGTTATCCGCTTACCCAAGCCGATCATGGCATCGTAGTTGCGCTTTATGTTGGCGTACCGCTCCTTTGTTATCTCTGGCATCTCTGCCCACTCTTCGTCGTTGAAATAGCACCTCACTTTGCGCAAAAGCTCCTCTTGAGACATCTTAATTCGAAGATACAGCACAGAACTCGGCGCTGCTAGGACAAGCTGGCGCTGAATCCCTCCGCAAACTGTCGTCTGCTTTGGCGTTTGTCCGTGCGCGCTTAAAGGACAAATTTTTCTTAAAAATACTTGTATTAAATAAAGTGTGATAAAAGTTAGACATATTAGTTTTCTAGTTGTTACATTTTGTAACATATAAACTTGTTTTAATAGGTAAACAATGCTTATCTCTGAGTATGTTTTAGATCTCGAAGCCTATGCTTTTGGTTGCTGCACGTTGCTTGCCACATTACGTCATGGCCACCATTTTTATTATCATTTGTTTCGTTTTTACAGCTTATTTCATTAATGGCTACAATTAAAGCACGAGTAAAAATTAAATTTTTACTTCACTATTTTAAAAATAAAAGATATATCTAGTTTTTGTTTTTTAAGTGTTGTGGTTAGATGACGTGAGCCGCTGCCCGATCTAAAGGGTGGTACAGCTATATTAATCCATCCATCATCATGTTGCAAAAAGCGCGCCGGTTTCGCAATATAGTTTCGCCTATGCATGGCAAATTTAGCGCGGTGCATGGCCTTGCGAGATAATATTGGAAACGTCGCCACAGCGCTAACTTTCAAGGCACCACAGCGCTAACTTTGAACATCAGTTTTACAAGGTCATTCGCCATATTAGCGGGATCAGTGAGTAATAAAACTTGTTGAAAGTTAGCGCTGTGGTATCTCGGATGTATTTGTCCGTGTTCTATAGCCTACGCCACCATCATTTACCGTGCAACCACACCAACAAATCCGCATCGCCGCCCTCATTGTTTCAGAAACAAACCGTAGTCGATCATCGTACGCGTTCATTTCATGGGCACAGCACTTTCGCAACAGTGATGAGCCAGCGCTAATTCTAGGGGGAGACATCTGAATGCACAGGTCAGACAAAACAGCATTTTCTTGTGTGGCAAGTGTTCAGTTCGTTCAGTCTGTGCCTTTACAGTATAAACAAATCTGTTTGTGTGCATGTTTTCCCCTAAGAGAGCCAGTTACAGAAACTGCCTAAATTTCACGGTCGGTTTAGCGTAATACCAAAGCACGCCTAAGTATCAACTTCTAAATGAATTGTAATCGAGACAATTACTCGTTTTAACGGAAGCACACAATGGTAGTTTAGAATGAAAAAAAAAAAACGAGCCTACTTCTGCACTTATTTCAGTCAAATTAGGCGAGATCAAAAATCGTGCTTCCATTCCACAGTTTTTTTTTTTTCCTGGGAGAGTTGGTACTTACTGAAAAATATGATATGCCACATGGCAAAACTTGAAATAAGAGGCCGACATTCCGACTTCTTTCTGCCCCCTAATGCTTCCGTTCTAGTTAGTGTTACAGAAGCATCACCTCCTTTGGCTCCACAATGGTACACTTTAAATACAAGACGAATGAACTGAAGACAATGGGCACAATCCATGCCTTTAAGAAGGGATACAAAATAGGTAGATAAGAGGAGCTGAAGCAATTTCCGAAGGCCTTCAGTAGATGCTGAGAACAAGAAAACGCTTTCCATAGGCCGAAATGATGTACCTCTTGCCTGCAAGGACTACTCGCTCTACAAGTCTAGCTGTCACTATCACATTCATGCAAAGAAAAAAAGATGGCACTGCTGGAAGCACAGGGATGGTGTTGATTTTATCACAAAAATATTGCGACATGTAGTTCATTTTCTTGTGAGTTAGACATTCTTTAGGAGCTAATTTTAGCCCAAGTGTATTGTTTCAGTGAATATGGGCCGAAATCAAATTTCCCTCCTGAATACCCATGTAAGTGGGTCATTTAGAGGAATTTTGGCAATGCAAGCACACCAGCAAAAATTATGTGACCAGGCCCAACCATATTTCCAGTAGCAAAAACTGCATTTTCTTTAGTTTAACAATAAGGGGACATGGCTATCTAAAAAAAAACAGATAGGAAAGAAAGAAATAAGGCCACACATGTAAAAGTATAAAATTGGTTGGGGACACATATGCAATGTAGCTGCAAATTCACAGGCAGAACCGATCTTGCTAAAGCTAATACTAAAATTGACTGAAAGGTAATAATGATAGTAATAAGCAGTGGCAAGTTGGTAAAAGTGTAAGCAATTACCTTTTATTACCACTTATAACAATTACCTTAGTAGCCATCGAGTGCTGATATATATATATACATCTCCATGACTGGTTCCTAATTTGTGGCGTCATAAAATTTGGCAGCATAGGTTGTGTGACAATAATAATATCTGGGGTATTACGTCCCAAAACCACATCCTAGTGGAGGGCTCCGGAAATTTCGACTGTCCCCTGTTCTTTAACGGCACTGACATTGCATAGTACATGGACCTTCACCATTTCACCTCCATCGAATGCGACCGCCACGGCCTGGACCGAACCTGCAACCTCAAGGTCGGCAGCCCAGCACCCTAGCCCCTGTTCCACCAAGGCGGACAGGTTGTGTGGCAAAACCCTGCAACCTTGCATTACAATGAGCATCTAACTTGCGCACGGCAGTATAAATGAAAATCGAAAGTGAAGTTTGCTTTATTTTGAGTAATTAATTTATCTTAGTCTTTATTGTACACTTTCGTCAAACAAGCAGATGTTGACCATGCAGACCAAATATATATTTTGCGTAGAAATTAATTATCAAACTGCATGGAATAAATGGCAAACTATTAGCACCCTCATAGTTTCACGTGTATGCCTAACGATGTGGTTTTGTATTGCCTCCGAATTGGAGGCATTATAAAATGATATCAGGGTTTTCACATGCGAAAACTTGAATGTGACTATGAGGCATGCTGTAATGGAAGGCTCGAGAAATTTCAACCATTTCTTCTTCTTTAACATGTACCGACATTGCACCGCAGACGGCCCTTTAGCAGTTCAGTTCCACTGAAATGTAACCACTGATCCACCGTAACGGACGTCAGATTATTTGAGATTAAAGTGCAGTACAGTGATCAGCACTCTTGTCTAGTACAACAGAGCATAGGCCTCAGAACAGCATGAGCGAGAGAGAGAAAGAAATAACACCTATTTATACATCCGGCATGTAGGAAGTCCCCGGCCTAGCAGGGCGCAGATGTTCCCTATCTTAAGATTACGGCTATTAGAGTCCGATAATCTCAGAGCCTAGACCTCGAAGATGTTGTGCTC
Source organism: Rhipicephalus annulatus (assembly GCA_013436015.1). NCBI lineage: Eukaryota > Metazoa > Arthropoda > Arachnida > Ixodida > Ixodidae > Rhipicephalus > Rhipicephalus annulatus. The sequence goes on along the minus strand of WOVY01001858.1, from coordinate 250,696 downwards.
CGACAAGGCGACAGTTACTCGGGTGCCTCCGCACCCATTAGACGGGTCGTCGGCTCCTTTTCTCCGTTGCTTCTCCAAAGCCTCCTCATGCTGCTGGATGGCCCTTAGCACCAGCACCATCTACAGTTCGAAACAGGCCACATCTAAGCATCGCAGTTTTCGTCCTTGTTTATCACCACGGCTGCAACAACTTGTGAAGATGTACTTTTAGGCTAGTTGTTGCATATTCGAAGTAAAACAGCACCGGAGAAAACAACAGACCAGACAGTCAAAAGGATCGTATGGTTTTTCGCTTCAGAAGGATTGCGCCTTGCGTATGTGCCCTTCTGATTATCCGTTCTTTTATTTTCTTCAGTGCTTTTTTACAGTGCTTACAGCTACTTTGGCCATCAAAGTGCCAAAAATAAAGTGAAATAGCCTGGACTGGTGCCTTTCATCCTGCGAACTTATTCTTGGTTCATGAAATCATATCATACCGAGCAATCTTCGCTTTATTGAGTTTGTTTCTTTTGTTTGTGCACTCAACCTTTGAAGTGCTTTTGACGGCCAAAGCAGTGGCTACATCCACAGTGATTAACAAAGAAAGTGCGTCATTGGTCAAAATTTTTCTAGGTGGTGTAGCATTAGCAGCACATGCTCAGATGTGGCCTATTTATGACTGTATATGTCGCTCATGCAGTTTGTAGCCCGACGCTCCATTGTTGTAGACATGAGTTGCCCAGTGTACATGGTACGAGATTAATCTTGACAATGCGTTGGCTTTGTAGTGTGCTTGAATTACGTGCACAGTCCCTTTTCCTATCAAGCTCAGCTGGGAATCAGTTTTACGGCCTCTCATTTGACAGCAATGCGCCACAATTTTGATCCAGGACAGTGGGTCATGGTCTATGTTAGCAGTAGCACAACTGCTTCTTGTGAAAGGCTAACGAAAAAAAAGTCGGCAAAGATTAAGCACGCTCTGTGCCCCCAAAACGCTGCATTATGCATAGGTTGTACAGTTCACACAAGAAAAAAAATGCATGGCACATGTTAGAACACACAATTCACTAGACACAAATACTGTGGTGAGAGTATTCAACACATAGGTACAAGCTGTTGCACGACGAACCGGAAGCATCACTCAGTCAATCAACATTGAACTTCCAGCAAAACAGTGGCCCCACAGGCAGTGTAGGTCTTGCACACTGGGCACAAATGAGTGCGCTTGGGATACAGCAACACCGAAAAGTATCTGCAATGTTCTCAAACGATTTGGCATCCAGGTCTCGTGCTTCAAGTTGTGTGCCTCAAATGCAGTACCACTAGCCCATTACAGTGAAGTAGAAATGGCCGAGAAGATCGGCACAAGAGGACAGAGAGCCAACTTCCACCAGTTGGAAGTCAGCGCTCGGTCTGCTACCGTGGTGCGCTGTACCAGTTCAGGCAGTACCACAATTCCTTTTGTAGCCACGAAAACCCAGCTAGCGCTGTTGAGGGCTTGGCAGAGGTCGCGTGTGCCACTGCAGGAGATCTCTACTGTCAAGCAGGCAAGTCGACGAGTATGTTCGTTATTTCACAGAAGTCTCGCCTTCAGGTTTCGTACACGGTTTTACTGGCCGACCAGAAGTACGACGTTCTCGTGCGATGATGGGTATCCCGTGACGGGGCATGTCGTGCGACCGCTCGACAGATGATTCCTGATGCAGTCGTAGCAGAAGACGTAGCCGCTCGTAGTGAGGACGGCGGCACGGTCGGAGATTTCGCTTAGGCATAAGGGGCAGTGGCCACGTCGCATCAACGACTGCGGCGCCTGTCGTGTCTGCACGTCGACTAGCGGCGGGGCGGGCACGGGCGGCTCGGCGACCAAACTGCCTTTCCTCTGAGAGTTCCACCAGTCGACGAAGTGCAACAGGAAGGCGGCCGTCGCTAGGGTCGCGGAGAAAGCGTCGGCGACTCCGCGCACAATGCGAACCGCCCTGCCCGCGTTGGGGTCCGGGGATGCCGGTACGCTCGGAGCGACTTCGAGGCGCACGGAGGACAGCGTAGAGCGCGGGCGAATGCACCGGCGACTTGCCGATCGCGTAAAACAGGGCGTACGACAGCGACGCGGCTTCGCAGGCTAGCGAGAACGCCGGGTAAATTCGACGTAGAGTGCCGATCCAACCTCTGCCAGGTAGTTCATCGTCCAAGACAAGCGCTTCTAATTTAGTGCGCACGTACGGAAGAAGCACGAGGGCAGCTAATGATCTCACAATGTGACTTCGCTTGAGCGCCGCGCCGTCGGACGTGCCAGACGCTACACGGCGTAGGCCGTAAAAGTGCTCCGAAAAGGAGCTCGCGTATCGGGCCAGGTGGTAGAACTGAACAGAGAGGTCGGCCAGCGTCACTAGCTCGTCGCGATGCTCCTTGAGCCACGACCTACGAGGTCGCTTGCCGCTGCGCAGGTCGGCGAAGTAAGATATCAGGTGCCTCAGCGCGTTTCTGAGCGCGCGAGCGAGGTTTTCCTGAGCGAGAACTTCGAATATCGACGGCTTTTGGGCCAGGTGAGTCGCCAAATGAGCTCCATACTCCGCCATATTTTTAATATTTGTTTCCTCTCGGCTTCAGTCGATTTCGTTTGGATTACCTTTTGCTTACATGGTCATCTCATAGAATTATATACATCCATCTCGAAAGGCCCCACTTTTTGTGCACTGCGATGTCTGTAGTAGATAGCTTCAAAGTGCAAACTTGACGCTAGAATTATTTGTCCTGCACGTAATTTGTACTCTCCGTTTAGCCTGGAAACTAATTTAATACACGACCGCCATGTTAAAACAAAACGAAACCGGCTGAGCCGTACGAGACGAATCCAGTTGCTGCTTTAGCATCTTGGCCGGTTCGCACATGGGGAATGTGGACGCACAGACATAGAGAAAGAAGATTTCTCTATGGCACAGATGCCTAGAATTGTAAAATTTCCAGCTACTCTCGATAGCTTCGTTTAAATGTTTTTAACGACCATGCTGCGCCGCGATGTATTGCGGCTTTACAAGCAGCTGCTGCGAACCGGAAGGACATGGGCCGCCGAAAACCCAGAGAAAACGCTGGAGGAACAGTTCTACATAATTTCCGAAACCAAGGACATCTTTAAGAAGAACAAGAATGTTAGTTGATTTGCGTTGTGTTTTAAAAGATTAACGCTTCTCTCTTTTTTTCTCGCCTCTCAGATACAAGATCCTCAGGCGATCAAGGAGTGCTTGAGAGAAGGGCAGTCTAGGTTAGACTTGGGTAAGTTGCATGTTGCGTCAGCGACTTATTCCTGTTCCTCACCTGTTCCTCACGCCTATACACTACTGGAAGTCTTTGGTTTGTTTCCCATATGCCGTAAATTCATTAAGCAACTTTCGGTGCTAGTTCCAAGTTTAGTAAGCTTTTTTACGTGTGAGGAGGTCGCGAAGCACAACTGTCGGTTACCCTCCTATTTGTGTGTTTAGAGAAGCAAGTTTCAATTGCATGAACGTATATAAAACCTTAAGGAAATTGCCACTGGCGTGGAGCAAATTGTGGTAATAGTTAAAACATTGTGTAACGAATAATCAAACAACAATAATAATATGAAATGCAGTCCCAGGCTATGGCAATTAGTAGTAAAAAATTGTCAAATTAAAAAATATTTATGCTGCTATATTTTAACAGCACAATGTTGTACAGTTTGATGTAATACACAGCATAAATTTATGTGTGAGATATTGCATTTGTAGTACCAGGGGTTTAGGCAGAAACTTTTTTCGGAAGGGGTGGGGGGGGGGGGGGCAGGCAGATGTGGTCGTGTCAGTTTGAGCACTGTATGCCATGGCAAAAAAAAAAAAATTGTATGTGTGTATGTGCAAGGCGGGGGGGGGGATGATGGGCATGAACTAAGCCACTGGTGGTAACATAGAGTACAGATACGAGGGCAAGAAACGTGAAGGGCACGTCGTGTTAATGCTCCACTATTCACAATTATTTTCTTGTACTAGGGCTGTCCTTAATTGTATTATGGATGGCTTTTGTGTCTTTTTTATTACCAGTCAGGTTGCAAATCGGTTGAAAAGGAAGGGGAACAGTGGAGTGCAAATATGCCACGCTGTTCACGTTTTTTTCTTTATTTCATTGCAATTTCGCACATGTCACAAATACACACAAGCTTGAAAAGAGTGATATCAGCAGAATAAAATTTAGAAAATAAAAATGATGTAGTAATTAGAAGAGGTGAGAAGAGTTGTTTCTGTTGCGTTTCCAGCATTACACTACCACAACCCGTACCCCAGGCCCGTTAACCTAGCAACGAGTGCATTGTCGCCGAGCCACGCCAAACATCTCAAGGCCCAACAAAAACTGTGGAAGGCATCAAGACCCATCTACATTCGATCCATCGATTCTGACAGCGCTCCACAAGACAAGAAGTAGCTCTGTCGCGGTGCATCGCATAGATGGCAAGTTCGTAATTATGGCACTATTTTTTTAATCCTTAATTTATTAAGCAAATCAAAACGTACACATTGAGAAATCGTACAAATGAAATACTGGAATATACATTTAAAACACATCTTGGTGAATGTATGTGCTGACTCAAGTTTGATTCACTATGAAAATTGTTGCTACGTGCAAACAAATAATCTAAAGGCACTGATGTATGAATGTTGTAGTATCTGTATTTGTTTATTCCGTGCTATTGTCATTATCCACCTTGCGAATACTTTCTTGTCCTTTTTTGTTAGCACCTTGTATATTAGCACTTAGAATGTGTCCTTTCCGCACATTTGAATCAATAAACACGTTCCTCCACGAAATACAATTTAAAACGTTGTAAGATATCGGATGAGGTTACTGCCAGCTTTCTTGTTGCCTATTGTGACTCTGTGAAGAGTCTCTCTTCTGTACAGTACTCGTGGATTGAAACTGGACAATTTGGGGCTTCGTAACGTACACACCTTCATTTCCACTGTATTCAGTTGAGTCATATCAGCATAATTTCAACTTGTACATGCAGATCTGAGACAGCTCTATCCTTGCGAACCAGATTTGTTGAGTTATTATGGGGCTGTCAAGGTAAATTGCACAAATCAGTCGTTAAGCCAAAAAATGTTACGTTGTATTTGAATTCGTGAGTACTCTGTACACTAGGAAGCATCCAGGAAATCCTGTGGCACTATTCTCTGTAAAGGTGTACATGCTTCAAAACTGGCTCGCTTTGGAAGTATAAGTATACTCTTAACAAGAGTTCCACATACGTATAAACAACTTAGAGTTGCTTCTGATTACAGAGGAATAAACATTATAAGGTGAAACTATGCTCCTTGTGGCGACCGGACAATGTCACATTGCCCAAGAGCCAAATCCTGCTGGCAGTGTCTTGCGGTAAAAAAGGGGATTGTCGTCGTTTCAGTTTCCAAGGGAACTGGTCGTGCGCATTGCTTACGTCCCGCCACATTCACGGAGCGGGAACGTGGATCATATTCAGATGCGGTCAGGGGATAGCGTTGCCCTTTTTTTTTTGTAGTTGCGACCTTGCGCCGCCAGCTGAAATGTCTCCGTCAGAGCATATTATTTTTGTATTTTATGTGACGTCTCGATGCCTGCGGACTCCCGTTCTAACGGGACTTTCACCTCCTGAATATTTCTCCCCTCGTGTTTTTGGTGAAATCTTTTCAAAAATAAGATTACGCAGTAAAACATTTATAGGACGCCGCACAATAAACTGGTGCGAACAGTGGTGTGGACGACATGCGAGTACAGCGACGCTAAACCGTCATACTCCCCTCTGAGGAATTGATCTAAGAAAAGCAGTCTGAGAAAAGTAAGCAAGCTGGAAAGTAGTTTACAGCGAATACTAATTTTAGAAATACTTGAAGGGAGACTAAAGAGCAAAACACTATTTTTCACCTTTCAGTAGAGTATGATTTTACAATCCCAAGAACACCGCTCTTACCGCGACATGACGCTTCGTAAGGGAGGAAAACGTGCTAACAGAAAATGCGAATAGGTAACGCCGTCGTGAGATTTCCGCGCCAAACATCATGATGTAGTAAATTTTGAAGCAGTTCACTGGGCCTTGCATAGCTTTTACTCGATCAAAATTAGGTACATTGTCATCTGTGGGTACCATAGACCTAGCATACAAAGTTTCGGTAAATTTCATCCAACCATTGTCACGAAGATACGAAAAATACATTTTGAAATTTGTTACGTGACGTGGAGATTATGACACGAAATTTAAAGATTATACTTAAACCTTGATTTCCGCCGCTAATAACGAACGTATGGTATTATAGTTGTCAGAGTGTGGTCTATCAATCTAAAACAACTCATCATTTCTCTTTGGTGTCCCTTTGAAGATAAACATCACAAAGGTGGATGGATTGAGCAAGTTAGTATTATGCAGTCTTGTGCTATGCGCAGCTCTTGTCGAGTCAATAAGAAAAACACAAACTGTAGTATTCTGTTTTTTTCTTTTTCTGATGCTTCATTTACACTATTTGCTCCACCTTAAACAAACGAAAATCAAGGTGACATTACGAACAGCTCTTTCTGCAAGACGGGAAGGGGTCACAATCCAGAAGGCGCAGAGCAGCGAAGGAGTGACGGCAGTGCTAACAACATATTTGTGTACAATTCTGTGTTGTTATGGGTTTTGACATCATTTTCTGACTCGGTTTGTTTCTTCATTTGTTTGTATCGACAGATTTTTGAAGCATAGTTTACTGTACCATTCACATATATTTTGTATACAGATATGGCTCTGTGGTAAACACTGAAAACATTTCATTTTGACAGGAAAGTAAATTTTCACTTGGTGACCCTAAAGCCCCTAGATTTTTTTCCTTTTACTTAAGTACTGACGACTGCACCCTCCTTTCCCAGTCCTTGCTCATGTGCAGCCGCTGTCTGCCGGCATTTTCTTCCCAACATAGAATATTCACAAAATCAAGCCCCAAACGTCTGAACACTTTAGCCATGCATCTTTCAGCGGGCGATATGCTAATGCAAAGTGTCGTTTTCCTCCTGCCAATCCCGTCATTGGGGGCGGACAATGCATTACACCAGCTGTGAGAAGAGTGTTAGGAAGAACATGGCTACCGAAAGCGGGCGTTGGCCAATGCGGTTTGTCAAGTGGTTACCAGTACAAAAAGGGGAAAGGGGACTTAGGGGCACCTACCGACTTCAACATTATTGCGACGTCCAGCTACACTGTCAGTTCTGGCGACTTTACACACTAGGATGTAGTTGTGATGACGTCAGGCACAAAAACATTCAAAATGGCCACTTGAGCGTGTCACAAACAAAGTTATACCAAGCGAGAAAAGCTTTTAAACTCAGCCATTTCACAACATCCACAACGGCAGAACTCTATGCAACACTCTGTGCTTTACGCTTCATATGTTTACAGCCAGGTCCACTTCGATGGGTAGTTATCAGTGACTCACAGTCCTCATTAGTTTCTTTAAAAGGAATCAGCTTGGGAAACAAAGCTAGTGAACTAGCTTATGAAATACAGAGGACGCATGCTATAGCAAAAGATTTAAACCACGTCATAATGTTCCAGTGTGTGCCAAGCCACTGTGGAATCACAGGAAACAACATAGCTGATCACATTGCACGTGCAGCACACCAAGAAAATAATATATCACTGCTACCTCTATCGATGAGCGATGCACGTTGTCTAATAAATAAGATGAGCTGTCAACTGTCTAAGGAAACCTGGTTCGAAAATGGTGTGCAAAACTCTCTGTTGTATAACATTGATCCCGGTATAGAATTGAATATTCCATTAAATGTTAGCCGATCGGTAGAAACAGTCATCTATAGGCTTCGACTTGGTACAGCCTACACAAAGGCTTTTCTGTATAGAATAAGGAAAGCTGGCAGTCCTACGTGTTGATGTGGAGAAGCTCAAGAAGACGTGGAGCATATTCTTCTGCATTGTAAAAATCATGACTTACCTCGGAAGCACCTTTTTCAAAAACTCAATTCTTTGGATAAGCGACCTCCATCAATTGCAAACATCTTAGGTCCATGGCCAAAAGGAAAGCTACAAGCCACTGCAGCACGTGCAGTCGTTCACTTTCTGGAGGAATCAGAAATAGCTCAAAAGTACTAAACAAAAAACAAATGTTAACCGCGGTATGTTTCAAAACAGTATTTTTGTGTTTCACTACGATATTTTTGGGAAAACCTTTCTGAAAACATGTCAGTATTTAAGTGACAAGATCACCTTAGACATTTTATTGAACTTTCACGTTTTTGTGTGAACACTTAATTGGCGAGATTACTTGTGTGTTTTTTGTTTTGTTTTCTTACAAACTCGGTGTGATGCGGACACAGTTCTACACCATGTGGACTAATTTCTGTGTGGTGTGGACACTCAGTGTGGAAAAACGTGAACTCATTGTGTAAGTGTTGTGCTATGTACATATTGCCACCATTGATGAACGAGCCGCTGTGGCTCATACCCGTTTTGGGCTACGAAGAAGAAGAAAACGTTTTGGTTGCTCTCCGGTTCGGTTGAACTCCTGGCTGCAGATCTTGTTTTTGCCCGCGACATTACTGGTGGAAGTGCTGGGTACGTGTACTTCAGCTGTGTCGGCCATCGTGGAGACAGCTACATCTCCCAGAGCAAGAAGCAGCCACCGCCTGCGTGGTTTACCCCCTGAATTTGGTCCCTTGACATCGACACCCAGAAAGATGGCAACTTCGATGACAAGCCAGGCGGTCCAGACCAGCGATGCCCATGGTTCTCTTCTCGCCCATGTTTTTCATGCGCCACAGACACCAAAGCCGTTCCATGGAGATATCTTCGAGGATGTTGATGACTGGCTCGACCACTTTGATCGGGTTGCCTGTATCAACGAATGGGACGATGTTCGCAAGCTGCGCAGAGTTTACTTTTACTTGGAGGATTCTGCGAAAACATGGTACGAGAACCACGAGGGCTCCTTTGCAACCTGGCAAGAGTTTAGCCGTCAGCTCCGTGACGCCTTTCGGAACACCGAGAGGAAGGAGAGGGCCGAACAAGCCATATCCTGCAGAAACCAGCGGCCGAACGAACGAGTATCCATGTTTGTCGAGGACATGCTTCGGCTCTTCAAGCGCGCGGACCCCGCCATGCCCGAGGAAAAGAAGGTGAGGCATTTGATGCGTGGAGTAAAAGAACAGCTTTTCGCTGGGCTCGTGCGCAATCCACCAACGACAGTCGCCCAGTTCATCAGTGAGGCGAACACAATGGAACGTACGCTGCAGCAGCGCTCATCACAATACGAACGCCAGATCCCGGCCACCGCATGCTCTATCGGCTATGACAGCGAGAGACAGGCCCTCGCAGACTTCATTCGAAGTATTGTTCGGGACGAACTGCGACAGCTTCAGGCGGTGGGATCCCATCAACCTGTGTCTGCCCTCGCGGATGTAATCAGACAAGAAGTCCGGCAAGCCGTCACACCCCTGACCCCAATCACACCACCGATTCCCGAGGCGCCAGTCCTGACATACGCAGCGGCATTGCGATCCCCTGCGCCACCGGCTACAGATCCTGCTATGCGGCCCAGGTACCAGGCTATGCAGTCATTCCACACCACTGCTTCGAGCCCGCCTCACGGCTCAAGGTTCCCGAGCACACCCACCTATCTGCAGTCTACCTCAAGACAAAGTGGTAGCAAGGCAAGCACGTGGCGCACCTCGGATAACCGTCCGCTCTGCTATCACTGCGGCGAAGCGGGTCACGTATACAGGAACTGTCAATACCGGCAACTAGGTCTCCGCGGCTTCCATCCTGAAGCTCGATGCCCGCGCTACGGTGAGCGCCCCCGCGAAATCGAAGCCTATCTCACGGGCCAGCGAACACCTTCGACTGTTCAGCACCACCAGTCGAGATCACCGTCGCCTCGCCGGTCTACGTCACCCAGTTTGCCCACATCGTCTTCCGCTCCTTTCAGGAGCCGGTCACCAAGTCCCCGCAGGGGAAACTAGGAACGGCGACTTCTGGGGGTGAAGTCGCGGCCCGGCGAACTGTAAAAGACCCTCATTCGACGCAACGACCAGACAAGGACCATTCCGGTTCTGCAGTGTTCTCTGACAGCAGAAAGATCGTTTCTGCCGAAATCGCCGTCTTCGTCGACAATCATGCTGTCAACGCCCTCGTCGACACCGGGGCCGACTATTCCGTAATGAGCGCCACACTGGCATCTGAACTGAGGAAGGTTACCACACCATGGCAAGGACCGCAGTTGCGCACGGCAGGGGGCCATCTGGTGATGCCTACCGGTATGTGCACGGCACGCATTCGTATACGTACGTCGACATTTGCAGGCTCTTTCCTCGTATTGCGCGTGTGCTCTCGGCCAGTCATTCTAGGAATGGACTTCCTTCGTGAATACGGCGCCGTCATCGACCTCCGTGAATTACTTGTGTCGTTCGAGGATCCTTTTTGCGCTGCAACTGACAGTACACAATTCCAGAAAAGAGCACTTCGTGTTACCGACGATTCTCTGACTCTCCCACCTCGAAGCAGCCTCTTTGTCGAAGTAGAATTGGGACAGGACATGTCTGACGCGGTAATTGCAGAGGCCAATTTGTCTCTCCTTATTTCACGACAAATCTGTGTTGCCCGAGGAATCATTCAGCCTAGCAATAGGCATGTTCACCTGCTGGTCACGAATTTCAGCGACGAATATCGCCACCTAACGAGACACACTGCCATTGCATATTGTGAAGAACTTGCCGATGCCGATGGTTTGCCCACGATAGCTTTATTTTCATCGAATGGCCACCCTGACGAGGCGTTCACGAGCACTCTCGACGTAAACGAGAGACTACCTTCGTCTCAACGAGAAAGCCTTTTGCGTTTACTCGGCTCATTTCAAGACTGCTTTGCCACTACGTCAAGGGTTAAACAGACACCACTTGCTCAGCACCGTATCATCACGGAACCCACCGAGAGACCCATCCGACAACACGCCTATAGGGTGTCGCAAAAAGAGCAAGACGCTATACGTGACCAAGTCCAGCAGATGCTTCAGGACGACGTCATCCAGCCATCAACCAGTCCCTGGGCTTCGCCAGTTGTGCTAGTAAAGAAGAAGGACGGTACGTTGCGTTTTTGCGTTGATTACCGTAAACTGAACAAGGTCACCAAAAAGGACGTTTATCCTCTACCCCGGGTAGATGACTCGTTGGACCGTATCCGCAACGCTAAATATTTTTCTTCCATGGATTTACGTAGCGGCTACTGGCAAATCGCAGTGGATGAGCGTGACCGCGAAAAGACGGCGTTTATTACTCCCGACGGCCTGTACGAGTTTAAAGTGTTGCCTTTTGGTCTATGCTCAGCGCCAGCTACTTTCCAAAGAATGATGGATACGGTTCTCACAGGGCTCAAATGGCAATCATGTCTTGTTTACCTTGATGACGTCGTGGTCTTTGCAGACACGTTTGAACAACACGTCCAACGCCTTCAGGCAGTACTTCAGGCAATCAGAACAGCGGGGCTTTCTCTCAAACCCGAGAAATGTCATTTTGGATATGAAGAACTGAAGTTCCTTGGTCACGTTGTGAGCCATGCCGGCATCCACCCAGACCCGGAGAAAACCCGTGCTGTTGCCGCCTTTCCCGTGCCCACAAATAAGCGCGACCTACGCCGATTTCTGGGGCTCTGTGCGTATTACAGGCGCTTTGTCAAAAACTTTTCGAAGATTGCTGAACCCCTAAACAAGCTTACAAAAGACGGTGTCTCGTTTGTATGGGGTCCCGATCAGTGTCATGCGTTCGACACGCTCCGAAACCTCCTCCAGGCTCCGCCTGTACTGGGTCATTTTGACGAAAGCGCTGACACGGAATTACACACTGACGCCAGCAACGTTGGACTAGGAGCGGTATTAGTTCAGTGGCATAATGGCGTAGAGCGCGTGATCGCTTATGCGAGCAGAACGTTATCCCCAGCGGAGAAAAACTATTCTGCAACCGAGAAGGAATGCCTCGCTGTTGTCTGGGCCATAACAAAGTTCCGCCCATACTTGTATGGCCGCCCATTCAGGGTAGTTAGCGACCACCATTCCCTTTGTTGGCTCGCAAATCTCAAAGATCCCTCAGGTCGTCTAGCACGATGGAGCCTTAGGCTACAAGATTTCGACGTCACCATCGTCCACAAATCTGGGCGGAAACACACCGACGCCGACTGTCTCTCACGTGCGCCGGTCGAAAATGCCAACACTGACCTTCAAGACGACGACACTTTTCTTTCTGTCGTATCAGCAACCCGCTTAGCTGAGCAACAGCGTCACGACTCGGAGCTCATTCCGCTCATTGACTACCTGGAAGGACGCAATTCCCACCCTCCTCGAAGCTTTGCACGCTCGCTATCCTCCTTTTGTTTCCGCGATGGAGTGCTTTACAAAAAGAACTTTCATCCTACACAAGCTATGTATCTGCTTGTTGCGCCAACTACGCTTCGCGGTGACATTTTACGTGCGTGTCATGATGAGCCATCGTCCGGACACCTCGGCTATACGCGCACGCTGCAACGGATTCAACGCTCCTACTACTGGCCACGTCTCGCAAAGACTGTGAAGCATTACGTTCGCACATGTCGCGACTGTCAGCGACGTAAGGTTCCACCTTTACGACCAGCGGGACTACTGCAACCAATAGGCCCACCAAAGGCGCCCTTTCATCAGATTGGCATGGACTTGCTGGGGTCATTCCCCACGTCTTCGTCTGGAAACCGGTGGATCGTGGTCGCTACCGACTACTTAACACGCTACTGTGAAACGAAGGCGCTTCCAAAAGCAACCGCAGCAGATGTCGCCCAATTTTTCGTGAACAGCATCGTCTTACGTCACGGTGCTCCAGCTGTCGTCATAACTGATCGTGGGACAGCTTTCACCGCAGAGATGCTGCAGGAAGTCTTGCGATTAAGTGGCACGGAACATCGCAAAACAACGGCTTACCACCCGCAAGCAAACGGGCTGACTGAACGACTCAATAAGACAATTGCAGACATGCTGTCAATGTATGTGGACATCAATCACAAGAACTGGGACGCCATACTTCCCTACGTAACTTTTGCGTATAATACTGCTGTTCAAGAAAGTACCGGTTTTACACCTTTTCGCTTAGTCCACGGTCGCGAGGTCACGACGATGCTCGACGCAATGCTCCTGCCCGACAACTTAGGAACATACCGCACCGATGCCGCCAAATTCGCGCAATGTGCAGAAGAGGCCCGTCAAATTGCTCGTCACCGTATTCAACATCACCAAAGCGCAGACGCACGCCGCTACAACCTTCGTCACCGTGAAGTTATTTTCAAGCCCGGTGATGAAGTCTGGGAGTGGACCCCTATCCGACAACGTGGCCGTTCAGAAAAGCTTCTTCGCCGCTACTTCGGCCCTTACAAGGTCGTACGACGTCTCAGCGACGTCACATATGAGGTTCTCTCAGAAGGCACTTCGAGACGTTCCCGTTTCACCCCGCGAACTGAAGTCGTTCACGTTTCACGGCTGAAACCATACTTTTCGCGCTGTGAATCGCCAGAGAGTGACTGACTTTATTCGTCTCTCCCTTACATTCTTTCCTATTTTTCTTATTTCTCATTTAACTCTTGACTCCACAACCAACTATGTTCTTCCGCCTTACGCCATTCATTTTGCTTGCATGGTAATATTTATCTCATTTTCTTTTTTTTTTTGCCTTCATGTACAGCATCGAGACGATGCCTTTTGGGAGAGGGGGTAATGCCACCATTGATGAACAGCCGCTGTGGCTCATACCCGTTTTGGGCTACGAAGAAGAAGAAAACGTTTTGGTTGCTCTCCGGTTCGGTTGAACTCCTGGCTGCAGATCTTGTTTTTGCCCGCGACAATATGTATAGCCTTGTGTTTCCTACAAAATGTGCGATGTTGACTTTTGTGCAAGAAAATAGGAGTAGTCGGTGCCACGCATGGCACCAACCTCTCCTTACATACTTTTAATTAAAAAAAAAAGTTTTAGAGCGAAACAGCGGTGAAAATGCTGCAATGTCTTGTGCAAGCACATTACACAAAGCTCACTCCATGTCGTGAAATCGGGGTACAGTAGCAACAAAAACCAGCTTTTATAAGCATGCTCTATTTACTTTTTGTGATGTGCTTGCACTTACTAGTACACCTTCTAGGCTCTCTCCAAATTGGCCTTTCGTTTGACATTAGAAAAAATTAATTTTCAGGTCACTACCCCTTGATGATCGATTACTATTAGAGAGATGAAGTAAACAAATAAATATTTTCGTGTCATTACCACTTGAAGACCACAGGTTTCCGTGTAAAGAAAGATGGGCTAGATAACTTGAAATCTTCGTGTACATTTAATGATAACCATTGAGAGAGGATGAAGTTTTTTTATAACACAGAGTTAAAGAGATCTCTAAGAAGGAAGATCAGCATACTAGAATGGGCCCGAAATAAGGTAAACAAAGCACGGTAACCATTTTCCCACAAGGAATGTTTATTACGGATAAACATTTACTTCTTTTGGAACCTGGTAAAGAGAGGCACACGGGCAGAATAACAGGAATATATACGTTTTTATTTCACATTCACTGTTACAGCTTTCCTGGACACATTGTGCGTGTGGCTGAAAGGCCAGCACCAAATAGAAGGATCAAAAGTTGGATCCAAAACGTGGCCCACCAATGGCTCAAGCTGTTTGCCATTATGTACATTAAGAACAGGGATGTGGAGTAGGCTGCTAAATTGTACGGATTTTTTTCTACAACTTAAAGAAACACATGCAACAGAAAAGTATTTCCAACCTATGCTGGAAACGAGAAGCAATAGGGCTGTCACTGTTTTGCTTGTTAAACGATTTTTCCAATATCCATTGTACACAAAATAACTATGATGAATACTACATGGAAACCACTACTGACGCAAAAGCGTTACAGTCATGTTAGTGTAGCATTAACCAAACAGTTTCTGAAATAGAAATTGAGAAAACGAATCTGCACTGCATTTGTCTTTAAGTAGCGAAAATAAAAAGGTGTAGTATTATGCAGGCATGTTTATTTTTATAGAAAGTAATATATACAATATAAGGATAGCTTATATTTAAAAAAAAAGGACATTTCATCCATTTGTGCTTTCCCAAAGTAATGTCATGGTCATACTCATTTTAAACTGAAAAAAAAAAAAGAGTGATTTTACATGGCACTTCGATTATGCGCATTGCTTTGTGGACATTTCAGTTTTTAATGTGGTGTTGATCAAATTATTTAAGCATGAGTTAACAGTTTTACCCCTGATTTTGCGTGAAAAAAGCTCATTTCAACTATTACACATTGGAATTAACAAAACGTACTGTTCGCGCAAAGTACTGCTGTGAGATGCCACTAATTTTTTGGCAATATGTTTAGAATTTGTAGATGTTCATATTGCTCGAAGAGCGCGTAATTCTGTGCATCGTTTTTAAAACCCCAGGAATTTGGCATAAAGATACCTGAAAATTTGCTCAACACATGCTGTGTTATTATCTGTCTTAGACATTAAATGCAGAAAACAATCATTCTAATAACTGACAAAATACACGCTGTACGATGTAGTTCGCCGACCACCGAAAATTTGCTTGCAAATAACTTGGAAAAAAAAATACATTCAAAGCAACATTCATACAGTCTTCGCAATTAAGGTGCACAGCACCCTGCGTTAAGGTAAAGTTTTTAAAAGGTAAAAAATAACTGTGAAACATAACCTGAGTGAGAGTTATAGTACGACATTTATATACGAGTCACGACTCGACAAGGCAGGCGAAGGCTGGCTTCGAAAACAACTAAGCTCTACAACAAGTTGGTTTTTCTTTGTATAATTGGTCGGAAGTCGTGTTTGTGATCAGTGACCAAAAATCGTCATAGAAGGTTATCTAACTTATGAAGCTGCCACCTGTTCTGGCTACATTCGTAGAAATCACTACAACCATCGGGTCACAAAATATGTTTCGTCCACATCTCTGGTGCACAGCATTCAGGCCATGCTTAATACAACTGCTCAATATACTGAGACGACGGATATGCCTCTCCACGTACAGTAGACATTATCCATTTCAGTTACTACAGACAAGAACACCAGTGAAATGGGACTGCACCTTTCGAAACAGTGGCAATAGTACGAGTCATCGTACTCCAACAATAGATTGTTTGACATGTAAACCGCCAATACACCAAACAGCTTTCACAGCTCTTCGATTGACTCGAGGCATGACTTCTATCATCAATATATCTAGATGACAAAACCTTGTACAGAGGCTTTAAGGAGAAGTAAATTGACAGCTATGTGTGCGCTGGATGTGGATGCATGTTGATTCTCTCTGTACCACTAAAGCCGTATTGTTTTCTTTCCCATTTTTAAAATCTCTCAAAACACCGAGTTCTCCAGGAACTTGGAACTTTTTGGGTTGACAGTAGAGGTGATGGCTAGGGAGTCGTTCTCATGTCACGCAACTCCCATAGTCACGTGATCTGGGCACACTGCAGCCGGAACACAAGATTGATTCGTAGAAGGTAACAGGCCTGAAGAGAAATTTTGATTCGAAAGCCCACGTGGTTTTGTTGTGTCGGGAAAATGTTTCTGGCAGCGAGAGCTTCAGGGTGTGGACCGGACTAGGCTGTCCTTGCTCTGGAAAAAAAAAAAAACGAATTATTATTTCTATTACTGCTTTCATGTATCAAGCACTGTTTGTAACATCCTTTACTGAGGCCGCTAAGCAGTCATCACCTCATGATTTCAATACATTTTGCAAATATTCGAAAATATCGAATAGTGAATCAAATAGCCTTCTATTAGATAAGCTGGTATCGAATAAAATATGTTAAATATACAGTATACTTTTAGAATAATTTCCAAATAAGCACTGGCGAAAAAAACACCTCACAGGGGACAAATAGTTGGAACTGAGAAAAGTAACATTGGTCGTTTTAATGATCGACATGCATGCAACCCAATGTTCTAGGTGGCTATTGACACTATATTGATCACAGGATGAAGGTGTTTTTGGTTGAAACTCCAGTGCTGCCACAGTGACACAGTCGTAAATTCACTGTCTTGATCATTATTCTCATGATGATGTTTACCCGAGAATATTGTTTAATATTTATAGTAGGTATTATTCAAAAGTTGTCATAAAAGTGCTACCTTGAATACTGCAAGTACTGCTGTATTGTAACCAGCAATTACAAAATATTTCCAGGGCTGTAGTAGCTGCTTTATAACAGCTTGCCTCAGTTTACGTAATCAGGGTATTCTTTGTCGGTTAAAAGTAATCATAATGTCCTTTCATTATGTTTCGAGTGAAATGTTCTGGAATTCTCAGGCTGCATTTCCAACCATTCTAAGGCTGCTTTGAAATTGGTTGCCTTACTATTCAAAAGTATCCGGTTTATATTCATTTCGTATCTCAAGTTAACTACTCACAAATCACTAACTGACGAAGTAGGATGTATTTAAAAGCTACAGAGAGAAATGAATATTAGTGTCCCATTTGACATTCTTCGGTATTGTGCAATAAGCTAATAAACACTGCTGACTAGGTCGTCAAAACTGACAATCACGTGATGATCACAACTGATTTAATTATTCAGCATGTCAAACTAACAGGTTGAACACACGCAATAGGTCAGCAATATTACTTGTCTAATTCTAACAGGCCACCAAATTTAATGCACACTTAGTTCTCATGAGTTCAAAGCGAAAAAAAAAAGAAATATAGCAATTACATTGAACTAAAAAAAAGTTTCACTGAAAAGCTGTTTACAGCAGGAAAATGCAGCAATATTTTGCATCTGCATTTTTTTTTCTGCTTTGTTGTGAATGAGCCATCTTGCGGCACCTTGAAGCTGTCTTGCAAACACGATTAGCTCTTCCTAACATTTTATTCATCATTTGTGAAATCATGGGATAGATCATTATTCGTCGAACTTGCGGTGAAAAATTAGGAGCATTAGGAAGTATGGCTGATACCAGCGAGCAGGACAAAAAGCAAACTAACATGCCTCTGAGTGCAAACACAGTAAAAGCTCATTAATTCGACTCCCCTTCATTGGGAAAATCCGACAATGCGAACACGTTCTAAAATCCCGGCCAGCATATGCAGTGTTCAGTGGCATCGAAGTCTTATCAACACGATAGCGTTAAAGTAAACCCGCCGCTGGCCTCGTTGACTGCGAGCAAAAAACCCTCTGTGCGTCTGTAACCGAAAAATCAAGTTACCGAGATAGTTGCAGGAGGCCGCCACTTGTCCGCGCGAGCATGCGTGTTTCTTTTCCCTGCCACCCACCCCTTCCTGCTTAGCTTCCAGCGCCTTCGTCGGGACGAGAAGAGAGATAATGCAATTGCAGCATGCGACAAACCTTTGCAACTCCACTCGCACTGGACGGATTCTTAAAATTTTTTGCTGTTGAATTCATAAAGCAATAAACTTTTCTAGTGAATTCATTTCATGGTTACTTGAAAAAGTGTTTCAGGGCCACTTCAATGCATTTCGTTCGACAGGTGTCACGACGAAAACGAGCCCATTTGGCGATGCTAGCATGCGCTGGTCCAATCTACTGTGTGCATGTTTGTGTGCGTGTGTGTGCAACAAAACAAAATAATAAGTATGCACTTAGCGGTTGGAGGGAGCACTAAGGACCGGATATCGCTATCGCGTTCAACTCTTGAAAGTGAAGCTTAAGGGTCCCCCAATTTTTAATTCAACCATACTTGGCCGCAAGCCAGTTAGTTCGGGCGACTTTCGGTGCACGAAATGCAGAAATGTGTGACCCAAAGAAGCGAAAGCAGCATTCAGGGACAACCGAGCAAAGGCGACTTTGCCTGCGTTGCGATTGTCGTCAGTGCGAATCTTGTGATAATGACGGCAATGGTGTTTCGTGTCAGTTAAGACAGGGAAGTCTTGATCTGTGACCACTATATGAACAATGTCGCCAGTGGGTGAAATTGAATCTACACCGTTCTTGTGGATACTAAGCACAGGATTTTCGAACATGAAAGTGCATAGACGTGACAGAAATTTCTTTCACTCTAGTGTCAAGCAAACATGCGAACAAAAACCGACATTGCAGAGCTCTCTTTTTGTCCCTGTATTGGCATTGCGCTTTCTTCATCTAGTACGGATTAAACACGGGCACACTCAGCTAGCTCACTGAATATGCTTTCACATCACTGTCTATACTTCTACTGGAACAACAATCTACTTTATGTTTGTGCGAATAGAATATTTTAGGTTCGAAGCGAGTAATGATTGGATCAAATAATTTCGAATCAAATTCGAATAGTACATATATATATATATATATATATATATATATATATATATATATATATATATATATATATATATATAGTGGTGTACACGTATCCCGAAGGAGTACGGCCACCAGCGTGGGTCCGGTCTTAGCGAGCCGCAGGGCACGCGTTAAACGTCGCCGCGGCGGGAAACACGATACTGCTCAAGTCGCAACACTTTATTGTGGCAACACCAAACGCAGTACAGCCCGTTGCAAAAAGGCGCGGCGGGAAAGCAAGTAGGCTTATCCACGCCACGGGCACAAAGTACTACACAGGGTGCCAAGAGCACGTCTCCGCGGTAAAGGTGATCCACGGAGACATCGGAACAAAGGCCCGGTTGCTCGAGCGAGGGCAAAGGCGCTCGCGTTGGTTTCGAAGGGAGACGGGTCGGCGTAGCGAGGCCACGCACTAGGACACCGTACCGCCCTTCCGCCGTGCGTACGCAGCGGGGCAACAAAAGGTGAGCGTTCGCCGCGGGCGCGAGGCGCCGTCAGCGAAGTCCGACGAGCCCCCGAGCGACGGGAGTCGACGGACGGAAAAGATTGCGTGGCTCACCGTTTGCTGTCCCGGAGAGTATCTGACCGCTCCCGACGCAGCGCGCGAAAACCTCTCAGGAGTCCCCGCGCGCGGCGCCACAGTCAACATCCGCTTCCGGGTGAGGGAATTAAACGTCACTCCGCTCTCCCACCACGGCAGACAAGGCGGCAAAGCCCGCGCAAAGGCAGCGGGCTAGCCTCAATTCCCACAATATATATATATATATATATATATATATATATATATATATATATTGCACGTTATAAAAAAATTGGCATATTTGTCATGACCTAACTAACCTACACAATATTTTTTAAAATTGAAGTAAGGCATGCGCAAATGTCATATATATATTTTTTTTTCATCAAAGAAAACAGATAGTAGCAGGATTTGACTTTGGGTAGAAGGCAAGTGATAGCAAAATATTTCATTTTTTTTTATTTTGCTAAACTTGGAGCATATGGTTCGGTATAACATGCTTTTAAACATGGAAAATGAATCGATGTGAGAATAATATTCTCGTTTAACTTTGAAATGTGGCTTTGTGGCAGTGTGCATTTCTCCTGGATGTATGTTTTCACTGCTTAGCACTGCTTTACTGTAGTGAAACTATTTTTAAAAAAATAAAAATCGCATGCAAACACCTGGATAGATGTTTTCATGGCTTAGCATCGCTCAACTGCAGCGAAACAACCTTTACGAGGCATCGCATGCGGATTGATATGCACCGATTCGACGCGAATTCGAATACTGCATTATTCATTCAAATGTTCGCACAAACCTAAAATGTGTATGAAAGAACTCACCTCTGCATGCCGAGCAAGTATTCAGCCACACCCAGGAAGTAAACGGTCTGGGCTATACCAAACAGGGGCGCGATGACAATGACACGGCAACCGGCTCCCTTGAAGAAAGCGCGCACACCTTCCTCTCGAAGAATGCGGCTGCAGGGGCAGACAGAGCGCGCCACGAGTTACTTCTTAAAACAGGCTGCATAAGGAGGAGTTCTAGTGGGCGTAAATTGTGCAAGGAAGGGAAGAAAGGCCCTAGAACGAGGATGTGAAGATATAAGGAACTTGTCGCATCATTTTACTTTTCAATTTTCAAATTGCTAGTTGTGCATCATTTCACTTTTCAATTTCCGCACTGCATTAGCACAAAAATGCAAGGACAAAGAGGAACGACCCAAGGACAAGTGATTGTCATTGTGTTGCTTCTCAGTGTCTTTGAGCCAATACTGTTGAGATGAATTTATTTCAACTAGGCAAACTAACAATAATGCTTGATTGTGTTGTCACACGTCAAGAGCTAGATGAGCTATTCATGGACTGCACACCTAATGGGCATGTTAATTTAGGAGAAGCACATTCAGTTATTCCAGAAAGCAGCAAGCCATGATGGCATTGTGCTCTCAACCACACCAACAATGCACGCTCCCAGTGCTAGACAAAAGTGAACATAACATACAGTAACAGAGAGCTTAAATCTTGACAAGTCAGTCCTTGCATATATGAGTGTGTCCCGGATGCTTGCACACGCTGCAGGGAATGTGCACCTACTTGCACTGGTGCACTAACTGGGTGTCTGCACTAAACCTAATTTGAGGGCTAACGTGATAACAGAATTAGTTAAAACACAGCCTCTGAGATTTGCGTAGCCAAAAGTGGATCTCGGGAGGCCGCGTTCGTTACGCTGAAGCTCATTCCTTCTCTCTCATTTGTGTCGAGAGTTGTGAAAACCCCATGATGTCAAAATGACATAGCGAAAGGAGAACGGAAAACGAGGTACACTGTTTCTCGTGCTACAGCCAATCGGTGGCGGCCAAAATGTACAGTCCACTAGATGGGCAAATCGAGCACAGCTTTCCAGCCGATGTGTGTGCCCCTGCAGTGCAAGACCAAAAGCACTCACATAAATGCATCGGGAATGCCTGTGTAAGAGGCTTCCCCGGGTGCACGGCTGAGCAGTTGGAGGCGTGTCTTGACGACATCACAGGGATTGACGAGGAAGGCGGCTGCCGAGCCGGCTCCGCAGCCTGCCAGGAACGATGCCCAGAAAACAGATGTGCCGTCGGACCTCCTGGGCCCGAGGGAGTTGAGGTGCGCGAAGAGCGGGAAGTAGATAACGGAGAAGGTGACGTCACGCAACATGGTGGCCCCCGTTCCGCGGTAGAGACCGACCAGGCCTCGCTCGCGGACCAGTTGCAAGGCCACCGCTCGTGCCGACAGGCGCTTGCTGGCTTCGCTACCTGACAAGAGAAACCGGAACCTTGTTTCGCGCTGTGCTACTGCACCCAAAAATTGTTATAACAAACACTTATATGCCGCGAAAATAATTAGTTATATCTAAAAATTCGTTATAACCGTACATTCTTAGCATTGTACTTATGAAAAACTACTTTTCACTTTGTTATAATCAATAATTTGTTGTGTCAGGGTTCGTTATGACGAGGTTTGAGCGTATTTGACAGCAGTGAATGAAGAGCAACGAAGGTACCTGCAATGCAAGCTGGTTTTCCAATCGTACTGCAGATAGCTCAGACTGTGAAATCAATGTCCATGTCATAAAATCCATACTGTGTTAATATAGCCCTGTAACAATACGTATAATAGGGTTCCATGTGCAAAATCTACAATTTTAAAATGAGGCATGTTATGGGGGGGTAGCAGATTGGTTTAGTTGGTTTTTCACGGCATACTAATTGGTTTACCATGAAATAATTTTGTAGGTCTATGGAGACAAGAACAAGTAGTAGTGGTACTTTGCTCAATGTTTTCTGCCTTTCTTCACTATATATAACCTGTTTCAAGCAATAAATACAATTCATATTTTTAATCTTAATTTTTTTCCAGCCTTGCACTCCTGTTTTCACGTTGCACCACTAGTACAATAATAAAGGAGTGGAAATTAATTTTGAACACCTGGGTTGCCCAACATTCAACTGATTATAAGGGTGCGAGCTTCCTTGCTCTCTGCAGCAACTTCTTCTCTCAGTGAAATACAGCCACCGCAGCTGGAATCAAACCCGCAACCTCGACAATGCACCAACCTGTCCGGCCAGCATCCTGCAGCTGAATTTTGAGCAGTTCCATGGGTGTGGTGACGATGATCTGGCAGAAGCCCGCTCCTCCACCAGCAAGCATCTCTTGTGTCAAGCTCAGTTTACTGCAAGTAGCGACACGCTGCAACGTTAGATTGTCAATGCGAAGGCAAAAATACACAGCTTGCATAACTTGTTCGTCAGTTTTTCAGTGTTTTGCCCCGATCAGAATGTGCCAATCATGGCCACACTGCGGAATTTTTACCTTCGACTACAGTGGAATGTAATATGGCTGAAAATTTGCTCTGGCAAGTGCCTTATTTCACGCAACTGTTTTAGACATCAAGTGAAATTCATCTCAACATAAGGCCCATGAGTGCACTTGCCTTAATTTATATCGATTTTTTTTTTCAACTGTGACATTTTCACCCATCTTTATCATCATCTAACTTACTTTTTTTCATTTTTCAGTTGCACAACATAATTGCTTTTTATTTCGCTTTGTTTAGCTTTTTTTGTGCCTTTGTACAGTTATATTCATATATTCCTATTCTTCAAGGGTGTCTGACTGTGGAAAACGCTTAGTTGTGTGCAGTATGAACTACACGCACGTAGAGATTGCAAGCTAGTTATCAGCAAAAAAATAAAAAATAAATAAATAACCTGTCATACTTACTGTAATATCTGCGTTCATCACACGATGGTTCCACATTTCCAATTACTCTAGGGGCTACAAATGATTTTTGCGGAAACTCGCAAGATGCCAGAAGGGTTAAGAAACGAAAAGAAGATAACCACCTGTCTGAATCACGAAGTCGCAAGGAAATCCGTACGAATTTTATTTTTTTATTTTTTGGCTTCGTGCTACAAAGGGCTGGTTGTCTTATGTTCATTTATTACTCTAAGGGTGCAAAAAGTGAAGTACACGTACCCACTTGAAGATGAAAGACCATGGCGAAACCAATCATTGGCCGCAAGCTTAATTGCTTTCTCGGGCGTAATCAACAAGATGTTCACTGCTGAACCTATGCAGTCGATGAAAACAAACAGACTGTGAATAACTTTTGCATATTGTACACACAATGCCAAAATATATATTCTTTTACGACCTGATTTTCACATTTAGAACCGATGATTACGGTGCACTACTGTGTTGACAAGAACACAAGGAAAACACACAAAATACAAGGCAACGACAATCTTTTTCATATTTTTTGCAGCAGCGTGCTGTGATCAGTAGCCATGTAGAGCGAACTAGCCACAATCTCAGCTTCTTTATCACACTGAAAGCATCACCTAACCCACTGGCATCTAAACTCAGCTAGCAAAGTAGAAAAATGCACTTTGAAACCCAGGGGAGTTGATTGCCAGTCAATCACAAACGTGCCCGTTGCGGTGGTCTAGTAGCTAAGGTACTAGGCTGCATTTCCGATGAAGGTGGAAATGTTGTAGGCCCATGTGCTCAGATTTGGGTGCACGTTAAAGAACCCCAGGTGGTCGAAATTTCCAAATCCCTCCACTACGGCATCTCTTATAATCATATGGTGGTTTTGGGACGTTACACCCCACATATAAATAATCAATCACAAACGTGGTCATTCTCAGTTGCAAATAGGGTGCACCAGTATTTTCAAAGACTGAACCATGGGGCATAGCAAAGCAGTATGCGTTGATAACACACTGCAACAGCTGTGATGTGGAGGTCATACGTTACAATGTTTCCTGTCTAAGACAGCTGTGGGCCCTCAGAATGAAGAGTGTTAAACCTACAATTTCATTTTTACACACTTTTTGTATGATATAGAGAGCTTTGTATACAGTAGTGGATTCAGTGGGGTGTAGGGGGCTGCGGGGTATGGTGTAGGGGTAGTCACCCCACTCCTTAGTGCCCCCCACCCCCAATCCTTAATTCATATCATCCGCATTCTTTATCAGGTTGCCTGACAGACAGGTGACAGAAGAAATTAGTTTGATCATTGTTCGAAGATGAATGGTATATACGTTATGATGGATGTCATATGATCACAGTTACTCCATAAAACAAGAGCCTGCCCCTCTTTCCCCCCCTAATTTACCTCAAGCAACTGCACCCCTTGAAATGAGTGGCCAGATGCACCACGGCCAAATAGAAAATCACAAGAATTTTGAAAACAGACTGGGTGCCCATAAGTAGAGTTACCCAATTTTATTCTTTTACTGGATCCTCAGCATAACGATGTTTAGGAAGCACTAAACCGTGCTGGTATAAGCGATCAACCACACTTATCATTTTACAAAAGGAAAATGCTCTAAGTACTCTTATCGTTAAGTGAAACTGAGAACAGCAGAGCGCGTGGCCCAAGCATTAGCAACACTTTAGTGCATGCCCCCAGTTATCACCAATGACAAGCATCCAATTTGGTCACACAGCATGATTGCAAGCATGAATTGGCAAACTGCATCAGCAGCATATCTATCTCCAATAATAAGGGTGTGAACTGCAGTTCTTGCGCAATCGCACACGTTTTATTCGGCGCTGGTAGTGCACACATTGCTTTGGCAAACTGTGCTACAATATTCACCATCAACTCCAGCGTTTTAGCTTGCTTTCCTGTCAATTCCTTTCAAATATCAGAACTAGAACAGAAGTAAAAAAAAAAACTTTCACTAAGGGGGACAACATGGCACTGCCAAACTAGATGTGCGTGCCTGTAAATGGTAGTGACGACTGGACGGTGCGAAATATAGCGTTTCTAATGCTTGAGCCTCGCACTCCACTGTTTCAACTTTCATTCAACGCCAGTATTACACAACACTGCAACACAGATTCACGCAATGTCGTGCTCTCACCTCTGTACATGCCAAAAAAGCCTTCGGCTGCATAGGATTTCCGAAAGCAGTCGAGCCTATGGGGGTAAGAAAAAACATGCTTCCACGTCAGGAGCCCGTTTCATAATGCGGCTAGCATGCAGCGGCTAGTTAAGTCCAGCTGGGTACCCACATGGAGCGATACATGCGCTCTCCGTTTGGCCCTATCTGTTGGTTTTGAAGTCTCGTCTTGACCAAGTCGATGGGGAAGACGCACGTGACTCCGATGATGCCCGCAATTCCGCCATTTACTATTTTTGGTAAAAGTCTGCAAATGGGAAAGAGCATCAACAGGCATCGTTGTGTTGACAAGAATACACAGGCAAGCGCTTACTCTCAGCTGTGGGGTTTATTCAAAGGCCAGGCACACATAAGCAAAGGGTTAATGTTCAGGCGGGTTGCCGTTTCCTGACTGCAGCACATATTAGCACGACACATGCAAGGCACAAACTATGACATGTAGTGGCGCTTAGGTCTCTTAATGTGGATAGTGGTTTTTCTAATCTGTGTTGTGTTGATACATGCTGTCGCTATACATAGAGCAAATTGTCATGCAGTACATTAAAGAAAACACACATGGAAAAGATTGAAATAAATAAATCAACCTCAATATTAGATGGGATGAAAGCTGAAAGCAGAATTTTCCTTATTATCCAATTATGTGCAATGGAAACATGGTTAAAGTCATTCTATTTTTTCTCTATATTATGACATATTATGATTCTTCTTCTTTTTACCGGGAGAAAAGCACTGTACTTGCAGTTAGGAATATTTGCATGTGAGCTAAGAACATGTGAATTTGCTCTTACACTACTTCACTGTCACACAAGTCAGGTTTGTAGACTAGATGACCTTCGATTCCAATATTCAGAAAGAAGTGGGATATAGAGAAAGCAAGTACATTACAAAAATAGCTCTTCCGAATTATCATCCAGCTACAAAAATATATCAGTATCGCTCAGTGCACTAGTGATCATAAAGTCCGATCAGTTATCGAACTTCTCAGCAGTAAGTGGCTCCGTTCTGCAGCTTGTGCGAAGGAGCTAATCGCGATAAAAAAAATTTTATCTGGACCGGGCCCGATCATGATCAATCATGACATCAGTGTGACGAGTTAGGAGAGGTTAATTGACAGCTCATTTCTGCTGTTAGACACAATCTAGTGAAACCGACAGACGATAAAACTGAAGATGGAATAGAGGACGTGTATGTCTAAAACTGTAGTACACTATGGCACAGTAGTAAGTATGGCAAAACAGTGTTTTACAGTTGCTGTCATGGCTACAAACGGTACTCGCTAGGGATCCCAGGTTTACATGCACTGGAGACCTAACCATAAAGTAGATGGGAAAACAAACGCTGCTTTAGCAAGACTGGTAGAGTATCAGATGCATTACCCGTAGTTTGTAGGTTTAGTATGTGTGGCAAGCTGATTTTAAATCACATCGATTCCTATTTATTTATGTCACAATTACTATACCACAGTTGAGCCACACAAATTATGTGCCCTATACTTTCCTTAGCTTCACCGATTAGGCTGCCTCTAAGAAAAAAAAAACGAACCTTCAACCAATTCCACCTGCTTCGTATATTCATAGCGAGGGCCTTGTTACGGCAGACTTGATGCCTTCGGGTAGTAATTGGACAACTTCCCGCTTGTAATGAGATCACATGCTTTACAATGCCAGCTGGCAAGAAAATCCGCTCACACTGTCACAACTGCTAGTGGGCTTTCCAATTATGTCTTAATTATTGTACTACAGTAATGTCCCCATACCTTACATTGCTTCATTATCTGTTGATTTCATTGGACCGGTGGGGCCAAGTGCAACAACGGTATTAGTACTACTTTTATAAGTTCCGTTGCATGTCACTGATATGGTAAGGCATTGGCAGATTTGCCAAGCCTGATACAACTATCAGTCCATTCCAACCAATCAGAATGCACCATGCATTCTGTTGAGCGTTTACTTGTTATCACTGCAACTTCTAGCGGGATAAGTTCATATTGCATATTAAGTTCAACGATCCCTGTGCTGCGTTTCACAGTCAAAGGAAGAGTTATGACGAAATCGTGACAGCGAAGAAGTTAATTGTCGCTTTCCGACGCAATGCGCGCGCATATTAATCATGTGATTTTTATACAAGATGCGCCAAAGTCAGCTAATGATTACAATAAATTTTATTCAAGGTTATTCTGGGCCGCCTTCGCGCAATTATACATGTTACGCGAGAGATTGCGCGATACGTAGATGCGAGAACTTCGCATCAATCGGCTCATCGCGCATTTCCAGTTTAAAAAAAAAATGCCTGCACAGTATCGACTATTCTTCGTTGTCTAGCGAAGGGGGTCAGATCTGTCGATCTCCAACTTTCTCTTCTCCACAATCTCGGAGCGCCTCCGGTTATCAGCGCAGTAATAGCCCCCACTCCATTGATAGGCCGCGAAGGTCGTGACATCCGTCGTCTAGCGCCCGCGAGTGAACTGCTGGGGCGCTAAAGAGCATTTTCATGCGGATAGAAGCGACGCCAAAGGGTAGAACGTCAATAGCCGGCCAAGTGCCAACGCAAGCAGCTGGTTAACGTGATCGCCGGCTGCGAGTCGATGCAGCGCAACTTGTTCCCCGAGCGGCGCTACACAGCAAGCACATCACGCGCGGGCGCTTAATTTGACTCACGGAAATCGTCCCTTGGCTTGCGTAGTCATGGTGCCACCAGCTTTCGTGCTTCGTAGTCGGTCTGAAGTAGCGCTGCTTCGTCGCCGTCAAGCGCGCCGTTACCGCAGCCGCTTGCTGTGCGACCGCTGAGCGAAGTGACGGCCGACGAAAAAAAAAAAAAAAAGCGGCTGATTGATGTAATGGATCGGATTGGATTAGTTTGTGGTGCGGTGCAGTAGACGACATTAGCCAGTTGAGCCTTCTGGCGTCGTGCAGATTACGGTCTTCAAGATTTGCAATACACGCAACCTGCTCGCGTATCAAACCTCAGAGGCCATGTGCAAACGTACAAACTGCAATTAAATGTTGAGGATGACGTTGTTGTAGCGTGGCCTGACCATGGCCTGACAAACGAACGTCAGAGACCAGCAGAGGCTAAAACTTAATTCATATTGTTTCTTGAAATTAATTAGGAAACTCTTTTCATCGAGCCCACACTGTGACTGAGCCATAATAACTGAAACTGAAAACACTGAACCAAAACTTAATAACTAAATTAGGTTTTATTATAATTTTTACTTACAGGTGTAAATTTATATTCTACGAGCTGTTGTTATTGGAAGGTTATTGTTATTTAATGTCAGCGTACGTAACTGGAAAAACGGATGCCTTGTTGTGCTTTCAACGTGCGATCATAGAGAAATAAAAAAGGTGCGATTGTCAGTGACATCAATCTGCTGTCGCCGAAATGGTGAGCAAGTCATTGTGACTTTATCCGGGGTGTCATAGGAATGGTACTTCTCAGAAAATTGCTTTAGGAACCCAAGTTTGTGGTGCACATTGTGAAGCGTTATACGCTACGGGGGCACCGACGTTCACATAATATCGGGTTCATTGATGAAGTGTGGGACAACTGGTTACCATGTTAGCCTCGAGGGTCGGCGGCTTTGCGGGAATGACTGGACAGAACGCATTAGTGCACTTGATGGAATTTTACCTTCAATAACATTTTAGCTTATTAGCGTATGCAGACTGGTCAGAGTACCCTATTTTCGCTACCTCGTTCACAGATTGCGCGCTTCGCTTATCGATTGAGTGGCTCACTTCACAACGTCGTAGGTGTGGTGAACATTCTTATGTTTCTCATTTGCAGGGCCAGAACCAATCACAGGGCGGCAGCGGTGGAGGCGGCTCTGCCGGGGAAAAGAAGGATGACAAGGTACGTTTAAAGGTCTTACACCTAAGTGCGTAGTTAAATTTGGTATGTGTAAATGTATCGGCTTTATAGCCTATTTATAAGTAGAATTTTGAAGTACCATGTTCTGCCGGATGACCGACTGGTGGGCTAGTTTAATCAATCAGCCACTTTTATTTGACATCAACAGTTACAGATGTCTTGGGCACAGGCTGAAAGCTCGAAGATTTCCTAAATACTTCTCTCTTAGCAAAGCGGTGAAGTGTAAGCGGAACCTCGTTAATCCCGCTTAATACGATTTCTCTGCTCCTACGCTCGTAGTCGCGAAAACTAAAAATAAACCGTTTTAAGTCGTATGTTTTCTTCAGCATTCTTTATCGGAAACATATCAACGAAGTTCTACTGTAATTGCTAGTGTAAAAGCATAAACATGCACTGGTAAGATGCAGGAATATGGACATCATGCAATGCTAAATATAGGGGTGCAGCTACAGATTTAATTCAAGACGGGTGAGGGGTTCAACACCTCAATCCCGTCCCACCTCCGGCTGATATCAAGCAAGATCCTATTTGCCGAAATCAAGGATTAAGTGCAAGTTCGTCATAAATTATAGTTGTGGTAATGCAAACTAATAACTGACAATTACGTAGTCTACATTTGAGCCCCTTGCTAGTTGAAACAATGCGGCCATGGTTAGCAGAGTGCAGTTTTGCGAATTCCGAACATAAAAATGAAATTACGTGCGGAAGTAGCGGAGATTGCTTTCTTTTAGCGGTGTCGCATCATTTTGGTCACGTCGTCGTTGTGGTTTGCAGGACAAGAAGCGCAAACACGAACCCCCGATTCCGAGTCGTGTGGGCAAGCGGAAGAAGCGAACCAGGGGACCAGAGGCTGCTAGTAAACTCCCACTCGGTGAGTTGTGGCAGGTTCAAAATTCCTCTTGCACTGGCTCCTGGTCCGCTTGGCCTTTTTTTTTTCTTTACAACAATGGTGCACTACGCTTGGTTACAACCTAAATAAATAATGTCATCATAGGCATATGCAGGGTTCCTCTTCAAGGAAGAACTGGCTAACCTCCCTGTCGTTCCGTTTATATCTTTTTTCCTCATCATTGTGGGGGGGGGGGGGATGTTTATCACAACACCCCCCCACTAAGTTAATCTAGGCACTCCTCCCCTCTTAGGTAACTTAGAGCCCCTTGTACCCTCTTCCCCTGTGCACACCTATAAATGTCACCTTCGCGTGCAGCTGTCACTTTCCGTCACACAGAGAAAATTTGCATGAATGTGCCATCCAACAGCGCTTACTTGTTTTTGTGATGTCAAGCACTGCTAGTGTTTCATATAGTCAACTTTCCCACAAATCGGTCCTTGCGCCCATAGGCGGAGGGTAAGGCCGGGCTGCATAATAAGGACCAGAGCGCGGAATATCTTTTTCACAGCTTGGCTTTGGCTCTTATCCACCGCCAAGGGACTGTTGGTCATCGTGTCTTGTGGCTATTTCACAGGAGACATATTATGCCTGTTTCTTATCCTTTCATGTATTTAAAATGCGGATCATGGGACAATGACAAGCAGAGTCTGGCATTGTGGTCACATTGACATGCCTGGCATCTCTTCTCATTTTCCCGTAAAATGTATGAATTTTGACCACGCTTACGATTTGACAAATATTGCCCAAAATTCTACAAAAAATATTTCATTTTCGATAAAAGAAAAATAAAGCGTGGCCTCCGTGATTGGCTACGGCGCATTGCCGTAGCTAGTCGCGGAGGCCACAAAAATGGCGTTACCAGGTTAGAACAATATGTATTGATGTTATCATCATCACATACCTGCCAAGTCTCCTGCATTGTCCGGGAGACTCCCGGATTTCAACTGTTTCTCCCATTTGTACGGTTGCCATGACAATCTCTCGGAAATCGAACTTTGTGTGCGAGATCTTGCCGTATTGACAAAAATGCAGGTCAGTCCGTTCCAGGCTTTTTGCAAGCCCACTGTATTTCATTAAAACGAATTTGAGAGGTGTTCATCTAAACATATAGTTGAGTCTCGGTGATGCAAAACCAAGGCAGATACGAATTCGTGAAATTCCCAGCCAAATTCATGTGTCCATTGGGCCAAAATTCAAATGTTTCTAACACTTTTCCTGATTGCGGCTTGTGATATGAACTTCAGTTCAGAAACCATCGACTAAAGGCTGATCAAGAGCAGCGTTCTCGAGGATTCGGAAGTACGCGTGCGACCAGTGCACGCGCTGTTCTCTACAGTGCGTGTAGTTGTCATTGCCACAACCGCTGTGGACGAAACCGCGGTCATTCGACACGATCATGTATGGCGACGACGTTACTGATAGAACTCCGACAGTGTGCGCGTAGCCAACGCTTGACCAGTCAAAGCAACACTGCTTTCAGCACTCTGTGGACAAAACCGCGGCAGTTGCGATAATAGTATAAAATGACTTAGTTTTGAAGGCTCATGGATTGAAAACAAAACTACCGTTTGCCACAACCACCGTGCACAAAACCGCGATCGCGGTGATGTGATAGCTGTCTACGAGTTCCGAGAGCACGTGGTGACGCAGCCTTCAGATTGGTGCACACCGGCAACTAGCAGTTGTCGCCCTACCATTTGCGACTAGTCGCGAACGTTCGCAAAGCGATTGCTTTGGCTAGTCGCTTCTTGCTTGATTTTCAATAGCGCGACTGCAGTCGCAATACTGTTGAAACCAATTAGCAATGCCCTGAAGTGACACCAGCGTTTCCTTATATGCAGGCTCATGTTTTTTTTTTTTTTTTCTTCGCTGTCCTCATGTCGCTAGATACAAACGGGAGCGTTCCTCTGGGTCTCTTTCTCTGGCCACAATGGAGTACTTGACTTGGAGATGACGTGGCCCAGCAACTCGAGCAAAGTGTTGAATTTACGTGGCGGCATTCGCCAGAAGCTAAACACCGTCACAATGAGCAGAAAATGGATTGTGCACTATCTTCCCCCGTATTCAGAACTTTTTTTTTTTTTGTCTTGAACTTCACTTGCCATCGCCTTTAATGCAGCGCATTTGGAACGCGTTTGTGCTTCATGCCTCAGAACCACCATGCTCGGCACCAACCAAGGACACCACGTTCGAGCCGCGTTTGTGCTGCATTGGAGGCTGTGGCAAGTTAAATTCAAGGAGGGTTTCTGAATACGTACCACTCTCGGAAATACACCTCCTCATCTCAGCGCAGCTCGGGAGGTAGGCGGCTTGCATGGCCGGCCGATTCTCGTGAGCGAAGGGACGGTCACACCCACCACCGGCTTTTTTTCTGTGGAGGCTTCTGTGCTACCAGCGCTGATACTACGGCATAGCGCACCAGTGCCATGACAATCTCTTGTTTGTCGCTTGAATCGAACTCCTTGACGCTGCTGGAAACGCTGTGCGAGAACTGACGAAAACAATAAACGCGGCGAGCTCGGTTTGCTCCGCTGACTCAGCTGGTGACGATCAGCTGATCAGCGCCGTTCTCCAGAGTTCTCGCTGATAACGTGATCCGGACGTGACTCTCCAGTTTTGCAACTTCCGGTCGCTTGCATGCAGCTTCTGCTGGTGTGAACGTCAATCGCTTCTTGGTCGCCAGTCGCAAATGGTCACGCGACCGCTGCTAGTCGCCAGTGTGCACCAGCCTTTCTTGTCCCTTTGTTGTCGTTTTTTTTCTTGTGCTATAACTATCGTCAGGTAGATTAAAGGCAGTAAAGATCTAAAAAAGGCTAGAAGCGTTTTGGCGTTCCTGTCCAAAGAATCTAGTAGCGAGCAAAGCCAAAGCTTTGACCCGCGCTTTTGCGGCAGTAAGCTGAGCCGTCCCGTCCATTCACGTGTGAACACATACGTAAGCTGTTTTGACAGAAATCGATTTCTTTGCTAGTTGTTTCGATGACGCGAAATTTCGGGAGCATTCGCGCTTCTTCTTTGACACTCTCACCTCAGTGGGAAATCCTGCCCTCGCGTGTTCGGCCACTCCAAGCCATTATGAGAACTGCAACACTGATGTTTGTACTTGTGTTTGCCCCCCCCCCCCCCCTCTTGTTTTTCGTCATGTTGTCTTTTTTTTTCCCCCTTTTCGTGCCAACAAATGGGAGAAAATAATTCAGGGCGTTGATTTACCTTATGGCGGCTAAACATGATTATACTTTTCCCTAAAGCCAAATCTATCACAGCTCACAAGTTAAAAAAAAAAGTCGGTAACCCTCCGCTTGGGGGTTTTATGAATTTCTCTCTTACCAAGTTGCCAGGTATGCCACATGATATTGAAAATTGCAGTATTTGCACTGCTTTAGTGCGAAATTCTTGTGGTATATATGCATGTACACAGAAACAATGAGAGTTCTTTATTTAACAGACATTTGTTTGTTATCTCCTTCATACACTCGATAAGTCTATCTATATATATATATATATATATAGAGAGAGAGAGAGAGAGAGAGAGAGAAAGAGCATGTGCAAGAGCAAGTCGGGTGCCCCGCCCCCTTCTGGAATACGAAAACTCTCCGCCTATGCTTGCGAACAACCGTGATTGGCCCGCGGCCTTGGCGATTGTGCAGTGACGCCCCACACGCGATGCCGGCTGAAGCTGCTGAAGCAGGAGCGAATCAAGGACTACCTCCTGATGGAGGAAGAGTTCCTGCGCAACCAGGAACGCCTCAAGCCGCAGGAGGAGAAGCACGAAGAAGAGCGCTCCAAGGTTGGCACAGGCACCCCCTTCTTTCCTGTTCTGTTGTCTTTCTTTCACCTTTTCAAGGGCAACCTATGAAGAACTGTCTGTTGATGCATCATATTTTCACACGGTCATGATGGCAAAGTAGATGGCAGATTGCTATAAAACTAAGTTCTTGATACGTTGATTTGTGTGTTTTCTAAATAATCCAAGTAAATTTTGAGTAACTTTCTATCATGAAGTCATTCATGTTTTTTTCTGCATCATTAGAATCAATATTAGGGCTGGAAAATTGTGGAATCTCGTTTTCAATTACATTCATTTTGAGCAAAATATTACTTTTAGGTTTGACATGGATCATATTACATTTGACATGGTAGCAGGTTAGAAAAGGGATCATATAAAACTGTACACTGAAAAACTAAGTTAAATGAATGCGGATGTATTGCACCGGAGGTTCAAATCATCCAAAACTCAACGTATATTTCTCCTAGCACAACTAGTAAAAATATGTGTGCACAAATGTGTACAAAGAACTTTGAGAGAGGTTAAACAAATTGTGCAGTAAAAGGCACTAGTTAGGCTCAAAGGTCCTGAGAAGCAGAGGTTAGCAAAACTTTTGGAGCTCACTCGGACTCAGTCATCAAATGTATTTCGCTCATTTCATTTACTCGGACTCGCACTCACCGAAATTTTCCTGAGACTGACTCGCGCCGTCTCACACTCGCAAACATTTTCTTCAACTGAGCTCACTCGAACTTAAACTCACCAAAACATTACATACCCGAGCTCAGTCAGACTCACAGCTTGATCTGAGTGTGAGTGAGTCTACTCACTGGTTCGTTAGCCTCGAATTAATTTTTTCATACCTAGCGCCAATGCTCTTTGACACCAATATCTCGCGTAATTGGTACTCTCATTGACACTGATTGATATAGTATCTTTGAAGACAAATTATGAGTTACGATTAAGGCTATTTTTCTTGGAGTCATGACAGGAAAACATATATTTATCGAGAACTTACCTGGAAGAGTTGGCGAGGGGGAGATCGAGGCACCTGCCTACTAAATTCGTGCCTCTGATCAATGAATATTGAAATCGTGTATCAAGGACACTGCTTTGGAATAGCCCAGTCGTGAGTCTAGGTAAGGTTCATAGTAATGCTGAAGAGTACATAGATAGGACCTTAAGACGGCAAAACAAAGTGGAGCTCACTCAGTGAAAAAATATATTTTGCACTTTTGGACTCGCTGGGACTCAGATTTACCAAAATTTTCCTGGGCCGAACTCGCTCGGGCTGAAACTCGCCAAGATTTTCTTCAACCGGACTCACTTAGACTAAGTCTCACCGAAGTGTTCCTAAGCCAGATTCACTCAGACTCCCGACTAGATCGGAGTCCGAGAAAATTCGAGTAAGTTGACTCATGCGTGAATTTGCCGACCTATGCTCAGAAGTTCCTCAATCTTATAAATTTTTTTCTGAAAGCTTTACTGTCGTTAATTTTGATAACTTGGGTTCACTATTCAAACATAAAATGAAGGATATGTTGTTTCAATTATTTCTTGATAATACATAAGCGACCCCAACGTCATCACATATTCCACTTTCGCTCGTTCAAATTTATTTGTTTATTTATTTATTCATTTATTTAGAATACATGACAGGGCTTCTGAAGAAGCATTGAGCAAAATTGCAAAGCATAGGCAACATATGCAAAAGTACAATACAGGCTGCAAAGCGGTATCCAAACAGAAATGGTTACACAATACTGATATTTCTAGCTTAGAATACAGTTTTTTTATTCGATTCCATAAGTACATTTTAAGCTAGTGTATAAATGTCTGTTTAATCTTTAATTCAACGAAAATGGTTGCGGTGAGTGGTTGTGACAATGGCCTCGGGAAGTTCACTCCATAATGCAATATGGCATGTAGTGCAGATGAATTTCGAACGCATTAGCTCAGAAATAAAGCTTCATCACTTACTTCTTTCTTAAGTTGCTGGTTGTCTTTCGCTGCAGTAGAATCGTCTTTTACTGACAAAGAGTTATTAAGGGCGTGGTTAACGCTGTTTGAATCAGTGATGTCGAGAAGCAGATGCATTATACAATGTGGCCACTTGTACTCTAAAAAATGTGGAACTCACAGTCGTTTGCCCATGAGTGCTCATTGTTTGTTGTCACTTGCAGGTGGACGACCTGAGAGGCAGTCCGATGTCGGTCGGTACTTTGGAAGAAATCATCGACGACAGCCATGCCATTGTCTCAACATCCGTGGGTAGCGAGCACTACGTCAGCATGCTGTCATTCGTCGACAAAGTGAGTACATTTGGGTGCTTTCGAGTAGTGTTTTTTAAAGGGACGGACTACCAACATTTAACAGTACCTGTTTTGTATGGCGCAACATAAAGCGTAATCACAGTATGCTGACATCAAGAACGTCGTGAAACATTTGTAATGGGAATGATTCCATCTGTGGTGAATGTGAAGACGTGTACAGTTGAACCCTTTTATAAAAGAGACTGATATGAGAGACAAACGGGTATAAGGGACACCAGTGTGCCTACAGTAAAATATGAATTGAGAAGAAATTGCATGATTCATACCCTGCTTGTAAGAGACACCTCATATAATAGACAAGAATTGCTGGCTGGAGCATGCCACTTATAATGGGGTTAAACTGTATGCTGCAAACAGTGAGCGCTAGAGCGGTTCGTGTTCTAGTGCGGCAGTCTACTGTGTGTGCCTGCACTCCGTGCACATTCGCTGTTACTCGACATGGTCCACAGGCTGCCGCGAAAGGGAAGTGCCACTTCTCATCATACAACTTCCTTTATCTTATAAGCAGCAAGGAGAGTAGAGTGGGAATGAAATAATAATGCGCATACTTAAGTTTTGAGGTCTAATTATGGCATGCATGACAGCATCAAACTACAGTAGACTCTCGTTAGATGGAACCTGAAAGGACCAAGAAAATGTGTTCCGTTTAACAGGAGTTTCGTCAGTTACTAAGAGGTGAACATGGGTGGAGAATCAAAGTATCAACCCAGTCGTGCTTTAGGCAGTTGTTTCGTTTAGGCAGCAAAACAAATTTCCGTTTACTGAGAGTCCTTCATACGTGACTACGTACAGAAAAGTGGTCGACTTTGTAATTCAGCTTCAGGGCTCTTCGGCTAGACTGCACGTCGTACCGGCTTTTGCGACTTTTAAAGGATTTAAAAATACGTCCTACTCACAATGCAAAGTGAATGCTTGAATCTTCCTCTATAACTTCAACGCCATTTCATTTCAAACATATTTTGTTTTTGGCTCTGAAGCAGCGAAACAGAAGCAGGCTAGACATCGCAAGTCAGCGTTCAGGTCGCTGTTGCTGAGAGTAGCTGAAGTTTGCACATTTCAAGTGGCAAAAACACTTTATAACTTAATTCATGACATTCGAACATAATATATACGAAGTAATCTTAAGTACTAGCACATTGTGAACGAAGGCTTCTTCGCGCTGTTTCCACTCCCACTGCTGAACGGCCATTAAAGTTTCCATGATGTAATGGGATGCTTCATTGACTTGAAATACTATTGACTCAACGGCCTTTAAAATGTCCGACTCCTCGTGCTTGACTGTTGAGATGTTGCACTATCAGTTGGAAGGCCATCCAAATGTCCATGTGACACGGGTTGCCATTGTACGCATTTTCAATGGCACCTAATTCTTGTTGATTCGGTCATACAGTAAAAACCTCATTAATTCGAACGTGGTTATTTTGAACTTCTGCTTAATTTGAAGTAATTTCGTCGTCCTGTGTTCTGCAGTGTAAGTTTGAGTGTACAATTTGAAGTGGCAGTCAGCACCAGTTCGGTTATTTGAAAACTTGGGGTGCAGTGTGGCAATTTTCAGTCCCGATTTCTCCGCAAAACTGCCGGAACGACAGCCCTTAAGAGCCACTAGACAATGTAATATAGCTACACTAATGAGTGGCAGCTGAAGAATGCAAACTCTGGTACTTCTAGCTCAAAAAATGAAATAGTAAAAAAAAACACAGACGCATGATCAACTAAAATTTGTGCCTGCAGAAAAAAAGATGTGCTTCGCTGCAATAGAGTAATGACGTGCAGCCAGCATGTTGCATGCATCTAGCAACGTCAGGGAGTCACAGTTTACCCATTCTTTCTAGGAATATGGAAGAATTAATGAAGAATAAAGGGCAGTTTGGCGGAATTCGTGATGTATGCGAACCTCTGAGTGCCGATTGCTCCAGCTATTTTCACAATTGTACTGCTGGCGGAGTTCTTGCCTGCGATGCCTGCTTCGAAAACTCAATTCGAAAGCTTCAATGATCGTGTTTTCCAACCAAAAGACATAGCGAATTTCGTCACACTGTTCGTTATTACATTCCTAATTTTACTAGTAAGAATGGGCGAATGTTCACGTCATGATCTGCTGATTCAGCGAGGAGCAGGAGACTTGCTGCTTGTGTGCACTACAGTGATGCAGTGAAGATGTCTTGTTTTTTTTTGCAGGCGCGTATTTCAGTTAATTATAACTTTTTTTTTTCGATGGCAGTGGTGAAGCAGGGCACTCCCGCATGTTTGCGGCAGTATTGTGATGTGGTATTGCTGGAAAACATAACTCTTGGAGCCGCAAACTAGCCAGCACAGCAAACGACCAGCCCTGAGTACTTTGAATAATTTCAAGTTTCTTGGATAACACTTTTTGTATGTTCCGTCGACTCGAAAACCCGCTTAATTCAAAAATTTCTCACAGTTTCGGTGACTTCGAATTTACGAGGTTTTACTGTATTTGGCCTCAACCTAGTTAATGCGGACGTTCATCGGGGCGTGCCAAGTGTGAAGCGCTTAACATGTGAGACGCAAATAAACAAAATCGGTGTTTGAGGACAGGCGGAACGGTTGCTGGCTTTCTAAAAGACATGGTCACCATTCACAATCTTGTTGTAGGTATGTAACTAGGATATTGGTTCGAAGCACGCTTTGGATTAATATGTGGGGATCTCTCTGAATTTATATTGTGAGGAAAGCTGAAGATAACGAAAATTGTGAAATATTACAAAATACCAGTTATAAAAGATACTGTAGTGTTAGAAATATACTCTAGTGTTAGGAACGGCCCTTGCGCCATTAAAAATCACTCATCATCATCATCATGAATTGTCAAATATAACTAACTCATTTTTGTGTAAGATGCAGTTTCGTTATAGTGAGGTATGAGTGTACATAAAAATCAGAAAAGTTATAAAGTGCATTGATCTGATAGACGTTGATTTACTGTTTTCTTGGTACTTTCAGTAATTCAGCATTCTATTAATTCAGACAGGTTTTTTTTTTTTTTTTTCGCTTCCGCAGAATCCGAATGAACGATCTTTCACTGTATGTAAAGCACGCGTATTTGTGAGGGTAGATTTCGGTGAAGAGTGGCTCGACGTTCCCTCACTTCTTGTCGCAGGACCAACTGGAGCCCGGCTGTTCGGTGCTGCTCAACCACAAGGTTCACGCGGTCGTCGGCGTTCTGTCGGACGACGCTGACCCCATGGTGGCCGTAATGAAGCTGGAGAAAGCACCCCAGGAGACATACGCCGACATTGGAGGGCTTGACCAGCAGATACAGGTAAAGGAAAGGGCTCAGCCTTGCAGTATTTGGTGTCTTGTTTGCCACAAAAAAAGTCCAGAGCTCTCCCCTTTTCTAGTGAAGGGGACAACGAAGCAATGCATGTGCATGCCCGAGCTGCTGCTTTTCTTTCTCATTTGAGAGGAGACACTGTTCTAAGATAGATAAATAATGTATAGGGTAGGAAAAAGCTGCTCCATTGCTATGTAACTATATGTGGGGTTTGATGTCCCAAAACCACCATATGATTAGGAGAGACGCCGTAGTGGAGGGCTCCGGAAATTTCGATCACCTGGGTTTCTTTAACGTGCACCCAAATCTGAGCACACGGGTCTAGAGCATTTTCGCCTCCATCAAAAATGCAGCCCCAGCAGCCGAAATTCGTTCCCGCGACTTGCGGGTCAGCAGCCGAGTACCTTAGCCACTAGACCACCGCAGAAGGGCTATTGTCATGTAATGCATATTTGTCGAGTTATTCAGTCTCAGAGTCAGTTTCGTGATCATTTTCGCCATATTCAACGTCGGGCGCCTGAGAACGACACCAAGTAGTGCGGCCACCCTTGGCCTCGTTTGAAAGATGAGTTCTTCTTTTCGAAAACTGATTTTCGTCTAGCAACACCGTAGCTATTGCGCATAAAGATAAACCAAGTACAGTAGAATCTCGTTATAACGAAGCGGGATATAACGAACTAATGGATATAACGAAGCAATTGTAATTCCCCTTGAAATTCCCATAGACGCCCATGTATTTAAAACCTCATTTTAACGAAGCGAAAATTTTCTCACAATGGATATAACGAACCATTCTTTGACCACAACGAGCATTTACTGATCATTTTGGTATACGTGAATTCAATATCTTATAGCGCGCGCCGGTTCACGTCCCATCACGGCAGCAGTATTTCAAAACTCGCGCCTTGCGCCGCCTGCCAACACGCGCGTGGGTGCACGTCGCCCTGCCTCCCCTTTCCTCAGGAACTAATGGACTCGCCCGCGCAGCAACTCGCGCGAGCGTGCGCGTCAGCCGACCTCCCCTCTCCTGTGGAACTCGTTGACCCGCCTGCGCATCTGACCTCCTCCTTCCCTCAGCTCCACGCTGGGTCGGCAGAGATTGCGGCTTTGTTGGCTTTGTGCTTGGTTCCTTGTCGTTCGCTGTGGAAGAGCAACACCCCCCCCGCCGCTAGACATGGACAACGGCAAACGTAAGCGCAAAATCATCACAATTGAGCAGAAGTCTGCAATGTTGAGAGCCGTTGAGTCCGGCGTCAAGAAAATAAAAATGTGGCCGAAGATTTCGGCGTATTGTTCTTTATTATTGCATTGTTCTTTATTATTTTGCTAGTTTTTTGCCTTCCGACGGCCGTTTTTCTCTGCGCGGAGGGCTGCTGTGATATTCGGTGGTGAGTACATTCTCTCTTGTTGGCTAATTGTCGGTAGAAATGGATATTGGCTATAACGAACTAATGGTTATAACGAAGTAATTACGACTCCCCCTTCAACTTCGTTATAACGAGGTTTGACTGTACTCACACATCATTGGTGCGTTTCTATCATGTGGGGCAGTTCCCTGTTCCTCTTTAGATGTCAAGGGAAGTGTCTTCTAGATAGCGGCACACATTTTGCATCTTGTAAAGAGGCCTCAGTGATGAATATGCGATCAGTGTGATGGCAAGCTGTCATCGAAAGCTTTGTACTGTTTATACGTTCAGGAAGAAGCTAGAGAGCACGCAGCGTCTTACCAGCGACACTCGCTGCCCCCAAGAACATGGAAAATGCTGGCTGTGCAGATGTTTTCACAGGCGCGATAGCCGAAGCCAACGATCACACGTGAGCTGTGTGCGTCGACACTCCCCTGGTTTCCGATGCTAAAAAAGTGGCCCATAAGTATCGTGCGACTGACATTCAAGAAGACCTTTCATCGACGTCAGCCGTAAGGCGCAAGCGGTCTTTTTTTTTTTTTTTCCGAAACTCGGCAGCGCCTGAGACGACCGAAACGCCGTTCATTGCCGAAAGATTAGCGATGAAGAAGGAACCGCTTCAGTGTATGAAATGCGGTGTGTGTGGCGAGCCTGGCAGCATTTCCTAGCAAGATCGGGAATATGGCATCGCCGCGAAACTTGTGCTGACATGTGATGAGTGCGGGGAACTGAAAATTGTTTGGACCTTGCCAATAACAGGAGGGATGCGGCGCATGGCCCGTTCCGAGATCGTGTTCGCGGTTTGCACGGCAGTAGCACAGGAAACGGACAAGGCTGCGTTTAATGATATTTTTTTATCCCCAATATTTCATGGAGATGCCACGCACTTTATTGGCAACTGTGTGAACACCTTCAGAACACTGCATGCCGATCTGAACTATGGAAACCCTGGAAACTTCAGGCGTTCAATGAAAAGACAGTGCACAAATCATCGGTCGCAGTGACACCGGTCCTAATTGTGAACACTGTGATGTGCCAGAAACGCTTGAGCACATATTTTCTGTCTGCCCAGCATACGCACGCGAACGACAAACGCTGATTTCTTCTACTGAACTATATCGCAGTAGGCCATTAAGTGATGAGACCGTGTTGGGCCCTTGACCAGACACCAACAGTGCAACTGCCACGCACTTTATTGGCGACTGTGTGAACACCTTCAAAACACTGCATGCCGATCTGAACTATGGAAACCCTGGAAACTTCAGGCATTCAATGAAAAGAAAGTGCACAAATCATCGGTCGCAGTGACACCGGTCCTAATTGTGAACACTGTGATGTGCCAGAAACGCTTGAGCACATATTTTGTGTCTGCCCAGCATACGCACGTAAACGACAAACGCTGATTTCTTCTACTGAACAATATCGCAGTAGGTCATTAACTGATGAGACCGTGTTGGGCCCTTGGCCAGACACCAACAGTGCAACTGCCACGCACTTTATTGGCGACTGTGTGAACACCTTCAAAACACTGCATGCCGATCTGAACTATGGAAACCCTGGAAACTTCAGGCATTCAATGAAAAGAAAGTGCACAAATCATCGGTCGCAGTGACACCGGTCCTTATTGTGAACACTGTGATGTGCCAGAAACGCTTGAGCACATATTTTGTGTCTGCCCAGCGTACGCACGTAAACGACAAACGCTGATTTCTTCTACAGAACTATATCGCAGTAGGCCATTAACTGATGAGACCGTGTTGGGCCCTTGACCAGACACCAACAGTGCAACTGCCACGCACTTTATTGGCGACTGTGTGAACACCTTCAAAACACTGCATGCCGATCTGAACTATGGAAACCCTGGAAACTTCAGGCATTCAATGAAAAGAAAGTGCACAAATCATCGGTCGCAGTGACACCGGTCCTAATTGTGAACACTGTGATGTGCCAGAAACGCTTGAGCACATATTTTGTGTCTGCCCAGCATACGCACGTGAACGACAAACGCTGATTTCTTCTACTGAACTATATCGCAGTAGGTCATTAACTGATGAGACCGTGTTGGGCCCTTGGCCAGACACCAACAGTGCAACTACCACGCACTTTATTGGCGACTGTGTGAACACCTTCAAAACACTGCATGCCGATCTGAACTATGGAAACCCTGGAAACTTCAGGCATTCAATGAAAAGAAAGTGCACAAATCATCGGTCGCAGTGACACCGGTCCTAATTGTGAACACTTGGATGTGCCAGAAACGCTTGAGCACATATTTTGTGTCCGCCCAGCATACGCATGTGAACGACAAACGCTGATTTCTTCTACTGAACTATATCGCAGTAGGTCATTAACAGATGAAACCGTGTTGGGCCCTTGGCCAGACACCAACAGTGCAACTACGGTCACAAGAGCAGTTATAACCTTTTGGAAACAACTGGACTATATGTGCGGCTATAAAATGTGTCTCAGCTAGAAAGAACACTACATACTCACCTCTCTATCTCACCATCGTCATCCATTAATTTTTCTTTTCCGCTTTCCCTTCCCCCAGTGTAGAGTAGCAGGCTAGAGCAAGCTATCCCTCAGGCCGACCTCTCTGCCTTTCTGTAAATAAACTTATCTCTCTCTCTCTCTCTCTCTCTCAAGTGCACGAAAAAGAATGATGACAACTACACTCCTGGTGGCTCCTAGATTCATTGCTGCACTGATTTACATCTTTACCTGTTGAATACATATGCTCACCCTGTTCTTTTCTCATTTCCTCAAAACAACATTTTTCATCACGTCCGAGGCCATTGTCCGCAGTATCTTTTGATCTAGAGATTGGATTTTGATGATTCTTACAGCATTTGGAAGATTGTCCATTGATTAGTAGAGGTTGGATTTTTATAATTCTTGCAGCATGTGAAAGCTTGTACATTGATTAGTGCAAGACTGAAAAATTACAAGTTTTAAGAACAATGATTCAATTAACAATAAACTTAAGCAGTAGTTTCTGATTTCTAATGAATCTGCTTGTTAAGGCTATAACTCTTGGAACTAATGAAGCTAAAAATCAAAATATGGTTGCCTTGCAATCTCTGTTCTTTTTAAAACTCTGTCATATCTAATTTGCAGCAATATTTTATGAGAAATCTGTCTAAACAGTGGGCAGACTGCAAGTTTATGGAGCAGTCAGTATATTAAAATATGAAAGTGACAGCCAAAAACTAATTGCATATTTGTTTTCAGCTGTAGATACTAAAATAAAAAAAGAATTTCCAGACCAGTGTCTCTCCTTGAATATTCAACGCAAGTACACTCAGACCTCATTATAACAAAGTGGCGTCTCACCCGAAAATAAGCTTGATATATCCGAAAATTCGATTTTCCTTCGAAATTCGAATACCAATTAGAATAGAGTAGAATCTCTATTACACAAATTTGAAAGGAGCACACAAAATATTTGAATCATGTCGAATTTGTATGAACTAAAGACAATTTAAAAACTGACAATGAGAATTAACAAGAACATTATTGGCGCCTATTTCTTGCTGAAAAAGCCGATAATGTTCCTTCGAACTTTCCTGCCTTCACCGTCTTTTCTACAAAGAGCCGCGGTTTTCTCACTAAC
The DNA here is from genome assembly GCA_013436015.1 of Rhipicephalus annulatus. Lineage (NCBI taxonomy): Eukaryota > Metazoa > Arthropoda > Arachnida > Ixodida > Ixodidae > Rhipicephalus > Rhipicephalus annulatus. The sequence goes on along the minus strand of WOVY01001858.1, from coordinate 205,772 downwards.
GCTGCTGACGCAGCGGGTTCACACTTGACATCGAAGGGAGCGAAAGCGGCCAAACTCATTGGAACTTCACTCACTTCACCGCGCTTAAGCTGCCATGAAAGGAAGGCATTTCAGCAAAGTGAATAATACCTGTACCTTACCTACGAGTTTCCTCAACCACTTGAGTTCGATAATTAATAAAGCAGTATTTATTTCAGCAAGGCAAATGAGATATTAGTAAATTTAAGTACTACGTTTGGCACGGCAGCAGGCATGCATTATGATTTTGTTGCTTCCACGGTGGTGTCGAGAAAAGTCACCAAGTGTGAGATCTTTTTACCTCGCTGACATCACTAGTTCTCCACATCTCGACCCGTTTGCCAAGCCTAACTTGATCTGTTCTGTCACCACGAGTAGCATCCAGCAGCAGTTTTTCACAGCACAGCAAAAGCTTAAGATCATTGGTGTTGCCGAGGAATTCAGGAATCACCAAGCAGGAAGACAGCACGATGTGGACGAGTACTGCGTGTGCCAGTGGAGATAGAAGAAAGCCTACAAGCCACGCACTGGGACTGTAGGTCATTTCGTGGCCCCTTTACTGGCGCCTTGCCTGAGCCGAAGGTGCTGCTAGTAAAGTTTGTCAAAGATGTGAGAGGCAGGGGTGACGCCGTATCGACCGAGATGGCCCAAGTGACTGTCCAGAGAGGCCTACCTCACAGATTCCGTGCGAGTTGCGGATGGCTGCAGCGCTTTTTGAAGCGACAAGGGCTCTCTACTTTTTTTGTACTGCCTTTTCTGTAAATCAAATGTGCAAACAATACGCGTGTGTTTTTTTTTTTTTTCGGCAAGCTGAAAGGTTGGGTGGTGCGGATTATATGCAGGGGTGGGTTATATGCACAAAAATATGGTATGTCGTTCCTTGGGGCAAAGCAAAGACTCACTATTGCACTTGGTATTATGAGATACCTGCCCTGAAAACCAATCCTCTCATCTTGTATTTAAAAAACAAGGAAAAAAATGAATTTAGCATCAAAATAGACATTGCAAACAAGACCAGGCAAGATAGTTAATCTAACTAAAGTTTGGGTCAGTACCGATATGAGGGGGTGAACTTTTGATGTAACACTTTAAATATACATTATAATGCCCGCATTATTCCAAAGCTGTACTTTTCATCAGCACTGCTTTTCAGGAACAAGCAAGCGAACTTGTCACGGCACAAAATATTTCGATGACTTTTGATGCAGGAAATCAAGGAAAGTGTTGAGCTTCCCTTGACACACCCCGAATACTATGAGGAGATGGGCATTCGACCACCGAAGGGAGTCATCCTGTATGGACCCCCCGGCACAGGCAAGACGCTGCTTGCCAAGGCGGTCGCCAACCAGACCTCGGCCACTTTCCTTCGCGTCGTTGGTTCAGAGCTCATCCAGAAGTACCTGGTACGATGCAGAGTTTCTTCACAGGTTGCGCATGCTCAATGAAGACCACGTAGTGGGGGCACAGCAAAATCTATAGCATATCACACGCATAAGGTTTAGAGCATGCTACACATTACACAGAATGCAGCCATATGCGATAGCTTCACGGACACAAGCCACTTTCGACATTATTGGTTACATTGTAGTAATTTACAATTTAAGCTTAATGAGTAACATGTACAATAAAAAAGTACCACTAAGTAGTTGAAGTACGCACTGGGGACAGGATATAGCATTCTACTTTTAAAGGCGAAGCTTAAGGCTCCTCCATTTTTTCTGCACTACCCACACATGTTAAGACAACTCTGTTACAATAATGTGACCTCAGTTATCAACTTACATATTCCTTTCTTTTTTCCTGTGTCATCTTAAAATTCTAACAGATAGTTTACACCTGCCTTGATGTAATGCAGGGAGATGGCCCTAAGCTCGTTCGAGAGCTGTTCCGGGTTGCTGAAGAGCACGCACCATCCATTGTGTTCATCGACGAAATCGACGCCGTAGGAACAAAACGGTGCGCATCTTTCCCTCTGTTGTGTGTATTCGTCGTGGTAGCTCACAAGTTTCATTATCAGCGGTCAGTTCAGAAATTAAGCTAATGCAAACATTCATTGCGAAGTAAGATCAGACGGGTGTACTGACTCTGCTGGTCTAGAAGAGATGCATTCTGCAAGGCCGGTTCATGCTTCTCTATGTGTTCACCAGATGGCGATACGAATGAAGGGAAGCAGCGGAGAAGAGATGCCGGTCCTTGAGTAGATTAGCTGGCAGGGGATCTCTCTTGCCGCATTTGTCTGCCCACCCGTTCTGTCTTCTGCTTCGCTCACACTGCTCCCCACGATCATTGCTGCTCGTCTCTGCTAGTCAGCACAGGTGCTCATCAGATCAGGTTGTTGAATGATTTCCACACGCCTGAACAGATGGCATAACCTGTTGTGAGTAGTCAGCTAAGAGCAAAGGGGAAAGAGAAAGCCTGTTTGAAAATGTGAAAGTGAACAGAAGAAAAGGGCAACGGAATGAGCTTGGCTTCATTCACATTGCATGGTTTGTCCTGATGAATTGTGTAGAGCGGCAGTTGCGCTCCTGTATCATCTTACTCTGAGTCACCCACTGAGGTAGTATTGTGGGTGCTTATATGTGTTGCAGGACTCTTAAATCACCTTTGATAACTTTTGAACTAAACGCATGCATCGAGTTCAGAATATTGTTGCAATCAACAATGCAAAGCGCAGCAGTGCTGAGAGCCTCCAGCAGCCCACGAATTCAACGCAAACAATCGCTTCTACTGTGCAAGTTTTTCAGCATTCCCCATTCCCCGAACATTTACCGTGGCATCAATATGCTTGCTCGTCACTTGCAATTATTCACTTCGCACCCAAAATTTTGCTATCTGCGCAGCTATAGTTATAATTCCTGATTATTGAGGAGGCAAGGTTTTCTAGTGTTACTGTGCTTGACGAAAACTCTTGCCCTGGGAGATAATAGCTTACTGGGTCAAGAAGAGAAATGATTTGTATATAACTGACGCTTTTGACAGTTTCGGGCTACTCAAAAAATAAATTCTGTAGTTATCTGCTGGACTAAGAATGACTTTGCAATGTCCTCGTGTTTGATCTTTAATGATTATGTGAAAGCTTATAGACTTGCTTATAGATTATAACCTATAATCAAAGCAGGTTATAGATTAGAGTTTTTGTGTGAATGAAAGCCATCGCGAGTGATATTCTTTCCTTGTGCTGCTGCTTTGTATTGATGCGTAGGCATAAAGTTCTGTAAGCTTAAATCTACATCAATCTTTATGTGTCCGTTTCGACATTGTTTTTTTAATGCGTGCTGTCATAAGCCATCATGAACCAACTAGCCCACCGGTACATTTTAAGTGTTCTGTTATGACAAGAAAGCCCAGGGTACATTTTTAACCTGTCTGTCTTTTCTGTCCTCTCTCCAGGTATGACTCCAACTCTGGCGGTGAGCGGGAGATTCAGCGCACCATGCTGGAGCTGCTGAACCAGTTGGACGGCTTCGACTCGCGGGGTGACGTCAAGGTAGTCATGGCAACCAACCGCATCGAGACCCTCGACCCGGCTCTGATCCGGCCTGGTCGTATTGACAGAAAAATTGAGTTCCCTCTGCCGGATGAGAGAACGCGGCGGCGCATCTTCCAGATCCACACAGCACGCATGACGCTGGCCGGTGACGTTAACTGTGACGATCTGGTAGCTGCCAAGGACGATCTGTCTGGTGCAGACATTAAGGTCAGTGGTAACCTAGAACTTGCCACTGGGATAGCTGGTAATTTATGGTGGCGAAACGATTAGGTTGTAGCATGCACGTGTCTCACTAGAGTGAGGCCATTAGCGTGCATTCGGACTTAGCAAGGCACAGTCAAACTTGCCACTGGGCTAGCTAGTAATTCATCGTGGTGAAATGACAAGGTTGTAGTATGCACATTTCTTATTAGGGTACGGCCACCAGCGTGCTTTCAGGCTTAGCAAAGCACAGGACTTCATTTGTAGTTGCCCCATGGAAGCCGTTGCGCCACTGCACATGTGTGTCTGGACAGCTAAGGGACAGCGTAGCGAGCACACAGTTCTCCTCTCAGAAAATTCGTAACAGCTTCAGGAAGTTGGCATGTGTTCTTCATGGTTTGATGCAGTGTACACAAGACGACGACGAAGAAAAAGTCATTGGGATCATTTCAGAATGTCCCATTCGGGGTGTATATGGTGTCGTACATTTACCTTAATTTCTCTATTAGTAGTAGAGCACTGCTGTTTTTAATATTAATGTTTGAGACATTCTCAAGCATCCTTCATTAGTCTTCTACCGTGATGTGGATTACTATGTGCCTTTACTGCCTGTTAAGTATACCCCGCGACAACTTTCTGTGGCAGCACAGCCAAGGCTACGGAGCCGAAGCACGCTTGTCTTACTGCGCCACAGCATGTAGTCCCTCAACGAAAACGTTTGTATACTGTTCTGGGTAACCAAGATTTTACCATTCGTCACTTACATTTCTCGCGGATTTATTTTTTAATTAGTGAATAAAAACGTTGCGCAGTAGAAAAAATTTCGTTTCACGCTCTCTCAGGTTTTTTGGGGGTTTTTTGGCTTCCGTCGCCTTTTTACCTCACCGCATTCCTCACTGTCAAAGATGGCGTCCGCCGGTTACAGCTCGTCAACTTCGCTTACGGAGGAAACACCGCCGCGTGCCGCGAGTCCACCAGCTGCGCAGCCGTACCAGGCGTTGTCAAATCAAAAGCTGTCCGTACAGGCCAAGAAGGTGGCGTACAACGTTTACGCGCAAGTAAGGAAAAGCGACCCGCAGCTGTCTGTGAGAGCCGCATGTCGGAAAGTCAGCGAGCTCACTGGTGTTAGCGAGCGCAGTGTCTTCCGTATTAAGCTCGACGTTAACAGTGGAACCCTGAAGTCACCGAAAACGGTACGTGCATGATGAGTTGTGTAACCATTACATGAATAATTGAATGTATCATTCACCCAGCAACCTCGGTCCACGCGTCAGTAAATCACGTCACAATATTATTAAAAATTGCTCTCGAGTTCCCAAAGATGCGACTCGCGTTTCCTGCAGCGAAACGCGAGCAGACACGAGAAATCGAAACCGAAACACCCGTTGAAGCGGTCGGACTACTTGGCGCAGTAGCACATGTGCATAGGCTCCGCCCACGTAGCCTTGGCCGTGCTGCCACAGAAAGTTGTCGCCGGGTATAGAACCGTTCGCCGTTATACACCAATTTCCCAGGGACGTTGCCATTTCTCCTGCTGCAGCGCCATTTAGTGCAGTGGTTCTCAGCCATAGATATGTCGGGGACCCCTCGTGGACAGGTAAAAGTGATGGAGGACACCTTGCTGTGGAGGAGAGGGAGGGGGGTACGTAGATAAATCAACACAACTGGAGCATGAAATAGGTGCCTTCTATTGCTACCAAAAACATTCAACAAACGTACCTCATCACTTCATTTTGAACAGTTGCACAGTCACGCTTAAACAGAGCTTAGGTGCGGGTTTTTTTTTTTTTTTTTAACAGGTGAGAGTTTCGCGGATCATAGAAGTGGCTTCGCGGACCCTCATTTGTGAACCACTGGTCTAGTGTATGTGACGTTTCTCAGCCAGCCATGCCGGGCAAAACACAACAACATGTCACATTTGTAAAAACGCTTGTAAGTAATTGCTAAGTTTTCACTTCAAAATGGATGAGACGAAAAGCCACGGCGACTCACGAGATTTTCACGCAGCAATCCTGACGACAGAAATACAGTCGACTCCTCTTAAGGGGGCGGACAGGTCTTTGGGCCCGTAAAATTGCGAAAAAAATGTTTTTTTTTTTCAATGGCATTTTTGAATTCTGCAAGCATTTTCACACCTGCCTGCCAATTTTCAGACTCCCGAAAGCGATAATTTACTTGTTATATCATTACAAAGAGGACTCGTCGATTTGCGCAGAATTTGACGAAAAAACACCACTTTTTTCGCGACGCAGAGCTACTGTTTGCCGAATGCCATAGCCACGATCTTGGTCTCGTTTGAAAGTGCGTTTCTCCATCTTCCGATTCCGGCTCAAACAACTTTGCTGCGCTCATTGGTCGTCGAAAAAAACAACCGAAAAAAGCAATGTACGCGACGCTGTTGGCTGTTGAGTGCACGTGACCATGAGGTGGCCACTTCATTGGCTGATTGGGCTCGCATCGTCTGCTTGGCGCGTCAACAACGCGCGAACAACGTGTTGTGGCGCCATACCGCCTATGCTTTGACAGCGTGCTCGCGATCGAAGCTGTTGCAATGCCGGGATCATTGCGAAAGTTTCACACCCGTCATAAGTTCGGTAAAAAAAGAAGAAAGGCTCGGGCGAACAACTTCAAGGCACATCTGTTGGCGAGTAGCATCATTCCACCAGAACAGTGATGCGATCTTTACTACGTTTTCCTCCACTACAGGCTTCGCTTTTGAAGGTGAGAGTCTTTGATGGAAGTGACTTATAGAAAAGACCCATCTAGTCGACGTTGAAGACGTCTCGTGGCTCAAAGCTCATCAAAATTTCCTCACGCCGTCCCTGTTGCCGATCGATGCAAATGTCCCTGTTGACTGCAGCACACTCACCTGAGATTGCTTTGAAGACTGGGACATGGAGTATTTTGAAGCGGCTGAGCCATCCGTTGCTTAGGACGAAGTTCTCAACACTCATATGCATGGCGATCTCTCGAGTTTTCTGCTCGAGAATTAATACGCTTGTGGGCAAATTGGAACTTTGTGCATTTTTGAACCACAGAAAAAGAGATTTTTCTAGATGTTCATAAGGTGTCGTCCACATCCGTATCCATTTTAATGTAAAGGCCTCGTTCTTTACAGCACCTTCAATCTTTTTTCTGTCTTTGCAGGTCCGCGACAGCGTCGATTTCGGGGTGTCGTATTTTTTTCGCCATCTCCGTCTTGGGCAGGTTGCTTTGATCGAGCTCCTGAAGAATCGGGCAGCTTTTTTTCAAGAGAGAGTGCATGGTGCGGCCGCTTCCTTTACATCTGGCTGAAATAACACCTTGATCCACCGCACTTATCTGCACAAATAGGCCCAACACACAACTGACTAGCCAACTCAGCTCCCACAGCCACCAAAAGTGAAAATGGCTACTAGATTGGCTTGTCTCAAGTTGTTGCCATGGTTGTGAGACTACCTTTGGCCTGAACGAGTTTATGCTGTGTGTTAAGTTTCTGCCGTTTATCCTAGGTGACCACTAAGCACTGTTTCGATTAACCAATGCATTTTACTGTGCAGCACATAGAAATCCAGCCATATGAGCCCGTTTAGTTCCATTAATGAGGCATTTTCATTTAAGCGAGTTTCGTTTATTGGGAGTCCACTGTACTAGGAGGTGAGTTGGATTTCAATGCAATTCTTAAAGGATTCCTGAAACACTTTTTCAAGTAAGCATATAACGGATTCAATAGAAGAGCCCATTGCCTCATGAATTCAAGGCCGCAAAAATTTTTAAAACTCGTCCAGTTCGAGCGGCGTTATTAAAATTTACCACACGCTGCAATCGCGTTCTCTGTTCTCTCGTCCCAGCGAATGCACTGCAGGTTAAGAAGGGAGAGATGGCAAGGGCAAAGAAAATAGGTCCTGCGTGCCTTGTGACCTTGAGCACTTTTTTCTCAGAATATGCGGTTGCGCACGCAGAGAGGATTCATCTGCTTGGAGCAGAGTGTAAGCAACGCTTTGCTAAAGCTGTCGTCTTACGCTCGCGTCAAATGTGTTCTGTGCATGCAGGCCATCTGCACCGAGGCCGGGCTCATGGCTCTACGGGAAAGGCGCATGAAGGTGACCAGCGATGACTTCAGGAAGTCCAAAGAGAACGTCCTGTACCGCAAGAAGGAAGGAAGCCCAGAGGGTCTATACCTGTGACTCTGTCGCAAGATCGGTGGCTGTGTTGAAGGTGTAGCTAATAAAATGTGTTGCTTACCTTCATTCCTGTACCTCTCTTTTTAAATTAAATGTGTATGCATTGAACTCTACGGCAATTTTCTTCACACTACTGCGAAAAAAAAAAGTGCAGTAGCCAGTAAAGGTATACACTGAAATTTCTATATAACAAACACGTGTACAGTCAAACCCACTCCTAATTATTGACTATGTTGAACAGTTGAGTTATACACACAAGATAAAAGGAACCTGAAAGACAGTTGATAAATACACACAAGATAAAAGGAACCTGAAAGACAAAAAAAAAATGTGTTTCACCTAAAAAAGTTCGATTTACTGAGAGGTGAGCTGAGTTGCAGCATTCAAGTATGAAACCAATCATATCAGAGGCAGTTGTATCGCTTAACAGATTTTTGTTTACTGAGAATCGGCTTCTGTGATACCGTTGAGATTTGATATATCCAAATTTGACTGTAAAATAATCATTTTTAAGGGAGTACAAATTGAAGAAGGGCCTTGTCATGTATAGTTAGTGGTATGAGTATAGATTTATAATGAATTTTTGAATAAGAAAGTTATTTGCATATCACATGTGATATGGTTAATATGAGGGTTCAGTGTAATGTGATTATATGGTTAAAATTAAAAAGAAATTGCTTCTGAATGTTAACACGACGCATCGCAAACAGCTGGAAAGTATGTATTCATCAATCTATGGCTCAGCGTTGTCCTTGATAGATGTGCGGGCTACATGCCACACCTCTGACAGAACTGGACTCCTCTCGAGCACTTGGGTAGATTTTTGGCAATCCACATTTCCAAAATCATCGACGCACCTCCTCGGCACATCCAGCACAGGGACATTTCGCTACGAGTCGGGCAGGAACATATCGGAGAACGTGTGAAAATGAACACATGTACTAGTACAGCTGGCAAAAAAAAAAAAAAACATGGACAAGAAAGGCAAGTACACAAACGTGCCAATTAGCCTGAACAAGAGCTTTACCTCAAGTCTAGATGTGATTATAGTTACATAGGTGTTGGTATATTCTTTGCTGGAACAAGATGTGAGGGAGGAACCTTACAAAAGGCTGGTGAGACCTCTTTGCATGAGGGCGCAACTTAATAAGTCCGCTGCACTTCCTCTTTAAAGACGAATGTATACACTGCACTGACTGCCGTGCATTCCAGCCTGATCCCGTCAGCTGGGCGACCCGCGACAACGCATTCCATGAACATTGTTTAGTGTGTGAGCATGACTTTTTTTTTATGGTGAATCGCATTGATAGAACAGGAGCACTCGAAAGCATGCTGAAGTGTTCTCTTCAGAGCCAGCATGTTTCAGTGGTCGAGCAGGAGTAGGAGCTCTGTCATCCAGTAGAGCGAGAGTTCTTTCGCTGCTCTAAGAGCAGGGAAGCAAATTGTAGTGCTCTCATCTGTAAAGCAGAGTAGGTGCAGCACAATGAGTCATGCGACATTTAAACGTCACCATCTCCATGTTTGTTTTACTTTATTTCAGCCAGTGAAGACGCTTTGATGGTAGTGACGATGACAACTACCAAGATTACGCGGCAACGTTTGGTGGATGGCGTCGCTGCAGAAACTTCCTATCTAACTGCGAATTGGGATAATGACGAACATGCTCCTGACAAATTTCACACGTGTTTTTTTTGCTGCCTCACAGAGCATATCGGGGCTTCAAATGTTTTGATTCTTATTTTTTTGTATTTCATTGAACTGCAACGGCATGGGAGATGTAAAGGCCTCATTAATGTTGAATGCCCTTATAGCCAGTTGGGGAGGTTAGACTAGCCCAGACAACGGACTTGTTGCATAACTGGCCATTCGTGCCGAGTAAGTCATTGGCTGTCAAACGATGTATTCTGAAACATTCACAAAAAAAAAATATCTTTTTGGTTTCAAACATTTGCTCAGTATCATCGGCATACTAATAGTACATTATTTACCTTGAAATAAGAAAACTGTTAGCACCAAACAAGCCCTGCCAGTACATCTGATCGCATTACCAAGGCACCAAGTTGAGGAAGCTACCTCTTTTTTTGATGCATAAGCCGTCAGGCAGTGCAGTCAACCTCATTTTATTTCGTTACCAAGGCACTAAGTCAAGAAAGTTACATTATACTGATGACATTAGCTTTGAGACAGGGCAGTTTGGTTGCATTTTCCGGTTCGTAAAGACCCGCCAAGTTGGACAAATGATGATGATGATGGTGAGGGTGATGCTCAAAAGGTGTGCTTTAGCTGTGCGTTTTACGAGAGCCATAGAGAAATCGCAGCAGTTAGAGCCAGATACGAGTGTTAACTGAAAGATAAGATTCTGCATTCAGCGAGGGGCGCACCCAAAATGCTTCCAGATCCGAGGATGTTGCGCAGTTACTCTCAAAGCGGAAACTACCGCATTGCCATCTGGGATACCGACATGCCGCGCCATCCTTGAATGGAGGTCGGTGTGCAACGATCGATTTTGTAGCAGATAGCACAGTACACCGATGACATCGTTACTAAACGTTTCATTTTCATAGCTCCAGCGCATACCGATGCGCGCCAGTAAGCGAAATTGGTTTACGGCGCAATGCGATCGATGATTGCGACATGATTCGGCTTTAGACGATTGAGGATAGTGGTGCTCGCTCCGCCTGCATAGTCTCATTTTGATTTCGTCTTTTGCAAGGAAGCTGGTTTAGGTTTGTTAGTGATACACAATCTCTACAGCGCCACTTCGCTCACTTTTCCCTACTAAACTTTTAGTTTGTGCAGTTTGAATCATGTTTGCCTACAGCGTTCGAGATCTTCGCTGTGGACTAGGGCGCCATCCATCGATCGTTGTGACCTCGAGTTACAAATACAAGCTTCCGTAGTACAATTATCTGGAATATGTGGTAGGAATGTGTTTGGCATCGTTAAGCCATTGGTATCGGCATATTTTCGCAAAGACAAATTTGTCTCAACGTGGACCTTGTAGTCAGCGCTGGTCCGTGCCTTTCGACGTCCTCCAAATTTGCAATGTCCTTGCTCGATGCGGATTCCGATGTTTTGAGGGTCCGGACGAGCAAGGCAAGTGTGTATTCGAGGCTCACACGTGCACGAGGTGGTGAGAAATTTTGTTGAATCGCTGAAGCCACTCGTCTTTGTTGAGGTTAAGCCTAGTTCATATTCTCCTCAAATTCTGTCTCGTTCGCGTACGAAATCATTTGTGAAGGCGCTGAAAAACTCCGTTGTTCTTCCCGAACTAATTGAAACCTCGGTGGGATTTATTAGGTCCGTATCTCATATGATCATATTTTACACACTGACACTCGTACTAAACACCGTCGTGCTAACACTTTTTTTTTCTTTGTTGCGTCCCAAGCGTTTTGTCAGGGGACCACAAAGTGGATATCTTTGAGATGCATAATGGTAATTTTATTAATTGAAAGATTTGCACACGCGATTCAGCTCTTAAATAAAATGTATTCATTTATTAAAAAAAAATCTCGAATAAACGGGCATGTTGCGAGCATTCAGTTTTTTTTTTACCGTTATGGTTGCTGCGGTTCGTGTTTTCTTTTTTTTCACCTCGCCAACCATTAGCGCAAACTCCTCCCCCACTTCCACCATCTCAGTCTATCTCGTGTCTCCGCAGCGATCAGATCGTGGTGAACCGTATCTCGTGCAGTCGGTCTGTACTATAGTGTCAACGGCACTAGTGTGTCTCAGTATCTTGCTGCAGTCGTTTGCGTCGGTAATTAAGTCTTCCGTGTTTAAATTTGCACATCCACACCTTGCCAGACCACAAATGTGCGAGTCACAGTTCTCTCGGAACTTTCGTTGTAGGTACGTACGCATGTTCGCACTCATATCAATACTGATGATGAGAAATTAACCTCGAATATCAAATTGTCTTTTTTTTTCTTCGTCCTGCATGAGCTTATCACGTGCGCTATTTGATTTCTCTCTCCTACGTGACTGTTTTTTTTCTTTTTTTTGCTTTTGCGGAGAAAGTTTTCACTGCGATTGCACGTGATCTGACAATGCCGTTGTGTGCGCTTTTATGCTGGCGCAATATTTTGTGTCCTGGGCAGTTTTCCGCACACAAAACAATATAGAGATTATGTGTCGCTGTTACATTAAAAGTTACGATGCAGATACATAACATGAAAATAACGGACACGCATCAGTGGCTCCCCGAACAAGCACCTTCTCTTTGTTCATCTTGCGTCGGTTGGGTCAGTTTTTCAAGTGATGCGTAACCCCACCGACTAAGCCAATCTGACGTTCTTATTGTGAGTGAAAAAGTGGCCGTAATGGCAGTACACCGAATATCGAAGCACTATACGACTTGTGTCGCCATCACAGGAGAGCATGAAAGGAAGGAAAGTTTATTCCTCCCTCCATGCAGGAGAGTAAAAAACGCCGCCATGTTGGGTACCACACGGACGTTGACTCAGGTCACATCAGCCTTGAATTTTTTTTTTTTTTGGGGGGGGGGGGGCATGGTGTATACTCGGTCAACGCAGGAAGTGTACAATAAGTCAGACGAGTGCAGTCATGCATATCGCCACAGCCAATGGAGGCGCGGGAGTGTGACATCACGCGACGAGGACCATATCAATCCAGAATCCCACCGTGCATCTATAGCCAACGTTTCTGCTCTACCACGGCTATGCTATCCACCATACCGTGGCATTAGCATTTAACCTGTAGCTCTGATGCTAAATTATGCCTACTTGAATGAACTGGCGTTCAAGGAATGTGTTCCTGCAAAGCAGTACTCCCTTCCAAATCGCTCGCAACGCCGGTAGCTGCCGTGTGAACGCATTTCTGAGCTAAACAGCGTCACGGATTATCTTTCAGCGTTGCTTTTCACGTGAGATACGTCGCGATAACCAGTCACTGTTGCAAAAGCATGGAAGATCGATATCTATATCACCATGGCTGGCAAAAATGCGTGCCCCACGACGAATTCGCGCTTCATCGGCAGTAGAGTTGATCTTGTTAGGCCTGTCAAGCCTAACAAACTCTCGGGCTCCGGTGTCACTTAAGTGATGGCAGGCTTCTGTGACGTGCACGTCGTTCGCTCAAGCATAGTTTTATCGCGCCGTTTTTCCAAGCAGTAGGCAAAACAACGTGCTCACTTGATCTGGCACACTTCAGTTCATGCATGTACACCTCACTCACAGGGTCTAGGTGGCCTTCGTATAGGGCTAAAAGTGGTTTGATTTTGCGAAACACGACTGTGAAAAGTCGTTATCGTTAATTTAAATCCCATACGTGCACCTTTGTCCCCTGTTTTTCCCGGTCACACACTTGGAATTCAAATTTATTTGTCCTAGCAGACTTGCAGGAGCTAGAGACTAAAGGCTATACAGCCTGACAAAGGGACTGAGCATCTTCACGTCTAAGAAATATTTTGGATATATTGCTAAAATATTACAACATACATTGGCATAGTATTATTACACAGCCTGAACTAAACGCAAGATAAATTAATCACAAAGCAACATTTCACCAGAACTTCATTGTCACGTGAAAATACAACATGAGATCCTCGTAGCATATTGCAAATTTATAAACAAGATATTAGGAATCAAACAAACTTTAGGTGGCACACTCAATATCATGATGCATTGAGATAGTATTGATAATGGTGTTAGAAGGTATGTAATTGTAATATACAACACATTGCAGACGATTTAGCATGTAGGTATCTGGTATTGAACGTGTTATTTTAGCATCATTGATCACATTATACTGGGTAAAGAAATTATACAAACGGATATTTATTGCATTCTCAGATACTTTAGATAACACAGGAAGGACAGATATTGACCTGTAGTTAGTTATTTTCAGCCAGTTTGTTTTCAGCAACTTTATTTGGCTTATTATTTTTCTTTGATGGAGGCGGAAATGTTGTAGGCCCGTGTGCTCAGATTTGGGTACACGTGAAAGAACCCCAGGTGGTCGAAATTTCCGGAGTCCTCCACTACGGCGTCTCTCATAATCATATGGTGGTTTTGGGACGCTAAATCCCACTTATCAATCAATCAATTATTATTTTTCTTTTCCTGGTCACAAAATGTTATGTTCTAGTTACCGCGCGAGCCGTACGAGTGTTCCTACGCTTAAGAAAGTAGTCCTGTGTGTGTGCAGATTTTGCCTCCCGGTTGAGATATTCGCGAGGCTGTAATATCACACCAAAGATAAATATTTGCGAGCATTTACGGCTGTTGAGATAGGAACAAACATGACATTATCAGAGAGTAGCTGTTAGCGTCATGACACCAGGCAGTCTCATCCGTGGATGCCTGCTTCTTCCTTGGCAAGAGTGACACTTTGGGTACTCACTCGTTCCGTTACTGAACAACATTAAAACTTCGTGCCACTGTATTGTGGTTTACTGTCACCTCCTTGCTTCATGCTAAGTGAAACAATCAAATTTTTTCAGCAGCAATGCGAAGACTGCGCCATGGACATTTTGTGCTGACGTGTGGAGTTTTGTGTTTCCCGCGCAACACTATGCGTAAGAAGATGGAATGGTGGCTACTGCCGATGCCCTAAGGCTATGGCTATACTTTGGCAACTCTTTTGTATAATGAAAATATAATATCATTATTATAACAAAAAACTATTTGGCAAAAATATTTATGTTTTATAATGTAAGTTTTGCTTTGTTAGAAAGATATTATTGAAGTTCGTTGATGCGGGTTTTGATTGTGAATCCGTGGTCGATGCAGAGTCAATGGCGGCAGCGGAAAGATGGTATTTTACCAAAGAACAATTGGCCCTCACACCGAGTCGAAAATGTGGTCTGGACGCGGACAAGGAGCTCTCGTACCGACAGCAAGCCGCCAACTTGATTCAGGATATGGGACAACGCCTGCAAGTGTATCCTCGAAGCCTACGAGTGTCGTTGTGCGCAGCTTACATGGTTAGGCTTAGCGGCTTCTCGGCCTGGCGTTTGAATCGCATTCAACCCGTCTCTTCTTCGACGAGTCGACTTCCCGTGTTTTTCGGCGGGATCCCGAGCCCCCGGTGTGACCTGCCGAGGCAAGTGTCGACCGATGTTGCCGCAGTTTTCGGTTTGCGGCTGTTTACAATGCTCGCCCGTTCGAGCGCTTCTCGAAGCTACCAAGGTCTTCCCCCCTCAGTGGTCCGATAAGGACGCTTCTGTTTCGCACGCCGTGTTTGCTGCTTTTAGCGACCGATCGGTCATTTCTCGAACGCCTCGGTGTTTTCGGATTGTGCGTCTGTATGTGTTGTGAATTTGTGTGCATTCGCCAGCGTTCCTGTGTACGTCGCTTTGACGTTGCTTTGCGGCGGCCCTTACTACGCAACTCGGCCTTTCCAGACACGTGAGCCATTGCACTACACGGTAGACATTTTTTTTTTTTTTTTTGCTATCGCGTCCTTTATTCCGCGGCAGCTCGATCGCGACGCAGAATCGTCGCGATCGCGCCAACGAACGTAGTGAAGCGCAAAAAGCTTTAAAAAAAAAACAACAAAACAATGCGGATATTAACCCGCGTCTCGTGTGTTGTGCTCCAGTAAACTGCCGCTGCATGTCTGGTGGGGCGGTCGCTTCGCGATCCCTCCATTTTCTTGTTCGCTCGCTGCACGGCATTGTAATGCGCGATGACGCATCTTGTGTACGTTGCCGCACACGTAGTGCTGTTTAGGTCAGTGTGCCGCCTGGATGCGGCGCACGATTGCTGGAATTCGAAGCATGCTGACGTAGTGGGCCGCCCCATTCATTTACTGCCTACTTGCACGTGGTTCGCATCTCGCGTTCTAAGTCCTACTGTTTCGAGTCCTGCAAATAAAGACCCGGATAAGCGTCGCAAACTGTAACAGAGGTTAATTTGTCAATTGCGGCGTCTTGATCGTGCCGGCGGGTTGCGTCTTTCGCGAAAAGTCGAGAAGCCGGTTGAATGCGGTTCAAGGGCTAAGCAAGGCGTGCTGGTTCACTTCTACGTTACCTCGCTCTGTTTCGCTGTTTTTTTTTTCGCGGACTGTCATGTTCTACGCTGTAATCGATTGTGGTATTCGATCGCTAATTTCACCAAACGCGTTTCCGAATTGCTCGAATGCCGGCGTTTGGTTGCACTGTGATGTCAAGTCGTTCACATTTCGACTTTCTCAAATGTTTTTGGGCCATTCACAGTGGTGCTCTTCTTTTATTTAACGTTGAAAACATGAGGGGCAGGAATATTCCGGTCGCCTTTTGCTTTAGCATAACGCCAGATAACCACACAGTGACTTGGAACCTACGAGCAATGCGCAGGTTGTGTGCATTTTTAAACCCCATTTTATTACATTGGACCGTTTAATGTAGTCTAACCTTAATTTTAGTTGGTGTTTCAATTAGATTGAAGCTGATGATAACATATGATATTCGATCGTGGTGCTCGATTATGTTCAATCTGGAATGGTTCTTGTGAAACTTAAAAAGTGGTAATTTCAAAAGGATTCACGGCTGTATCTGTTTATATTAGTGTGTTGACATTTCTAGGCATGGTACACTTCGGAAATCCTGGGTGTGGTAGTTTGACCACATGTAATTTCGCCCCCTGTGCATAAACTGCTTTGGTTTCACCAAGACATACAACAGTGTCACTGGCACTGGCATGTGTTCATAGCGCTATCTAATATCATTGGCCAGAAGTTCACGGGATGATGCAAACTAGAAAATGAAAAGAAAAAATCCAAAGCCTCTGCTTTGACAAGGTGTTGTCTTATTTGTGGTAGCAATGTTGAAGTCTATACCCTTTGTTAGAACATTGTCTCCAGCAACACCTAGTGTTATCTGCTATCACCTTAACTCACATCGAGCTGTCTGCACTTGCGTACTCATGCTAGGGCTGTTGCAAGTGTCTCATAAGGACGGTGGGTGTTATGAGCACTCGGTGATAGGTTCACTGTAAAAGTGCTAATCAGCAGCTTCACTTTGCACTCTTTAGCACTTGTGGTGTGGCCATGTTAGGGGGTTGTAAGATAGGCTAGCTGTGTGGCAGTGTGTTCTAGGCTCTCCTACTATGGCCACTGTCGTGTGCCTAATGGTGTCTGTGTCAGGCATGCCAATGCCCAACACAGTTGTGATTATCTTAAAAAAAAAAAAAAAAACGGACAAGCTGAGCAATGTTAAACTTGGGACACTAACGCCATCACTTGGGTTAGTTGGTGCAAACTTGCAATTTGAATCATGGCTGTGCTAAAAACACGAACAACAGATGAGACACACATTCGCGCCCATCGTGTGTACATCTCATCTGTTGGTCTTTTTAGTGCAGCCATGAATCAAGTTGGCACACTTACATCTGTGCTGTCCATGCTCTACGATTAGTGCAAATGAATTGTGCCGACCTTGCGCATTGCAAGTGGGGCAGCGTCCTTTGTAGTGTGTGTGCCATTGCTATGTGCCATTGGCTCCTTGACTAGCTGCAAAACAGCACCCAGCTCTGCATCAACACTGCCATTGTCTACATGCATCGATTCTACTACTACCATTCGTTCACCAAATTCCACCGAAATGTAAGTGTCATCCTTCTCATTCAGTGAGTTGACGTTGCGACACCGCTTAGCAGTGTTCTGTGCAAGCTTGAACTGCGAGTGCTTGTGTGGCTAGTGTTCAACTGATGTCGCAGTTTCTTAAAGGGACACTAAAGAGGAACAATTAGTTGTTTTAGATCCATAAACGGCACTCTGATATCTCTATTGTCATAAGTTTCACTGTCACTAGTTCATTATTTGTGGAGGATATCAAGGTTGAAGCTTTCATTTTTAAATTTTGCACCGCAGTCTTCGCACGTAATCTAATAAATTCCACAATGTATTTTTTGTATTCTTGCGACATTGCCTGGATAAAATCGCAACTTCATATGCCAATCGATACCCCCCCCCCCCCAAAATTACAATGTAATTCAATTTTATCGATCAGAAGCCGCATAGGACCCATTACACACCTTCAAAAACTGGTGATGTTTCAGTGTTTGGTGCGGGAATCTCATGGTGGTGTCTCCTCCAGCAGTTTCTTTTCGCGCGTTTTCTCGCTTACCAAGTGTCGTGTTGCGGTAAGTGGGGTGTTTTTGGGATTGTGAAATCGTACTTTACAAATACGCGAAAAAGCGTTTTGCTCTTTAGTGTCCCTTTTACATACTGACGCTAAAACACATTGGCCAATATTATGTGAACGCAGCGTATTGGTTGCTGAGGCTGTGTCTTTCAACATGGTAAAGATGTGGCCGGACTTGGCTTCACCTCTCTGCTTGAATGACCACAGATTCTGTGTGCAGCGTAGTGATAATGGGCACGTGACTTCACATGCACATTATTAATCGTCACGTGCATGCAGTGCATTATTGGCCTTTTGCTGTGCTGGTAATGCAGCATGCATGCCACGTCAGTGAAAGCCATCCATTAAGTGTATCTTTACGATAAGATTACTGAAGAGAGATTTGGGCCAATATTTAACAAGTCCTTTTGCTTTATCAACCGTCGCTCTCGGCAGTTGACAAAGCATAAAACTGAGAATTACACGTCATCTGAGCTGTGGCACTGTAGTCGTTAAACCGTTCCAAGATCTGCAGTAAGTTTTGGTTTTGTTGTTTTGTATATTGCAGACTATTGTAGTTCATTAGAGTTCATTTGTGTTGTGAGATAGTGCTAAATGTTTCTCATGAGTGGCGCAATATTTCCAACCATCGAAAATTTGATGACATATGCCACATTATTCGTACTTCAAATAGCTAATTTGTCTGAATTTATGCCTTCATGATAGGATATCTGAAGAGCAAATTGTCTTTTTTTTTTTCATTCATAACTTTGTAAATGCGGTCTTCCAAAAGCAGTTAAATGAAGGTATTTTCAGGACAGATAATTCTTACATGTTACCACTTCAGTGTACAAAATGTTATTGGCTTTGAAATTTATGAGGTGTGATTGTGCTTGGGTGGCTAGGTATGCTAGGATAGTCTTAATTGCCTTCATAAGCTTGTTTCATTATGCCTAAACACCAGTTTGGTTTGAGACGCCAGTTATTCAGACTTTGTTGGCGTGTCGCTCGCTTGTTTTGAGATGGAAGGTGCAAAAGCGACTACCAGAAATATGCGATGCTAAAATGGTTAACGTTAGCTGTAAATTCCACAGCACAAACCCCACCACCCCCCTTCCCCATTGGAAGATAATTGGACTAATGAGGGGAAGGGAGCTTGCTTGATCGTGGGTGGAAAATCTAAGATGATGGCAATGCTAAAAAAAAATGCACAGATGTACTTCTCATGAAATTCTCTATCGAATATGCATGCATTTACTGTTTTTACTGAACTGGAAGGAATCTCTGTATGAACTTTAATGTGTAATCACCAGGCAAAAATAAATAAATAAAGCGTCAGACATGTTGTGACAGCTTGGAATGTAAGCCTGAGGCACAAGTACTAAGAAATTGTTTGCAAATCTAGAGACTCAAAACTTGTGTTTCTAGGAGCGGCTGCTGCAGGATTCTGTTGCGCAGAACAGGTTGAAAAAAAATTTTCAGATGGTAATGTGGGGCCGCCTGCTCGGTCATTGATGAATATTTCGAAAACTACCCTGGAAGGTGAAAGGGGGTGCTCGCTCACCATAATAATGTAGGTTGGGTGTGTTGTGTTAGTGGCTTTCACCTCGAAACATGCCTAACTCGCCAAATTTTCTAACACTAACATCACTTAGGTGAAGTTGCAAGCTGTCGAAGTTGTGTCATGTTAATTGTTCTTAATTGGGGGTGGGGAACCAATTTGTGAATAATGATACATAAAATGTTGAAGTACAGTGCGAGTTGGGCTGTTGGTGTCGCCTCATCCTCCAACAGTGCTCAATTCCAAGATGTGTCTTCATGTCGTCAGTTCTTCTATCGTCGTATTGTGTGCTGTTAGAAGATTATGCAAAGCATGCTGGTCCACTTTTGGTTCACCACTGGGGTTCATAAAAGGTCTGCGCGTGTCGCCAGAGGGCGAAAAAACATCAGATACTGTGAAGACAATGTGGTGCATGCTTCATTGAGCCTTGCGTGCTTCTCATGCGTGCAGTCCATAGCAGCGTGTGCCCTGTTCCTGGCGGCCAAAGTAGAAGAACAGCCTCGCAAGCTAGAGCATGTCATCAAGGTGGCCCACATGTGTCTGCACCGAGACGCTCCTCCACTCAACCCCGCCAGCGAGGTGAGTTGATGACCCTGATGTGTAGTTCAGCAGAACAAGGTGATTCTTATTGCTCGGCATCCAATATTTTATTCGCTTCAAATGTGTGCACCTGCATATGTAGAGCTGCTGATATACTCCAACATAGCGTGTGTGTGCATTGCTTGGTGATGTCATATTGCCAAATTGCTGCCTTCCACAGTCCATTGACTTTCCGATATGGTTGACTTGATGGTGGCTAACTCACTCGCATGTCACTCGACCCTGAATAGCATTGTCCACGTTTCGTGCCAGCCATGTGAGGGAATCTGTTTCATGGGTTCTCGGCAGGGGGAGTGACGCGTTTTTTGCTTTACTGCACGTGCCCGTCTTCTATTGTGGCGGTGTCGCTGTATTGAAATCGGTCCGTCTGTGGTGTAGCCGGCTTTGGCACTGCATAGCATCGTCGACTTGAGGCGACGAAACATGACTGCAGCGCGCATCTTCCATGCCATGGCATATCAGGGCCTCAAGCATTGTCCCATTTATACATATGGCCACACACCTTAACACTTGTTCGCATTCATATGGTCACCTGCCACCGTGGCTTAGTGGCCGGGAGGTTGAGATGTTGGAAGAATACTGACAAAATTTTTCAAGATAACCAGTGTGGATGCGCACACATATACCAAATAGTAATAGCATAGCATGTACACATATCCAAAATCAATTTTAAAGTGCCTTCCACTCAAGTAATAGCAAAATGAAAGCACTTACGTCAGACATTAACTTGGTCTTAAAGGGTTTCAGACAGAATTTTTATGGTTGAGATACAAGTGTGCGGGATCTATTCTTGTGAACTTGTGTATATAATCTACCAAGTGTGAATAGTGAATACAGCCTGAGTTGTAGTTTACATGAACTTAGTAGTTCGCATGCTCTATTCATCATTAGTACAAGTCACACCTCGTGACATTGACATCATACTAAGCGACCTGAAGGTGAGTGACCCCAAACTTCTGCGACGTCATCACAGTGGCCGAACTCCTGTATGCACAGCTAAAGTATGGTGTCATAGTCACCGTTGCGCTTTTACTACATATATGCCAGCAGGCAACTATTTGTTGACTGTTCTTGAGTCTGTGAACGTGTGGAGGCTCGGGGAAAGTCTTTTCCACCATTTGATGCGGATGATGATGACATCACACTTCACTTCCTGAATTTGAAGAAACATCAGTAGGTGAAGCAGGCAGTGCGGAAGTGTCACAGCTTAGTGTGCCATTGGAAACACTGGATAGCATTAGTTGCACCCGGCAGCTTTTCATTCTCCGAGCTCTCCCAGACTGATCGGTAATGAACATGCTGCAATTATCTGTCGCACGCTGCGGTAAGTAGTGTGCCGTGTTATGACCAATGTCTTTTCGACAACATATTGCAGCAAAAATATGCCATCCCCAAAATTTGTCAGTACCTCTTTAATGTCAACGACCGACACAAGGGACACAAACTTGTTCAATACTGAAGTGTACGTACACATAGGTTTTTAAGGGGATACTAACGAACACAGAAATTCCAGTCGAAAGATGTCTCTGGTCTGCCAAACGGAGCTTATTTCATGCATTTTTGAACATTTGGCTGTATATATGGTGGATTGTAAGTGCGAGCTGCGTGATGTCACATTCTCTGAGGTGCGTGCAGGGGGCATGTGTTGCTGTACTCCTTCGATTTCTTGACGTCTCCTTTCATCCCACTTTTTCTCTTCCACAGATGCGTGGGTACTTTATTCCAGTAGGGAGTATTGTTCACTGCCAGTGCTGTTCGTAGTGGTGGTTGGAACTATTGCTGTTGCTGAATGGGTTGATATACGCTGGCGACAACTGGCATTGTTGACTGGCTGTTGGTGTGTTTTATCGTCACCAAATTGCACCTCCTCTAGTTCACTGGCGGCCGCTAGATGGAGCATCTGATGAAAAAAGCATTAAGTTTGTCATTTTCCTCTTGTTTCTGCCTGAAATGAAGGTTGTGTCTATCGATTTTAGCTCCAAATATTTCAGTTTTGCTGAAAATCTTGGTGGCAATAGTATTGTTCAGTATCCCTTAAAATATTTTTTTGTTGTGTCAGAATATTTTGGCCAATTCGAGGAAGTTTTGTGCATTAACTTTGTTGTTTTCTCGTACTCATCATCTGTTGCAGGCTTATCAAGAACAGGCCATGGAGCTTGTCCTGAATGAGAACATGATGCTCCAGACACTAGGTGAGGTTGCCGAAACTGAGGCATACACCGTTCTCGCCAAACAGTGCCGTCTCGTGCTTGTGGACTAACGAAGCTTGGTCCATCATTGATAATCATTTCAGGATTTGACATCGGCATCGAACACCCACACACCCATGTCGTCAACTTCTGTCAGCTAGTCAGGGGTGAGTACCACTTCAGTATTTGAAAGTGTTTGTTTTTTTGATTATCTGTATTTATACATAACTCACAAAAGCAATACAGTAGAATCTCGATACGAATTTGACGGTAGCACGCAAAATATTCGGATCATTCGGAATTCGTATGACTGAAAAACAAGTTAAAGCTGATCATGATGATCAACAAGAATTTTATTGGGGTCAATTATATGGTGGTTTTGGGACGTTAAAGCCCAACAATTATTATAAATACTTCTTGCTGAAGAGAAGTCTATGTGTATGCTCTTGTGAACTTTTCTGCCTTCACCGTCTGTCAATAGTGTGTCGCGGTTTTTTCGCCCATGCTGCTGGGGCTTAAAGCGCGTTCACACTTGGCATCAAAGGGAGCAAAAGCGGCAAAACTCACTGGAAATGCACTCGCTTCGCTGTTTAAGCAGTCCGGAAACTGTGCCACAAAGCTGACACGAAAAATGTCAGTCCTGCGGAATTCAAGCGAAAACGCCAGAGTGGCCCGAGAGGCTGCACTTGTCGACAACATTCACATTCAATCTGCCCTTGTACATGCCACCGCCGCCGTCGCTGCTTGAAAAGTCGTTCCATTTTGCCCGTTTTCTGCACATCCAAATTTGTACCAAGTTCTGGTTATGCATGCAATGCACTGAAAAGAAACACTTACCACCTTTACAAATGTTGTTTCGGAAGATATGCCAGCAGAAGTGACACGCACCGGCCACAGCAGTGACGGATTCAGCCAGCAGTGCAAAAGCAAGACACATTGGGGCATGCGGACTCGCTGTTGCTGCACCCTCTACTTCCAATGTTCTCAGCGATCGTTATCCAAATCAGGCTATTGAGGAACGTGTCCTTGTCAAGGCCATAAGCTTTTACGTGCTGCATAGGTAGTTTGTGATTGGCGATCCACCGCCGACGCCTTTGCCGCCGTGTTGAATTTGCAGCTGGTTGTTTACATGACATGGTTTTAGAGCTAGTGCAGTTGGTGTAGCAAGGCTGCGAAGTAAAAAAATTATCTGCCATTGCGCGGTGGGAAAATTGGTCTCCGATTCACTCTTTTGCGTCGACTTGGTGGCGTGGTTTTCCGGCCGCTCAGGTTCTGAAGCAAGGGAAATTCCTGTGAGTTCTGCCGCATTCACTCTCTTTGAGGCCAAATGTGAACGGGCCTCCTCCCGCAGACAGGACAAGCCGCGTTGCGCCACATGTGTGCAGTGGTTGATTGAACATTCGTATCGCGCGCGATGGCTGGGGACCAAACCGTTCATAATCACGGCGTATTTTATATAATATAGCCCTTCTAGAACAACCATATCATTACTAAATCCGCGTGAATTGTAATCGAGATTCTTTCACTGTGGCATCAAAGCTCAGGAGTGTTGAACCTGTCTCCTTGTACTTGATGCTAAGTATCATATTTGCATGATTTTAAAAGCTCTTTCTTTTGCTAAATGTCGCTCTCAAATTTCTGTGCACGTCACAGTTGGCCTTTAAAGGGAAATTGGCATAAAGTTTTTTTATAACTTTTAATGTAGAAATATTAGTTGAGGGTTTGTTAGAATCATGGAAATATGGTAACAATACTTGGAATACCATAAGTTTGTCACGGTTGGAGGTTGTAGTGCAGCTGACCTGTAGCACGTGACATGTCTGAAGAAGTTAATACCCATACCAACATATTTATTGAGATGTTGTGATCAGTATTTTGCATGAACTAAATGAAGGCAATATAAAGGCACATATTTTTATTAATACATACTATTTATGTATCACTGTAAGACCTCAAGTAAGTGAAGCATGGCTTGTCGGTAGTACAATGACGTTGTTGCATTCCTTGAGCAAAGAGAGTATCACAGGATCTGTGACCAGCACTGCATTTCATTTGTGTGTCCATTTCTATGTGCTAGTAAACATTCATAGTCATAAAAATTTCTATATTTATAGAAAGTTGAAAAGTGATACTTGCGCATAGATGGTCCCACATCTCAAGTATTGTTTAAATCCTGAATTTGACCATTTGAATGGATTTTGAGTTTTTCTTAGTTCAATTGACTTGTGCATATTAAATTTTTTAAAGGATGCAAGATATTCAAACTGCATGCTCTTAGTTGCTTTCTTGACGTTGCAACATAAACTTACTCGCAAAATGCTTCGTGGTGCGATTGCACTTCCAGTTCATTTCTGTAAACAAACGAGTTGCTGTACAGAAGTATCAGCGTTGTATTTCAGTTTGCGTATGGAAAACAATGTGGAGGTCGTACGTCATGTGTCGGGTAATCACACCTCATTTACTACTGAATGAAGCATATGTGAGGTGCTGTGGCTCTCTGTTAGCTCCAGTCCTTCTTTCTCGAATATTTGCCTGTGTGTTTCACATGTGAGGTTATCCTGTCTCCCAGTGATGCATGAACCCAGTATACATGTTATTCTATATGCTCAAGTTTCTCGTGGCATGTTTGACTGGCTTTATATCTCAGTTGGTCTCGGGTTTCTCCCTAGCCGAATGTTGTTAATGATTTTTACCCCTGGACTCGCTCAGACTCAGATGCAGCCGTGAGTCTGAGTGAGTCCGGCTGGAAAAAAAAAAAATTGTGAGTATGAGTCTCAGGAAAATATTGGTGAGTCTGAGACCGGGTCAGTCCGAAAAGTAAAATCTATTTCATGGGTGAATTCCACTTCTGTCTGCTGACGTGTGATGTACTGCCTTCACCCCAGCGCTTTGAGCTGGCCATGTTCAAGTGTCTTATCACGCTGTGATCAATGTAATCATCTATTCAATTATTAATGTGCTGCTAGCCAGATTCTCGCTGCCATTTTGGCGTATGTAGACTATTCCAAATGGAGATATGTTAGTGTCGATCCATCTGCAGAAACCCTGTGTCTATGTCCACGACAGTGGCATTCGTTGGTGAGTTTCCATCAAAATAAATTTCATAGTGTCAGAGGTAGGTATATGCCAAGTTGATTTGTGAAATTGATATTTTTGCCGAGTTTCTGTGAACTATTCATTTCTGCTATTTGTTGCTGTGAACTATTCATTCTTGAAAGTTTTCTCATATTTTCCTAAGTGCACTTTTTGATTGCACTTTTTTTGTGTCATTGCTTGCTTCTTCTGACCGTTGGAGTTGATAGTTGCTCCTTTTTGCTCGTACAGCTCTTGTTGTGTCAGCTAACCATTTCCATCTCAACTGCAGCTTGCTTTCGGTGATTGTTTTCATAAAGTGGGCCATCGTCGCTGATTTCATATAAAAGTACTTTGATTGTATGCATGGTTTATAATCTTAGAGACTACAAGAAGGAAAAATTGTGTTTTTGAATTGCCTTGTCCGCATGTATCTCGAAAGTTCAATGCACAGCTAAGTGACCTGATTCTCCACTCTTACAAGAATTTAAACCTGAGTTTTATTTCTGTTCATTTCATGTGGGCTACTTGATCTCTAGAAGTTACCTAATGCTTGCATGAGCTGAATACAAACAGAAAACATGGTCATTCATGCACTTAATTGATGGTTCAAAGCTTGTTGCTGGTTGTCTGTTGTTGCACTACTGAACTAATACTTGACTGACTGTAAAAGAAGTGTGTACAGTACCGCCCAAGCCGAGTAGTACCGGCAGTACCATGCAGTGTTGCACCGTCTCACTCTTTTCTTGGTTTCTTTCATTGTTGTGACGGTCTGCAGCTAGCAAAGACCTGGCCCAGACGTCATACTTCATGGCTACCAACAGGTATACCATAGGTTCTTATGTGCATGCATATTTTTGCATTTACTTATGGTATAGAAAGTGCACTCATCGCCTATTGCTGATTGATACCTTATGTCTGGAGCGGGTGACGTCTTGCCATGCGCAATAGGAACCCTTGAGGTACCTAACGAATATGTCTAATGCCCACTTTACTCTGATTTCTTAATCTCGAGAATGTTGGGGAAGTGTATTGCTGTAGGATGTGTGTTTCTCTTCACCCCGTTTCGTAAAATTTACCGAATATAGTCCGTATGAAAACATAGTGTACAACTGTGTACGGTAAGAGTTCCTAGGTGTCCTGCCCTCAATTCAAAGAGAATTTCTGGTGTTCTGCGGAACCCTCTCGCTTACTTCTAGTGAGCATCCAGCATACAGAGAATGGGTGTAGGTGGGAGAATGCGCCAAATTAAGTACTGCCAATGCCCACATTGCTGTGTTGTCATTAATCGTGAAGGCCGTTGTTCAAAATGAGGATCTTGTGATGATAGCGAAGTGTTTATTTATTATTTTGTCCGCCTTTTGAGGTGCTTTGTACATGTTTGTGTATGCAACTTGTTATTGCTGATTGTGTTGGTTAGGGGCTTAAGAAAGGGCAAGATGCTTTGAGGTTTTGATGAATCTAACCTCCTGCATAAAACAAAACATATCCTCTAATTTTAGGGAGGGACGTGGCACTTTAAAACTTACTTTCGTGTCTTAATTTTCTTGAAACTGGCCGAGTGTATATTAGTGTTCTTATTTCAAGTATGAAATTATTTTTGTTAGTATATTGTGTAGTTTCTAGTACATAAATTATTTCGTATGCCTTTTGGGAGGCTAGAAGCCCCAGATTGAATGGCTCACTTATGACTGTTCAACATACCGTATTTACTCGCGTAATCCTCGCACTCGCATAATTCTCGCACCCCCCACATCGCCCCCCAAAAATACAATTTTTTTTTCTTCGAGTAATTATCGCACCCCCGAAAACTGTCGCAATAAAGTTGTCTGCTCTTTCCAGCCATTGATGATGATAGTGCACACCATCTGGCGCCATCTCTTAAGCATCAAGCGTATTATTGCACGGAGATCTAATCCAAGCCAAGACAAGCCGAAGTGGCCAGTGCTTGTTGCGGCGTGTTCTGTGTGTTGTGTCGGTAATCTTGGCACGTTATGGGACGATACTGCAGCCACACGGCTGCTTCAAGTTTCAAGTGATAGATCATGCGCTAAACAACGGCAACAGGGCCGCCGGTAGGCCCTTCGGAGCCTACGAGTTTTGTGTTCGCTACTGGTGACGGCAGCTGAAAGCCACCAAGACGCGTTGGGCCTGCCGTGTGCCTAAAACTGGGATCGATGGTAAACTTTATTTCTTCAGAAGGGAACTGCGGACGATTCTGTTAAATAGCCATCAGCCCAATACTGGCCTCCTACGCTTACTTTTTGAAGGCTCCTTCTGAGCGCCGACCGCTACCGCAACGCCAACAAGCTTCGCGTATGGTATTCTAATTCTCGACTATTTGCTTCCACTTTTCGTGTCCCAAATAAATCTCGCCTTGTGTTGAACCTCCGCTTTTATTGTTGAGGTAAGTTCTAATTAGTACTTCTTAAAGCTTGCTGTAAGGTGCTTTTGTGAGAATTCCGATTTGCGGCCACTTCGTTTTCTTTTTCGCTCTCTGCGTTTTCGTAGAAAGTTTTCCCCGCATAATTCTCGCACCCCCCAACTTTGCATCGGTTTTGTGGCAAAAAAGTGCGAGGACTATGCGAGTAAATACGGTACCATAACTATTGCTGAAATGGATTCTGTGCATCCACTCTTGTCCTGCCGCATACTGTTCTTATTCCAGACTATTCTGATATTTACGCTGTGACTCTCTCAATCTAGAAAAAGTCTTGTCCTGTAAAAAACTAAAAATGTATCTTAATAGGAAAATAATTGCATCTTTGAAGTTAACTCAGATAAACATATGAATTCTGTAAATAAATAAAAATAACATATACAAGAATTCAGCAAGTGTCATTATAATTGAACAAGAATTAAAAAAATAAAATATCATTGTAATATCAATATATATGAAATACTAGGAGTTCCAGTAACTGTGTAATATGTGCAAAGGTGCAGCGCTGTGTGCATACATCCGACATACTATACAGGTTTAAATGTTGCTGACAGCTCCAAAAGTGGAGAAAATAGTCGCAGCATTCGCAGTGTTTATTCTGCAGCTACAAGTCGGTGTACGTTAAAAAATACATCAATTTTTGGTTATATATTGCCACAGCATTCACTTGCACTTTTACAGTGCATTTCTTATCTAGTTTATCATTGTTGCACCGAATTCGTACTAAGCGCCGCCTTAAAGCTGATTTCGAAGTTGACATTAATATACATGGGGTTTTACAGAGCAAGTTTCTGGTGCGCTTCTGTGTCGCCATTAAAAACAGTAGAGGTAATATTTGTTTACAACCTAAGAAAGTATGTTAGCTCTGCCCATAGCTGCCGTTGCCTCTCCCACAAGGAATTGGCTTATATAGCACTTACTTATTTTTGTGACATGATTTGGTCGTTCCTAAAGTGAACAAAGAACAAAAAAAAAGGAAGCTACTGAACAAGGAGCCCCTACATGGTTTGAAACGTCGGATCATTTCACCAGTCTTAGTCAGTGATTTCACGTGCTTCATCGCATCCAATGCCTGACTAGATGAACTTTTGTGCAATGCTTCAGCGATATTATTGTGGTTTTGGCACATAATGCCCCAGCAGTCAATATGAATCACCAGAGAGTGTAAGGTGTGCTGCCATGAACACAAGGAAAAAACAAAACTGGTTTACAAAAATATATTGTAAGCGAAATGAAGGGGCGGGGGGGGGGGGCAATGAAGGAAGAGGAAGGGCAGAAACAGCTGACAGGTGCGTGAGCGTGTCAATCAGCCACCGTGACTCTTGCCTGTGTTTATTCTCTGTAAATACATTTTGTACATGAGCCACGAACCCCATAACAGTAATGTTTTAAAACATACAGTATTTACTCGAATTTAGGCCAACCCCGATTCTAAGTCGACCCCAAAAGTCGAAAGCCTGGGGGGGACTTACCTTGAATGTAGGCCAAACGAAACAGCAAGGACGGCGTTCACAAAGAGAAAGCATTTTTTGAACATGAAGATGAAACAAAGCATTTGGTGAGAAACATACAGCCGCTATTCCTGTTGTGTGTATTTCTTTGTCGTCGTTTTCTTTGCGCCGCTTCTAGTTATTTGCATCATAAAGATACTGTGCTTGCCGATGCCGCTTTCAGTTCAAGTCGTCGTCACTAACTTCCTTGTCGCTGTCTTCAAGCAGTGCGCAATCGTCGATGCCATCAAGTGAATTGGATATGCTGCACTTCTTAAAAGAGCACACAATCTACGTTCCCCGGTTGTCACGCCACGCGGCAGTCCCTCCAGCGAAGCACATTTTTTTCGTCCACTCCAAAGTCCCACCTAGCTTGTTTCGCGGCTAGGGCTTTTTTTTTTACAAGTGGACACCGCTTGTTGGCGCCATTGAGCTACGCCACACACAGACCACTCGCCACAGACCACTCGCCACAGACCAAAATGTCGGTGTTGCGTGTGTACTTAGGTCAAGTGTTGGCGCTGCTACTAACGGCTACAATACCATCTAGATGGTGCTAGTTGTGCACCACTTTTTCTCAATGAAAAGTGGCATGTTTTTCAACATTCTCAAATCTAAGCTGACTCTGGAGATCGATGCAAAAAAATTAGAAAAAAAAAAACACTACCGGCCTAGGTTAGAATAAATACCGTATTGTTAGTGTTATTGTATCCATTACATTGGATGATGTCATATTATTCATGCACATAGCGCCTGAAGAATGTATACAGTCAATCCCGGATATATTGAACTCGAAGGGGATTGCAAAATAGTTTGATATATTGATTCGAAATCGAAAATATGCATATTTAAGGCCTGAAATTCGCGTGTCAATGAACACCTTCATGGGATTTTGTGATTTGGAAACGCATTGCCCTGTGCCTGTGAGCGCTGCCTGTGCATCTGTTTTGCTGATTCTCAATTTGTGACTCCATGCCAAGAAAGTGCTTGGCACTGAATACCTCGACGCTACATATGACTCTGAGGACGCACCTCGAAATGGACAAGTGGTGCTTTGTCCCGAATTGCAAGGTATAGGACTTGTAGGGAGCGTGTGTTGTCTTTTCGAGGCTCCGTGTGGACCAGAGCGCTTGGATAAGTGGGGAGGGACAATTCCGAGAGCTGACAGATCCTTGCTGCCACCTGACCATGTGTGCGTGAAGCATTTCCCGGAAGATGCAATCTCTGCCACATATCATGCAGAATACAAGGGAAACGTCCTGTTGCAAGTGCCAAAGAAACTTACACTTACTTCAGATGTTGTGCCCGTCATTTTACCGGGCTGCCCAAAATATCTGACCACTCAGCAAAAAACCAGGAAAGCTCTTTGGAAACGGCTGGCTCTGCTGCCGACTTCTTGGAAGCGACGGGGGCCAAAAGGTTCAACTGCATTTGAAGTGCCTGACACAGCCGCTGAAAGTATGACAAATTCATTGTGCGTGGAGACAGCAATTTCACAGCACGGTGATAATGAGTCAACAGGCACGCATGCAAAATGCAGCTGCGACGGGCCTCCTTCACGTGAAGAGAAGGATGCTTCTCAACACTACACTGATCTGCTACTGACTCAGTTCCTCATCACCGGCATAAAAGCAATTTCTTGTTTAGATGCCGCTTTTTTTAACTTCGTCATCTATGCCTACTTGGACCAAGAAAAATTAAATGTAGAATTTCCAGTGCACAGAAATAATTGTACATACTGTTTCTGTGATGCAGCAGTGTTTTTTTTTTACCTTCACTATATTCACGTGGTTATAATTAGTTTTCCATGCTTGATGTCAAGACAGATTTTCTCGCCTTTGTACGTGTCTAGCACTTCATCGTCACCCTCTTGCAACATTGTTGACGAACTTCCGACCACGGTACTTGCGACACAATACGTTTAATAAGGTGAAGACCTTAGATAGACTTAGATGCCTCATCAAGCGCGAAATGTGATTGTCGGCGTGCCCCATCAGCGATGTAAGGGATGAGCTGCACAAAACATACTGCTTTATGTAGTGTGCTCACTTTCACTATCTGATAAGCACCTCATCAAGTCGAGGTCCGTATGGCTTAATGGCTTAAAGTATGGGTGATGGCACTAGACCTTAACCCACCGTGAGAGTCCCAACATAAGTGTGGTACGGGTTAACCCAGGGTAGACCTTCGGGACCCAATGAAGTTCTTCCCACCATACCATGCTGCTTGCATTGCCAGAGGTTGAAATAGAGTCATCTGTGCGACGCTAACAGCAATACTGGCAAGAGTAGCGTGTTGATTTAGGTTCTCTATAGAATGCGTGTAAGTTTCGTCATACATTAGTTGAATGTCTTCTACGAAGTTTTTAGGTCATTTTGCTAAGCAACCAAAATGCGACTACGATATCCGCGTGCACCCGCATGCAGGCACACGCCTCATACATGCAGGCACACATGCACTCATTGTGAGCGAACGAGACGGGCGGAGAAGGAGGAAAAGTTTGTAATTGCTAGAAAGAAGACTGATTACAAGCAGTGCATTCGATTGCTTTCCGCTCTTTGCCGGGAACTGTGGGGCGTCTCCCAGGGTTGCTTGACTTTCTTCTCAAAACCGCAATGTCTGGTGCTGGAGCTTACATCACATGCACACACGCACGCAATCACCTTCCTAATAGCTAGCGTGCCTTGGTCCTTGGCCAGCTATCCTTATTGCAAACACCTCAAATTTTCTCTAACGAACGACACGGATTTTTTTGTTCTGAACCAAAGATGCTGACGCCGCCAACACCAGAATTTCAGCGATATGGGATCTTTAGTGCTGTCGTGTTGAAATGTGACCGCTCTACAGGCCAACGTTTGCTGCTGTCGTAGAATTTATGTAACAAAAGCACTGTTTGTAAATAAGTTTTTTATAAAATTAGAAAATCAATCTCATTACAGCAGAGTCACAGTGTATTAATTTATTGACATACATGTAGAGGTGTACATCGAGCATAATAACAAACAAGTGAAGCTCTGCTGCAACAACCTTCTACACTCGAATTGGAGCCGCTCCCCAGTAAGCGCCATCTGTCGCATCCAACGGAAGCAGCCCAGGTGGCGAACACAAGCTGGGCGCTGCGTCATCACCTAACTTATTGTTACACTGTGGGCAATGTCAATGGTTGAGCGTATATATTCTCAAATGGGCTTTTCTTGCCGTAGATTTACGCCGCCCATATTAGAGCCCTTTTAATTGCAATGCATCTGCAAGAGATCCAGATGTGCTGGAAACCTGCTGTACTTGGAGGTTTGCAGGCTGTATAGTATGGAGGGCACTGGCGAATAAAAAAAGAATGACAGCCCGATCAACAAGCGACGTCAGAAGAGTGCCGCGTTCCACGCTCAAGGGTTACGCTCGATTAAAAGGGTTGCTTTTTTTTCTTTCATGGAACTAGGACTGCTTTTCATTGTAATGCCATTTCAATAATCCTTCCGTCGAGCCGCAGAA
Organism: Rhipicephalus annulatus; assembly: GCA_013436015.1. Classification (NCBI taxonomy): domain Eukaryota; kingdom Metazoa; phylum Arthropoda; class Arachnida; order Ixodida; family Ixodidae; genus Rhipicephalus; species Rhipicephalus annulatus. The sequence goes on along the minus strand of WOVY01001858.1, from coordinate 172,990 downwards.
GCAGGATACAGGCAGGAGGGGCAGGCGGTCGCCATGCATCTAGACTATGTCTAGACTGAACGTCGCTGGTTCTGCGAAGACCACAGGCTGGTTACGGGCACGTCTTTGTCACTTACGGTTGTCCATTCGCACTTCAAATTCGACAGTGTTCAGTGGATGCGTTGGGCAATATAAGAGCGAACATCGAAATGTCTTGCTTGTTCAAGAAGTATGCAACACGCGTTCAGGTTTTTCACTGCGGTGGTACATAGCAGTGACAATTTGCATTTTTTTAGTAGTCTACCTCTGCGAATACTTAGAAAGACGCCATTGTGCTACCACTCTCATGTCATCAAGATCATTTCGCAAATGTCTCTCATATGGCACACGTCGTGTGATATAATTAGCTTAATTTCTTGGTAGTTATGGCACTGCTGTTGATAATATTGCTGTTTTATACGTTGCTATACATTGAGCTTTCACTCTGACATAAATTATCCTTTGCCTTTAGTGTCCCTTCAACGATGAATTGCCTTGAGCTTGTTTGTTCGTTTGCACTGTACCTAGTATACTGGTGTCCTAAGGGCATGCTTATGTTTGTCGAGGTGAATTCCATCTAGGCTTGATACCATACGAGTGCTCTACATGCTAACCTTTAATTGTGGTCGAGCCCAATTGGGATAAAATGATCTCAATCTGCATGTCGCGATCTGGCTCCGATGATCATGTAGCAGTGATTGCGATTAAGGAATCCGATTAAGAGAGTTCATTGGTGGGTCTGCATTGATGAGGTGCAGATTGTGACTTAGATATGGGATATAGAATCTACGCAGCACATGAGAAGCACTTACTCACAGCTATCTGTATTGTGGAAAACTTACGTGCGCATATGCATTGTACTTGCTGTCATAATAATCCCAGAGAATGCGTACTGTTAAACAGTTGATCAGAGCACCAAATTAAATGTTTTGCTTTATTCTGCAATGCCACAGAATTATCACTGACGGGTGAACAGTTCAGTTGTGTAAGGATGGATAGATGGGCTGGTTGATAATTCATATTTGTTCAAAGAACTGGAAACAAGAGTGACAGACAAGGACGAGTGCTTGTGTTGTGTGGTTCTTCCTCATGCGTAGTCCTTGGTCTTGGGCTTCCAGTTCTTTGAATGAATCAGCTAAAAAAGTCCTGCATATGGGGGGCTCCTAGTTTGCCATAGACTCAGTTTAATGTTTATTGAGGGGTCCGCGCTTGTGCTCTTTGCCCGTTGGCGTGAGGGATCGACACCTGATGTGCTTGCCGATTGCCCCTCCCCTCAGCCTCCACCTGACGATGATGTGCCTGCAGTACAAGCCTCGGGTGGTGGCCTGCCTGTGCATCCACCTGGCGTGCAAGTGGTCCAACTGGGAAGTGAGTGGCTTTGCTGCACGCCTCCTCCCCAGTGATCATGATGATTGCCCAGGGTCCTCGGCAAGTCTCGGTTCGGGACAGTTTTGCCGAGCTTGTGTGGCGCTTTGCAGATACCCAAGTCCAGCGAGAACAAGGACTGGTTCTGGTACGTCGACCAGAGTTGCACTGCGGAGTTGCTCGAAGGTCAGTGGGCCCCTCCCCCCCCCCTTTTCTTGTTTGACCTAGTGCTGGTTGCCGCAGTAACCTGTCTGGTTGTGACGTTTGTTTTAAGAGCCTTCACCTGCATCTATAGGAATCTCTAGATTCAGTGTAAGCATTTGCTAAACTAAGTAGAAATGAAGCCTAATTGGCCAACATTACTGGACAGTCTGCAGTTGGGTCCACGGAGCTACCGAAAAATTTTGCTTTTTGCCAAGGCAGTACAGTCGAACCCCGCTACAACGAAACTAATGGGGCACGGAAAAAATTTTGTTGAAGTGAAAATTTCGTTGTAGTGAAATTGAAAAAAAGAATATCGCTGATCTGAGTTAGCAAAACAAAGAAATGTTTATTCTTAATATTCAATAAAGTCCGCCCCTTCCTATTCTTTTCCAGCAGCGTCACGACGGGATTCTCACCCATGCATAGCGAGGTCATGGTGAAAAGCACATGAAAACAATGCCTAAAACCACTTTCGTGAACGTACCAAACCGTAGCATTAACATGTTAACACCAGCAACTGTCCGCCGTCAAAAGTATCCGACAACGCCGAGGTGGAGGCAGGGTATCGTGGAGTGGCGATTTTTGCATTATTCTATGCCATCCTTATCATCAATCACTCGGGGCTAGCTGATTTTATTGATAATGGGGACAAACAGTCGCTGTGATTAGTTACCACACTGCCCCAGCGCGAACATGATGATTAGCATCGGAAAAGGCATTGTTCCGCAGTGGCGCCCAGCAGCTGCGTGAAGGAAACCATGAACTGAGGGACTGAGCTTCAGCTTCGGATCGTCTGCGGCTCAAAAGCAAGCCAGTGGCAAAAGTAGGGCACCCATGTTTGCTGAACAGCGGCGGTACAGCGAAGGATTCTGGTGGTGCCAACACGTGTTTTAGACTTCGTTGACGCATTTTCAGGCTTTGAAAATGCACCGAAATGTTAAAAGATTGGGTTTACTGCATAGCCATAAGTATCTGAGCCTTGAATTGCATCGTAAATTTTCGTTGAAGCGGGACGACCGATAAGAAGTGTTCGTTGTGGACGACAATATTTACGCATTGACTCCTATGAACTGCTGACGGAAATCGTGAATTTTTCGTTGAAGAGGTGTTCGACTGTAGTCATGTTGCCCTATTATTCTGTAATTTATTCATTGAATATCCCAGAAAATTTTACATGGACATAACCTAAAACAACCAAGCATCCCAACCATACTACCGTAGTTACTCGAATCTAACGCGCACCTTTTTTCCGTTAAGCGAGTTCATAAATTGCATGCGCGTTAGAATAGAGTACGAAAAAAAAAATGAAATGCGGTCATTCTATTGCCATCGGCATTTCCAAAATGGCCGCCCCCTTGGCGTCGGCATCAACGTTACTAGATTACCTCAGTTTGCAAACTCCGCCGGGATGCGGCGGCGAAACGCGGCCCCCTTCGTTTCCCGCTCTCTAGGTCAAATGGCGTCGGAAGCGCCACCTAGAGAGCAAGAAACGAAGGGGGCCGCGTTTCGCCGCCGCATCCCGGTGGAGTTTGCAAACTGAGGTAATCTAGTATTTGACCGGTCGCCGCATCGTAACGGAGCCTTCGCGCAATGTTAAACGGAATTTACGCGGTTAATTTTGTGTAATGGGAGTTATTTCCCGAGAGGGTGAGCGAAGGTTATTACGCGTGTGCAAGTAAATCACCAGTTGAGCCACTAAGGCGATGCCACACGGCAGAGACGTGAGCGCGATGCCCGAATCTTGCGGGACTTCTGTTCATACAGCTCTTTTGCGTTCCTGTTCTTTAAAATTCGATTGCCTATGTAAAAAAAAAACCATTGACAGTGGGCCACAGCATTAAGTCTAAATGTATAGCCCGTCGCCACAGTTGAAGGCGCACCTCGTCAGCGGGAGGCTTGAAAAAATGTCTCTTTTCGGCCGCGGATTTCGTCGAATCGTACCCACTTCGGCAACCAGTCACAAAGCAGCGAGGCATGTTTTCTCACATTCAAGAACCGTCACATGACACATGTGAGCTGTGTAGCTCACAGGGAAAGCGATGACTGAGTTGAAGACATTAAAAAACACCCGGCACCATGCAGATCACGCCAACGCTGACAGCGTCGGTGCCACGCCGGGCACCACGTTGATCGCTACCGTAGTAAGTTGCAGCCAGAGCACACACTACGCGAGTTACGTCGAACTAAATCTTGCTGGGACTCAGTGACAGCGATGACTACGAAGCACACTTGAAAGCAACAAAGCAGCACCCGGCATAAGAACACAACTGCAGTAACTCCGCCGGCGTCGGTCCGGGCACCGCCGAGAGGGGGCGCGTTTGCGGCTTTTTGACCGGTACAGGGAAGGGTGACACTCGCGGCGCCGCAGTTTGCAAACTGAAAAAAAGTATCTAGTAACGTTGGTCGGCATGGCGCGTCGGCCATTTCTGCCTACCGTATTTACTCGATTCTACCGCGCTCTCGACTGTAACGCACACCCGGTTTCCACGACGAAAAAAAAAAAAGTAAGACGTTGCTTGCAACGCGCACCCATTTTTCTCGTCTGTTTGCACGATCACACCGCTCGGGAAAACGACTCCTTTCGGGAGCGTCTTCCGTTTAAATATGAGGTACGGGGGAAGCTCGTGCCCATCTGACGCGTAACAGAGCATTGCCGTCACTGTAGTTTTACCGTGGCCCGATGTCAGCACGCGAACTTGCTTTGCCCTCTTCTTCTCGACCGTTGTGGTGCCAGGCATGTCGAAGTAAAGAGGCCTCTGATCGGCATTCCCGATTTGCCCAAGCAGGTAGCCGTTGTTGGGCCGCAAGTTTAGGACGAACCTCTGAAAACTGTGAAGCTTTTCTTCGTTCTCCTCCGGCAACTTTTGGCATATGCCCGTTCACCTTCGGAGGGGAAAGCCTTTCCTCTTCATAAAGTAAGTTAACCAGCTCCTGCTCGCTTTAAACTGGCTCTGCATTAGCCCTTTTTCTAAGGCTAACTGCATAGCCTGCACTAGGAGCAGTTCTGTCGTCATGGGCCGCTCACTGCTCAATTACATACTCGCCGAGCAGCTCTTCAATTTGTGGAAACCGACCGTGCTGTGGTCCACTGAAGCCTTTGCGTGAATCTTTGCTGTCGACAATATTCTGCTTTTGTTTCTGCCAGTCCCGCACGCACGTTTCGGGAACTCCGAACGCGATGCGGCCCCATTTCCGTCCATTTCGGCACACGCGATGACTTTTCTATTAAAGCGACATCGTGGTGCACTCGTCGAGTTTTTGGACACGGCCCTTCTATTCCATCGATGCTAATGCACACCAAGATGAACTCCTCAGCACACGTACGAAGTGCCGCACATGGGAAACACATAGGCAGAAATGGTCGACGCGCCATGCCGACGCACGTAGGGGGCGGCCATTTTGGAAATGCCGATGGCAATAGAATGACTGTATTCATTTTTTTTTTTTCGTACTCGATTCTAACGCGCATAAGATTTATGAACTCGCTTAACCAGAACAAAGGTGCGCGTTAGATTCGAGTAATTACGGCATGTGTTTCCCATGTGCGGCACTTCGTACGTGTGCTGAAGAGTTCGTCATCTTGTAGTGCATTAGCATCAACGGCATGGAAGGGCCGACTCCAAAAACTCGAGTGCATCACGATGCCGCTTTTAAAAGAAAAGTAATTGCGTGTGCAAAAACGCACGGAAATCGGGCCGCATCGCAGTCGTTCTGAGTTCCCGAAACGTGCGTGCGGGACTGGCGGAAACAAAAGCAGGAGATTGTCGACAGCAAAGCTTCACGCAAAGGCTTCAGTGGACCACAGCAGGGTCGGTTTCCGCAAATTAAAGAGCTGCTCGGCGAGTATGTGCTTGAGCAGCGAGCGGCCCGTGACGACAGAACTGCTCCAAGTGCTGGCTCCATTAGACCTTTTTCTAAGACTATGCAATTAGTCTTAGAAAAAGGTCTAATGCGGAGCCAGTTTAAAGCGAGCAGGTGCTGGCTAACTAACTTTATGAAGAGGAAAGGCTTTTCCCTCCGAAGGGGAACATGCATATGCGAAAAGTTTTGCGGAGGAGTACGATGAAAAGCTTCACAGTTTTCAGAGGTTCGTCCTAAACTTGCGGCGCAACAACGGCTACCTGCTTGGGCAAATCGGGAATGCCGATCAGACGCCTCTTTACTTCGACATGCCTGTCACTACAACCGTCGAGAAGAAGGGGGCGAAGGAAGTTCACGAGCTGACATCAGTCCACGGTAAAACTACAGTGACGGCAATGCTCTGTTACGCGTCAGATGGGCACGAGCTTGCCCCGTACCTCATATTTAAATGAAAAATGCTCTCAGTTCTTTTTTCGAGTGGTGTGATCGTGCGGGCCAGCGAGAAAAATGGGTGCACATTGCAGTTGATGTCTTACTTTTGTTGAAATCGGGTACGCGGTAGAATCGAGTAAATACGGTACTATCGCCGTAATTTTAGCTCTATTTTTAAAAAAGTGATTGCCACATTTAATGTAATAGTTGGGAACACAAGACTTTTTTAAATTTATCACCACATAAAAATTTTCTCTTGAAGAATTATAAATTTTTGTAGTTTTCGTGTGAATAGGAATTCAAAATCTTTCAATTGCAACAAGAATAATGCATTCACGATCGATGAATCGCGGATGACGCGCGCACATTCGTCGCACATCGCCGTCACTACAGTCACCGAACTGATAAGCGGCCTTGCGGCAGACGAGCACACGGCGACAGCTTGCTACAGGACTAGAAGAAATGACATGACCGTGCAAACAATCAGTCCTATTACATTTCTAGTGCATATTAACTGGCTAAAAATGTGTGTGCCATGATATTTTTTACTCGGAATGGGGAAATAAAGTTTTAACAACATTATTCTCGAAGCACAGATTTTGACCACTTTATTTTGCTTGTTCGGTAAAAGTGGACCTAGGACAACTAGAGCTGTAATTGTTTTTGCACAATGCAGCTAAATGTGTACAAAAAAATAATGCTGCGAACGTATTTTTAATGGGCAGCTTTATTTTTATTTTATTATAAAAATGTTTGGTTTTGGTTACATGTAATGAACTTTATTGTGCTGTAATTAGAGAAGTACTGGTTCAATTATCCACCAGCTTGCCGCGTTGCACTCTTTAGGCTTTCTAGTATTCATATATATATTAATGACTATGTAATTCTAAGTACATACATTTTTAGGGTTAAAAATGTTGGAATTCTATGTTTTCTTGATTTTCTCAAAATGGCAATTTTGTACACCCTGCATGAAAATTCCTGTAATATATCTGAAACTATTACAGATAGCAGAATAATTTTTTTTGCAGCACAAAGCTATATGTTTGGAGCACACAACATAGGAAGCAGATTTTGATTTCTCTTGATGCAAGTTTTTTTTTTTAATTCTTTTGTGTGACCACACCATGGCCTCATTTAAAGCTATGAAGTTTAGTGTACTGTAAAGTAAAAAATAAGGACGCAATCAAAAAAGTACTTGCTATGTTGTGTAGCTTGTGCTTTCTAGTGTTGATCCCTATGCTATTTGTAAATTTTGCGCTGGTGATTATTTTTCTATTGTGGTATGAACAATAGATATTGTTATGCTAATTAAAAATAATCTATTGAAGCTACAGAAAAAATAACTACATATTTAGAATATGGAGAACAAACTGAGTAAGCATGCCAACTTTTGTCACATTTTTTTCAAAAATAAATGAGAGAGCCCTAGGAGCCATGTGCCCCCTTGAGTGGAACAACTTCCTCCGATATGATTGGTTTCATACTTGAATGCTGCAACCCACTTCACCTCTCAGTAAACAGAACTCCTTCGGCCGAAATTCTCGGGACCCACATTCACTACGGGGACGAAATTTTGTGCCCTAAAATGTAGAAAAAACCGTGGGCTATAAGCAGGCTTTTACGGTAATCGTCTAAGTTCATTGCCGGTCATGTAGTGTTAGTTAAGGTAATCCAAATAGTCTGTACATATCCTTTTGTGTCTTTTTATGAAGGTACGAAAACATCATTAGCGTGATGTTTTTTCATGTGATATACCCAGTGGTTGACTCACAGTCGTGTAAATATGCTGATGCTTGCCACATGGTACTACCATGTCTTACTGCACGCTAAATGCAGTTCGAAATCAGTGGGACAAGTCTTCATACTTTTAAACTAACCTTGACAGGGGTGCTGCACCCACTGTAATTGTGATAAAATACCTGCATGTGTTCACTAGGTTGTTTTTGATGGTGGTGAGGCAGACATGAGGCATGTGTACAACATCACGCCAAGCCTGTCACCTCACAACTCTAGTTCTCCAGAATAGAACAACGCAGTTCTTTTCTGGTTTATTCAGCACACCTATGTACACAAAGCATGTTCCTGTCTAACAAAATGCTACTCGAGACTAAAAATGGACTGCGACCCAAGACAGCGAAAGAGTGTGTACATGTCAGGAGCAGCTCACATAAAAAGTGCTGTGACCACTTGAATCTGTTGCTGAATAAACCTGGTTCACTAATGCAAAGTCGTGGATGGCGACAACGCAGTTCTGAAGGCCTGTGGTGAAGATGAAACTACTGCTTGTCACAGCTTTGTCACTTCAGTCTTTATTGACACAATCATAGATGGAGCCCACCAACTGTAATATAGCAAAAGTAATGAGTTTGCTGCATCCACTGATGCTTTAGTCATTAACAACGCAGTTGTGGCAAGATTGCGGGCAGTGACCACACCGTCCTGAAGGCTCTGGCAGTTTTGGTTGCTCATCAGTGCTACTTTGTGCCACTTATTTAGGGTACCTCGTGCTTTGCACGATTTGAGCCTCGTCTGAAACTAACAGGTCATAGCCAAATAGGACAGAATTAACGAGAGCAGGATGCTGTTCATCAATACATATGCTTGCTGGGACCAGAGAACGACTTCAAATTATCAGAATGATCAACTGCAAATGAAAAGAGCAGTTCAGTTACAGTCCGTGGTGCCCTCATATTCAGCTCGCAGCAAGAACATGAATGGAAGGATTGTAGCCCTGTCACACCGCACCTGTAATGCCACTTACTGCGAATGACATAACGTGTCATTTTTGTTGCTGCTAGATGGGCTTAGTGAATGGCACTCACACCTAATGACGTTCGCCCGTTGAATGTGTTCACCGAAGTCATGGAAGCGCGACATGTGTAATCTCGTCAACAGGCGTTTGACAAAAGATTACAAAATCGACATAATCTCAGTGAAGTTCATTGGGCGTGTTTCTTTGCGTGTTCAGTCGCTTATGCCAAATTACAGGCTGGAGGTATGCAGATTCTTTACAGCTGAATTTTATATATTCCCTCAACTCTCCCTACTAGCTTACCATAATTATTGGCAACATTTTGGAACTGAGGTGCTACTACATTGTCTGTCGTCTACAAGTCAACGATGGCGTCTGTTTGGTTAATGCTTTGTTGATTCATTGTGTGAATTTCAGTTCATAGTGGGCTTGCGTGGGATGTGTGGAAAGTGCACACCATTTTCCTTATCGTACCTTGTGGTGTACACGTATCCCGAAGGAGTACGGCCACCAGCGTGGGTCCGGTCTTAGCGAGCCGCAGGGCACGCGTTAACCGTCGCCGTGGCGGGAAACACGATACTGCTCAAGTCGCAACACTTTATTGTGGCAACACCAAACGCAGTACAGCCCGTTGCAAAAAGGCGCGGCGGGAAAGCAAGTAGGCTTATCCACGCCACGGGCACAAAGTACTACACAGGGTGCCACGAGCACGTCTCCGCGGTAAAGGTAATCTACGGAGACACCGGGACAAAGGGGCCCGGTTGCTCGAGCGAGGGCAAAGGCGCTCGCGTTGGCTTCGAAGGGAGACGGGTCGGCGTAGCTAGGCCACGCACTAGGACACCGTACTGCCCTTCGGCCGTGAGTACGCAGCGGGGCAACAAAAGATGAGCGTTCGCATCGGGCGCGAGGCGCCGTTAGCGAAGTCCGACGAGCCCCGAGCGACGGGACTCGACGGACGGAAAAGAATGCGTGGCTCACCGTTTGAAGTCCCGGACTGTACTCACCGCTCCCGACGCAGCGCGCGAGAAACCTCTCGGGGGTCCCCGCGCGCGGCGCCACAGTCAACATCCGCTACCGGGTGAGGGAGTTAAACGTCACTCCGCCCTTCCCAGCGCGGCTGACAGCAAAGGAGGGCAGACATGTCGGGACATGAGAATTGGAGAAAGGCGGGAAAGCCCGCGCAAAGGCAGCGGGCCAGCCTCAATTCCCACAACCTGGATGGCCATGAAACACAGGCAGCTAAGGATTACCGTTCGTTTTGGTATTAGGGTGTTTTAGCTAGCGGTTCTGGCTTGCTGCATGGAAACTGCGGTAATACAGCCGAACTCGATAACAAACTCAAAAGGGCCGTGACAAGGGGTCGTAATGTTAGTAATTCGTTGCATATGAACTTGCCCTTAGAAACGTGAGATCACCAACCAAAACATTTTTTTAAATAATTTTAATTAAGGGCTAGCAACCCCTCCGGTGGCAATTTAAACCTTTTTGCATGTCAAGCAATGCCTGCTTTGTGCTCAGAGTGAATTGAATCACTTCCGTACTAAACTTGCGTCATTCGACTAAGGTGTGATACCGCCACATGGAACCAATCATCTTTGGTCGCATACCAGGCCATTTGCGGTTTAATATATGCGCACATTTGTGTGTTGTTCGTGCATGCTTCACTCCGGATCGTGCTGAGGCGTGTTGAGTAGCCTGCTTATTCATCACAATGAGGGCATGTATTTTTCAAGCATCACGCAAATGGCCACGCATGTCGCGGTGGTGGCAAGTTGCAAACGACACCATGATATGTTTTTATGGTCGAAAATCCGAGCGGATATCTGCAGTGTGATAAGACTGTTGGTGATGACTCATGAGGAACCTGATTTTTAGGTGCAAGTGTGCCGGTTGCATGATAGCAGCCAACATCAAACATGACAGGGTGGTTTATGTGTAGGAACCCTGTTATGATGAGCATCTTCAGCTACCTTCTCGGTAGTGCATGTGGTATGTAGACGTTCTTGGCACACTGCATGCTTTTAATAGATAACAACCGCAGTGCAACACGCAGCCATTCACTGCTTTCTGCTTGTGCATCACTGCTTCAGGTGCTGTCACTTGTTCAACTCGCTGTCATCATGACAAAACAGTGCCTAAGCTATGAAATCGCGACTTGAAAAAAAAAAAAAAATCAATCACAACATCGTGACAAAGCACATCTGGTGGGGCGGTCCTACTAGATGTGCTATGCATATATCTTGTCAGCCCCTCCTGTTTCCCGGTAACTGACAACTACTCAATAATCGTCAGAAAAATGCAGTCGTCAGGGAAGGCAGAGCACCAGACGTGTAAACTGAAAGGGTCTCCCATCCAAACATGTTCTTTTTTTTCTCTCTTACGAAAGGTCAAGCTCTTGAGAGCCTAGAAAATTCACCGACAAGTGTTAGTGACGAGTGAGACGGAAAAACTCGATTGCAATATGATTTTAAAACCTACTTACGGTTTGCACCCCAATGTCACTACACGGTATTAGCTTTTCATTATGTTCTCGCATGAGAAGTTGCGACGATTTCATGGCGCTGTTCCGCGGCTCATTTGGTGATGCATTAGCAACCATTTTGTGGTTTTTGGTATCTGGTATCAACATAACTAGCTATACTGGTGTTTGAAGTCACCAGAATCCATTCCAAGGCTTGGTGTCTTACTTCAGTAGATGCACCTTTGAAAAATTGACTTTAGTGTCAAAATAAAATACACTTCCTCAGAACTGTCTCCATAGTTGGGAAGATTTGTGTGGCAGAGTAAACTCTGCTTTGAAAGTTGGTGCCCGTAAAGATCTAAAAAAATATTGGGAATGGGATTATGTTTATTCTTCCAGACGGGGGGGGGGGGGGGGGTTCTATACAAGTCGCATATATGATTGTGAATATAGTTTGAGATGCTCCGTAGTTAGGTATTAGGTCTTGGTTTACGGTTGTCTGCTGTGTTTATCCTTATCTGAAATTCTCTCGGCGCCTGTAAATCCTCTCAACCGCCACTGTGGTCTAGTGGCTATGGTACTGGACTTCTAACCTAAAGGTCGTGGGATCTAATCTTGGCTGCAGTGGCCGTATTTTTTATGTAAGCGAAAATGCTGGAGGTATGTGTACTTAGATTTAAGTGTTTATACAGAACCCCAGGTGGTCGATGTTTCTGCAGCCCTCCACTACGGCGTCCCTCATGATCCTTTTGGGGAGGGGGGGAGTTCGTACGTTAGCCTAACAATTATTATTATTGTTATTATATGTTAACTCCTCTAGAGCTGACGTCGGAGTTCCTGGCCATTCTGGACAAGTGCCCGAGCCGGCTCAAGCGCAAAATCATGAGCATTGGAGCAGGTAGCAGTGGATCAAGCTCCTCGGCGGCAACGACACCAGTTGCATCAGCACCAAGTTCCAGCGGTACTTCTTCACGAAAGGTGCGTGCAACGCCAGCTGCTTCTTACCAACAGACAATACTCAGATGGTGTTGAGCCAAAGTTCAGATGGTCCAGTGGTGTTGATTTATTTCTATACTCTTCAAATTCGAGTGATAATGATGTAGTTTGCTGTAGTGTGCTCTGAGCTGGCAAAAATGCACAACAGCAGTGTCTATGAGTGAAACGACTGCTTTGTTCAATTGCAACAGTCACTTCTAGAAGATCTTCATTTTGAACAAGTGGGCAGAAGTAGCTGGTTTTTAGTGCTTTAAAGGTGCCATGATGGAAGTGCTGTATACATTCATGAAGCACTCATATTGGTACAAAAGCAAATGCTATAAACTGAAACATATTTTACATTGTTGCCAAGTGTCCAGTGCAGCAGGTATTTTCAAGAATGCCTATCTGTAAAATTTGTTGGAGGGAGGAGCAGTTTTGTCATTACAAGATTTCGCTGTATCTCGGATGAACATGGCCTTGTATGAATTGGGGCATTGCCCCAATTCATGTGACGCCAATATTGTCGGGTTTTTCCTGGCAAATAATGGGTCTTGTCGACGCCAGCATATGTACCATGTGGTGCTAGCGTGACATTCAGTGCATCAAAGATGCTTTTTCACTTGACACACTACACAGGAGGCTCATGGGCAGCAGAGGAGGGAAGAGAGGAGTGCAGCTGCTGCTAGTCACGAGCCGTCCACTTCAAGTGAGGCTCCTGCGAGCAGCGAGAGGCAGCCTGCATCCAGTAGCCACGGCGGCAGTCGGAAGCCACCCTCGGACCCAACTCAGCACCGGAATGCCAAGGTTCCACTGCATCACGGACCGGCACAGCGGTCACCGGGGCTAGCACAGCTACAAATCAGCAACCAGGGCGCCGAGCACATGCTTTCTCCTGGCAAACGAAAGGCCCTGGAAGGCACCAGCAGTCATAGTTCTCAACCGCTTTCGCTGGATGCATACCGGGACAAGCGCTGTCGCCAGAAGGGACAGCCAAAGCCCCATCCACCACCATCGGACCGGTCAGAATCCCATCACGTAGTCGCGTCTCACCCACCTCATCAGGCTCCTTCATCGCATTCTCAGAGCAGGCATCACCAGCAGCCTCACCTTGAACCGACGTCTGACGTCGGTGTGACAACGGCGCCACCACACCATCCCTCGACGGCTTCCACTACCGATAGTTCCAAGCCGCCAGCCGCCCAGGTCAAACCTGAGCAAGCCTTGGATGATGCGAGTGGCTTCAACTTCAACTTTGGCGCTCAGTTTGGTGGTGACGGCGGCGACTCATCAATTGACAGCTTCTCTTTTGGCCTCGATGGACCAGACATCATGCCTGCCATTTCGCCGCTGCAGTTTGACACCGACGAAAGGAGCAATTCGCAAGATGTGCTCATGACATTGTCACAGGTGGTGCCACCGCCTCCTTCGGTGCCAATGTTGCCAGCTGAGGAGAATAATGTTCCACCAAAAATGGCTTCAGTTCCACCTGTTGCAGTGCCGCCAGCAAAAGCAGAGCCTCGCACTCCTCCGCTGCCACCAACAAAGGCACGGCCCTCGTCACCCCCGCAGCCACAGAAGCCAGTCCCAGCAAACCCGTCACTCCCTCCTCAAAAGTCTCAGCCTTCCACGCCTCCCATTCCACCTCCAGCTGTGCAGCTTCCTCCTCCACCGCCACTGCCGGTAGCACTGGTACCCACTGCAGCTCCATTGCCAGCACCAGTTGCTGACAAGCCAGAGATCAAAGCTGAAGTGAAGCAGGAGACAGTTGTTGCACCTCCAGTCAAGGATAAGGAAAAGGAAAGGTCGGAACGAAAGGAACGCAAAGAAAGGCATAAGCACAAGCACAGCTCATCAGAGCGTTCAAGAAACAAGCACTCGTCCCCAGGTAAACACAGCGGAGGGGAGAAGACTTCGGAAGGAAAGTCTCATGGTGACCGGGTGCCTGAAGTAGGAGCTCATCACGCTGTAAACAATGCTGTTGATGTGCAGCAGGTTGTTAACCATGTCGTGGATGGCACACCCGTGGCGGACTCTGACAGAAAGTTGGAGCGTAATGGCATCAGCAAGCACGACCGCAAGTCTTCGGGCAGCTCGAAATCGGAGAGTTCTCGGAAGGAGAAGTCTGAGAGGCGAGAGAAGGAACGCCGGGAGGCGTCAAGGGAAGAAAATGGCAGCAGGTCGTCGCAGCCGAGTGCTGGTGGTGGCTTGAAAATCACTATTAGTAAGGAGAAGCTCCAGCAGTCAGGCAGCAGTTTGACTGGAAGCCCCCCACGGGAAGCTCTGAAGATCAAGATTCCCAAGCTCAAGATTGTTCCGCCCACGCCAACGCCTCCCCCAGTTGACCCACTGGAGTCTGGCAAGGGACCGCACACTCCGCCACCTCCGAGCACGGGGCTGAAGCTCAAGATCAGCAAGGAGCGGCTGAACAGCGGCCGAAAGAGGGACCGGCGGTCGGAAGATGGGGAGCACCGTGCTCGCTCGCCCAAGTCGAGGAAAGTGTCTGCGCCCGTGCCGCCACCCCCTCCACCGCCACCAGGACCGAGCTACCCGGCACCGCCGGTGCCGCCCTCTGGTGGAAGTGCCAATCACGTGCCGCCACAGTTTCACCAGGGCTATGTTCCTGCACCGCAGTTTTCGGCCCCACCTCCGCCTCATCATCCGCCAATGTACTTTCAGCCACCTTATGGCTTTCCACCGCCGCCCCCTATGCACATGGCGCCAGGTGCTTATCAGGTGCCCCAGTACTTCGGCATCCCGCCCCCACCTCCCCCGGTTGATCCCCCACTACCAAAAGAGCTCCCTCCCCCACCCCCTCCGCCCCCTTCGGAGTGAGCGGGCATCTAGGATAGGATTTTCAAATGTGTGAATGCCACACCGCCGGGGAGCCCCCCTTCCCCTGGCAATGTGAGGATGACTTTTTCCGCCCTGAAGTAAGTGGCCGTGCATCCGGTTTATCCTAACTTATCGTGGAACACTAAGTTGTCGGGCTTGGTTCTCTGCTTTGCAGGATCGAGCGAAGCATAGCTGCTCGGTTCGTGCAGTGTGAATGTGTGTACTGTCCTCTGTGTGCATAGCAGGGCCAGTGTCTTCGACAACACTTGGGGGATTGTAAGTGGTGAGAGGGGGGTTCTTGAAGTCTTGTGTGTGTGGGAATTTCGGTGATTTTGGAGCGCCACGCTAGGCTGTGCCGTGGCGTCAGTTCTTTTCCCTTTCGTGATACCGCCCATGTGTGAGATCGTGTATGCCACCTGTATCGAACACCGGTCTTTTTTTTTCTTCTTCGTTGCCTCACTATGTGTGTGGATGTGTATATAGTAGAACTCTAGGAGAGTTGTGGTTAGCAATCGGGGTGGGGAGTGGTGTGCTGCCGTGGTGTGTACCGTGCTATGCGGAAGGTACAGAATGGGTAGGGAGGTGTTGTAGAACGAATTGTGACTCTCAGGTTAGCACCTGTAAAAGCTGTTTCCCAGAACTCAAGAAACAAAAGAAAAAAAATAGTGAAAAAAAAGTTTGCTCAGTGCAAGTTGTACATAGTATATGAAGTTGCCTGTAATATACAGTTGAAACATGCAGTATTGTGTTTGCTGTTATGCTGCATTCAGCTGCATGTTTGCAATAGACTTAATTTTTTTGTATGTGTATGTGGCCCATTCCTAATGTGGCATGTGTGGCCTAGCGTTTTTTTTTTTTTTTTCTTTCGAAGCAAGTTGCTTCTTCAGCCAGTTGTGTTCAGGAGTTGCTGCGGCTGGCAGGACCCTCTGTTTTGCTCCTGCAATGTAAATAAATATTCACTTGATTGACACAAGCAGTGTTTTGTGGTCGTCAATAATCTCCTTGAAGTTGTGTCCGCAACAAACATTCCCAGGCCAACGTATTTGTGAACGGGTCGGAGTGAGGATTTGCAGTAAATGCTGGCATCTTGTTTTTAGGTGATCAAATGTTTTATACCGGGCATTTCTAACAAAAGAAAGCATGCAAGTGCTATCAAATGTGTTAGCATCATTGTTTTTTGTATCCAGGCCAGTTGGGAGTACTTGTCAAGTGAACGAAGCTTGTAAGCAAAATTGGGCAGGTTAGCATCGATATACTTTAGCGGGTAGTGAGCAAACTGACACAATCCAATATCAAACATGACACAAGTGATCGTCTCATGCAGGTTTAAGTTTTTGTTTGAATATGCTTTAAAAAAATATATATATATATGTATAAACCTTAGCATCTAGGTTGGATGCAAGTGTTTCGTTTTCATCTATACACCTAATCTTTCCCTGTGATAAGTTGCCTTGTAGTTTCTCTGACATGCTATGTCATTTTCAAAGTTTGCACCTTAGCAAGACCCGCAGTGTACAGCATAGCAAAAAATTTTGTGGGAGCAGTATTGTGAATGGTGTGCGTGTTGTCATGGTTGGCACATTTAAAGTAGTGGAAATTCGGCGTATGTTGCAGTACAGTAATTTCTTGCGTCATGTTCATGAAGCATGTTTAGCAGATCTTGAGCTCGCTCCAAGATGCCTCGGGCCTCTATCACTGAGCCCTGTCTTGCATATGATAGAGCACACAAAGCAGAAGAGGGTCGTTGTTTATACAAATTTGATTCTAAAGAGTAGATGCCTAATAGAGTAACAGAAAGATGTGTTAGTGGTAGGTATTTTAAAAATGGAGTGTGTGCACACACAGATGCAAGAAAAGTCTAGACACCACAAACGTTATGGTGTTTATCAGACCTATATTCAATAAATAATTATGGACCGTCTCCCGAAGGGAAGCCTGATAGAATGTGAAGCAGCAGCGATGCACACAGCGTTGACCTGGTTGAAACGGGCGTCGACGCGTGTGTTTGAAGTGAAACTCGGTGTAGCGTTTACTAGAGTGAACGTTTGTTTGAAACACAAAGACGTGGGAGGTAGATTGGGTTTCCTGTAAGTTTCGTCGCAGAAAGACTGTGCTCTCGAACTTTGCAACTGGTGTAGAGGTTGAAGCAAGAGAGATTACACGCAGCGATGGGCTAGGAGAGACATCAACGCATTCGCACTGGCAGGGAAGGCATGACCTACTTGGCATTGCGCCAACACTTGGGCCAGATGAGCACGGTGCGGATGGAGGGACAGCGTTACACAGGCTAGTGAAAGAGCTGCTTCGCATCTAATAAAATTTGTATCTGCTTCTAACTTCAGGTCATGGAGCAGTTGTTGAATAATTGGGAAAGCGAGGCTCGCCTGAACACCTTTGCATAAACGGTTGCAATTTTCGCTACACCTAGGGTAAAGGAGCAAAAATTATGCTGCAAATATCTTTTTTTGTGGGACTAAATAATTAAAAGATTTCTTTTTGTACAAGACTTGCGCTTATGTCTTGTCTGCCAGTAGATGCGCACTGCCAGAATTAGTGTAAATTTGTTGAGAGATCAGTGATTTCAGGGAGAGGTGACGATGAAATCTCATTTCCTGCTTACTGTGACAAAGCCATCACACAAAACCCTAGCTGCGATAAACATTATGTCATTGCATGCATTATAGGTCTGGCATCTTGTGCAAAGTTTCCTAGTACCAGGAATTCATCTACAATAGTTGTTTTGGTCAGAGGCTTTATGTGAAACACAAATACGAGGTGCATTAAACTGTTATTCTGACTCCTGCAGTGAGGGCGCACTGATCTTGGAGGAATAGCAGAAGTAACGTAGGTGGGTAACCCAACTCGTTAGCATGAGTACATATTTATTTACTACTTTAGTAACTGATATAACACTGCTTTAAATTTGGGAAGTAAATGCGCCTAGAAATCTCCCAGCCCAGACAGAAGCGGTACCTCGGCGGAATTTTGCATCTACACAGAACTATGACACACTTCCGCACAGTACGCATTATGAATTACTTTCGAATAGAAAATGGTACTGCAGTGTCGCCAAACACAAATCTTTCTAAGCATGCGCCACAGCCACGCACTCGCAACCAGCTGCAAAAAGCAAGAACAAACGCGACAAAAAAAAAAATTGTTCCAAATCTCATTGTTACACCGCAAAATGTCGAAAGACGATAGTCTTGCGTCTGGAGAGAGTGAACAAAACGTTTATTTGATGTTCTGCGTAAGAAAATCGGTGAATGGTATTCTGGTATTCTGCAGGCGCTGCGTTAGAGTGTCTCGAGCGTCTAGCAGAGGCGAACGAGCGCATCTAGGCACGTTAGACACAAGTGCCATCTGGCAGTTATCTTCGAAAACGAAGGCGTGCAGCCCGCGGAAAAAGGTGCGCGCCAGTCTCGGAGGTGATAAGGTGTAGAACACAAAGCAACGGGCAGGTGCCACCACCGTGACGTCGTAGCAAAGCGTTGGAAACACCTTTTTGAGCATCGCGTTGCGCTGTCAGCGCAGCGCGATTAAACGCTACATTCCTTAGAGTTACTTGTGTGTGCCTCTTCTAGTGTAAAGGCAGTCATACAAAACATCGAAGCGTTGTTTTAGCGCCTCAGATATGCGCAATGATTGCTTTTTAATTGACAATCGCACAACTATGAACACTAAACCTTGAGCAATATATTGGTGGGCGCTGCGAATGGGGTTGGCGGATTGAGGTATCGTTAGGGCGGACAGACAAATGTTTAGACAGACAGACCAAAATTTTTCCGTCGAAGGTCCCCAAGAAAAACTATCGTCTTTAAAAATGGCGCCTATGGCGTCATCATAACTTGTTTTGCTGACTGCAGCGCGGTGACGTACGTGAGGGGAAGTAGCGAGTCACCTGAGGTACAGTGGCACTGTACCTCACCGAACACCTAGCACTTTGTGTACCTGAGGGTTTCCTTCGCTGGTGTCAATGGCATAATGGAGTCGAGAGCTCACATAAATTTCAAAATTCTTTAAAAATACTTTTCCAACTATATTCGCTGTTGATACTTTGCAGATGATATACGATTGTTCTTGGGAATCGACCCCACAAGCCGCGAAATTCTGTGTCAGTGCCCTTTTAAAGCATAGTAACTCAATCACAGAGCGTGCTAAACTCTAGGAACACGCGGTAGACACGTGGTATATATTTGGAGAGGCATACGGGGGACAAATGGGAAGATGTCTCAACGTGCGTCTGCTTGAGCATCGTCAGAAAACGGAAAATGGTGGAAATGGTTTTTTGGCACAACACCGTTCCGAGCGTGGCTGCTGCACTCATATCTTTAGGGACACTACTGTAATCGCTGAAACGTCATGTGAGGGAAAAAAAAAAGTTGATTATTGAAGCCGGGGCAGATGAAGAAAAAAAAACGCAATTAGAAAACCTTATATTGCGCTATCCACAAAGGAGTTATCATTCTTGCGGCGAGCGACCTTCCTTACAAGCTTTTCTTAACTTTCGTTAAATGATTACGTGTTATCACGGTCACGGAACGCTTCGACAGCATGCACTCGCGCATGGGCAACTGAGCGTAATAATACACGTTCTTTCGAAATAACATCCCGTTGTTAGCGCTTCTCTTGGTGTGTCTCTTTTTCGTTCGTGTCTCGTGCGCTGTGCAACTATTACGGATTATTATGCGCACATAAAGGCTCCCTACTATCATAATGTGTGTGGCGGCGGTTTGGTGCGCATGACTACGCCCAACGTGTTCTCTGGCCTGACGCGCTATAGTATATCCTAGGCAATATAGCTACAGTTATGTTGGCTGGGCTTGCGTGTCGTCAGTGTCAGGAGCATTCGTTGCGCTTCAGTGCCTTCGTGCGTGCAGCATGGCGAAGAGGCAGACTTGCACCATTGGTTCGCTCCGGGTTGCCGCACGGGCTACCCGAACGGGCCAATAGCGTCGCTGTTCGCCGCCCCGAAGGATGACGACCTTCGACAGAAGTAGGAGCGGAATTAACCTTCACAGGAAGGTAAAGCTTTCAGCATTTCTTCGGCAGTATGCGAGCACCACTTTGAACAACACTTCATTCCGGGTGAACATGTTCCCGTCATAAACGGCGACGAAGTGCGGATTCCGACTCCCAGGAATCCGCACTTCGTTTTCGTTTATGACGTGAGCGGATGTACGGATTCCCGACAGGATTCCGCTCATCCCGCGTCGTAAAAAGGGCGCAGGTGCAAGTTTCGGAAAATCCGGTCCCTCAAAAAAGTCATTTTTTTAATAGCACACAAGTTTGTGTGCTATTGATTTACCAGCACATTCACCGCAAGAAATGTGCAAATAATGAGTAATTGCACATGTTAGATTGATTTGTGTAGATATCAGCGGTGATAATTCCGAAATCTGCATTATTGAATGAGGAAAATCCGTGGGGACCATAGGATGGCACGCCATAATAGTATGCAGTGGCGCCACTTCGTGGCATTCATGCGAAAACGGGCCACCTGTGCGAAGCTGTTCGTGCCACTACACCTCTTCTTGTTTTCTATACAGTCAAATCCCACTACAACGAATGCCGCTTCAACGAAATTTCCGCTACAACGAAAAATGCATGGTTCCCCGTCAGCAGTTCATAGGAGTCAATACATGAATATTGTCGCCTAAACGAACACTTTTTTTTTCTTCTGCCATCCCGCTTCAACAAAGTTTCACGATGCGATTACAGGCTCAGACATTTATTGCTATACAGTAAACCTAATCTTTAACATTTTGATGCATTTTCAGAACCTGAAAACACGTCGACTAAGTCTAAAACGCGTTGGCACCATTCAGAAACCACCGCTGTTCAGCAAGCATGAGCGCCGCCATTGCTCGATAGTGATGGCAATGAGACTGTCACTGGAAAAAGCAGGGCAGTCTCATTGCCATTGCTATCAATGCCCGTGCTTACTGAACAGCGGTGGTTTCTGGAGGTGCCAACGCATGTTTTAGACTTCGTCGACGTATTTTCAGGTTCTGAAAATGCATCAAAATGTTAAACTTTGGGTTTACTGTATAGCCGCGGACGATCCTAAGCTGAAGTTCAGTTGCTTAGTTCATGGTTTCCTTCGCGCAGCTGCTGGGTGCGTCTGCGGAACGATGCCTTTTCCTATTCCAATGCTTATCGTATTGTTCGCTCTTGGCCAGTGCGGTAACTAACCAGAGCGGCTGTTCGTCCGCATTAACAACAAAATCAGCTAGCCTCTAGGGATGAATGATAAGGATTGAATAATAATCCGGATCGGAGCAACCTGGAGTGGCCCAGACTTCATCGAACCGTTTTCGAGGCACGCGCTAGGAATGGACAGCTTGGGCTCCATGACGAATAAACGGGTCCTAGCGCGTTCCTTTCTCCTGCTTCGTCCTCTTCGATAGTCTGGCCCGCTCCAAGAGAATGTTCTGCAACATCCTCCCAGGGGGGCCAAGATGACTCGCACGCTTCGATGAAGTCTGGGCCACTCCAGGTTGCTCCGATCCGGATTATTATTCAACATCATCCCGGGGGGGGGGGGGGAGGAGAATCGTACTTACCGAGAACGCAGTTTGTGTTGAAATGCAGTTGCTTTGCTATACCGGGAGTGCCTGCAGTGCACAACGGCCGTTGATTCGTGGCTGTCGCACCCCTTGCTGTCTCCGGAACCGATGCTGATGAGACGGAGGGTGTTCTTGACGTGCGTTACACTGACGCGTGCTTGGCACGCAAAATTACGAAGACGCGATGCCTGTCGGGGTGGTCACCCAAAGGTGGCTGGACTGAGACGAGTGGTGCAAGTACGGCGTCACCATGAACACGCTGGCGCTGACGACATCGACGCACACGGCAGTGACGAGCATCGACGTGCTTGTTCGGCGGCTCCGAGTCTGCCAAGTTCCTGCCACCAGCAGATGGCACTTCTTTCCTGAAAAGATACCTTGCTCCCATACAGATAGATCGTGGTGCTTGTTTGAGGCTTGTGAAGACACTTTATCGCTCCTGATGGCACCAAAACGCCACATCGAAGATATGTCTGTGTGCATTGCAGAAGGATTACGGCTCAAGACGAACAGTGTGCTAGACGGGCGCTGGATGCTGTCAGATGACAAAAGTCCCTGTACCATCCAGCTAAACATTGTCTGTATCGCTGTTAGCGTTTCAGTTATGCGGTCGATTTTGCCGGTGGTGACCTTCCAATAGGCGTCGGATCCTATGATGACACTGATCTCGTCCGGTTGCCACGTACTTGGTTGAAAGTGGTCAGCTACGTTGTACTTCCGTTCGAGAAGTAGGTGCGAAATGTTGGAGTCCAGTCGTGGGCTTGTGACAGAGCAAATTTCAGGAATGGTTATCGCTTCTAAGGTAATCGCTGAATCGTTGACCTGGCTTCGAAGCCGTTTCTTGACACGCTCGGTGCAGAGTCGTCTTCGTGACTTGAATCCTCCAAAAATGATAAGGGAGAGCTCCTCTTTTCCTACGTGAAGCGTCCTTGCCAAGTCTGCACGAATGTAGATGCGCTGACTGCCGCTGCCCAGCAGTACCCGCACGAGAAGTCAGTGGTCTCCAGACTCTGCCCACATTTGACCTGTCTGTTGTAACGATGCTCGAGTGGACTCAATGTGACATTGGGCGGTAGTGACCGTTCCCGTGGTTAATGGTGGTGATTGATAGAAAGCTGTGGATCCTGCGTTGGGGTGTGGATCTTCAGCTGGGCGTGATAACTCGCAGTGGATGGTCAGGTGGCGTCACTGGGAGGTACCACACCTAAGATTGAATGACTTTGTAGCGAGAGAGAAAGACGAGACGGCGGCCAACGTGGTCGTGTCGTTCTCTCGCCACTTTATTCCACGCCTCAAACGGAGCCGCGGTGGCTGTCCACGTCCGACACACCAAGTGCGCTAGCTTGTTCTAATCCTCGCGCAGCTCGAGCTAGCATCAGATGCGCGAGAGGCGCAGCGTGGTGATTGAGAAACGATGATGGTGATGATGGCACTACAGAGCTCCCCCTCCTAACACTTTGCGCGATTTGAAGGCATATGAATAAAAACAATGAGAGCGACAAATGCTATACACATGAACGACAATCCATAATGTGTTCATTTGGCAAGTCCAGGTTGTCAACGTTTATGGGCCATCGGTAAGCAGTGTGTCTCCGGTGGGCGACTCTGGGAGAAGCGCAAGGGACGAAGAAGGAAGTGCCGGGTCGCTGTGGTCGCTTACAAGCGGGTCTCACGATGACCTGGTCGGACAGGCCGAGAGTGGACCGTGTGTCGCGAGGTCATGCTGCTAACGTCGGCAGAGGGTCGGCAGTGCGGGTTTTGACGTTGGGGTCGACGCAACACAGACCTCAAAGTCGAGCGGCGTCTGACGTGCCGACGCACGCAGGAACGTGTCCTAACAATTCCGCCAAGTGTACGGTGGGTAGTCGGGTACACGACTAGTGGTGGGACATTGCGTCGGATAGGCCGAGTAGGCGCTTGCGCCGTCTTCAGGGCTGTGACTGCAACTCGTGGCTGCGTAGCAGGGCGGCTCAAAAGTTGTCGCAATGTGTGACGCCAAGCACGTTGTCGCCGCCGACGTAGGGTAATGGGTGGTAGACACGTATGAGGTATGAGCGTTGTCGCGGTTGTGACACACGAGATGGCGTTGTGGACACGCGTCTGGTTGTTGCCGTCCGGAGGCAAAGGCTCCGGGGAATGGGGGTGGTGGAACCCAGTCAGCGTGGGCTCGCCCGGAGTATTGGACGGGCAACTGTGCTCGTATAATGACCTCCGGTAGTCCGCGTACGAGGGTTGGCGTGCAGATCTGCATAATTGATGGCTGCCTCTAGCCAACACCCCCTAGATTGCTCCACCGCAGGCGTGGTGTGCCTGGTGAGCCTTGTCTGAAGCGCACCGGGCACATCGTCCTCAAACGCGTCAGCCATAGTCGCAGCGTCTTGGAAGCTTGAACGTGGTTGATGGCTGGTGCCTTTAACTTCAGCTGCGGGAAACTGCGAGGACGATGGTGGTCGTTGCTGGCAGGACGTGCAGATCATTGAGGCTGGTCGACAGTCACCTTCGCACATCGGGGAGGGTGAAAGTTCCGCAACCGGGAGGTGAATAGCGGGCGTGACAATGCCCATAGTCGTGGTAGCCACCAGGGCGTTCGGTGATGTTGCCGTCGTAGGACCTGACGTGTCAGCCGTGTTGTGAGCCATGGAGGTCGGCCGAGACGAGCCGATGGTAAGCATGCCTGCTGCGTCGTCGGCCGAGGACGATGAAAACACAAACCTCGTGGCTGACTGGTTGCATTCAGCCCAAATGTCGAGAACCTTGGCGGATGGGCAGTCGGGCGCAGGACACGCGTCGCTAGTGGCCAGACGAGAGGTTAAGTCTCGTTTATCGGACGTTGTTGAAGGCGAAAGCTTCGAGGTCGGTAAGTCAATAACGGGCGTAAGGTCCCCTGTGCCAGGCTCCGAGGCGGGCGGCAAGGTGGTCGTCATGGAGTCTGGTGGGGCCACGGTGTCGCGTGCCGTCGCTTTCATGGAAAACGTGCAGGTAGCAAGCGTGCCAGAAGGACCATCGGCCGAGGACTTCGAAAAAACGCACTTCGTGGTGGACAGGTTGTCGGCAGCAGGAACGACTTCAAGAACCTCGTCGGATCTGTGACCGGGTGCGAGAATCACTGCGCTAGTGGCTGGACCAAAGGTGGAGGGAGACGTTGTCGGGGAAGTTAAGTTGCGGTCAGATGAGAGCTTCGGGCCGGAGGGTCCAGCACGCTGCGACGTAGGGAAAACCTGAAAGTCGCGGGTCCCTGGAAGTGGTCGGTACGTGAGGCCATAGCTGGCAAGCAAGGTCATCGTAAGGCTGCTGGCTGGAGGCTGAAGTGGCAGAGAGATGATGCAACTCTACCGGAAGGGCGTCTTGAAGAATGACGTGCATCAGTGGCTGGTGCGTGACGCCATTCAACGCAAGAACGGCATCGAGCTGCATGAACCATACCTTGGGGTAGGTCGATTGGAACGGCGGCACTGGCGGGCAGAGTTGCAGGAACATGGCAGCGAACAAGCTAGCAAACGTGGTCGTGTCGTTCTCTCGCCAGTTTATTCCACGCCCCAAACGGAGCCACGGTGGCTGTCCACGTCCGACACACCAAGTGCGCTAGCTTGTTCTAATCCTCGCGCAGCTCGAGCTAGCATCAGCTGCGCGAGAGGCGCAGCGTGGTGATTGAGAAATGATGATGGTGATGATGGCACTACAACTTCCTGCACATTCTTGCGATGTGGTTTCGTGTTCCACAGTGGAAGCAACAATTGGTGTTCTGTAGCCTTGCCCGCATCTCTTCAGCCGATAGGTTGGCATTGCAAGCAGCGATCATGTGATCCTTGCTGTAGCAGAGTGGGCATGCCGGTCTAACAGGCAAGGTAGACCCCGTTAGGGCGGACGCTGATGGTATGATTTCTGTGCCGTACGTTTCTTCGGATATGTGGGATCTGGCTTCGTCTTGCGCCACACGACGAGACTGTAACTGGGCCTCCTCCCGGATTTCCACTTGAATGCGGAGAAACGTTAGTAAATCTTTGGCTAGCCACGTTCGGTCTTCAGGCGTTTCGGTGATGCTGGAGGCGCAGTTAGATTATTTAGATTTCTGTCTGTACATAATGGCGAGATCCTCCGGCAGACATCGCAATAAAACATGGTTTAAGACCACAGTGTACTGGTCGGGCGCAACTCCTAGGCCTTCCAAGGCACTAGCGTGGAACTGCACATTATCGTGCAGCAGACGAAGCCTTCGAACGTCTGACGAGCTTTTCTCAGGGCTTATCGCAAGCAGATCATCAACATGCTCGTTCACAAAAAGATCCTGGCATCCAAAGCGATCTGCGAGGGTCTTGATTGCAAGGTCGTAATTTTGCTCCACTAGACAAATGCCTTCGACAGCTCGCTTCGCACTCCTGGTCAAGGAGGTAAGAAGGTACTTGAATTTTTCTATGCGTGGCCGCTCGGTATTCTTGTGGATGGTAGCGTTGAAATGGTCCCAAAAAGACTGCCATCTACGGAGACTACCATCGAAAGTCGGTATCTGTAGCTTCGTTAGTTGAACTGAATGTGACGGTGCTCTCTCACCTGGCCTGCTGCGTCGGTGGTGTTCGGAGATGCGAGGTAACTAGGCCCGGGCTCAGTTGCTTGAGCCTGCGTTCTAGTCCTCCTCTCACGTTCCTGAAGCCCGAACTTGGCGCGCGACACCGCGTAGAGAATTTTCTCGTTGTATTCTTGTGCCGTTCCTACTTCGTGGTCGAGGATTTCTTCATCTGTGGTCACAAGGGTGATGTCATCGAGCGTTGACAGTGCTGCTTCTTTATCCTTCAGGAAATTCATGTGGCCGGTCATTTGGGAGGCATCAGGATCCGGTTGCTGCAGCAGGTCCGATAACAGTGCTAGGGCTCGGGTAACACCAGCTCTGATCGAGCCGCGCTTATTCCGAAAATTGTCAGCAGTCGCCATGGTGTGACGTTCAGGGAAGTCTCCGAAGGGGCGGATCCCAGGTTTCGGCACCAAATGCAACAAATAACTGGTCCGCAGACGTTAGGTGGAGACGACCCGTTTATTCGTCATGGAGCACAAGCTGTCCATTCCTAGCACGTGCTTGTTTGTTTGTTTGTTTCCCTGGGAGGCTGGCTCATACCCACTCAGGGGGATTGGCCAAGAAAGTGTAGTGCAGTTTTTCTGTAATCATTTTAACAATGTTTAATGAATTGGTATTATAATGAGATTAATGTAAAAATAAAAACAACATAAAAAGAGCAAACGAAAAAAAAATCAAGTTGAGCAATTTTGAGATTTGAGGTGTTATGATTAGCACTCAGCTGCGTTTACTTCACTCTGCCCTGGGGAGTAGTAAATAATTTTTTTTTTTGATTGAAGATCACAATGGTATACGCTTGGTTGCCTGAATATAATTGCAAACGGCATTGAAAGCATCCCTGTGGCAATGTCCCAAAGCTGAGGCGCCAAAGCTTAGCGCCGTTTCCGCCGTTAATCTAAGGCCTATTTTCCGAAATGGCATAACTAGTAACCTTTTTCTAAGTATCTAGTAGTGGCGACAATACAAAAAATAATGATCTAGTGATTCCATTTCTCCGCAGAATGCGCAGAGGGGTGATGTTGTCTGACCGTGCCTATCTCCCGCTTCGTCCTCTTCGATAGTCAGGCCCGC
Organism: Rhipicephalus annulatus; assembly: GCA_013436015.1. NCBI lineage: Eukaryota > Metazoa > Arthropoda > Arachnida > Ixodida > Ixodidae > Rhipicephalus > Rhipicephalus annulatus. Next base: position 145,877 of record WOVY01001858.1, on the reverse strand, counting down.
TCCAAGAGAATATTCTCCTACAATAAGAATGACATAAAATAAGGCAAACGTCCCTGCTCCACGATACCCTGCTGTCATCTCAGCGTTTTGACAGCGGACCGATGCTGGTGTTGACGTGTTAATGCAACTGTTTGGTTCCTTCACGAAAGCAGTTGTAGTCATTGTTTCAGCTTGCTTTTCACCATGGCCTCGCTATGCATGGGTGAGAATCGCGTCGTGACGCTGCTGGGATAGGAAAAACAGCAACGAACATTTATTGAATTTTGAAAATAAATGTTGTTTTGTTTTGCTAGTTCAGATCGTCTATATTTTCTTGATTTCACTACAACAAAATTTTCGCTTCAACGAAATTTTTTCCGCGCCCCTTCAATTTCGTTGTAGTGGGGTTCGACTGTATTCAAAAGGGTTCGTTCTTCGAAATAAAACCGAAACCAGAAATAAACGAAGCCACAAGTGCGATTTTCCGCCGACAAGTACGAAGACTAGGCAAATCCGTGTACCATCATTCAATCCACAGTGTAATAGAGGGGGGGGGGGGGAGTGGGCTCACTGCCCTATCCCTGCCATAGAGTTCATATACAGTTAGTATATAGTATATTAACTCTATGATCCCTGCGCTGCGCTACCATGGCCCTCGCCGCATCGACAGATCGTGCGCCCACCAGGGGTGCTGCGGCCAGTTTCTCCTGATGATGACACAGTGCTAACGGCCGAAAACAAGGAAGATTTGCAAAGATTGATGGACATCTGCGGTAATGAGAAAGATAGGTTAGATTTCAGATTCAGTAAGAAAAAAGTCAGCAGTCATGGTTTTTAATGATAATGAAAGTAGCGAGCTTAGGATACAGGAGGTCATGCTAGACATAACAGATAAATATGAATGTCTGGGTGTATGGATAAGCAATGGGACCGAATACCTAAGGGAACACGAAATATACGTAACGTCTAATGGTAACATGAGTGCAGCGGTGATGAAAAATAGGGCACTGTGGAATTACAATACGTATGATGTTGTAAGAGGAATATGGAAAGGGTTCATGATTCCTGGTTTGACATTCGGCAATGCAGTCTTGTGCATGAGATCAGAGGTTCGAGCAATATTAGAAACCGAGCTACGTGGAATAGGTAGGCTTGCTTTAGGAGCTCACGGGAATACAACAAATCAGGGAGTACAAGGTGATATGGGATGGACATAATTTGAGGGCAGGGAAGCTAGCAGCAAGATAAAATTTGAGAAGCGATTGAGAGAAATGGGAGCGGTGCGTTGGGCTAGGAAGGTTTCCAGCTACTTGTACACGAAGAATGTCAATACAAAATTAAAGATGCGAACCAGAAAATTGACGGGTAAGTACTTAGAAAAGAGCCGGGGGCCAAACCAAAAAGAACTATCGGTTAAGAAGACGGGGAAGAAAACGGAGACCAATATGTGGAAAATCAGCATGGTTAAGAAGTCCGCACTATAGATCTTTCAAACTTTTAAGCGGGAAATTGCCAAGGAAAGGATCTATGACAATACTCGGGGTAGTTCGCTACTGTTTGAGGCCTGGGCGGGAGTATTGCGAACCAAGACTTATCGGGCCAAATATAAAGGGATAGACATGGTATGGAGTGGCGCGTGGAGAGGACGAGCTAACTGCCGAACAATTGATAATCTTCTGTAAAGGGCTTCACCCTATAGTTCAGGATGATGGCGCAGAGTTTTTGAAAGCACTGGGGTTGAGGGACAAGGTGGGCTAAATAGACTTTAAGCGGGTAAAATTAACTAGAAGGAGGTTATCTGATTGGTGGCTGAAGTCAAGGCAGGAGAGAAAGTACGAGTCCTCAACCTCACTATTTAAAGGAAAAAAATAAATCTAGTTTTTGTTCACTAAGTATTACGGCTTGGTGGCGCGAGCGACCGTCCGATGTACAGGGTACAGCCATATCGATACATTCAATCTATCTATCCATCCAAAAATTTCCTGGGGGAGGGGTCTTGGGAACATGGGGTACTAAGAAAAGGAGGATGAGTCAAACAGCTCTTAATTAAATATAAGTGGCCATATCCTCCTGCCCGGCTGGTGAGGATGACGATTGTTGTGCCCGACTGTTAGGCATACAGGGAATTAAAAAATAGAAAAGAACGACAAAAAAGGTTGAGGGACATAGCTTTTCTATTTGGCTAACACTCCTTGGGTAAAACAGCTTAATCAATTGTTTCTTATGTGGAATGTTTCCCTTGTGGTGAGATGGCTTTGTAAAACCAGCCCCATGCTCCGACATAAAGGGAGGGGGTGAGAGGGGAAACGCAATGTGAGCCCTTTACATCGACATGATAGGAAGGGGACGCTGTCCCCCTCTGAAGGGGAACGCCGAAGCGCGAAGAATTGCAGCCATCGCCAAAAGTGTACTTTCTGCCATCGTCTCTTTCGGGGCGATTATCAACACGACCGCCATGTTTGATGTATAGTCGCGCCACCAATAGATAGTGAAAGGTGCGAATAGTGTGTTAGCATGGCCAGCCCCTGGGACGCTTGCTTTCAGTCTTTGTCCTAATAATAATGGAAGTAAGCTCTCACGAAGTAGAGTTGTAAGTACGTGTCAACAGAACGCGCAGACGACGATGCTCAGAGACTCACAAATGGCCGAGATCTTGAAGTAATGTGGTGGTGGCGTCTACCAAAAGTGCCTGCAAACGCATCTTCCTGCGCATAGCGTCCCAGTCACCCGGGCGGGGGAACGCTAAGTCAGCTCTTTACATAGACATCAGACTCTAGAGTTTGCAGACACGTAGCGCCACCTGTCAGCGCAGTTTTGGGTAGTGCAAAGCCCGACTCTTTTGCACAGTTTGCTGCGCAACTGCACGTGCAATTAGCGCTGGTGAAACGGTGATTGAGCTAACTATATTAGATGTGTTTGCGCATCAAACACTCATAAAAAGAGCTACGAATTTCTCTCCTAGTCGGGCGTGTCACAGAACCACCACGCCAAGACGTGCTTGCTCATTACCAGAACGACGTTGAAAACAAGAGCAGAGGGCAACAGCTCCACGAAAAAAGACGGCGCTACTGTTGCGATGTGAATTTCCACGGACGTAAACGACTTCTGTTTTACCAATTTCCGCAGTTGTCGCGAAGCAGAACGGTGAGAGCGCTGGATACGGACCGCTGTGAACGTGTTGGGTGAGCGAATTGCTCGCATTTTTCACAGCCGGTCATATGAGAAAGTGGGATACTGTATGTTTCCTGCTATTGCTTTGAGTAGTCTTGGCGCAGAACCGTGGTAACATTTATTATGAAGTTCAACCGAGCCTCTGACCATGGTGCGCGCCGTGCAACACTTCATGGACTGGTGACTCACGCGACCAACATCGCACATGCCTCGACCACCGATAATCTGAGGTGGTTGCATCCTCGCTCACGCAGGTGAAGTTCCGGCTTTAATGACGTATGTCACACAGGTAAGTCGTAAAATGTCGTTCATGAGCACAATCGGGTTTTTTCTTGCCGTTGGTCTCTGCGATTGCCGAAGCTATCTTGGAGGTGCGGTTTTGCCTTTCGTTGTACACCGAGAAAGTGGACCGACATGCATGTATTTCCATTTGTCAACAAAACATTATACGGTGCGTATTAAAACAGTTGAACGCACATGAAGCGAGAGATGCATGGAGAATGACACCAAAACGAAAAGGTGAAAAATCACTGGCATCATTCGGGCCGCATAAGGGGAGTTTCGTACCACTGATTATGAGATACATTGCTCCTGTATGCCCTTCATCGCTTTGGTAACGTGTGTACGCCCGGATGTACACGTTTCGGCGTTAGAACTCACGTCTAAGTGCTTGCCTCGAACTGAAACATCTGCGTTGTACCCGCAGTTCGCCCTGATGAGTTCCTACTTTTCTGAAGCGAGGTCGAATTAATGGAAGTAGCTTGCCAGGTCCGTGATTGTCAAGGAACCGAGCCTCCACATCAAGGAAAGAGAAGGGCCTATGCACGTTCGCTTGCGGACGGCTTTTTGCACTACCCAGTTATGGCCAGTGTGGCGATGAGGGCGCTGGTGGCGGTGTTTTTCGCAGCGCCACCTGGTCAGTCTGTCGTCTATAGGCATACTGTAGGGGGGGGGGGGGTGGTGCGATTAATCCCCCCCTCCTAAAGTTGAAAGGGAACCCTGAGCACGCCTGTGCTCACTACAGATATGTTGTGACGTCACTAAAACTTTCGTTGTCCTCTAGTAATGGACCTCGATCCGGAGAATTATCATTTATTTACACTTTGGAAGTGCAATAAAATATATTCTAAACGTAGGCTGCGTCCTACCATTCGTGTGGAGTGTACTCGCACGCAGTGAAAACCCACAAAAGGCTTGTTATAGCCTCGGAATTTGATGACACCACCACCTAAAGGCCCGGCAAAATGTCAAAGGGGCCGCCATTAGTCATACATTTATATGATGTATTTTGATTCGTACACATTACTTAATAACTACATGTTGACTAACGCAGCATCATGGTCTACGGGCGTCGCATAATATATTTCTTTCGAAGTGAAAATAATCTGGAGACTGTTTATTGATGTCGAAATATGTATACAAGTGAAAAAAAAAGTTATTCCAACGCACGCGTTTGTTTCCACAACTGAATCATTGCATTTTTTTGTTGTTGGAAATTTGTCATCACAAAAAACCATGCAGTTGATTGAAACATTTCAAGCATCGTCGCAATATATATTATGCCATACAAATTAGCTTCTCGATAGCACGGCACGCGTTGGTGGAAGATGCGTGGTGCGCTCACGGGCACACGCGCACACTTCACGCCCTGAAAACGAGACGGCAGCCGGGTAAATTAAGCCTAATTGGGGCGACAGTTTCGGCGCCTCCGAAACAACTCGGCCGCCCTGGCACGCTCCGTGCTCTGACCGGAGTGCTCCCTTCCCTAACCCCTAGCTGTGGGCGTGGGGACAACGCGCGTAGGGAAAGGAGGCGCCCAAAGTGCTGAAAAGCGTGCTAGGCCTAATGAAGTCACCGCCGTTGTGCGCGTCTGCACACACACGACGCGTCGTCGGGTGGATAAAGAGGGAAACCGCTGCCAGCGAGCTCACCGATGGTGGGCTAATTAGGCTAAAGCATCGGTTTAGGAGAAGCTTCTATATAAAAAAAAAAGTGCGCGCAAGCGTCTGCTCGCGATTCCGAGTCGCTTCTCCTCTCCGATGCACGCTTTCGTCGAGCGCTCCATTGCGAGCCGTCTGCGCAGAATAGGACTACACAGGGCAGCTCACAAACTCGTGAGGAACATTTTAAAAAGTGTCGGAGCCTCCAGTATGTTGACTCCGTTACGAAGATGCACGGGACGAGTAACTAAATAACCTCCTTTCCGGTATCTGATAAAGCGAAGATTTCTCAATCTTGCCTCCCTCTCTTATTAACCTTCTCTCTCCTCCGCGACTACTTTGGTGTGCGTCCGTCCGTTTCTATGCGCCATCGATTTGTCGCGAGCGCATTTCATTCAGGCAAAGCATTCTACACCCTTTCCGCAGCGCTAAAGGTACATCAGATTGAAACATTACGTTAGTTTGAACGAAATAATAATGTCTTAACAACTCTTGTGTCGTACATTTCACTAATATATTGATCAACGGCAAAATGAATGTCGAAAGTATCCCGTCTAAATTTTTCGCCAAAATTTATGACGGTGATGTCACGGGCTGCAATGTTGTTTTCATATTTTGACCCTGTTGTATCGACTAAGCTTCCTAGTTTGTATGCTAAAGGGACACTAAACTCAAATACGAATTTACGTCAAAGTGAAAGCTCAATGTATGACAACATCTAAAACGACATTATTATCACAATAGTGTCCTACTTACCGAGTATTTAAGGCAAATGCACAAGAACACAAGCGCCGCAGTAGGACACCTTTGATATAACCCCGATGACATCAGACGGACCACCTAATATTATTCACTAGTAATCGATCTTACTGCACAAAATAAAGAATCTTCCTTGCATCAAGAGACGCAATAAAACGCTGCTTGTTCGTTTCTATTTGACTCATGAAAATGGAACTGCCGGACGTTACTATGGGGAATGGCGCAAGTGATTCAAGCATTCAATTTTCGCGTGGTTGGATGGATGGATGGATGTATACGGCTATGTCCTTTCGATCGGTCGGTGGCTCACGCCACCTAGAAATAAACTTAGGTACTATCACTATATGTTTAAGATTTGAATTTCACTCGTGCCTTGATTGTATCCACCAATCAGTTAGCCTCCTCTTGGTTATTTCTACCCGTTTAACGTCTATTTTGGGTTCTCTATCCCTCAATCCAATACTTTCAAAAATTCCGTGCCATTATCTTCGAATATATATATATATATATATATATAGCGAAGAGGTCTTTACAAAACATTATCAAATGGTCAGTCGTTTCCTCCTCCTTTCCACACGCACTACACACCATGTCTGTGCCTTCGTATTTGTCCCGGTACGTCTTGGTCCGCAATACTCCCGTTCTGGCCTCGATCGGCAGAGAACTACCCCGAGAATTATCGTAGATCTTTTCTTTGCTCGAGAGTTCGCTAGGTCTCCAATGTTGATTTTGTAACCATTCCAATCTTCCATATGTACCTCTCTGTTTCCTTCACCTTCTTTTTAAACGATGAAACGATGTTTCTTTTCGGCTTGGTATCCTGCTGTTGTCTAAATACTTGCTTGACAATTTTCGCGTTCGCTTCCTCCATATAGTATCAACATTCTTCATGTGCAGTAGCTGAACGCTTTCCTAGCCCAACGCTCCACTCCCATTCTTCTCAACCGCTCCTCAAATTCTATCTTGCTGCTAGCTTCCCTGCACTCAAGCGATGTCCATCCCATGTCACCCTGTACTTCCTGATTTGGGGTGTTCCCGTGTGCTCTCAAAGCAAGTCTATCTGTGCCACGTTGTTTAATTTCAAATCTTGCTTGAACCTCTAATTTCATGCACAAAACCGCATTGTAGAACGTGAAAAGTGGGACCATTACACCTTCCCAAATGCCTCTCACAACGTCATACCCATTGTAGTTACACAGTGCCCTATTTTTATTACAGCTGCATTCCTGTTAACCTTAGTCATTACGTATCTTTCGTGCTCCCTTAGATACTCAGCCCCGTTGTTTATCCACACGCCCAAGTATTTGTATTTATCCACTATTTCTAGCGTGACTTCCTGTATCTTATGCTCACTGCCTTTGTTATCATTAAAAAATAGTAATTGCCGATTTTTCCCACCTGAACTTCAAGTTTAACCTATGTCCCTCATTACTACAGGTGTCTATCAATCCCTGCAGATCTTTCTTGTTGTCGGCTATTAATACTATATCATCTGCATTCATCAATGGTTGTAATGACTGTTCAATGTGTTTTCCTTGCTTGGCAAAAGAGAGGCTGAAGCCGCGACGACTCCCCTCTACTGACATGCTTTGGCCGCAAATAACACAAACATGCTCTTCTCTTGGTTCGTCAATGTCATTTCCTTATGCACTGCACCATTTGTTCACTTTCCTCTCTGGCTTTTGCCCATGTCCACAAGTATACAAAACTCAGGAGCGTCATTTGCCCTGCCACTTTCCCTTTGAGCCATAAATTTCCCTTGCACTCCTGCTTGACCCTTTGCCAGTCTGTACTTTTATGAATGAATGCCCCAATACCACCCCCTTTCTGCTGTCTTCTGTTCTATTACAATATTCCCACGTGTAGTCCGGATGGTTAGGACGTTGTACCATGTCCCTGAGATGTGTTTCTACAAACCCATATACCATCAGCTTCTCCTCCCTTAGCTGTTCTTCTATCTCTCCCCACTTCAGCCTATTCCTGCCACCCTGTATGTTAATATACCCTACGTTTGAATTGGCTCGGTCCTCGCGGCTACGTTGATTTCTGCCCCGGACTCTTCGTGTCTGAGATATTGGTGCCACTTTGGCATCGTATCAGCCTATACCACTTGTCAAAGAGTCCCCCTGGTTGTTTTCCTCGTTACTAGCTATCTTGAAGCCTGAAGGGCCCACGTGCCCCCCCCCCCCCCCCCCGTCACACACAAAAAAAGCTCCTGTGTCACCAAACCACCTCATGACCTAGCCTCCAATCGAAGTGAATTCTGTCTTACTGAAAACCACCCCACCTATGCACCTCTCTGTTTATTTCCACCACCTTAAATCTTTTCTCTAGACTAATCTGCCATATCTCTTTGTTTGCGTCGACAACCGCTCTTTGCAGGTTGCCGTCACGCACGGGTACCTCCGGTATCGTGCATATCACTACTACTTGTACCTGGGGGAAAATGGCGCGCATGTCATCGACCCCTTTTGCCAGTGTGGTCGCTATTCCTGCCGAATCTTCATTTAAGACATCGTTTCAACCTTCCGCAATTATTATGATGTTTTGTCCACCAGCTTTACTTGCGAGTTTTGCGCGGACACAAGAGATAAATATACGTACACATATAAAGAAGAGGTCAGGAGCCTTGAGTTTTTTAAACTGGCCCAAGTAGTTGCATCTGTTTCTATTCGTGTGTACCCAGTCGCAGCACATGCTCACTCCATTATCTAGTTTGAAGGACCTTTGTCGGTACCACACGTGCCACATTGCTGCACTTGTGTACGCTTGTTATCGTGAAAGATTAGCATCTTTGTCTATCAGCAAATTGCAACTGTCCCAAAGATGGCCTGCCGCTGCATCTCGACAAAAGGGACACGCCTTTAAAGGCCAACTTCAGTGATTTTTTGACCATGTCAAGATAACGGTGCTTTTATTTTCATTAGACACTTTTCTGACACGCCCGATAACTGAAGGGCTCAAAAAATTTGAAAATAATTTTAATTACCAGGAAACCGCAATAACGAAACCTAACCAAGTGCGCTTCTACGTGTGACGTAAAGATTTGCCTGACGCTGCCGGAACCTGTCTGATTGCATCTAATGCCGCCAGATGGCACAACCTGTCCACGCCGACCACGGCGATCGGCTAAAACGCTTACGCTGTTATGGTGAAGATATGATCAGTCATGTGCGGCTCACAATGCAACACCACTTCGCACCTATTGCACTCCCACCAACACGGAAAGGGAAATCGCACGCTCAACCAAGGAAGCGCCGGTTAAACCCACACAATCCATAGCAGACAAGCAGACGCTGCAGTGGCTCATCAGTTTGTCACTTCCCCATGCAAAACTCGACGTCACACACACAATGTTGCCATTGATTCCGGCAAGCGAGGTGAGCGCTTGGGGGCAAGCTATAAAATTCATTTGAAAAGGATCTGCGAAACTACCAGGCCTGCACATTGGCATGAATCGCGCAGACGTACAAATGAACGTACCCAGCGAATTTCATTGATATCCACTGACCACGAAAAATCGTCGGAGTTGGCCTTTAACAACCTCCGCGGCGGTCACTCACACAAAGCATGGGCAGAGAAGTTTTCGGGGCAGTGTTTGATGACAAAAAGAGTTGGATCTATTCGGGAGTGACTGCAGTGTCAAGCACGATATAAAAAACAAAAAAAGAAGGCAAGAAAACACGAGGACGGTAACCACAAAGCCATAATCGTGCGTTGGTGAAATTAAAGAAATCTATAGTGGAACACTACGAGATCGGCCTTTCTATATATCAACTTTTGCCTAATGACTACTGCGCCATTCAGTTACCCATATTTAATGACTCATCAGTTGCTTTTCTGTGTGTTTTTGTTTTTTATGTTTCAATTATACTTGTATTTGACGCTGTATTTTAACCATGTATGCATAGATTCTTGTTCTGTGCGCGCGGCAATCATTTTATTTATTTATTCAGTTCATACAGCAGTCCTTAGACCAAGCAGGAGGGGCGAAGAAAGGGAACACGGTAGAAACAAAGGGAACACGCTCGTACAACAAAAAGTTTTTCACTATCCTACACAATAACTGAAAAACAAGTACATACTAAATAAAGTGAATTAAATATACACCACTAGAAAAAAAAGAGAATAAAGAATAAAAAGTGCACAAATTGCTTGAAACAGTCTTAAAGAAGTAACGCAACACAAAATGGTTGGCTAAGCAAAAACATGCATGAATTCTCGATAGTCAGGAATGCTATGGTCAGGAAAAGCACATGTAGGCAATGTACTCCATTCGCTAATGGTTCGTGGAAAGAAGGAGTGTTTGAAAAGGTTAGTACGTGCGAAGTATGGTGTCAGATAATGGTTGTGATTATGTCTGGTTTGCCTGGAAGAAGACGAATATAGGTGTTCATGAGTATCGATATAAACTGACGATTTAGAAGATTTTTAGACATTTTTTATCGGATTGGCCTTTGGATGCCTACTGTTAGGATTTTGAATTACATTCGAAATTCCTGCATCTTTTTTATTCTTGTGGTTGATTAGCAGATATTCACTCACTTTTTTTGCATCTGTTTATTCTTCGACCTCGAGTGACCATTTATGATTTATACTGTGATAAAGTAAGGAAATATGCATACGTAGACACAGTATTGTGCAAATAAAAACAATTTGTCAGCACGTGGTGCTGTCGAGTGAGTCCTCACGTCCTGTTTTGTCCACGCTGCTGAAGAACTGATGAAACTTAATGCTGTGGTGTAGTATAAGTATTTGTACGCAGGTGATATATATTACTTGTCATGTACTCGTTATAACTGTGCATAGATATTTCTTCTATACATTTGTTTGTACCACATTTGTCTAAGAGCTGATTTTGATAACCTTGTATGATATACGTTTGTAATTAAAAGTTTAAGATTACGATGAAGATACATTTATCACAAATCCAAGTGCTTCCACCCATGAAAGATTCGCAAAAAAAGCATTAAGTACGTTAGCGACAAACAGACCCGCTCATACGCGAAAAAGAAAAGAAATAAAAAATGAGGCATTGTTTATATTTGACAGTGGGGCTTGGAAGGCGGGAGTGAAGTCGCTATTATCGCTACAGTGTCGAAATAGCATTGAACACCTTATCAATTAGCAGGTTCTTGAAAAAAATATAAAACTTGAGTTTCTGACTACACGTCCTGTTACTGCAGCGGCTGGGTGCAGGAGCATTCATCCATGCAATAGCCGCTTCAAGCATCACCCAACCTCCGTAAATCAGTTACAGTAGCAGTAATTTATTTCACAACACACAGAAAAAATGCACACGCGTCGTAACTATGACTATTGTTATGCGAGAAACAGTAAAGCACAAAAGCCGCGCCTTTCAACCCGCTGGAAAACTTCCGGTGACGCTGCGAGCCGCGCCGCCTGTCGGCGACGACATGAAGTGCGCCACTCTCCGCCTCTCAGTGAGCACACTGTACACTGTAGCTGGGACTGTCAACCAGATGGTGGCACAGGTTCTGCCTGCGGCTTTAGGCGGCGACACCCGCAAGCGAGACACGCCAACCCTGCGAGGAGTGGTGGGCGACTCAACCCTAACGACGGTGAAAGCCACCGCAAGCTCATTAGCACCCAAGGTCGGCGAGCGCAAGGATTCGAACGAGCCACCAACGAAGAAGAGTGGCCTTTAATCAACGTTGCCGCGGCTCCCAAACGTCCCCACTCCAGGCCAGCAACGATCGGGCTGAAACGACCACACCTGGCCCCGATGAACCACCAGCTAAGACCTAACAAGGACGGCGGCCGTCTATTTCACCGCGTCCCAATGTTCCCGTTGACAAGTAACGTCGAGCACGTCTGGCAGTCTTCAACAGCCCCGCCGGGCGGCGCCGACAGTAATGGTACTGTCTAGCCATGGGCTAAACGCGAAAGGTGAGCGCAATTCCGCTGGTTTCTTTTTATTTCGTGAGAATGGGTCCTGCCTTTCAGTTGAGGCAGGTAAAAAAAAAGCCAGCTTTACCGTCTTGCAAAGGAGTGCGACATTTGACGTGCTAGCGGCACAGGCACGGCCGCTACAGGAAACGAAAGTCGACGGCGATGCAGAGATTGGTAGCATGGTGCAACGTTTTGCGTCAAGGTTTTTTTGGTGTAGATAGCCAAGTGGATGACACATCGGCTGGCAGCGTACTTTTTGTTAAAAAGTTGCCTGGGCTTAAAGTGAACGCCCATTTTTCGTGTGAAGCAGGTCGATGTGCTGTTCTTGGCTTTGCTCTGAATAACGCCGAGTGTCGTGTCGTGTGCGTGTACGCGCCTAACACGGTCGAAGAGGCGGCTTTGTTTTTTTCGCGGCCTTGAACAACGGCTCTGTGCAGAAAAGAATTTAGTAATGTTGGGACACTTTAACTGCGTCCTGAGCTCACGCGACAAAACAAGCACTCGGGGTTACATGATAAGAGTACCGACCTTTTGACTAGTACTGTCGCAAAATGTCTAGTGGCTAAGGTACTCGGCTGCAGACCCACAGGTAGCGGGATCGAATCCCGGCTGCAGCGGCTACATTTATAATGGGCGTAAATGTCGTAGGCCCATGTGCTCAGATTTGGGCGCACGTTAAAGAACCCCAGGTGGTCGAAATTTCCGGAGCCCTCCACTACGGCGTCTCTCATAATCATATGGTTTTGGGATGTTAAACCCCACATATCGATTTTTCTCGCATAATGGGACGTCGTGGATGTAGCGGAATGTATCCAAGGTACAAGTGCGCTCAAGTACACGCGATTTGAAGGCCCTAGCCATGCAAGAATTGACCGCACTTACGTTTCCGTCGACATCCTACCGGAATACAGCAGTTATGATGTCATCCCAGGGTCCTTTTTCTGATCACAGCTTAGTCTTATGCTCTATAAGAATCTCGAAGCGAAAGGAGTCATTCGTGGGTAACTGTGGGAATTAAATAACCTTTTGCATGACGATATTTTTAATCGGGCAGTGAAAGAAGAAATTAGAAAATTGGCACCAGTCGTAAAATTCACACTTGGCAACAGTGGGAGCTTTGCAAAAAAAAAAAAAACTAACATTAAAACTCAAAGCAAGAAACGGGGCCATACGAGCTTTCGGTACGATTGAAAACTGCTGAGTGTAGGGCGCTTCTTGATAAGTTACTCAAGCAGCAATGCCGGGCCTTGGGAAAGTGAAGATATTGACAAAGTAAAACAAAAGCAACAGCAGCTGGACGAACAGCGTTATCGAAGTGCGCTGGTGAGGGCAAGGGCAGAGGCCACCGCAGAAGGTGAAATGCCGTCTCATGCCTCTTGGCATGAAAAAAAAATATTGGCAGATCCCACGTACCTGGGTATCGACGTTATAAGCGAAGCATGCGGAGGGAAGCTGACCGTGTTGCATTTTTTTAGATGCGGAAGCATCTTATACTCGCGCCTTGTAGAGCGCCGTCCGCACCGCTTCTCGAACATTCGACAGCTGACGCGCGCGCATGCGCCGTCGCCCACCATCTGTGCCGCGCGCGCTTCTCCTTCGAGAACATTCGACAGCTGACAGCGCATGCGCCGTCGCGCCGTCGCCATCTGTGCCGCGCGCGCGCTTCTCCTTCGAGAACAGTCAACAGCTGACAGTGCATGCGCCGTCGCGCTGTATACATACTCAAGGTCGGCGCTCGCTCGCTCAGTTGCCGCTCGTCGGTTGGTTTGTACGGCGCGTCGACGTCCAAGGTCGCGGTGAAATGAATTCCAACGAATCCACAAACACAATGATCGACGTCCCTTCGACCAGCGCCGTCCTTTCGCATACGTGTGTACGTGTTCACTCATTTAACACCCCCTCCTACAACCACGTTAAACAATTTAGCCATCGACCCAAGTAAGTCGCAATTTAACACCCCATTTCACAACCACGTTAACCAATTTAGCCATCGACCCAAGTAAGTCGCACTTTAACACCCCGTTAACCAATTATATGCTCCGCATCCTCCTCAGTGTTCCCCCGAGGGAAGCTGCGGGCAATTTTTTTTGTTTGAGCGACACGCCATGGAATGACGCTAAATATAAAATGTTTCACGCACAGACATATGTTGAGAAGTTGCAGATGCTTATATTGTGGGCATTTAGTATACCAATCCTCTTCATCTGTACATTATCATCATTATCATGTATTGCTTATGCATCCTCATCGTTGTCACGTATCATCATCATCTTGGTTCGTGCATCTCCGCTGTCGGCTGCCGGTTCCTCGGGCCTAATAAAGGTCTTCCAAACCAAGACTTCATACGTGGTGGAGCGTGCTGTTAGATCTCTCGTCATCCTCTCAACCACTCTACCCCCTGGAGCTACGTTCAGGTCGCCGCTTGGGCCAGGTGTCCGGAAATATGTCGCACCAAGAAGAGGTCGGTGCTGCAACCGTTCCCACTCCGCCACCGCGTGCCGCGCCTTTTCACGTCATTAACAGCCCCCAGCGTGAGCCCCATCCCTTCGCCGGTATGCGCGGGGAAGATGTGGAGGAATGGCTGGACGATTTCGAACGTGTCGGCGCTGCTAACCGGTGGGATAACACCTACAAACTCGCTTACGTGTCATTCTACCTCACGGGTGTCGCGAAGACGTGGTTCCTCAACCACTACATCGATATCCCCGACTGGTCCGCCTTCAAAGATCAGCTTCGGCATGTCTTTGGCACACCGACTGTTCGTTCGGCTCTCGCAAAGAAAGCACTCGCGGCTCGGAAACAGCACATCGGTGAGTCGTATACATCCTACATCGAGGATGTCCTTTCACTTTGCCGCCGGGTTGAAACCCCAATGACAGAGTCAGACAAGGTACGCCAGCTTCTTAAGGGGATTGCACCCGTCGCATTCAATGCCCTTGCAATCCAGAATCCAGCTACTGTTGCTGACGTTATGACAACCTGTCAGCGCCTCGAAGAACTCGAGTCTATGCGCCTACAACCGGACAGTGACGCGGCCCGTATTACGGCAGATCCAAACCTACGAGACACAATAAGGGTGATTATACGCGAAGAATTAGAATCAATGGGATTCACACTACCTTCAGTGTGTCCCATGCAGTCCTCTTCAACGTCATTGCGGGATGTCATCAGGGAGGAGCTCACGTCCATGACCCACATGGCCCACCTGCAGCCTACTGTCGCTCGTACTCTCCCATCGTTCTCGCATGCCGTCGCCGCACCATCAGGCACCATCAGCTCGACGCCGCCGCCACCAACGTACGCGTCGGTTGCTGCCGCACCTCCCAGAAGCTTTCCCACGAGCTTTCCATCACCACCGCCTGAGCCATCATCTGTCCCTCTCACTGCTCTCTCTCCCGGTGCATCTAACACAAGCTACTACCCTTCTTATCGATCGACTCGCCCCACGTGCTATTATTGTGGCTATCGTGGTCACATTTCACGCTTTTGCCGCAAGCGCCAGCAAGATGAGCGCCGAGGGTACGACATACGCGAACGAGACTATACCGCAGGAGCCTTGTACCAGGGCCGTCGTTATTCGTCACCGCCGCGTCGGTCTCCATCTCCGCCAGCATCCGGTGAACTGCGCAGTAGTCATCGATCAACCAGACGCCGTTCACCATCGCCCTACCGTCGCTCCTCTTCTCCTCTTCAGCCTGCTTCCCTCGCTTCTGATCGGCGTCCGGAAAACTAAGCGATGCAGTTTTTGGAGGACAAACTGCATTCCAACACAGTACTCCAATTCCTCCAGCGCGCCCTTACAATATGATTGCAGTCTCAGTTGAGGGAGTGGACGTTGATGCTTTGGTGGACACTGGGGCTTGGTTTTCTATTATTCGTGCTGATTTGTGTACCCGTCTTCGAAAAGTCACGACGCCTTATGATGGACCAACACTGGTTACAGCCCAGGGAACAATGATTCGCCCTTCCGCTCTCTGTACTGCCCGTGTGCTAATCGACGACATTCTTCATTATATACAATTCGCTGTGCTATCCCCGTGCTCCCACGAACTCATTTTAGGCTGGGACTTTCTTTCATCTGCTTCCGCGGCTATTTGTTGTGCACAACGTGTCGTCCATCTTACTGACACAGACCACTTGCTTAGTGACGAAACCTACAGGCCACTTCGACTCGTCGCTGCTGTAGACATCGAGTTACCCCCAAATGAACATCAATTAGTCACTGTTTTGTCCAACGACGTTGACTCTGGTGACATTTTGGTCACTCCATCGCCCCGTTGCCTCAATAAAGGCATAGCTCTCGCATCAGGTGTGGCTCGCTTCAACAATGGATCAGCTGTCCTCGCTGCTACGAACACCACACCAGATAAAATTTTACTGCCGCGGGGCACTACTGTCGCCTGCGTTGCCGATCTGGAGCCTGTGTGCGTCGTGCCTCTTACCCCTGCCTCCCCTAAAGGCCATCTTGGAGATCATACTGCTTCCTCGGCCTTTACAGCAGCCATCAACAAGGACTTGACAGACTCACAGAAGCAGCAGCTGCTTGATTTGTTGCAAAAGCATGCAAACTCTTTTGACATTCATTCATCCAGCCTGGGTCAGACAACTGCTACAGCACATCGTATTCAGACCGACGGAACATCCATTGTGCATCGTCGTCCTTACCGCGTCTCCCTAGCCGAACGGAAAATCATTGAGGAAAACGTAGACGATATGCTGCAACGGGAGATAATCCGACCCTCAACCAGTCCTTGGTCGTCTCCAGTGGTTCTGGTGCGTAAAAAAGACGGATCCGTACGATTTTGCGTCGACTACCGAGCACTCAATAAGATCACTAGGAAGGACGTATACCCCATGCCACGTATCGACGACGCCCTCGATTCCTTACAAGGTGCTGAATTCTTTTCAAGGGCCTTCCTTTCACAACTAGTGAACGAACTTCTTCGCGCCTCTGGCACAACTCACAAGACTGCCTCTAGTTATCATCCCCAAACTAACGGCCTCACTGAGCGATTCCACCGCACTCTTGCTGACATGATCGCCGCCTACATTCAACCAGACCACAAGAACTGGGATGTAGTTCTACCATTCGTCACTTTCGCCTACAATACGGCTATTCAGCGGACAACCGGCTACTCACCATTTTACCTAGTTTATGGACGCTCCCCTACTTCTTTGCTGGACGTCTCCTTCTTTACCTGCCATGCGGATTCATCTCCATCCTCTTCAGAGGAATACGTTTTGCGGCTCGCAGAGAGCCGCCAACGTGCTCGTATAAACACTGAAGCCCGACAGCAAGACAGAAAGCTGGTTTATGATGAATCGCATCGTGCTGTATCCTTTCAACCTGGAGACGAAGTGCTCCTTTTGACGCCTATTCGCACACCTGGTTTGTGCGACAAGTTCCAGCCACGATTTATCGGGCCGTACACAGTTCTTGAAGAAACTTCACCAGTAAATTATCGCGTGACGCCACTTGTAGCCCCAGCAGATCGCCGTTATCGAACTACTGAAGTCGTCCATGTCTCCCGTATGAAGCCCTTCATGCGACGTTCTTTGTCCCCTTGACTTGCCGCGGCCAGGCTGGACGCTCTCACGTGGGGGGGAATCAGTGTGGGCATTTAGTATACCAATCCTCTTCATCTGTACATTATCATCATTATCATGTATTGCTTATGCATCCTCATCGTTGTCACGTATCATCATCATCTTGGTTCGTGCATCTCCGCTGTCGGCTGCCGGTTCCTCGGGCCTAATAAAGGTCTTCCAAACCAAGACTTCATAATATAACCAGTTGTTTCACTTGTGCAACGACATCCACTGGGACATGCGCATTAGCAACACCAGAAGCTGATAAGAAGCGCTGAAGCTCGAGAGAATACTGGTCCTGGACACTGCTACAAAAATCAACTTCAGCGCATGGCAACTAACCACAATTGGCGTTAATCCGACGTGACGGCCGTATTAAAGGAGTACATATGTAATGTTTATAAAACTCAGTAGGCAGCAGTGCAACCACTATTGACGTTTCACGAAGATTAGCGTCTTTTTGAAAAATACTTTCTAGATCTGGCGTAGCTCTGTGGTAGAATGCTTGAATGCTACGCAGAATTCTTGGGTTCGATTTCTGCTGCGACCCTGAAATTTATTATTTGCATTCGTAGGGGGGGTCAACGCTGCCTATGCCAGGTTTTTCATAACACTGACATTTATTCTATGCCTTCGTTGGGTCGACGCTACCAATGTCGGGTATTAACTCTTACGCGTTAAAATTGCGCATCGTTCCTAGATAGAATCTACCAAGTGTCAATCACCTGTGGCACATACCCACCCGTGGGTATGTGCCGCTGTCTGACGGGAAGTGTTTGACGACGTATGCAACAGGATTGTGACATTAATCATGTCTTGACCAGCGCTTCATATTGGTCAAACCATCTTACCCTCCCATGCTAAGTTTGGTTTACGGCAAGTTAAGGGGGTGGACACGAGAGCACTAAAACGTAAGCGGCTAGATAGATAGATAGATAGATAGATAGATAGATAGATAGATAGATAGATAGATAGATAAATAGATAAATAGATAAATAGATAGATAGATAAATAGATAGATACGCTCAAAGTCGCCGAAGTTCACTAAGCTATGCTTCGCATTTAAAAGCCCACGCTGAAAGAAACAACATACGCGAGATAGAGTAAGGTGGCACCGTATTGGCACGCGTGTTTCTTATTTACGGTTATGTTTAATTCGGTTTTCGGCCACAAAGCCTCTCTAGAATGTTCAGAGTGAACTGCACCTTCAAAAAAAGTGAGTAAAAAGGTAAAAACTGCAGCGCTTGCTACACTTCTTGGACCGTTACTACACTTTCCCAACCTGTTTACTATCTACGTTAGTAAAGAGTTCTATAGCTGCAACAGTTACCAACTTTTTGTGACCTGTTTACCACCTACGTTAGTAAACAGTTAGTAACTGGAATGAAATAGGTAGTAAATGCAGTCGTTACTACCTTTCTTGCCCCGCTACTACATTTTTACTACATACGGCTGCTGATTATCTAATCCAAAATAGTGTGGGATTCTGATTCTGATAATTTATGAGTGGAATCGTCTCGACGTATCATCATTAAACAAAAAATGACGCAGAAGATATCTATAAAGAAAGAATAATTTTGTTTTTAATTACGCAAGCGAGATATGTAAACGTCATTCTGATATTGTCGAAACGAAGAAGTACAAGTTAACGAACCATAAGCAAGTGTTACACGCGTTGTAATAGACAATTACAAAAACTTATTAAATGACACCAAATTAACAAGACCGGTGGATCAAAATTAACCAGACGGTCACAATTAATCCAGAGGACGGTCACACTTAATTCACAGTGGCTTGCCTCCAAATATTATCGTTGTTCTTGCCCACAAAACCCCAAAAACGATTATTACCTTTCAAGCGCTGATTTATTAGCCGTGTAAAGCATTCAAATGCACGGAGGCTATGATAATGAGTTCGGTACCTTTTTTCGGCCACTGTAAATGTATTTTTGTGGCCATTTTATAATGAATTAATAAAACATACATTTTTTATATGCAAGGCTGATTAAAAGTCTTGTGCTGCGTCACTAAACACAGGTGACCAGGTAGTATGATATAGTGATCTATGTTCACATTTGTTATAATTCATCCTGAAACACAAGTGCTGCCCTGTGCCAGACATGTATATGCAAAGTAGAGACTATATATACCCCACATTTACTTCGTACTGTAGTGTGAAGAAATAGTGAATCAATAAAAAAAAGAAATGAACCTGTCAGCTCAGCGAAGTTGTCAGGCGTTCATGGCACAATACGCTAGATTACCCAAATTCGTTTAGTAATGAAAACATCGACTCGCCTACATCAGCAATAAAATGTCACAATGAATGAACAGCGTAGTATCGGTTACTACTTTTAAAAGTTACTACCAATGGGTGGTAACGGCTAGAGTAATAACAGTTACTAAATACTGGTAGTCACGGCAAAGGTAGTAACTGTTAACACCCTCGCCGTTACTAACTGCGCTTACTAAAAGGATTGTGACATATATAGGACAAACCATTACTACCCCAGAGTTAGCAAGTACTACTACCTTTTTTTTTCTTAGAGTGGCGTCATTGTTCTAGATGGTTCGCGTTTATAGTTGATCATTTTGTTAAGATTACGCCTCATTCGACAACATAGACTCCACTATTATGTGTGACATTGTGGCCAGTCCTTACCCGTATTACGACCCGTCCTTTACAATATCCGAGATATTGTGCGATGAAAGAGGGCAATCACCACTCTGCTCCTGGACACGACGGATTAACCTATTCGTTCATTAAAGGGTTATTTGAGTATCACGCTCAATTTTTCCATTTTATATTTAATACCGCCTTAAGGTGAAACACCTCCCGACGGCTTAGAGAAGTGGAAAGTAATATTCATACCAAAGTCAGGTTGTCCGCTCAATTCGCCTGAGGCATATATAATAATAATAATGAACTCTGTTTTTAGAAAATATTAGAAAGACACCTGAAAGCTAGTCTGTATTATTTCTTGTACATTAATTGTCTTCTCCAGAGTAATCAGTACGGTTTTACGCATGATAAAAGTGCTACTTTAGCATTGTACACATTCCGAACCAAATTAGCTGCGTACAAGGCATCCAAACTTCCTACCATACTCATATCTCTTGATTTTGTAGGAGCATTCGAAAGCGTTTGGCATCCTGCAGTCTTAAACTTTCCATGCAAGCACAGGTGCCCACAAAACTTGTACTGCCTACTCAAACCCTTTTTGTCGAACCGCACTGCAAGTTTTTTTCACTAACGTCGCACAAGAGACAGCTCACACAACCATTTCACTAACGTCGCACAAGAGACAGCTCACACATCCCCCATGAGCCCGCTACTGTGGAACACTGGAATACACAGCTCACTTAACCTTCCCATGCCACCCGGCGTACACAAACAGGCGTATAGGATACCGTCATTGTCATCACAGTTACGTCCAGACTCCGGTTACAAGCAAAGGTTGAGCATGTCCTGGATTTAGCATTCAGGTGGGCACGATAACAAAAAGTTACGGTATGCGCCGAGAAGTCTCTCTTCGTAATCTTTAACGGACACTTAGGTACATCAAAACGCTGCCCATCTATCCGCGTGGATGGTGTTTTTCTCAAACAAAATAAAGAAATTAAGATTCTAGGCGTATTATGTGACCTGCTCACATTGATTATTTAAAGTAAAAGCTCAAGTGTCCACGTCCCGCCTCCCCGCATTTGTTAAGCCGCAACATTCGCTAAAAAGTACACTCATTAGCCGACTCTACATTCAAGTGATCCTGCCATCTCTCACATATGCATCTCCAGTATGGTGGCCTATGTTCACACCAAAATTCATTAGGGCACGAGTTTTATTGGTTCAGTGAACCATCTTAATTTATTTAACAGGTACACTTCACACCACACGTACGTTCGTCATCCCTAAAGATTCTCGCTAACGCACCTCCGTTACCACTAGAGTTGGACAGACTATCTGCAGAATTTTCCTTATCCATATTCCGCAACATAACTCACAATGGTGTAAAAACATTCAAACTGGCTGACATATACTACATTCATGCAACCCGTGCATGGGCTCATCACCCCAGTAAGAAATACAAATTTAGTTTCACTAACCTCTCAACATGACAAGAAATGGTTATTCTCAAAAGAAAAGCCATTCACGTATACACCGATGGCTCATACACGTCATACGCGGCGGGAGCGGCATACATTGCTTAGACCAAATATGAAAAAATCATAACTGTCAGGAAATTTCAGATACGCAACGCTTCAAGCGCATACGCCACGGAATTAATCGCATTTCAAGAAGCACTCCATTTCGTTTTTACAAGTAACTTTAACATTCTAGCTCACATTTACACAGACTGTCTGTCGCTTCTAATGAAACTGTGAAGTCTCACTGATAACGACGAAAGAATATCGAACATAAAGCTGCTTCTTAACAATTTAATCTCGTCTGGCAAAATTATAAAACTTTATCACGTACCCGGTCATATGGTAGTTTTGGGAAATGAACTAGCTGACGCAGCAGCTGCATCAGGAGGAACATCTGGATTCGTGCGTTACGCCCAAATATCAATTCGGTCAATACGGACTCCGTTTATTAACATCTTGAATTCATATTGGTACACCCATTGGCAGACTGAGGGACCTCAGACAACACTATTTCACTGGATCCCAAGTCCATACAAAATTCCTCAGTGGTTCCTCCCTTCTAAAAGTCTAACACATTTTTTGTCTGGTCACGGATACTTTCAGTATTATCTTCATTGATTTAATATAACTACATCGGACAGGTGTATGTGTGGTATACACCTTGCTTGAACGAACAGCACAACTTCAATGAATGCCCAAACACGCAACACATTTTGACCCATTTACGTGTGCGCAACAGTGATACAACACTAGCCGTGCATTATTATGAGTTATTAATCAATAAAAAATCTTTTTCGTATCTACTTCAGCTGGTGTCTGTAATGCGCAAATCTATTTCTATGACATCTACACGACGCACATTAGCTGCCAACACTTTATCAGGACGTCGCTTCATACTCCGAGTCATGTCCCTTGCTATCATAGTCTATCATAATAATTTTTGCATGAATGCTCTCGATTATAGTCGCAGACATACCAACAAAGATGGGGAAAACCCCTGTGACAAATAACGATAGCATCACTGCTCCATTTTCCCTAAGAGCATGAACCATGGCATCCGCAACGCTTGCGCGAGTGATTTGACCTCTGGCCCGTTTTCATTCGAAAAGCATGCCACTATTTCAACTAGTGCCTTGTCTAAGTTCGCATGTGCAAACACGCTGCTGCGGATGATGAATCAACATTTATTAGGCCCAAAATTGTTGGCAGCGCGCGCAGGCACCAGACGTGTGGTTCCCTAGTTGTAGGACCCGTATGTATCTATCAGCTCCTGGCCCCTGTCCGTCAGTTCAAGCAGAGTCGGTAGGGCGGGGCTGGATAAGAAAGTCTCCCATGGCTCAAGGGGTTGGGAATTCGGGGTTTTGGAGGGAAGGGAAGGTGAGCGGTCACCTTCTTTGTTGTCATATCTATCATAATAATTTTTGCGTGAATGATCTCGATTATAGTCGCAGTTATGCCAACAAAAGTTGGGGAAACCCATGCGACCGATAACGATAGCATCACTGCTCCATTTTCCCAAAGAGCATGAACCATGGCATCTGCAACTCTTGCGCGAGTGACTTAACCTTTGGCTCATTTTCTTTTGAAAAGCACGCCACTATTTCAACTGGTACCTTGTCTAAGTTCGCTGTTGCAAACACGCTGCTTCGGATAATGAATCAACATTTATTGGGCCCAACATTCTTGGTAGTGCGCGCAGGCACCAGACGGGTGGTTCCCATGTTGTAGGACCCGTATCTATCCAGCAGCTCCTGGCCCCTGTCCGTCAGGGCAAGCAGAGTCGGTAGGACGGGACTGGATAAGAAGGTCTCCCGTCGCTCGAGGGGCTTGGAATCAGGGGTGTTGGGGGGAGTGAAGGGAGGGGTCACCTCTCTCTCCGAGACATTTCCCTTGCTGTCGTAGTCTGTCATAGTAATTTTTGCGTGAATGCTCTCGATTATAGTCGCAGTTATGCCAACAAAGGGGGGGGGGAAGCCCCTGCAACCGATAACGATATCATCACTGCTCCATTTTCTTAAGGGCATAAACCATGACATCCGCAACGCTTGCGCGAGTGATTACCCCTTGCTCATTTTCCTTTGAAAAGCATGCCACTATTTCAACTGGTACCTTGTCCAAGTTCAGAGTTGCAAACAGGCCGTTGCTGATAATGAATCAACATTTATGGGTCCAACATTGTTTGTAGTCGCGCAGACACCAGACGGGTGGTTCCCTAGTTGTAGGACCCGTATGTATCCTGCAGTTCCTGGCCCCTGTCCGTCAGTGCAAGTAGAGTTGGTAAGAAGGGGCTGGATAAGAAGGACTGCCATCGCTCAAGGGGTCGGTGATTAAGGTTGTCGGGGGGAAGGGAAGGTGGGGGGTTCTTAAGTTCTGTGCATTCTGCCAAGATGTGCGGCAGGGTGCCATTTTCTATTTCGCAAAACGGACAGAGCGTCTTGTGTTCCGCAGGGTACATGCGGTTCAGCAGTACGGGATGCGCAAACGATTCCGCCTGCGTTCAACGCAATGTCGTCTGTTGTTTCCTGGTCAGGTCGGGGTGCGATTCTGGTAGCCTGCACCTTTCCTCTCGGTACATCTGGGTAATGTCCCGAAAGCTGGTAACCGGGTGTGGTAGCTCTTCCGGCTCATGCTGGGCCCGCATTGACATTTGTCGGGCATGATAGTCTGCAATGGCGTTGCCTGCTACCTGCGAGTGAGTCGGGACCCACACGAGCTCTATGGCTCTCCCGGAGGCTTGCACTTGGATAGAATGGTTCTTGCCACGGATGAGGTTACCCCCTGCGGAAGCTTTCGTAGGCTGTTTTTGAGTCGGTGCACGCTCGGCTGTAGGAGTGCGAGGGTCACGGCCGCTTCCTCGGAGATTGCGGGGTCTGTTGTCCTCAAAGACGCGCTGACGATCAATCTGTCAGTGGACGTAACCACCACCACCACCGCCGCACGGTGACTGTGTTTTCGGAGCGAGGCATCCACGCACATGACCCTGGGGGTTCTCTTCCAGCTTCCAGACCATGGCTCTGGCCCGCGCGGTGCGCGTCTCGTCGTCATTGCCTGGCGTCATTTTCCAGGGAAGGGTAGCAAAACAGCCGTATGAGCTAGTTGGTAGCGGTTCATTGTGGAAGATAGAAGCGTCACCCCCGGAAAATCTTTTCAGGCCTGCGCCCAGCAATTTGACGTCATTTCCGGCCGGCCGACTCTCGGGGAAGCCGCAGCGGCTGCGAGCGCAGCGCGGGCGGCGGTGGTGACGGTTCGGCGGCGTGGTGTTGACGGTGTTTCACGTTTGTTGCTTTCCGTTGTTGTTTTGCGGCAATTTCGTTTCCGTGCGTGATGCTGGAGTGATGCGACAATGCCGAATAAGTGTTGTGTACCCGGATGCACCGGCAACTACAAAACAGGAAAGAAGATACAAGTGTTTTCCTTCCCTAAAGACGCCGACGCTCTCAAACAATGGCTACGCGCCATTCCTAGGAAGGACTTCGTGCCGACTTCGTGCACTAAGGTAAGAATTTGAGATGCTCCTGTTCTTAGCTTGTCGTTGCTTGTTCGGGTAGAAATCACCTATGATGGGAAATACTTGAGCGTGTGGCCGCCGGGCCTCGCGAAGCGCTGACGCCAGCAGCGTTCGCAGCAAGGATGGTCAGCTGCGCTTTGTTCACTAACAGTGCCGTGGTGTCGTCCATTCTTGCAAGCTCTCGGTGGAAGCGCTTCGTGGAGTGCGGTGACATCACGCTCCCGTGTTTCCTTTCATGTTGCTTGTACCGCTTAGCGCAGCGCTTTTATTTAGATGCTTGCGAAACGTAGGTAGACTTTGTTTTAGCTACACGGACTGTAAACGCGGTCATGCAAACGGGAGCGCATTTTTTTCTTTTGAGAAGTGGCGTCTCAGACGTTCTTGAAACGTTTTTGCAGGTGTGCGCGAATCATTTCGACGCTTCATGCATTGAGAAGACGACATCGTAGACGGATCCAAGGACAGGGAGAGTTATTGAAGTTGCACTCCCAGTACCACGGTTGCGTCCTGGATCTGTCCCAACGGTATTTTCCGGCTGTCCGTCCTACCTATCAGTACGAGACCAGAGCACGAGAGAAACCCCTGACGCCAAGAGGAGCCGACAAGAAGCCTCCCAACTCGCCCGTGCTGTAGAAGAGTCGCTGGCGTCATATGAAGCGGAGCAAAAACGAGACCGGTTTTCGTCCCTCGAAGAACTAAGGGCTCGCCTGCAAGGGGTGTCAGTGTCTCCAAAGTGGACTGTGATTCATAAAGAAGAGTGCTCCATGTTTTTGAACATTATCGACTATCGTGAACCTTGTTTGAATGCGTCATTGACCGTGTTTGCAAACCTTGAAGTCTTTGCCTGCTATCAAGGTTCACCAATCAAGAACCTTGGTAGCGCTGTTGTACCAGACTCAGTTCAAAAAGTAAGTTCCTTGTTGGAAATTTTGAACAACCTGTCGATGCTGTCTGAGGAGCGCTGCACTTATTGCCACCTGGCTCAAGCAATACATTCCCTTGTTTGAGCCTTGTTTCCAGTTTTGTATCTCTTTACAAGTTGTTAGCTTTTAAAGGTGCTGTACTTTTTTCTTTTTTTTTTAACTCGAACTGCCTCGGTGCCCACTGTAGCAGTTGTACAGTCCGTTTTGGTACCTAAGCTGTGTACACTTTCCTTGTGCACTCTGTGTACAGACATGTTGTGCACTGTGATTTGTTTTTTTCTTAGATTTTTGTTTGATTTTTTCCCTAGGAAATGCACCTACCTGTGGCAGTACAATTACTTTTCTTTCTGTCATTTATCATGCTGTGGACCACAATTTAGTCACCAGTGTTCTTTTGTATTGTATTTTTTGGCAAGTGTTTGAACCTGATACCTTGTGTTGCTACTGCTACTATGATAAACGAATGGTATGTTTTCCTCTAACCTACAATTTAAATGAAAGTGTGCTTTTTCTGTTCCAAAGCTCGGGGATGTTTTTGCTGTTACAATCTGTTTTGTTTTCTGAGTTTTATGTGGCAAGATATTGTGTTTTGTACTTTTGGCATATTTTCAGCATTAAGGGCAACATCTTGTGTTGCCTGTCGTCTGCCTGGACCGAGAACAATGTGCACTGTGATATTTGTACAGACGGCGTCTGGCTGTGATAAATAAATACGCATTATTCCATTCACGATATTCATTATTTCTTGATACCTTGATAAGTTCCCCCGCAACGGTGGCTCAGTGGCTAAGGCGTAGCGCTGCTGAGCACTAGGGCGCAGTTTCGATACCCGGCTGCGGCGGCCGCATTTCTGATGGAGGCGAAAAGCAAAAACGCCCGTGTGTACGAGATTTCGGCACACAATAAAGATTCCCAGGTAGTAAAACTTGATCCTGAGCTCTCCCCTACGGCGCGCTTCATCGCCTGCATTGCGTCGGCGCGTTAAACCATACAATCAATGGATACCTTGATAAATCGTGCGGACATGGTGTCAAGGAACCTCGCCCGAGTCGGTAGGCGTGAAGGGCGCTCGCGGCTGGCGCAGCCACCCAGCGAAGGGCGGCCGGCCGGCCGGCGCGATGTGACGTCGTCGACGTCACGTCACGTGACGCGCAGGCCTGAAAAGCTTCCGGGGGTGACGATAGAAGTGGGGCACTATACGTGACATGGACTGAAGGAGAGAACAACACAAGCGCACACTCGCAACTAAAATTTCATTGAAGGTGCAATATATATATATATATATATATATATATATATATATATATATATATATATAGAGCTTACAAAAATTGTCCCATGATACATGTTTTCTTGCCTGATACATTGCCATTCCTCCGAAACTGAAACCATCGCCATTCTTCGATGATGCTTTGATTGATATGTGGGGTTTAACGTCCCAAAACCACCATATGATTATGAGAGACGCCGTAGTGGAGGGCTCCGGAAATTTCGACCACCTGGGGTTTTTTAACGGGCACCCAAATCTAAGTACACGGGCCTACATTTACGCCTCCATCGGAAATGCAGCCGCCTCAGCCGGGAATCGAACCCGTGACCTGCGGATCAGCAGCCGAGTACCTTAGCCACTAGACCACCGCGGCGGTATTGCGATTATTTGTGTAGTTTTTGCGTACATATACTTCTTCTGCTCATGAATTGTTACTAATTTATGTGGGGAAAATGGTGTTGAATATAAATTGCTATGTGTACTTGTTTGTATGAGAGTAATAATTTCGTGTGTAGAATGCGCGCATTGACTACTGATTGATTGTAATTTTTTTGTACAAGTGCTTGTTCCCACTCCTGCATGGGCTCTGATTTGAGCCTGCAGTGTTCTGTAAATAAATAAATAATAAATAAATAAATAAATAAATAAATAAATAAATAAATAAATAAATAAATAAGTTACTGCATATTGTTCCTAGTACAGTGGACTAGCCTACAGTATGTTTGTTAATTAAATTTAATCACAAGAGCTAATTAAACGTCAAATTCTAGAACTACTGCTCTAATAGTTAAAACATCAGTGAAGCAATTGTAGTCGTTCACGTGGGGCAACAAACTGCGCTATCTTCACCAACGTATGACTCGCGTACTCAGTTTTTTCTGAATGATAAACGATTCCCGCGAAATATGAAAAGTACCACGTGACGGCGCTCCCAGCCGCATCGTAAAGCAGCGGCCCTCACGAGGCTGATTTGAAGCGATTCCTTTGCCGAGCGCACATCCGAAGAGACAGCGCATTCACTTGATTGTGTGATGGAAGCAGGAGCAATCTACGCGGCTTATCAGCGATTCATTCCTAGCTTTCAGTTAATACGTCGCTTTTCTAACCCACCTCTTAAGACTTACTGAATCACTTGATAAGAAAGGCTTTCGACAGCATGGTCGAAGCGCTGCTTGTACCATGGACGAAACCCGAAAGGCAACGAAACCGACGTAGAATATTTCAAAATATTGTTTCTAATCACAGCGTAATGAAAGTGTGCACGTGATTGCGTCACCTATCTTGCGTTAGAAACTCGCTTCGGAGCAAGGCTAAATTAAAGTTGTGGCTTGATTTTTTATAATTACGGGCCGCAAAAAAGAAAAGAAAAATACGAAAAAGCAGGCATTCGGCACAAATAAAAACTGTAAAAATCATGCCTGAAAGCTACAGACGGGTAGCTAGAAAGCAAAACCGGCGCGTTGAAGGAGCTGAGTATGCCACTGCCAAATGTGCCGATTCGGCAAACGCCACGTTGGCACAAAAGAATGAAAAAAAAAAGTGCAGCATATCCACGCAGTTAACGATGAGTGAGGTGAAGCATAGGCGTATCAGCCAGATGGGGGGGGGGAGCGAAGAGGGCGCGCCCCCCACTGAGAAATGTTCGGGTGGCTGAGCCTCCCCCCCCCCCTTTTTGACAGTGGTCACTCTTGGCCACACGCTGGGGAAACCAACAAGACGAAGTTTCCCGTCACAACAGCAATTACTCAATTATGTTCGAGAATGAAAATGTAACGAGGCGATGTTACAACATAGCGGAATTTCGCCAACATGCCCGCTGAAGTATTGGTGTAGTATTGCAGAGCAGGCGAGCGCTGAACAGGGGCCCTCTATTGTTGCGTCTCTGGTTCATGCTTTTAATCTGCTGTGACTTGTTGACGCAGTTTCGGATCGGAACGAGCAAGCTTTTCATGGACCGGTTGAAGCATCTGCTGCTTCCGGAAAATAATTTTCTTCGAAAAAGGCATATAATCACCCCTGCTTTATCGAAGCTGTTGCGAGCTGAGTGTGATGAATTGTTTTTGATTAAGTTTTCCCGTACTGAAACCCCAAAAATTGTTTTCGCTTTAGTCTATGATAAACCTCATCCGCCTCGCTTATGGTAACTTGGAGCCATAGCGGCAGCTTGCACAGTGGCCACGAATAAAGCAGTGAACTTCAGCTTTTAAGCTTGCCCCACAACTTGACCCATCGGAACAGGGATAAGGATACCGTGGTCTTTAGCACTATGCAAGCTTAGTTAAGAGTCGGGCTAGTTTTGTTTTCACTCAACTTCAATTGTCTTTTACAGCTCAAATGCGTCTCGGACAGCAAAGAAGCGCACACGAGCATTGCTGCTTATTTCTCTCTATTCCTCTTTCTCTCAGCGAGCATAAGCTCAGAGATGTATACGCGCACAAACTACTAAACACCATAATCCCGCCAGTAGAAATGTTTTATTAAACTGCTATATGTAGCCATATATCAGCTATACTAAGCTGCTATATGTAGCCGCTGCTTATGTGAATGGCAGCTATAGCCTACTTGAATTACATTTGAAGGAGATGCTCTCCGGCTTCATGACGTCTTGTAGCAAGCAGGCAATATTGTGGCATAGAGAAAGTTCTAAATGCAGAAAAACCAATGGCAAACAATATGCTGTATATAGAAAACAGTTCATTCTCTTATTTTTTTACGTGATTGTGCATAAGAGGTCATTACGCGATAGGTCATTCTCGCGTCATTTGTTGCCTCGTGTAACAAGCTGTTCCTGCGTGCATGACAGTTTACACCAACCATATACAGCTAACGACCATTTCGAAAGGAACCAACGAGAGCTTAGTTTAACGTTATAATCGCCAACATTTTGTTATTTCAAAGGAAAATTTTGTTTACACGCCTTAAGTAGCTAAAGCGCAAAAAAGGTAACAGACGAAGAGAACAACAAGGACAAGCGTTAACCTCCAACTAAAACTTTATTGCAAACCACCAAGAATATATACCTGTCACATGACATCACAATCAAATCAATGAATGTACAAGAATAAAAAAACCAAAACCCAAATAGCAGTGAATTAGTATAAAAAACCATGTGCCGGTGAATTCAAGTAATCAAGTTCTTTTTTGTCAGAGCTATGGATGGCTTGCTGACACAGCTTCGATTATCTATCGCCGCCACCTCAATGATGAGCCTTATCCTACTGTTAGAGTGAGTAGCCGACGCAGTTGTTTTATCAAGCATTGGTTTGCACTTGACTTCTGAGCCATGAGTCGCCAGGATACCATCAGATCCCTTTTTCACTTTCTAGTTATGTTCAAGTAATCTCACATGAAGGCATCTGCCTGACTGTCCGACGTAACTTAGAGAGCAGCTCGAAGGTGTGTCATATACAGGATTCTTTACACGTTGAACAAATTTATTCCGGGGCTTAATGTCACACTCGTTAGGAGGGTATCTTACAGGATTAGTTCTTGTAAGTAATTGCGACAACTTATTCGGCGTAAAAAATAACACTGAAACGTCTGCCATCTGACCATTCTTCTTTAAAATGTGTTCAAATAAATGATCACAGCCACCTTCTTACTCACGGCTGCCTGCGATTCAGTGCGTGTGGCACTGACTTCTGAATCTTTTCGCAGTTTTCCCGATACGGATACCAGAAAGTGTCTAGGATATACAGCTGCCACCAAACGGGCTATCTGATCTCTGAAACTCTCCTGCATTGAATGGTGGCATGACTTCGGGAAGGCATTGTGCAAACAAGCACGAACAATACCACGCTTGACCAGCTTGCTGTGTGCCGAAGCGAAAGGCCACAAAAGTTTTTTCGAACGGGGCTCGAAACTCCAACATATGTGGTTACTTGAAAACAAAAGCCTGAGGTGCAGGAACCTTAGGTATCTATTTTCAGGGATTTCGTGGGTCAGAGTGAGTGACTTTCGGCAATCTTTGAACAGCGTCAAAGCCTCTTGGAGGGAAGATTCGTAAGGTAAATCATCACTGGTAAATAAAACAAAATAATCATCAACAAGCTGGAAGCATTTTCGAACATTTCTCTCGTGCAAGCGTTCCTGAATCTTCCTATCCATGTGGGCTAAGAACAGGTCACTGAGCAATGGGGCTATACATGATCAAACAGACACGCCCATTTTTTGCAGGAAGACACTGCCGTTCAATTCGGCATATGTAGACGTGAGGTATAGTCCTAGCAATTCGAGGAAATGGTGAACAGCAATGTCACACTCATTCTGAAACACCACCGCGCCAAATTCAAGAATCGCTTCTTCTAAGACACCAAAAAGAGCCTTATGAAGAATGGAGTAACATAATTTTTTTATATATCAATGGGCACTCCTTTGTTAGGAAGGCCGGAATGGGCATTGAAGTACTTGATAATCTCTGA
The DNA here is from genome assembly GCA_013436015.1 of Rhipicephalus annulatus. Lineage (NCBI taxonomy): Eukaryota > Metazoa > Arthropoda > Arachnida > Ixodida > Ixodidae > Rhipicephalus > Rhipicephalus annulatus. The sequence continues at coordinate 114,259 of WOVY01001858.1, read as the reverse complement.
AAAATGCTTTACCAAAAAGGGCCATTGACACGTAGAAACTTCAAGCGGCTTTGCAGCCATAAGGTAATAGACTTTTGCCATGTGACTTTTTCAGAAATGATCACACGAAAAGGGGTTCCAACCTTGAGTCTTAACGGAGAAAAACACTTCGATGGCTATCTTTACTGTCTTATCAAGAGACTGGGGAAGTTTACTGAGGCTCAGCCTTTTTAACAAGTCCTTGGCTTTACGCTTAACATCCTTCAATTTTACGTCGGGGCATCGGTTGGGCACAGAGTCAATAGCATATTGTGCTTTACCCATGAATGTCCCGTGATGTACAACGCGGAACCCATATTCTTTGTCATAATTCAAAACACAAATGTCATTATTATTGAGGTAACACGCTACTCGTCCAACTGGAACGTTTCTTACTTGACGAGAGTACCTGCAAAGTACATCCACACCTTCAGAAATGCAGCGGTCGCCTTCAATCTCTGGTGAACGTTTGGAGACATCATGCACCAACGAAAATAGCTGTGCTGGCGATCTTCTTTTTTCCACAGCCAAATTTTGGGCCAAACTAGATCGTTCTTCTAACGCAGTCTTGTAGGTGAACACCATCCTCAATTTGAACTTGTCCTGACGCCTGCTCGACCACTGCGAGACTAGTGACATCGTATAGGCCCACATCACTAACCAACGTTGACTAGAAGATTTTCATGAAGGTTCTAGATATGAAACTTCAAGGTGTCATCAAAGAAATTGTTGCACACCACCAAACTTGTGGGATGAAAGGCAGAACAATAGAATCCAACAATCGCAAAATGCGATGCGTGACGAAGCGTCACTTGGTCTCGCTGTGCTCCAACTCGACCTGGAGAAAGCATTTGTGTTGCGCATGATGTCTTGTTTGTAATTTTAGACCATGTTGATTTCATCATCAGGCAGGGTGTGGCCCTGGCGTACCAGAACTTAACTTGTTTAATTGTGAATAAGTCTTCGGGCGCCCCCCATTCACGTAATGCGTTCCGTGCGGCAAGGTTGCCCCCTCAGACCTCTTTTGTTCTGTATTTACATTGAAGCGATGTGTTTAGCAATCACTCAAAATGATAATACGTGGTTTAAGCTTGATGGCAGTGGAACTCAAACAGCTCGCATATGCTGATGATATTGCAGTGTGTTGCACAAACAAAAAAGAAGTGTTCAGGAAGCAATAATTGTAGTGAAGCTTTTTTTGTTTTGTCACAGGGAGACGGCTAAACTGGTGGAAAATCTTTCGGGCTGTGGCACAGAAGGCGGCCTACAACATTGGGCCATTTTGAAAATGTGTGTTGGACTAAAGTGCCGGCAAGGTACCTCCCCTAGAATGTGTGAGAAGCACACGAACAGGCTATCAAGAGATGGCGCCACGTGTTGCGCACAGCTACTGCGCAACACGTGGCGCGTGGCCCATTTGCGCTCTTCAAAAGCGCCAGCCAACAGAGAAACATATGTAAAGAGTGGCCACTCAAGCGTTTCCACGGCCGAGCAAGGAAGGGTCTGATCAACAGCTAGATGGCGTACCAATGCTCGCTATTACTTGTTAGTCAACACATGTAATAGCCGGCTCAGGGGGACCACGAAGACCCATGTTTGGCATCAGTTTTTTAAATGCGAAGCACTTCTTAGCGAACTTCGGCGACTTTGAGCGTATCTCTATCTATCTATCTATCTATCTATCTATCTATCTATCTATCTATCTATCTATCTATCTATCTATCTATCTAGCCGCTTACGTTTGGGTGCTCTCGTGGTCACCCCCTTCACTTGGCGTGAACCAAAACTAGCATTTGAGGGTAAGATGGTTTGACGAATATGATGCGCTGATCAAGACATGAATAATGTCAATTTCGTCGCGTACATCGTCAAACACTTCCCGTCAGACAATGGCACATACTCACGGGCGGGTATGTGCCACTGGTAAGCGGGTATGTGCCACAGGTGATTGACACTGGGTATCTATCTGCCCAGAAACGACGAGAACACACATCTGCAAATTTAACGCGCGAGCGTCAAGAAATACCCTACATCAGTAGCGTCGACCCAACGAATGCATAGAATAAATATCAGGGTCCCAGCAGGAATCGAACCCAAGCATTCTGCGTGGCAGTCAAGCATTCTACCACAGAGCTACGCCAAGTCTCGGAACTGCTTTTCAAATAGACGCTAATCTTCGTGAAACGTCAATAGTGGTTGTAGTGCTGCCTACCCAATTGTATAAACATTACTAATGTATTTCTTTCACACAGCCGCCATGTCGGGTTAACGTCAATTACGGTGAGGTGCCATGTGCTGAAATTGATTTAAGTAGCAGTGTCAAGGGCTACTATTCTCTCAAGCATCAGCGCTTCTTATCAGCTTCTGGTGTTGCTAATACGCATGTTCCAGTGGACGTCGTTGCGCAAGTGCAAACAACTGGTTATATAAACATCTGCAACTTCTCAACATATTTCTGTGCGTGAAACATTTTATATTTGGCGTCATTCCGTGGCATGTCGATCAAAAAAAAATTGCAACACGGCCCCCTTCTCTCTGCATGCTTCGCATAAAGTCGATTTCCAGGTACGTGGGATCTGCCGATTTTTTTTTTCAAAGAAAAGGTTTTTTTGATTAGCGTACTTCTTCATATCGGCTCTGCATCATGTCCCGCTGAGGAAGTTTAACGTTCTTTTACCAAAATGAGTTAAGTCTGACTAAAAACTGTTGTCTTTCTGCATTTGTTTTGCTTAAAGGGTTTATGTGGCTTAGATGTACTGTACATGTATTCCCTTCGTGAAAGCATGGGTGTGTAGCCTAGTGGCAAAGACACTCGCCTTTGGAGCAAAAGGGTGTGAGTTCAAATCAAATCACCAGAAACAAATTTTCGTTGTTTCATTTATGCTGAAGACATTATCGGGTCTGACCAGCCGATCGTAGCGCTGAAAGCAGCGCAGCAGCCCGGCCACAAGGCCCTACGGGAGCGTCCGTACTTTATGTATGTTACTCTATGGTCAGCCTGCATCCTGCCCGGGGGAAAGACGCCTTGGTGCCACGAAGGACGGAGACTTGTCACCCGCGCTGGCTGATTGCGACTGCCCGAAATGATGGTCGCTGCGTATCTGTCTCGCCCTGGGCCAACCCTGCCGTATTTCTTCAGTTAAATGTTATTCTTTGTCCAATAAGGTTGATAACTGGGCTAGTTGGTGACTGATCATTTTACCGTAACGTTAAGTACCGCAGTTTTTAGCATGGGAAAGAGGGATAAGAGGCACATGACACTCGCTATATAATTGCTATTTGTAACGAGTGTCGTGTTGTTATTATCCCTCTTGTCCATGTTAAAAACTGCGCTACTTAACCCTACGGTAAGTTGTTCTTTTTTTTAAGTGATACCTCCGTCGTCATTGCTTTGCCTACTGACGGGACGCAGCAAGTACACCCACAGTTGGCACCCAACGTGGTTTTTGCTCCCGCCCGCAGGAATGGCACGGCAGGCGTAGGGACGGACTTCGATTTTGGCTGTCAAGTTTTTGTTTGCAGAATTTTTTTGTGCGTTGGTTTTTTGTTGCGCGGTATTTTTTTCTCCCTATAGTGCAGGAAGGCGGAAAGCAGCTCCGTTCCGGGACAATCTTGTCCACCGGCGACAAGAAGGATTCATCTCTTCAGCCGATGAAACAGCTGCTGGGACAGCAGTTTGACACATTTTAGCGTGTCACTGAGTTGTGCAACATGCTCATAGACCGCGTGAGCAGTCTGGCCGTGGAGCCGTAGAGGGTAAGTGAGCCACAGCACTAACCGCAGGTCGAGTTGCCGAAGTATACTGCCACAGTCAGTAATTCTCAGCGCAAACCACGCTTACACTGTTCCAGAAGCTTTGGGCCGGCCGTAGGTCATTTTAAGATTACGCCCATTTCGTGAGCATTACTGATTATACTGGAACCTACGTCACTGCTAGCGATAACGCTAAAATATTCGATGGCAAGTGTATAAACTCCGACACGCTTCGCCACTTGTCAGTTGATAGACGACCGACGCTCAGTTCGCCGCTATCTGATCCAGTGTCTTGCTGTAATCTTACCTGCCTTTTACGTCAGTGACGCGTTGCTGGAACAGTGCAAGCAAAAAAGCTTTGTGACGTAAATGTCCATGTGCGAATAGCATCAAAGCACGCATCAAACGCTTGTGTTCGCATGACGGATAAGCTTTAATATAAAAACAAAGCGCCAGTGATTTGTTTGCCTATCAGTGCCAATGCTTCTCGGCCGAGATTTTCTTGCAGGTGAGGGGTTCGCGCTCGACTTCTTAGCAAGAGGCTACCGCCTTCACGGGACAGTCGGAGACAACGGTGGAGAATAGGAGACGCCATGCATGCCAATACCAGGAAGCGCGGAAGACGTGGGGGCCATGGAAGCCACCCAGCCGTCAGCCGTGGTGTAGCCCCTCAGGACGGCCACAGCCGAAGCAGTGGGGGGCCGTGCTGACACCGTTCTCGGGAAAGTTTGCAGAACGTCCCGGGAGAACACACCTCCTGGTGCATCGCATCAACACTGGTGACGCCCGGCCTTGGGAATGTAGCCTGAGACCGTTGCGCCAGCACAAGCGAGCCTTTCTGAATAAAGCGCTGGACAAGATGCTCGACACCGGAGCTGTGCGACTCTCGCAAAGTCTGTGGGGAAGTTCTACTGGCACCAAAGAAAGATGGCATGACACGCCTCTGTGCGGATTACCACAAGCTCAACGCGGTCACGGTGATAGATTCTTAACATATGCCAGCAATATCGAGCATAACCTATGCGCTTAGCAATGCGACGTTCTTGATCACTACAGGTTGCTCTCGTGGGTACCTCCAAATCTAAGTCCACCCTGACGATGTGCCGAAAACGGCATTTACATGCCGTGTAGGCTTGTTCGAGTTCCGTGCGTATGCATTTTGGTCTTTCTAAGAGTTCGAGTTCATATCAGCGCATGGACATGGCTTTAGGCGATGCAAAATTTAGTTATGCACTTTGGTACCTTGATGATGTGACGTTGTTTTCGCGCACGTTTGAAGAGCATCTTGAAAACTTGCATGCGTTTCTACAGCGCGTGTCAGCAGCTGGTCTAACAGTTCATCCCGGTAAATTGCAGTGCAGCTTGCTACAAACAAGATCAACCTGCTTGGGTTAGTTGTTGACAGTGGTGTGTACTAAAGCCAAACCCAGATAAGCTTCGCGCAGATTTCCCGCCGCTCCGAAACATCAAGAGTTTGCAAACGTTTTGGGGAATGATTGCTTTTTATTGTGATTTCATTGCGCAGTGCGCAGACATCGCTCGACCACTAATACAGCTGCCGAGGAAAGGCGCTGAATGACTCTGTAGCCGCGAACAACAAGCAGCTTTCGACGCACTTTTGAGAGCGATTACCAGCAATGCCTCCCTTCAGCTGCCAGATATAAACAAATCTGTATTGTTGCAGATAGATGCAAGTGATTATGGCCTTGGCGCAGTACTTTTACAGGAGTGAGCCGGTGCACTGAGGCCTGTTGCTTTCGCTGGACACACACAGACCAGTGCTGAACGCAACTGCTCGGTAACCGAGAAGGACTGCCTGGCCATCATTTTTGCGTTAAAAAGTTTGACATGTTTTCGGAGGGGACGTAGTCTGTTATTCAGACTAATCAGGAAGCACTGTCTTGGCTGAAATGGTTACCTAACCCCTCAGGACGATTGGCCCGGTGGGCACTTACTTTGCTGCGCTACGATTATGTCATTGAGTATGAGAAGGGTAGCATTAACTCAGTTGCTGACGCACTTTCACGCGCGCCGTTGTCCGGTGAGCCGGAACCGGAAAGTGTGTGTGTGTGTGTGTGTGTGTGTGTGTGTGTGTGTGTGTGTGTGTGTGTGTTGACGATGCCACCAGAAATCATGCATTCACTTTGGGGTGACTTAACAGGAGCTTCTTTCAGTGCAGCAAAGTGATGGCTTCTATCGTAAAGTGTCAGAAAAGTTTACGGATCGTGAGCCAGCCGAAGTGGCGAGGAGACGGACTGCTTGGTGAAGGAGACCTCCTGTTTCGGTGTTTTCCCCAGGTTGACGATGGTCACGCAGAATCACCATTTCGAGTTGTTATCCCTCGCAAGCTTCGCAAGTCCTGGCGCGAACGGTGCTGCTTTCCTTACACTAGGTCACGCTCTGGCGATGCATAGCTGATCTGCAGAAATGTCTGTGGTGGATGGTCTCGGTCGTCTCGTGACTGTGCCGAGTTAATTGCAGGTATTTCAGGCGGACCGCACTGACCGTTCCGGGAAGGTTGCTGCGGCTGTCGCTTTACCTGTCACCTTTCCGAATGCACTGCATGTTATTTGCAAGGAACGGTGTAAGACGGAATTGATGCGTGGTATCTGCAGACAGACCGTGTAGTCAGGACAATGGCGTGCACCCGAAGCTTCAAAGGAGTGAATCCCCTTCGCGTCGGCAAACTCCGATCGCACGAGCTAGGCACATTGTACGGCGCTGCCGAAGCGGGTGCTTCTATTGTGGCAGGGATCGGCACTGGTGAAGGGAATATATGCCGCAGTACTTCTCGTTTGCTTGTGTTTTTAGTCGTCGTGATCATGTTGGTTTCCTTGGACCCGACGAGCGCACAGTGACTGTCGGCGCATTGGGGCAGTGCCTACTTTCGCATATACGAACACTGCACTAAAGGGCCTTAGAGGGCATTGACGGCTGCCTTAGGCTGGCCCAGTTCCTCGACTTGCCGCATGTTAGGCTCTAGATCTCGAATGAGCTCGTGCTCACGCGCTGCCGAGCTTGGTGGCCGCATCGCCGTAAAGTGTCTCCTGGGCAGCGTTCTTGTCTGATGAGATGGGTTCTGGTGCGGGCGTCACGGAGGACGAAGTGGCGTGGGGTCCTTGTCACGGCCGGTAGCCATGTCATGCCCTTGACGAGCTCTGTTTGCTAAAGGGAACTGGTTTTCACAGGATACAGCTACACCATCCGGGCGTGGTGCCTCGTGATCTCGATCTCGTAGGGAGGGCAAGTTCGCGGACGTCCAGTGGTCACAGGCATCAAAAGGTGATCGAAAAACAGTTGTCAATCTCGCACACCACTCTGTCCAGGATCGTTGCGCGACTCTTTCGTAGCTGTGCCAGGCCTTGGCTGCATCGCGAAGCCAGTCAATGGCGATTACCCATTTGTGATCTTCCGGCCAGGCATGGAGAGAGTTGTCAATCCACCCGAAGACGTCGTCCTCGAAGCCGCGAAACACTGGTAGGTCCCAAGGAGCAGGTGATGCCAGGATGGTGGGTGAAAATAGTGTACCTTCACAAAGCAGTCCAGTTGCGCAGAGATATCCGCGAAGGAGTGCCGCAGTGCATGGGGGTTCTCGGATGGGCTGACCTCAAGGTTTTGGGAGACGGCTGCCGCCAACAGAGCCTTGACTGCGCACAGATGACAAGGCTGCAGAAGACAGTTGGGGGCTTGAAATGATCAAGGCGTTGGTCGTGACGCGGAGTTGCGAGATCGTATGCTGCAGCTCCACGGCGCTGTGGGGTGATCCGCACGAAGAGCCAAAGCTGGCATCTTCGGAAGGTACAATGACTTTGGTATTCGAAGTGGCGCAACTCATGGCCAAGGACGCGTGGACGGCGTCCCTCGGAAACCCAGCTTTGTTAGGAATGGTGGACATGGGATCTTGGCCACTGGAAGCGCCAACGATGTTCCCAGGCAAGTGGAACCGGCGTGATGTGTCGTGACCTGGTGCTGTGGTGTACACGAAGCGGTGTTGCACCGCCGAGTAGGCCTCGATGCCGTACACGGCGGGTGATTGAAGTGCCGACAGGTTGCCAGGTATCGAGGAGGCATGCACGCCATCGCTAGGCGAGAGGTCCTTGCGCATGGTCACCGTGACGTATCGCGTTGAAGGACAAGTTTCCCGGAACCACAATGGAGGCCTGGACGCCATCCGCTGGATCGGTACTTGCCGCGACGATCGCCTTGCTGGTTCCATCAGCGAAGAAGCGTGACGGAATTCCTCTTGAAGACGTCACCTCAACCTGGCAGTAGAGATTAGTCAAAGCCTTTCGACGAGTGCGCCATTGTAGCAGAGAAACAAGATACATCACCCTTGCTGTAGGCCGGCTGTTTGTTGCCTGTAAGCATTGGAACATACCCATTATGAGGGACTGGCAATGAAAGCTTGTAGTAGCCTATGTGTGATACACTGATTGAGAGCCTATCAGTAAAGGAACAAATAAAATAATAGCAAATTATATATCAAAAATTAAATAATAAAATAACGATGAATGAATAAGAGAAAAAGAGCTAATATTACATCAGAAGAGTGAAATTTTGAGTAGACCAGACAGTTTATTTATTTATTTAGAATACCCTCATGGTCAATGGCATTACAGAGGAGGTGGGTCAAAAATACAGAAAATTGGAGGTAAAGTTCTAAAAAAGGTCTCATGACAAAAGAAAAAAAATGCAGAAAAGAACTCAATTCTCAAGTACATTTCTAAAAGATTAAAAGTTGTTACACAAATCATAGTGGCACAAAAAACAAAACAAAATACAAGAATGCCGTAACTATAAACGAGTCAAAATTTGGTGTATCAATGAAGATAGACGCAGGATATAACTGTAAATGGCAGTGCCTAGTTAAAAAAAATGAAAACTTGGAGAAATAAATCACGTACAGCTACTTTAAATTGGTTAGTATCCTTGACGGTGACAACATCTGGAGGAAGGCGATTCCACTCATCACTTGTGTGTGGCACAAATAAGTGAAAGAAAGAGGAAGACCTACGAGATGGAATGCCTACTTTGTGTTGGTGATCGATGCGAGATATGTAAGGCGGGGCTGAAAGGAGCTGGCGTCGTAAAAAGAGGTGGTGGTATATCCTATGAAAAAGAGGTGCGCGATTTTACGTCGAAAAGCTAGGGGTGGTAACCCTAGATTATTTTCCATTACACAGATGCTAGCCGTCTTGTTAAAGTTAGATGAAATGAATTGTGTGAAATTGTTCTGAACTTTTTCTACTAAATGAATTAATTTATGCTGACTGGGGTCCCATGCAGAGGCTGAATGTTCTAGTTTAGGCTGGATAAGTGTTTTGTAGAGAATTACTTTGAGGGAATGTGGTGCACGTGAAAATTTTCGTCGGAGATAGCCGAGTGATTTGTTAGCTTTGCTTGTTGAGTATGCAATGTGCGTGTTTCAGGTAAAGTCAGATAAAATGTGGACACCAAGATATTTTTAGGATTAAACACAATCTAGAGGGGTGTTAGCGATATGATAGGCTGGTGAAGGGTTAGTACGCCGGGTAACACGCATTGCCTTGCATTTGGTTATGTTTAGTTCCATCTGCCAAGTGTTACACCATGCACTGATAGCGTTAGCATCAGATTAAAGAATGGTTGCACCATTGTTAGAAGTTATTTTTCTAAACATTACGCAGTCGTCAGCGATTCATTGATATGTGGGGTTCAACGTCCCAAAACCACCATTTGATTATGAGAGACGCCGTAGTGGAGGGCTCCGGAAATATTCATCACCTGGGGTTCGTTAACGTGCACCCAAATCTAAGCTCATGGACCTACAGCATTTCTGCCTCCGTCGGAAAGCCCGACTATCACGCGCCATAATTCTGTTTTGTTTGTGCACATCTTTTCATCGATTTCTTTTCTTCGCAGTGCGGTGGGCGCAAATGCCGATAAGACGGCGACGAACGATATCGGGACGTAATGGCGCGATCAGCTCTGGCTGCAACAACGCATGCGCGAATATACCCAAGCATCGCCTCCAAACAGATACATGTGGTTGGCTCATCTCCAGTTATCATTCGCTGCTCGTCGTGCTGCACATTTTGCAGATGGCAGTTCTTCGGCGCCGTGGAATGACGTCTGCTACAATGTTCGGGCGCGCGGTAGTCGCAGTCACGTTTCAACCCTTTTTTTTGTACGTGTGGAATTTACTTGCACTTATGAAACTACGCACAAGAAGCCCATGTCGCCTGGAATTGATTGAGGACTACTGCGAGCTTTGTCTTCGGCATCAAATCGGTGAGCCCCTCAATGTGACAAGCCGGCGCGGGGTGGGGCGACGGCGTTCACCGAACATTACTCGCTATATATTTATCTTAGTTCAAGAGAAATTTACGTCCAAGTTGCGTGTAACTTTAGCCGGCGGGTTCCTTGAACATGTCGCTATACTTTAGGTCCGTATTCCCGGGGACACGGGCGGGTAGGCTCAGCTCGTAGTTAGGCAGGTAAAGCAGGCAGCTTTTTGTGTCCTCGGGATTGTTGCATGTGGTGACCATAAATGCCCGTGGAGCCCCACTGCCATTATTTTGTGCCAGTATTTTTTGGTAAAATGTGTTTTTTTTTAGTGGGCCATGACATGTGGCTCAGTTCGGCTCACCGTCTTGTTGAAGACTGGTGCGCGAAGGTCAAGCGGTTCAAGCACCTCAAGTATGCACAACACGAATAGTGTCGGGGGCCCGCTATACGAGCGAAACGCAGGTGGGCTAACCGTTTAAAGGACTCCTGTGACACAAGTTGAGCATGTATTTTTCATCGGTTCTTCTGGTGAAGTGAAATGCGCCGATATGGTTTGCGCTTGCGGTGATGACGAAATCGAAGCTGTTGTCATTTTGGTTCGCTGCACAAACTACCTTGATAAATGTAAGAAACACGACTCATTGGAGCGTAAATGCTTGGCTTTTCATTGAAGTTTCTTACTAGTTGAGCACACTATCGGAGCTCAACACCACAAGAAAACGCCTCTGATTGATTGATTGATTTGTGGGGTTTAACGTCCGCAAACCACCATATGATTATGAGAGACGCCGTAGTGGAGGGCTCCGGAAATTTCGACCACCTGGTATTCTTTAACGTGCACCCAAATCTGAGCACACGGGCCTACAACATTTCCGCCTCCATCGGAAATGCAGCCGCCGCAGCCGGGATTCGAACCCGCGCCCTGCGGGTATATAATAGAAAGATTACCGATAGCCTAAGAAAGTGTGGTGCCTAATGCAATGCATACAATTATTTACATAAACGAATTCATTATTAGAATAGAGCAATAATCTGATTTTTATAAGTATATAATTTCTCCCATGCACTACTCGGCCAACCCCCTGCATCGAGTATGAGCCATGAGATGAGAAGACGATGAATGGACTAATAATTAGTAACCCGATATTATAATAATTAATAACCCGATATGCCACGCATCCTCGAAAAATCGATAATTAGGCCATTTTCCAAAGGGTATAGGCCTGCCATTTTATCAAAAATGATCTTAAAAATGAATTACTCGATATGCCATGCATCCTCGCAAAATCGATAAATATGCAATTTTCCAAAGGGTATAGGCTTGCCATTTTATCAAAAAATGATCCTAAAAATAAATTACCCGATATGCCACGCATCCTCGAAAATCGATAATTAGGCCATTTTACAAAGGGTATAGGCCTGCCATTTTGGCAAAAATTGTTTTGAAATGGAATTACACAATTGGCCACGCAACCTCAAAAAATCGATAATTAGGCCATTTTCCAAAGGGTATATATAGGCCTGCCATTTTGGCAAAAATTGTCTTGAAATGGAATTACACAATTGGCCACGCAACCTCGAAAAATCGACAATTGGCTTGAACATTGTGCTAGGCAACTTCCAATTATTCCTCCCGTGCTGCTGTGGTAGCTCAGATGGTAAGGCGTTCGGCTCGAAACCGAAAAGTCGATGGTTCGAATCCTGCCGGCACTTGGCTGGGAAAAATGAAACGGCGGATTCCATGGCTGGGACCGGCCATCATATAAGGTGAATGCTGAGCCCAGTCTCGAGGACTGCAATGGCAGGACAATCCAAGCACTTCTGACCGCAGAGATAGGCCGTCAATCGAACTTAAAAAAGCTCCGACCGGAGTTCAAAGGCGCCATCATGTATTTTATTTTTATTTTTATCGATCTTTCGAATAAAAAAATTATCAAAAATACCCCCGGTTCGCTGCGCGTGACATGGTACCGGGGTCCCCGCGCAGCGTGTTGGGGGTATCCAGGCAGAGTAAGCTTCACCACTGGGGCGACGCGTCACAGCCCCCCGAAGCCCGCCTGTACCCTGTTTAGCTACCGGTGGGTGGCCGGCCGGCACTGGGGATCGAACGCCGCACCTCCCGTAGCTGAAGCGGACGCGTACGTGCAATGCCACAGCTACGGTGAAGGCTCTAGCTGCTAAAGTTCTAGTTGCTAAATTTTTGCTCTTTAGTGTTCCTTTAAGCACGCATGCATTCCTTTTTTTGCGCCAGGGTCATATCACCAGGACATATCCCCATATCACCAGGATTCCACATCCATATCACCAGGACTCCAAGCCAGGTTAGCGATCGCAAGATGAAGTCCGTATAAGATTACTGCAGCGTTTGCTGAAAGTGTGCGCGTGTGGGATAATATATACGTACCAGATGGATGCTTGCGAAACGGGCCCCTCTCCTGCTTGCGCTGCGACGAAGCAAATCGGCCGCGTAATTTTACGCTCAGCGGCGATTTGTTTCGGGTCCCGAAGGGAGGGAAGACGGGCAATCAGCCTAATGGCCGATGTACGCTGGCTGTGCGTTTCTGTAACGAGGTCGCTGTCAGTGTGGCTGGAGGCGTATGTACGTTTTGCCCAAGTGTGGCGCCACATGCGCCCCCCCCCCCTTTTTTTTTTCGCCCGCTCACTGTCGTCTGCTTCATTTCTTCTCTGGCCCTTTTGGTCTGTTAGTCGCAGATTTTGTGGACACACCAATTCAGTCTCTTTGTAAGGAGGTCATCAAAATAGGGTCGGAACTTCTGATGTATATAACAGCGAAAGCTCTTATATTACAACTCGGCGTGCCGTAGTTGTCCGCCGCCGCCGGTGTCCGTAACCACAATCGCACAAGAAAAACCTTAGTGAACAAAACACACCAAGGACACAATGGAATTGGAACTCGTGTTCTTGCGTGCCAACCCAGTAATCTACCACTGCGTCACGCCGGTGCTTGGAATTCCTTTGTAAACTGGCTTTAGGCAGGCTTGATGGCGTCACATAATGAGAGTTGCGCAAACAGTGGGTCGTAAAATTCCCTAACCGTTTACAAAAGGTCGATCTTGTCCACATATTAACTGGGGCGCAGACACACTGTGGGGGATTGTGGGGATTACAAAAGTTTCTGCCATAATGCTACGTCATTGTCAAGCACAGCACAAAATATGTATAAAGTTTCTTGCAAGTGTACAGCAGGTGCCACGCTTCTCCGAAAAATGACGAAGGATGGCATCGTGATTGCTTGCGTACTGCACAATGAATAAGTTACCTAAAACGCGTTTAAAAACGCCTTAGGGCACCTTGACCGTTGACGCCAGCATTCCTTCGTAAAGCGTGGAGACACATTGACGACGCTGCCATATTAAACGACATTGTGTCGTATGAAGTTGGCATATTGGGTCGAACAGCGGACGCGGTCCTCGCCCGCTGAGGAGGAATGCTAGCATTGAGGCAACATAGTTCACGTGAAATAAAGCGTAGAGTTTCCTCTAGACACACCGGAGGGAACTCTACAGCTAGTTTCTGTGGGAGCTGCAAAGCAGGGTGCTTCAGCGAGCACGGGAGTGATGGGTAGTACGCAGATTTGTCTAATTTTCGTACTTCCGGCGCCGGTTGGCTTCGCATTGCTTTCTCACAAAACGACAATAAGCAAATGTTCAGCGGTTGCACTTCACTACTCTAATCTTTTAGGCTTCCCATATAAAATGGGCTCGCAATGTTTGTAATCATGTTTTTTTTTTCATTCGAAACAAAACCGAAACACAGCAATAAACGAAGCCACAAACGCGATTCGAGGTTCGAAAGCACAAAGACTAGGCAAAATAGTGTACTGTACCCATCAATCCCATGTTAGCTGAATAATCGCAGCGCCAGAGTCCCCTCTAGTGAAAACTACGGAATAAAGGGAGACCTCTAGTGAGAGAGCACTCTCTCCTGTCTGCTGTTATGACCTCCGTGATTTCCTCCGGCAACGCGTCATTGCCCGGGATAATCTTGGAGGCCACGCTCATGAAAGTGATGCGAACGAGACCGATGACGCTATGGTGCTTCATTCTTAAAAGATGATGTTCGAAGGGTTCCTAAATTACTTCGAGTGGAAAGATGAAAGAGATATTTCTTCTCACTACGCTGTTCCTGCTGGAGCTATCCTTTCCTGGCCACCTATTTCTCATTGTGCATGTGGACATTGCCAGTCCTCACCGCTGAGCCTGAAAAAGATTTCCCGCTTTTCGGCAACATACTACATGCTAAGAAAGCCAACCAGGACAGTGCCGTATATTCTGCCCTTATGTCGTATTAAGGCCGCTGCTGAAACACCCATTTCACTGTCTAAGTAAAAATCGCGGTGCACCGCGCGCTGAGCAGAAGTTTGAGCTAAGGCCCTAGAAAGTCCAATGAGAAAAATCCAGTGACTTCAGTTTGAGCACAACGTATCAATGCTGGGTGGACGATGAGATTAAAGAAATAGGAAAAGGAAATACCACCTTTTGGAAAATGAATCCCTGCATCATTGAGCTCCAGGCTGGGCAACCTCGCTCAAGCAAGGTGTGAGAGTAGGATTGTTGGTCTTCCATATTTATTACAGCTTAAAAAAGGTAGACAACAGACCAAGGAAACAACAAGCGCTAACTTCCAACTGAAATTTTATTGCAAGGCGCCAATATTATATACCTTCCACATAACATCACAATGATATCAGTCAATGCACTAGGGCTAAGACAAAATAAATCTAGGCGGCGGGCAATTTTATGTATATAGCAAAAGCACGTGCCAGTGTATTCAAGTAATCTAGTTAGTTTTTTTGTTTGTGCGACGGATGACTTGCTGATGCAGCTTCAATTTCATATCGCCGCCGCCTTAATTTTTGCACTATCGTTAGGGGGAGTAGACAACACAGTTATTTTGACAACACAGCATGCATTGGCATTAATGGGCAATGTGTCGCCGGGAAACGCCAGCAGGGCCATTTTTTTTACTTTCTGGTTGTGTTCAAGTAATGGCACATTAAAGCATTTGCCTGTTTGTCCGACGTAACTTGGACCACTGGTCAAAGGTAAATCACTTACTCTTCACACATAGAGAGCCCAGGTGACCAAAGCGCGAGCCAGCGATCGCCGAAGTATTGGTTATGCACATGCAATTTTCACTAGGTTGTGTTACCAGGTAAAACAAAACGTGTAATTATGTAATTTCTAAATTGTGTAAATATGAGTAATTTTTTGTCTTCGTTCAACAGTTTTAGAAATGAACAAAATTTCAATAATTAAACCCCCAGCAGATGCAGCCAGCGTTAAAGGTTTGCCAAAGGTTCACATACCTCACGGGAAGTGGTTGCTCTATGATGGTCCGGCGTGCTCCGCTTGCAGCATTCCAAAGCATAGCTTTTGAAATAAGGGGCTTTTGGAAAAAATTTTCGCGAGGCAGCGAGTTTGGACAACATTGGCAAAACACTTGCGCCCTACGAGTGAAGGAAACACAAACGCGAACATTCCTGTAGATGAATTTTTAATGAACAGGTTTATGTACAATATGAGGTACATTAAAGAAAATTGAGGTTGTTCGTTTCAGACAGTTTTTTTTTCTTCAGAAATAATAACTCTGAGCACATTAGGGAAACCAGAGCCTACACAGCGCCATCAGAGATCAGACATTCTGCTCAGTGATTTTTCCACCTCAATGTGTATTTTGACCAAATTACAAACACAACCGTCCTTCAAGAGGGGGTTTGGAGGTCACCGATTCCTACACCCATAGTTGAGTACGGAGTACTCGAAATCGTTAATCACTTTTTCTAGACATATTTGTGAACATTCAGTCATAAAAAAACGGCCCCGCCGTGGTGGTCTAGTGGCTAAGGTACTCGGCTGCTGACCCGCAGGTCGCGGGTTCGAATCCCGGCTGCGGCGGCTGCATTTCCGATGGAGGCGGAAATGTTGTAGGCCCGTGTGCTCAGATTTGGGTGCACGTTAAAGAACCCCAGGTGGTCTAAATTTCCGGAGCCCTCCACTACGGCGTCTTCATAATCATATGGTGGTTTTGGGACGTTAAACCCCACATACCAAAAAAAAAAAAAAACCGGCAGCTCACATCATTAGCACTACGTGGCGAAAATCGCCCCACAGCGAAACGCCAGCTTCTTATCGATCAAGGCAGGCCGACATAGCTTGCTGCTCTGTTTGTTCGAGAGATCACCGTTTAATATGTTTCCGCACCTATCAGTATACAAAACCATCCGCCTATTTTATTTTCCTGCGCTGCTGTCTGCCATTTTGGGAAAGGCCGTGGACTGGTATAGCCAGAAGCAAAGTCTCCGAGATGAAAAGATGTTCCGCGAATGTGTCGTTAGTGGAAGGTGGCATGCGCCGGATCATGGCAAAAAAAGACAGATTGCAGCTAAAAACTGTTAAACCTAAGAATAAATGGAAGCGCCACCTGTGGAACAGCAACGCCTGTGAGAGGCGCTGTTCCGGTCAGAAAAGTTTGCGTACATACTTAACACAATTGAACCTGTTATGTTACGTGACATGACGCAGCATTGGTGAATTTCAGGCAGGTGATTTTTCGCACACAGGCAGCTAAATACTCATTTTGGTAGCTTCCGGTCGAAAACGCGAACTTCAAGGCAAATTTCAGCAAATATTTTCACGTCACTGCTCCAGGAAACGTACTATCATAACGAAAGCTTTACCGGCCTGGTTTACCGATTTTCGCGGCGTGTATCCTCTTCATGGCCTTGTAGAAAAGAATGCACAAAAAGCTAGGCCTCAGGCAATTTTGTTGCGCCACCGTAACTTTTCATGATCAGTATTGACTTAGAAAAAAAAAAAGGTGCCACTTGACTCTTCTGTGGGACACATGTGGCTCCCACATACGTAACTCTCATTAGACAGCCACGCTGACTCTCTATAGGAGAATCGTGGAACACACGCTTTTCCAAAATGTAATTACTGTGTCTCATTAAAGAGAGTCCTGCACATTAGGACTCTACTGAAGAGAGTCACACACACCAGGGCTCTACTGGACACACCCCGCGCCGCCGAATATGCTATGTACCACGGGGCGAACGCGGGATGGATGCGCTGTCGCCCAGTTGTCGCGGCTCGCAAACGCCACTAGACTATCCGGTTCTCTAGACTTCGACGATTCTCGTATGCAGGAAGCAAGAACAAGCAGTAGTGCTTACTTTGCTGGCAAGACACAGTCTTGTAATGCACGAAGAGCAGAAAAAACTGCTGGCGCCAGCGGTGTCGGCGGGTTCATCTTGCTCTGCAAGACCGCGACAAGCTCGGTCACGCAAACGACAAGCTCTGTCTCCTTTTCCACGAAATAGGTACGTCAAATAGGCACAGAATCGGTTAAACTCCTGTTGGTTACAACATTGAGTTACGCGCACTTGACTGCGTGAGCAGATCTTTGCCGCCATTTTTCAAAATTCATTTACAAGCGCTCCTATCGGTCCGTGGTGACCGATTCGGCGGCAGGAGCTGCAAAAATCGGTCCGAGAGCGACCGGCGCGGAGAGGGCCCTTTCGGCGGATCTCGTCGCCGCCGAGTCAGATTGGGCGCATTTTGGGCGGCCGGAATGCTCAGTGTGAACGCGCCCTAACAGAGTCCCATGCGTAGCAAGGACGAGTCAAACGAAACTTTTTTGTCTGGTTAGAGTGCAGGCGTAGTATTCACGGTAGCAGCGAAAACGTACTTAGTTACAACCAATACAACTCAGTCCGACTCTTTTCGACAGATGATTGACGGGCAAGACGCAGTGTAGGTGGTGGAGCTTGCATCGATTTTTACATTGTACCTGACTGTAGGTTGTTTCGTTAGAAATATATTTCGTATTCTTTAGCGCCTCAGGATTATCTGCGAGAAAGGAGCAAAAATTTCGGCAAAAAAGGACAGAAAGACGATGATAAATAAGGGACATTGCATTTAATCAATATGTGAGAAGATACAGCTCCTATTAGGTTCCGGTGGTTGTTACGTAGATGGTAATTGAAAGTTACCTGCACTGTATTTTCTAATCTAACCTGCGTAAAGAAAAGAAGACAGCTTTTTCATTAATATTTGTCAGTTGTTTTCCCAACAAATGGTATTGCGACGCTCACATTCATTCAGGGACACAAAATTAAAGCACGCTTTATACTTATTATTGCTCTGTCATATTCAGCTGCGGTGCTCGTGCATCTAAAATAATAAGTGGTTACCTGATAATAACACTTGCAGTCAAGCATCTCGGTTCCCAGTGCGAAAGTAATCTAAATCTGTTTCACCTCGCATCAATTCACGACAAGAACTCCACAACAGCACCGACGGAATGCAGAACGATCTTACGAGATCTACGCCAATGCATTGAAATGCTACCCGAACAAACTGTTTATTCCCTACGCTACATCCGATCTTCGTTTTATTCTCATCAGAGTGGGTGTTCACTCCTTGATGTGAGCAACAGGACGTGATTTCACAGACACCTGAGACGGCCTGCACGTCAGGTCAAAGGTCATTTTCACGAGTTGAATGTCGATGACCCTGTATGTCGTCAATCTGGGACGCTAGGGCTCTATTGCGATTTCTTATGAAATTATCAAGCCCTGTTTGAAATTCGCGGCTCTCCCAAGCTTCCGAGATGCAGTTCTGACAAATGAAGTTCTGACAATGACAATGATGGAGGCGGAAATATAGGCCCGTGTACTCAGATTTGGGTGCACATTAAAGAACCCGAGGTAATAGACATTTCCGGAGCCCTCGTGGTGGTTTTGGGACGTTAAACCTCACATATGAATCGATCAATCAATCAATCCGGTACCTTAACTGCTCACAGTGCCGAGTTATGACAAAGCTATGGCCACGCCAGTTTTTGAAGATAGCGTCAATTTTTGAAGAAACACAGGATTTAGAGCGCCGGCAGAACACAAGACACATAATCACAATGCCCCGAAACTCCCTTTTTTTCACGCAGAAGAGCTATCGAGGGAACAGATCACGCGTGACAATGTAGAAGCTGGTTCGATTGATTAGCTGGGCGTTCAGTGCGTTATCACTCCCTCGATAGATCTTCGTCACAAAGCAAAGGACTTTCTGCGCATGAAGTGATCATGTGTCTTGCAATGCGTCACTGCTCTAAATATGTGTCTCTTCAGAAATAAACCACTTGGAAGTCGGCGCTCGTTTGTCTATGTGTGTTAGTCCGTATACTTTTGCGCTGTTATTTTCACCATCTTTCATACCAGGAATTCTTCCCTTAATTCCCATAACACCGGTAACCGAAGGCTGGTCTTTGTGAACAGCATATTTCTTAATATGTATTTTCACGTGAATTGTAGAACTTGATTTTTTTTCGGACTCAAAAAAAAAGGGGGGGGGGGGTCAATCGGCGCTCATGTGAAGCTTCCGACACCCTAAATGAAGTACTGTGAACGCGCGTGTAGGTGTAACGCGAGAGTTTCTGGAAACCTCATGTACTCGTTGAAAAAAGCGATCCCGCACTCATATGCCTCACAATAGTTGGGGCTTGGTGTCGTAAAGCACCTACAGCACCAATTACACCATGTAGTCTAAAGACACTCTGTGCCGGTGTCACAATCGAAGACTCAGGGAAAATATAGGAACGACTAGAAACGAGGCAGCACTGTGGCATGATGAAAAAAAAAAAACGCAAACTTTGTCGAAAGTTTCGCCGGCCGCGGGACAGACGAAACTCTGCGCCCGACTTACCGAATGGCTGGCAAACTCAGTGCAGTGACTGGATGAAGAGTGTGCCACATTTGGCAGTACGAGTGACTTCACTTTTCTCATGTACTGGAACCATTTCGATCAGCTACGCATAAAAAAATGCGGGGCATGCCTCGTCTATTCAGTCTGGATAGACGTCCGCTAACTTTACCATGCTCAGAAATATAGTTTTACGAACGGCCTTGGCGTCATTGTCCTCCAGAGAAAGCTTCCCAACATTTGTGAAAGGTGGCGCCACCAGCATTTCCAAACATGGCGGCGCCCATGTGAGATCTCGGTGCCCCAAGGGCTTGCATTTATACTTTAGCGTGTCGGGCTTAACGCGGCGACGCACTATTACGTTCCTCGCCGCCAAAGGCCTAGCGTCACACCACGTACGGGCGGTATATGAGGTCCGTGCTACGTCCCGTGGGCTGGGAACACAGCGAAAGCGCCATATTAGAGTCCGGCGACAAATCAACGTCCGGCTCAACATCACTGTTGGCGCCACGCGACGACATGCTCTCACTGTCCTGCTGATGGTGATGTGGCTGCTGGATTCGCAGGTGAAGGTCTCGCGCCACGGGGG
Source organism: Rhipicephalus annulatus (assembly GCA_013436015.1). Lineage (NCBI taxonomy): Eukaryota > Metazoa > Arthropoda > Arachnida > Ixodida > Ixodidae > Rhipicephalus > Rhipicephalus annulatus. Next base: position 93,913 of record WOVY01001858.1, on the reverse strand, counting down.
AGTCCGGGTAGTCGCCGCCGTTGTTCAGAGGTAGCCGGTGCTGCGAGGGCGCGTGTTGCGTGTGGCGGTGCAGCTGCTGCGACGACTGTGGCGGGTTGGGCGGCTGAGATGCCGCACTGCCCGTGGACGGTGCCGGACTCTGTCGGCACTGGTCGGCGCCTTTCTCGGCCGCTCGTGCCTTGGCCTCCTGCTGGGCCTTTTTGCTCCGTTTCCACTTCATGCGCCGGTTCTGGAACCAGATTTTCACCTGAAATGAAGAAAACGGCGTCTTGAGGGTTGCGCAATCATTTGATCATTGCGTTTGTTGGATTGGTGCTTGCAAGCCTTTATATACACCCGTCAGAGTTTCGTTAAGCAGGACCGCACTGAATATGTGCCTTGCCAAATGGACAACGCAATGAAAACTTACCCTCACAACCCCCCTCCCTTCCCCCGAGAACAAAAAGCCGCAACTTCATCTAAAACGCAAGGCACAAATAGCAGCGCGTCAAAGAGCTTTGAAACGTAAGTTTCGTAGTTTTTTGGTCTTCTACGTTGCAGTAAAAGTTGGCCTGCTGATACAGAGGTACGATTAATGCGGCTTGTCGGTTCCGATTTAGCGGTGTGTCCCACCGCGGTGGTCTCGTGGCTAAGGTACTCGGCTGCTCACTCGCAGGTCACGGGGTCGAATCCCGGCTGTGGTGGCCGCATTTTCGATGGAGGCGAAAATGCTGTAGGCCCATGTGCTCAGATTTAAGTGCCCCTTAAGGAACCCCTCCACTACGGCGTCTCTCATAATAATATGGTGGTTTTGTGACGTTAAACCCCATTTGTTGTGCGTGTTACCTTACCATAGGCGCGTCACTACACCACCTACCGATGCAATTAACAGGCTCCTAAAGAACATTTGAAAATACGAAGAAAGTGTTTCATTCACTTCCACATTTCCCGTCTTTGCGGCACGATTCGTGACGTGAGCAGTTTGGTTTGTTCTAGTGAAGTCAGCATGATGTAGGCTCTCCATAGGTTGATATACGAGAGCCATCTGTCGTGAATTGTCTAGTGCCTTGCTTTGCTGTGCCGTCGCATGCCCGTTCTGCCATGTCTGGCACGACTAGTTCGTGCTCGATAAACTGATTTCCCTTCGCTTACCGCGTTTGCAATTGCACGAACGGAGATAGCTGAAACGTGAAAAAAAGAAAAAGCGTGGAATCCTGGCTGACTCATCGCGTATTGCTGACACTGCACATGTTTTATGAATAAATAAGCGGGGAGTAGGGAACGACACTTGAAGGAACAGGCGAGCAAGAAGCAACCATCTCGCTTTTGAACTCGGTGTCGTTGATATGAGGCCCACGGACGAGTCTGAAAGTGCGGTTCGTCTGCTCGGTGCCGTGATCTGCGTGCTGGCGGCCTATACGAGTGTTGCGCAGGCCCAGCGAGTAGCTCGCTGTTTCCTCGAGTGGACGGTTTGTTTCGTGACGGTGCGATGAGCGGTAGCAGGTGGTGGTGAATGACAAGAGAACACCATCCGCGTCGCCTGCGTGAAGATCATTGCAGCTACAAGCGGGCGGCGGCACCGAGAGAATGATAGGCACTCTGACGATCCCCTTGGCAGTTTACCACTGCGTACAACACGCACGCACGCGCGCGAACACTGATGCCACAATCGATGACGGCCAACGCTTACTTTCACCATGTTGGCGTGGTGAAGAGCGCAAGCAGAAGTGAACGAACATCCACCGCGCTGCCGCTAACTTCTTTCTGATGACGCCACATGATGCGTGTGGAGACAAGGTCGTGCACACGAAGCGACCTGCCACCTTCTAACCACCGCAGACTACTTGCATGATAGGGCACCACCACTCATGCCCTTACTGCATGCGCGTCTGGTTGCGAAGTCGCGCGCTGTAGGCAGCATTATCTTTATTAGACATAATGTCATTACTACTGTCAGTTTTAGAGTTGCAAATATGTGCTATGCGCCCGGCGTGCATGCACTCTAAATCATTGGCTAGCACCACAACCGACCGTTAACGTCATTGCCTTTCTGAGACACTCAGTGCAGCGGTCTGCTTACTGCCCAGAGAAACAATGAAATAATTCAATCGACCGAATGTGTGCACGAGAGGTGGTGGTGAAATGAAATCAGTGTCGATAAAAGTTTATTTGGGCCTAGTTGGTAAATATCTATGAATCGAAATTAACAGCGCCAACACAGAACACGCTCCACAATGAAAACAAACGACGACACACACGAGCACTGACTATCAACTGATTTATGCAGTTGATAGTCAGCGCTAGTGTGTGTCACTTCTTTTCTTTGAAAGGGGGGGGGGGGCTCTATCACTTGTAAGCCAATCCTCTCGCGTTGTATGAGGGAGGGGACAAATGTCCAGTTGGCAGGCTCATACCATATGGAAGGCATCGGCATTCCCCCACAGTGCTTGTACCTGCTAGTGACTTTGAAGTCAAAGCATTGTAATATGGCTGGACATATAGAAAAGAGGGGCTGACATAATAAGCGATACTTATTCCATCCTAGACAGACAATACATAGCAAAGATAGCCGCCTTAAATATAAAGAAACAATAGAACGAAACGGACAGTTCAGAATTCGTGGCGTACTTATTCGCTACGCTTACCTGTGTCTCGGTGAGCATGAGGTTGGTGGCCACCTCGAACCTCTTGGGCCTGGAAAGGTACTTGTTCATGCGAAACTGGTTCTCCAGCTCCAGGAGCTGCTGGCTAGTGAACGCCGTCCGCGGACGTCGCGTCTTGCCCAACAGCGCCGCCTGCGGCTGGCCTGAGCGTCAATAGAATACACATCATTAGAGTCAGGCGCGTTTCGCATCATAATTTTCAGCTTCAATAGTAAAGTATGTATTACAAGCTTCATAGCTTTCAGCTTACTAGTCTCTGCTTTCGTTATGACGTTGTATCTTTGAAGTTTATACTCTGATTCACTCGATCACCCCAATTTACGTCACACCCACTAAATCGACATGCACCAGACAACATCATGAACCGAATGTGTCTCATCATGAAGCTGGTGTGTATAATTGAAGTATATTTGCTCGCACTATTGAACTACGGAAAAGCTTTACTCGACCATGCTGAATCTTTGTCATTTGTTGTATTCGTTTTGTACGCAACAGGACGTCACTTGGCCTAGAAGGCTGTGAAATAAATAAATGAGCGTGACACAGCACAGTACACAAAAATGCCACCATATCTTCAGGCCACTTATGTCGGTAGATCGGAACCGAACAAGTATGAGCCGCACGAATCCAGAATTTAAGGTACTGGTCGTGTCACTCATAGAACAATATTCACAGTAAGCTCAAACACAGCAACGCGTTTTCCGGCCGGCCGCTTCCGTTATCCAAAATGTATTGTCTGGTGCTAGGCATCTGTATAAAGCGAAAACGAAACGACTCTTCAAGAAGCAGTTGCACGTTGATTGCACGTCATTGAGAACTAAGAATTGTAGCAGTTCGAGTTCGCACTATGGCTATCGGTGTTTGGCCGGCACGGCACTGCTTGACGTGGATGCATCTACGTTGATGCCTATGATGGTACATCTCTAACCCCACAAGTATCCTTGAGGACCACGGCTAACTCTATGTGGTAGCTAAAGTAGTTCGTAGAACACCGGGCTCATGATGCACTGCCGAGCCGGGGGCGTGATTTGCGGGACGGCTTGGCGCGCGACGTACAGTTAGGGACGTGCGACGTACGTCGGCGTGCTCCTGGAGGTTCGCTTCTGCAAACGTACCACGATTTCGGCCCGGCTACTCGTGTACTTGGTAGGAAGCAGTTGAGTTGTGAAGGGCTCCAGGATTGGAATAGGCAAAAATGCAGTGAACACTAAAATGCGTTCTGCTCAACGCTGGCGTGTCCCTTTTGAGACCAAAGCGTTCGCTTTCACGATATCCGGTCATCGACGCCCAAGAGAAACAGTATGCGCGTGAACACTGTTGAACCCTGTCGAAGCGCCGCAACGCACACGATGAGGCATCACAAATCAATCCGACGGGAGAGACAAAGCACGTGTGAAAACTGTGTCGTCATCAAAGCAGAAGGCATACACCAAGTTGCAGAGGGAGCTTTCGCGCTGTACTGAAGCCCTCACTGTCACTTCTTGTTGATTGATTGATTGATTGATTGAAAACTTTATTTGACTATTTACAATCTGCTCTTGCTTGTTAGCTTCAGCACCACGAAAAAAAAAACTTGTGTGACCAAAAACTAGCCAGCTTGTTACTGTCACTTCTTGTTGGTGTCATGATGAACTACTTCGCTGCACTGCACCTAGATGGCGGCACGACCCATACGAAGTGCTGACTAAAAATGACGAGGCGATAAGAATGATGAAAACGCGTGTTCGTCACGCTTTTGGTAGATAGTATTTGTGTTGCTGTAGCAGTAGTTATAGCTGCTGGCAATCAAGGACAACATATATAGTTGCAGGTACAATACCTGAACGAGTTGGTCGGGATACAACTGTAAATTTTTATGACCTGTTAACATGCATTTTTACGAACGCCTTTTGCATGAAAGAAATGACGTCATTGAAATCATGTTGAACCCCATCAGCAAAAACATTAATTGCAAAAACTGTGCTGCTTATACTTTTCATGGGGAGAGGTTCGACAAATCGATCTATATGCATTGCAGAAGAAGAAGTAAGTGGTACTACCACAACAAAGCGGACAGGGACACGTCGGTTTTTTCTGCTACAAACTTCAACAGCTTCTTTACTTATTCAGCGAAATAACAGGCCATAACGCTGTCTTCCGGTGGCGAAATCTTCAACTCGGTGTGAGCGAACTCGGGATAATTTGGCGAAGAGCCCACAAAATAACTGCTCGCCTATTTCGAATTCCATCCCGACCTTTGAAGCTCGAAGGCAAACTAAAAGCATACGAGACAATTTTTTGGCGGTGGGAAATTCTGCTCTAGATCGAAGTCGCTGTACGTTCTAAAGTCGTCGCCTGCACTTTGCAGTAGCGTTTGCTGCCCTCTTGCCGTGTGCTTTGCTTTGACGCGGCTAGGATTGTCGAGCGCTGCAATAGAGGCCCCGTATTATTGTCACGTATCGCCGTGGTCAGCAACAAATGGTCCTGTATCCAGAACGAATCACCCAACTTGAAGCGTCAAAATTTAATGCTGCGTCGTCACTTTTTCTGCTTGACGCCGTTTCGTAGCCGGAAAATTTGATCAATTCGCACTCTTGAAGACAGCAGCGTATGGGTGCAAGCTGCGATTGCGAGCTTCGGAGAACCGTCCGCGCAAATACGGTGACGTGGGCAGCCTGCCTGATGCTATAAAGTGTGCTGCGACACTGCGAGGGCATTCTTTATTAACAAACACCTATAACCGATGTAGAGGACGAGTAAAAGACGCCATCTGAAATTTATTTTTTGTTTTCATACGCAAGACAGGCACACGAGGCAGGGAGGCTAACCGGAAAAGAAGTATCTGGTGTGCTACGCTGCACTGGGGAAAGGGAGACAGAAAAGTAAGGAAAACAGAATGAGAGAGAGAAAGAAAGAGGGGGAGAAAAGTGGAAACACACACACACACACACACACACACACACACACACACACACACACACACACACACACACACACACACACACACACACACACACACACACACACACACAGTGGAATGTCACAAACGTTTGACGAGGCGGGTCGATCGCAGAAACTTTAGAAGTGCCTTCATCGCTTTTCGGCGTGAAGCTCGATCTTTCCGGCATTCCAAAATTAATTTTTCGGAAAGCGGCTGGTAGTTGAGGTGTGTAAACAATGCTCACAGGGACTGTCTCTGACAATTGTACTGAAGGCACTCACACAAAATATGTTCGACCTTTCGTCAGCACCGCAATGGTCACATGCAGCACTGTCTGCCCATCCGATACGGCAAGCAAAGACGTTCGTATAAGACACCCCAAGCCACATGCGACAGAGGACGGTTGTCACAGATCTAGACAAACCAGATGGAGTGGTAAGTCGTAGGTTTGGATCCAGGCGGTGAAGACGGGTATGGAGGAACCCGGGCGTGTTCCACAGAGGCCTGACGACACACTCTTAAAAAAAAGGGAGCGAGAATGGAGAAACGGGCTCCGTTCCTCCTTCGGCGCAGCGACTTCCTCCCTTTCCGGCGCTTTACCCGTCGCGCCCTCTCGCGGCAAGGACCGAAGGAGAAACGTTCCTCCTTCGGCGTTCTAGTTTCTCCTCAATCACGGGGGTCTTGCTCGCGCGCATGCGCACGCCAAGCCTATAGCCGCCCGCGGCCAGTCGCGAGCGATTGCTTTCACCTAAGATTGTTGTAAGCAATGCAGGAATGGCGTTTTCTTTTGTTTTATTAGTATAGAGTAAAAGCCTCTCTTTTTTTTTTATCGTCAGGCACTCGCACGATGCTCCGCACACTTCCATGTGTGTCTCGTGTTGTTTCATACTACCAATTTGTCACGAATACAAGGAGCTCTGCTTCCCAAGCAGTCTTGCTTTATCGATCACCTTAGAGTGTAAAAAAAAATAATGATTTTTTTCGGTTGTCGACATACTTGGTAAGCCCACGCATTTTTAGTTTCGCACGGCACCAACAGCACTCATGAATTCAACGAGGCGCGCAAAAAAGCATCACACTTATTATTTCAATAGCGTAGGAAACCTGATACCACTCTACAGTCCATGCGTGAAAGTACGATCATATACAATTGATAGAGTTATACGTGCCACTACCACCATATGGATGTTCTTTGCAGTTTACCCCCATTCGAATACGGCCGCCGTGGCCGGAAGTCGAACCTGCGTCCATCAGCATAGTCACACGACACCCAATAAGGCTATGCTACCCCGGCAGGTGAAAGTACAAAGGGAAACAGGCTGCGAAGTTTCACCGAGCGTTTATTCGCCAGACTAGATTACAACCATCAGAAACTTTTTAAACATCATCATAACTAAACTTTTGTGAAAAGTGAACCAATGACTTCTGTAGGTTAAACCAAATTCTCAATCGCATTCGTTTTGAATTGCCCATGCCAGCACTGAGAAGTAGGAAAGAATTATGCACGCGAGCAGTATGTCTTTCTCGTCCATGATTCTCCTTTGTCGTGAGAAACTCAACACAAAATGCACTTCTAGTAGCAGCTGTGCACAGCAAGTAAGTACTAATGCTCACTCACCTTTGTGAAAAGAGTATTCCGAATCCAGAGTAATAACCATCACAGCCACAGCGCTAACAACAAAATTGTGGCACGCACCTATGATTGCAAGTTGACACGCGAGGCGAATCGCGAGAGGCATCTGAAGCGGAAAAGTATGCAGGCACAACATTCTATAAAGTTATAGTAAACTTGCGCACTGCAGCGATAGTTCCTACACTCAAGTATGAGAGCTGCCGCGGCGCCAACAGCCACTGTCATGGCTCACGAAAAAATACCGTCGGATGCGAGGTCATCGCTTATTTATCTCGCAAGACCAGCGTTGTAACGTACGTATACACTGCTAGGACGGTCAATACCGCATCAAAAACATTGTCATTGAAGGGCTAGTGGTGTACTATATCCATGGCTAACGGCCACACTTGTGGTACGCACGTAAAAATAATATAAGCAAACGTTAAGACGAAACAACTAAACGATGTCGACGTGACCACAGAACACCTACCACGACGGAGACAAAGTTTGGTCTGCATGCTGCGCCCTCTCCAAGTGAGAAGAAGAAAAAAAAAAACGTGACCTCCGAAATGCCTAACGCGCGGCGAGTGTTTGCACTCTCAAAGGCTTCAAGAAAAAAAAAAGTAACTGTGGCAGTGGTCGACAGATGGCGCAGCGTTCGAATTGCCGTGGGCATTCTAAGCACGGCTTGGGGCATCCGCCTTCGTGAAAACCTGATAAGCTCTAGTAATTATTCCGTTCATTATTGTGCAACAATTTATTAACTAAGCTTTACCTAAGCATCAGATACAATATATTTACGTGTGCGCATGTTGTGGTATTGATAAAAAACGTAAAAAAACGTGTAAGAAAACCTACTTGTAACCTGTGCCGCTCATGTCAGTCGAAATTCCTCGCTATATAAGCTGGCGCGCTTTCATAGTAGAGTGTGAGTAAACACGTCGAGGCGTGAGCCGCTGGTTTTGAATGGTTGATTGTGCTCTTGTTGCGTACTTGTTAGCGTATACGCTAGTGTACTTGTTGCGTACTATTTGTGTTACTATGTGACCATGTGTGCATGTGTAGCTATATGGATTGCATCAGCACATAATAGGCCTTCGGTGCGCGTGAGTGGTCTTGAATGGGTTGATGCGTAAACAATCCTCAAGGGAGCCGTGATAGTGGGTAATAACATCAAAAAGTTGACTGCCGCTGACGTTTTTTTTTTAACTTTGTCCAATCCCTCCAGATGGCGCCACCTACCACCACCTACTTCATTGCTATGACGCTCTCACACCTCCAGCCATTTATATATTGTTGAACATCTATCTATCAAAGCTGCACTACGGATTCGGAATGGTTTCGCTGCGATCGAGTCTACGGTTCGGAGGCACATCTCGTGACCTGCGGACCCGTAAGCGCATGGATAACGTCGCTACACTATGTGAATCTGCGAGAAATAAATACAGCAAGCCTAGCATGCGCTCTTCAGGTGAGGGCTCTGCAGAAACCGTGTCTTTCGGAGTGAACCTGGCTTCGCTTACCGAACGAAACGTACTTGCTCCATCGTTCTCTTTCGCGATGTGTTCACCGCCACAGGTTCGTCTGCTTGTTTTTATAATAATTTCGTTCAATATCAAGCTCAGCGGGACCATTTTTTGTAACTTTCAGTGCCGTGTACTCCTTACCAGTCGAGAATCGTTGCATTTGCTAAGCCTACTCGCTTCGCCGGGGGGCAGCCATGTTGATTTTCATAAGGAGCAACGTGTTTCTCCGTGGATGAGGGAGCAACGTTTCTCTATTTGAAGACGAACATTGGGGACATCGCCGTTCCTCCCTAAATGGAGAGTACGTCACTCCATTTTTTTTAAGAGTGCAGTAGACACATTTAGTCGGGCGTACGTAACGAGCCTACGTACTTGGCACGACACGGTGCGTACGCTGCATCCGAATCGCTACGGCACTTTTAGTCCACCGTACTGACCATACCAGGATACGTTTGGTTCAACTAGACGTAGGTTATTAGAGATAAAACAGCTTTTGGGTGCTTTTTAGCGCACTCGTGTGGTAGCGGCTGTCATAATGGCCACTACCATCCAAGCCAAGGCGAATCATTTCAGATACATGGGTTACGGCAGTTTGTTCCGGATGCCTAAACGGATCGCTGGTTTGTACTTCCGCTAGCAGCACAACATCGTTGCTCGAAGTAAAATATACTCGAATTGGCCCGAATTGGCCCGGCTTTGTTGCTCTCTGAGTTCTACGCCATCGCAGCCATTTTGCTGTCTGGTTCCTGTTTCAATCGAGATATCGTGAGAGCGTCACGCCACGCACATTCCGCCTCGTCACGTTTACGCACGCCACGCTTTTTTTTGGCACACGCATGCATCCATGGAATAGATACGTTACGTACTGTTAGTCTCGTTACGTACGCCCAATTAAAAGTGTCTATTGTGCGCGAGCGTATTAATCCAAGTGACTGCGTCGCTTCTTGACAGTGGAATGGGATCCATCATGCCATTTTCGTGAACGTTCTTCGCCGCAGCGTCGGCATGCTCGTTATTGATGATTCCGCAGTGGCCTGGTACACATCGAAAAGTGACATTATGTCCTTTCTGTAGTACTTGTCGATACAGTTGTCCTGCATCAATTGTCATGAGGTCCACGACGTAGCGCAGATAGAATAAAATACAGAGCTGGTTTCGAATAGCTGAGAATGCACAATTTTAGAGGTGCTTCTTGATCAATCCTCCGGAGTGCACAGCGGAGTGCAGCGAGCTCTGCGGTTGTCGATGTTGTTTTGTGAGACGTTCGAAATTAGATGGTTTCGGCTTGTGCTGGGAAGATCACTGCTCCTGCAGATGCCCTAGCATTTGTCGAACCATCCGTATAAAGTTTAACTTGGTGTTTGTATTCTTCATGCGGCATAAGTATGGTCATGTTTCAAAGCTGGTGTCGGGAGATCCGTCTTCTTGTGAATACCTGACTTCGTCAAGTGTAGGTTGGGACGGGTCAAACACCAAGGCGGTGTCAGGCTCCGTTCCGGAGGTGTGTGGTCTGCGGGGAGGCACTCATGGTAGCTCCACATTCTCTTACAGAAGGAGGTACTCAGTCGGTCTTCTGGAAGTGAAGCGAGGTGGTGGGCAGCGGTGCGAGCAAGGTACCTAATATGCGCTCGAAGTATCTCTAGAGTAATGCGCATTGTGGCCGGATGATATTTGACGATTGCAATTGTCACCGCTATGGATTTGCAGCGTGGCAGTCCAAGGCAAACTCCAGGTGCTTGGCCCTGGGCGTTTTCGATTACTTTTGCAGGTGCTCGTCAAGAACAGGCGAGACGTACCACAGGTACCCTAGAAACAATGTCTTGTATAGCTGGAACATTGCATGTACTGATGTGCCCCACTTTTTCGGCCTTCTAGGAAGTTGAAAATTTTGGAGATGGCTGTTAGGCACTTCTTTAGGTTGTCAATACGGTTGATTGGGCGAGTTGTTGATGCATGATTGTTTGAAATAAGAGCGCACTACGTAGACGCACACAGCATAGACAGGGACAAGCGCTTACTACCCAGGAAAAGTTTATTTGGAGAGCTGTGAAATATATACTGACAGATGAAACAGTGTCGTGGCACATACGATAAGACCAAATCGCGAACAAAAATAACAAAGGCGATAAAATATTGATGTATGTCAGCCCTACCTTACCAACGGCCACTGTGCCTTTAAGCGATTACCTAACGCCTATGGCGTCTGTGACTGTCCAAAAACGCTAGCTCCTTATCAGATAGAGCTACTGATGGTTTGCTCACGCAAGTTAAGTGTTCACGCGCTGTGTATGCAGCTTCAAGCTTGAATTATAATACTTGTGCGCTCATCTTTGTGTTTGTTAAGTATGACTGTGTTGTCACACTGAACTTCACAGCCACATCTAGTGCCGTGCTGGGCCAGTAAACCATTGCTGCCACTGCGAACATTGCAGGCATGCTCAAGCAATCTGTCGTTAAGGCATCGTCCAGTTTGTACAATAGAACAGGCACCGCACAAAATCATGATCATGTAAACAACGTTGCTAATGCAATTGACAAAACGGTTTCTGTGTTTTGTTCTGCACATTTGTTTCTTGTGTCTAGCGGCACATGTCAGCTTAGCCAGCTGCGAAAGCTTGTCTGGTATCCCGGCTGCGGCGGCTGCATTTCCGATGGAGGCGGAAATGTTGTTGGCCCGTGTGCTCAGATTTGGGTGCACGTTAAAGAACCCCAGGTAGTCGAAATTTCCGGAGCCCTCCACTACGGCGTCTCTCAATCATATGGTGGTTTTGGGACGTTAAACCCCACATATCTACCTAAAGCTTGTCTGGTGCAGAGGAAAGTACACGCATTTCCATGCGATACCCCAGCTTTTCCAGGCGGTGGGTGACCTGATGTATGTAAAGGACAACAGCTATTTTTTCATGGTTGCTTTTACCTCGTCTTGTTGCACCATTTATGTGGCCATCTTTAGCCCTCCGTTCTCTACGAATACTTTCGGTCATGGGTACCATGATTTGCTCAGAATATTCAGCGGACCAGAGCCTAGCAACCTGAGCGTGGAAGCTGGCAAAACAAGTGTAAGGCAAACAAATCTACATGCATGGGGAAGGTGAGTAAAGGCCTTGACGTTTATCGTAGCCTTGCCACGACAAACTTCAAGGCTAGCCGATCAGTTTTAAACTATAGCCGACAAGTCCACCCGTGAAGTTTAGATTTAAAGCATGATTAATTCTGAACTACTGACAACTACACTTTAAGTGGTTTGCCCCACCAAGGTGGTCGGTCTAGTGGCTAAGGTATATTCGGCTGCTGACCCGCAGGTCGCGAGATCGAATTCCGGCTGTGGCGGCTGCATTTTCGATGGAGGCGAGAAAGCTGTAGGCCCGTGTGCTCAGATTTGGGGGGCACGTTAATTCTTCTAAGGTGGTCGAAATTTCCGGGGCCCTACAGTACGGCATTTATCATAGTCACATGGTGGTTTTGGGACATTGAAGCCTGCTTAACTATCAACCAATCAACTCTACGTTGTTTTGCTATGAGAAAGAGGTATAATGGTGACAATATTTTATAACACCCCCCCCCCCCCCCAAAAAAAAAGAGGGAACCAGTAGGCTAAGACGGGATAAACATCAGTTGTCGCGCAGTTCAGCGGCGTGATTTAGCTTGCTCGATCTATCATGATTATTAATCGCTATCGATACGCGACGGCAACGAATGCAACCGGGATGTCTTCATAAGAAACCTCAGAAAGATGAGTAAATTTGCCGGTATATGAAGACAAGAGAGCCACGAGACCATCGTGGCAGAATTTTATCAGAGGATGATTTATGAAATAGTTTTACTGCGCTAATACAACGTCCACATAGACAGTGAAAGATGGCATATAAATCATCATCATCTTCAGCATGACTACGTCTACAGCAGGACAAAGGCCTTTCCTATGATCCGCCAGTAAACTTGGTCCTGTGCTTTGCTGGTGCCACTTTACACCCGCAAACTTTTTATCTCACCCATCCACCTAACTGTCTGTCTCCCCATAACCCGCTTGCCTTCTCCGGGAATCCAGTCAGTGACCCTTAATGACTAGAGGTTATCCTGTCTACATGCATATTCATATTGAGCATAAAAAAGAGCATTAACTTATTGGTCAAAAATGAAAGACACGTGAACTCCTTCATTTCACAGTCAGCCAGCAGCTAGCACCCACCAATTGCCGACATACGCACGCGTTTCTTAATCACATAGACCTAGTAGAGTGCTTCTCTACTGCGTTTTTATCACGACACTAAACTATTTTTTTAATTTCGGAAGCGGGTGACATGCATTCTATGTCTTTTTTACATAGTACCTGCAGTGATATACACATGACAACAGCGGAAGGGAAATCAAACAGGATAGTGCACAAGCGCGAGTAACATACCTGGGGTCAACATGGCAAAGGAAAATAATATTGCAAGGTAACTTGTCATCTATAGCATATAGTCATTATATAAATGAACATCAATGAATCAGCCAAAATTGGTGCTGTTCTGATTTTCGAGAATAAAAGCGAAAGAACAAATATCGCCTCATCACCACGATGTTCGAAACAGCTGACCCTGTGACGCCGTAAGATGCGTCCATTCATCATAGTTTTCTGCACTCCTTCCAAGCGGATTGTTGAGCTTTTATCGGTTGGCTGACACGCGACGACGTTTTCGAACATAGTTCGTCGTCGGATTTTCGTCGCAGTTCCAGCAAAAATTGAATGCGGATCAGTGGAGCATGCGAAATGTGGCGACGTGTCTACAGACCAGTCTCCAAAAGGAACGGCCCCGAGGAAGCTTACTGAAATACACCGTTAAAAACTAAGAGCCGCACTGTTTCCAATCTTTTTTCCGTACCGCAGTCGAATCAGCCTCACCGAGCTAGGTTTTCTCTCCCGGGAATAAGAATGAGCAACCGAGGCGCAGAGGGTCACCGTCGTTCCCAAGTCGTATACCTGTTCCGCGAGCGATTGGATGCAAAGCGAAAGTGCAAACAATAGTGCACCCCCTCTGTCCGTGTGTGAAACACCGTTACGTTGTTCACCGGGACATTTCGTTCTGCTCGTGTGTTATCTATATACATTCTTTATTTCAGGCTGCACGTATAGTCACATGGATGTGCACGCTTTCAAAGGACAGGAGAAAGTTGGTTGAGAGAGAGTCACGGTGCATAACAAGACAAAGTGACGCAAGCACACACACACACAAAAAAAACGGAACAAATACTGGGTTTCCGGTGAGGCGCGGACGATGCCGAAAGGGAAACGGGCCGAGGAAATCGCATTAGGTAATGATTACGGCCCCTTCCAGGCCCACGACAGAAAGAAGGGGACATCGGGGAAACGAGTGTATGAAGGACGTCTCGGGATAGACAGATAGATAGACAAATGTGTAGAGCCGCACAACAGCGGAATAACACAGTCGTAGCGACGGTTTCTCTCTGAGTGTAATATGGGACTCCGGAGAGGGGACCTGGAAAATCGTAAACTCTCGCGACTAACGCGTCGGGCGCACAAGCTGAGGGAGAAGAAAAAAAGAAGGACGGGAGAAAATGCAAGGAACAACGCCACCGGAGCAGACTTGTGTATATACGAAACTGTGGAAGAAGGCCCTTGGCAGTGCGACTCAACGACGGAACAAAAGACAACCCATAGATGCGCATGCGCAGAGAGAATAACATTGATGGCTTTAACACAACGAAGTGGAAGAGGGAAAAGGACGTCGAATGGCGAGATGGGAATGGGGATGTAGGGAAGGAAGCGAGTGATGGGGAAAAGGGCGCCGAACGAAGAAATAAAAAAAGGCGCCCCCTGGTGAGCGCGGTAAACACAACCAAAGGTGCTTGAGCAAACAACGGATGATTGGAAGTCCCGAGGGAAGCCAGGGGGAGAACTCGCCGAGCATTATTTTTTTGTTCCCCGCTCTCGTCCCTGCAGTTTTCTGCACATAAATCGCTACCCACCTTCCCCACCCATTCATTGCACTGCTTTCCCGTTCTCCCTCTCACAGTCACATTCCCTTAAAGAAAAAGAATAAAAGCCACGTTTTATTATTTCCAGTCGAGACCTCTGTATGGAACGCAGGCGCCACCTAGGCGACCGTATACCTCGAGTTGTGTCGTTCTAAAGCAACGAAAAGCCGAACGACGTCGTGCACAATGTATGCGCGCTTTGACATTGCGTATGGTGCACATTGTATGTGGCGCCAAGAAAAATGAAAGCAGGCGAAGTACGGCTCGCGAACACTCGAATAGGTTATGTTCGGTGCGTAAAGATCGGCTCTCCTATTTTGGCTGAGAGAAAACGCGTGATGCTACAGCACCAGGTTTGGTACCCGTACACTCTATTCTCATGCTGTACTAAACATCGAGTGTTCCTACCAGCGAACCTGCTAAGTGTCAGGCTGAAGTACGGCAGCACAAAGAAGCCGTCATTCATGGTCACTTTTTTTTGTTCTCTGAAGAAGGAGATGTATCGGATATGGTGCGCATGCGTGAAGCACCAGCAATGAAACGGAGAAAACATACAGATGTATCACGGAGGGCAACAGACGTAAGTAAATAAAAACAAGAGCGGCAACGAGGATAACGAAGAAAGTCGACGCGAGCGCCTCCTCTCCATTTCGCAGCCAACTTATGGGTCGCTCGGGAGCTCCGCGTGGATTTCTGCTGCCAAGCACGAGCCCCACATTTCTTGCCTCTGTTCGCGGATCGCCTTCTTTTCTGCGCGTAGTGTGAGCGCTTTCGTGAAGCTATAGGGTATCTCTTGTTATACGTGCAGTATAGTTCCCTCATATTTTATGGGTTGTGCCTTTTTTTTGTCAACGTAAACAATATGAACGTTTTGTGTTGTGCTTTGTGGCACACTAGCAACTAAAGCTGCGGTGCTCCGAAAACAAGATGTCGTACATATAACACTTATTAGAACTAATCAGAAAAATCTAAGCACAGTATAGCGGATGTTATTTATGTAGTTATGGTGTAGCTCAGAATAAACTGGACGAGAACAGAACTTGCCGCTGGCGGGAACTGAACCCTGTGACCTTTGAATTCGATGCTCAGCCATTTGAGCTACAGCTTAAGTGGTGGAGCATCTCTGTGTGCATTTTATGGGGCGGTATACATATATGGACATTAAAAACTGAGAGTGTTTTTCAGCGCGCTAGTAGACGTAACGGTGAGTGTAGTTTTCTTGTCAGATAGTTCTAATCAATGCTGTGCCTATTCGAACAAAAACAAGCCCTTGAAGTTTCACTTTCTTTCGTACAGGAAACATTACGTAGTTTTAATGGTCGTTGGAAATTTGCTTGGCTTTCTCTTCCTCATTTGTTTCCTGTTGCTGTGAATTCCTCCGGCAACCTGGTCAAAAAATTGTTTTATTCTTGTTATTTTATTCGTTAAATACATAGATGAGAATATTGACCCTTAAAAATAATTAAACTATATTTACATATACTTTTGAAACAAATATTGTACTTAAATTATATTATAAATTACACTTGGGGGCTCTGTTACATAGGCCGAACAGGCCAATGCATAATGATCGGTTGAGGGAGCACGCTTACTCTCTAAAAGGCTCTGTTCCCAGCCACTTGGCGGACCATTGTAAAAGTGTGGTCATCAGCCAATTCTCGACAAGTGTGTGATCATAGGGCGATATAAAAATCAGCGCGAATGCGACATTAGCGAAGACTTCCACATTCAACAACTTGGTGCTTGTTGTATTAGCGTAGCCTCGATTTTTCTTCACGGCTGTGAGATTAGTTACCTAAGGTCCACTGATATAACCGGTTAATGAAAATGTACCGATTATGAGATTATGAGAATGTACCGGTTAATGAGAATTCCGATTATGTTGCATGGTTATGCGCAGATTCCCTTTCTTATATACTGCAGTTTGTTTGCAATAAACTTTGGTCTTTAGTTCAGCGCTTCATTCTCGTCTCATCTATATCCTCCTATTGTTTGCGCTGTTAAGTACTTTTTTCGGTTATCTTCCAATACCAATGACACATCGGGGAATGTGTCATTAGGTGTACTTCGGTACCAAATGCCACGAACTCTCCAACTGAAGTTCAGAATGCTAAATTTCAAGAACTATAAACTTGCATCACATAAAAACAAGCTACAAAATAAAATGACGTCTTGCACGTTGAATATTATATGATTTAAATGAATTCATAAGGCAAGTTTTGCAGACAATTATATTTTCGAAGCTCAATATACCATTGACGGTACGCTTGATTTCAGCGTCATAAAGCGCCAGCCCACTATAATTGAGCATGCACGTTGCTGTAATATATAGGCGTACAATTCTTAAGACCTTCACAATTAGCGAGCGCAAATTCTATCCTGGTGCTCACCAATTTCACTGACGACATTCAAGGATGCCCTAACACACAGGTCCGACGCTTAACGTCACGCATACTGTAAAAACAAACAAAGCAACTAAACTATGAAATGTATATAACAATTTAAGATTTACCATTACAAGGCGGCATAAGCAATTGTAATTGTAACAAAATTACACCAGGGAACAAAGATTGGACAGTTGGAAGGAATGCATACCTGGATCAGCGCGTAAAACGACAGCAGCCAAAGGACACAACTTATGCGTACTTCACCCACTTTCACATCGATCCAAAAGTGCTTAACGATAACGACTCTGACTTGCACCTACGTATGTAGAGTGCGCATGGTGCACAAAATCATAAACACAGTTAACTAGACAATCTCACTTAGTTACAGCAGAACGTCGATTCATCTAAAGCAAAAAAGCAAGTAAAGAAATACACGCACATAACGCGTGGACAAACACCTTCCTCTTGCTAATGGTCGCAACTGCCTCCGCCATTTTCTTCACGTTTCTTCTATGACGACGTGTCGTCGTGAGCACGATCCGAATGTCAAACAGTGGCGTAACGAACCGTACAATCGCGCACTTTACGACGCAATTTGTCTGTACGCACCACGGGCTTGCAGCTCATCGATATAGTGGGTCAGCTAAAGCTTTACCGAGGCATACGCGACCATTTGCGACCGGGCTGCTGTAAGGAGCGGGTGGGTGGGGGAGAGGCATGACGTAGGGTGTTAGGTGAGGATGGCCGGGCGTCCCGGCGATTTTATCCCATTAGCTCTCCACTCGGCACAATTAAAGCAGCCCGGACGTGTTCCCCTCGTGCCCGTCTGCTCCCCTCCGGTTGCTGCGCCATTCATCGCGCCCGTCTGCCCGTGCCACCGACCACGCGAATAAAACGCTTCATCGATGCGCGAGCGTGCGCGACGCGTGCAGATTTCTCGCCCCAGAGGGCGCAGGCGGCGCTTAACGAAGCGAGGGGCGCCACTCGGCAAACACAGATGTCGCTCCGCGGCGCGACGGTCGCGTCAGGTGGTTGCGCCGTCTGGTGGCCACTCAGAGAAGTAATATAAGGGGGCCGTGACTTCACGCAGTTTTTTTTACGAACGCCGCCGTGTTCATCAGCCATTACGTTACTTAAATTCAAATTTGTTTGCATCAGGACCACCGTAACGTGCATACTTTAAACTAGGAATTTGAAAACTACAACGTAATCGGGACTAACACAAAGTACATATTTTACCTTAGGATTTAAAATCTACAACATAAAATAATTGTGGTTTCAGAAGTTAAAGCGAAACCTCAGGAATATACCATAACACTCATAAAAATAATAACAGCTAGCTTGTCAATTAGGTACCACTAATGAACAACTCCACTATATGGAGCCACTATGGACACTAAGTTGAGGAATTAACCTACTTAAGGAGAAGCGGTCAACATTCTGCTAGCACTGGCTATAAGTGACCTAAAGAAAAGACAGTACTCAACGTACAAGACAAGAATAAAACACCTTTAACAGAGAAGTAAGCGTTGTGTTTTTTGTTGTCCTCGTGCTTCTTTTACTGCCTCTTTTAGCCCTCATCAAAATTTTTCAGGATAAAGCTTGCCCGCTGTTGCCTATATTAAGGCTGTGCAGTGTTAGTGGCTCATAATATAAACAGCCTGAAAATTCGCTGCCACACGACGTTTTACCCAGACAATTGGTTCCATATTGTAGAGCTTGTAGAATTGAATTAATCTCATTTTGATAGTCTACAAGCACGTTACAGAAAAAATCAGGTTGACTAAGGCATAAAATACAACGAAACGAATGCAGTTGATGGATTCTGAAAGTTGCTTGGTGACAACCAAATTTTTGTACGAGGTAACTTGTCAAAGACAGCTCATTCCTAAGCTTTTAAACACTGGGATCTGGCATCATTTTGAATGCGGATGAAGCAGCACACAAAAGACACATTGACGCACGCATGAAAGACTCAGACGCAAGAGCTGTACTGCTTTATTGTCTAAAGACGAACATCGCGTATGCGGTGTGACAGTGCTGACATATACAATAAATACTGGAAGACGATGCGTAGATATGAGATGTCACTGTTAAAAGCTTCAATGAATACGCGATTACAGTCCATGTTATCGGCGCGCTTATTTAAGAGAACATGGCTGTTGCGATCGTGCATCTCCGATTTGCTTCTAAATCTTGCTCGTGCGCTGCTTGTTGATTTTGTTCGCTTGTAAATTTAGATAAAAGAAACTTTTTTGTTGAATTAGTGACTCCGTTATCGATCTATTTTCTTTGTTTTCCATTTTTGCACGTATAAGAGAGTGAAATACAAAAATGTATTGTTTTGCGTAAAGGGTAGTCGGCTTTTCTCGCGACGGACCTAGTCCAAGGAGCAGGAGGTCAACCTCGGATAACGAGAGCGAGCTTTTGGAGAAAGAACGCTATCGCCCCGAAGCCGATACGGTCTTTGACAGGTTAACACACTTCGTGCGCTAGCTAGCGCTATACACACACGCTCACACTTATATATGTATATATACATACACCCTAGCCCCACAGAGATTATCTCGGGCTCGGCTCACCCACTGCTGCGACAGCCGGTCGGTGCTCTTTTTAAGTCGCCTTCTGCTCGAGGCCCCATCTGGCGTCCACAGAGCGAGCTTTCGGGTATGGGCTTTAGCAGCTTATGCGAGCCTGTGTGCGTGTGTTATCTGCGTGTCACCGCGAAAATAGAGTAGTCCGCGGTTGACAGACTCGTTTGCGACATAACGGCACTTGCAGCAATATGGCCGTTCCGACAGAGCCGTTGTTGGTCCGAGATAACGGGGCTGTATATATATCGACGGGTCGGGAATTAAGTGGATGCTATGGGAGAAAGTGGCTGTTCATAATGGCCCATGCAATAAGAGGTTGGCAGACACAGTAACAGGTTGCGCTACTCTTCAGCCAATAGAGTATATAGAAATATTTTAGTGGTGTCATTACGTCGCCGGTAAAACAATAAAAACAGAGCCAACATTCAAACATTATCTTACCAAGTTTAATGTCTATAATATCTTAGCTCTTTTAATATATCAATATATGAGTAAAGAACATGGAGGAAAGAAAGGTTGAGTGGAGAGAAATAGAGGGGTTCACTGTGCCCCGAAAATGGGGGAGGTGATATGTGCGTTCTGACCCCTCGCCGTCACCGAAATGTTCATTCAGCAGGTATTGGGTATGAAATAATGTAAGTTTGGGCATGATGATATTGCATTACAGTGACTAGCGCATACACAGGTCTACGAGACAAGCAGGTGACCGTGTTCGTACATTTTCAGCCCTTCGTTGTCTAGTGTCGTGCGCTAGATGCTGAAAATATATTAGGCACTTGCTAAATTTTTGTACTAGTGCCGCTTAACGCCACTTAGCCCCTTGCGCTGCGAAATAGGACACAGAGCTCTCCTTCAGAAATGCGTCAGACACTTTCGGTATCACGTGAATATTCCATTAGCGGGCCGGCGGCGTTGCACTTGTCGACGGAAGTAGTGCAATCGTTCTAATCGTCGGCGGCCGGCATGCAGCTAATCAGCTCCTGGAACTGCATGAGAAAAAAAAAGGAGCGAGGGGGGGGGGGGGGGCGGGGTGGCACTTGCGGCGCGGTCTCGCGGCGGAAGGGCCCGCCATTTATCCCAGGAACAGGTACTCGAAACTGTCAAAGAGAACAAACACTGCCACGCTCACTCCATATAGGCGCCCACGACGCGGCCGAGGTTTCGGGCTAGCGCGATTTACGGCAGTCGAGACAAGTCAGGCAGAGGCGAAGGTCACGGCTGTTTGAAAGAGTGTACGAAAACACCGCTTCCGTACCGGTCGCTTTAAGTGTTGGGATCGTTTTGTTCTTGGTACGACCAGACAAGAAATCGTTACGATTTTTCAAATATGACTGATGAATCATTAAGGTCGGCTTAAAATTAATATAATGAAGACAAAGATAGTGCTCAATAGCACGACATAAGTGAAAGAGTTCACGATTGGAAACAATTTATTACAGTGTATACAAGAGCGTGCACACCTACGACAATAACTGACAGTGGCGCCTATAATGACGGAAAAGAAACTAACTGAACAATCCGAATGGGCTAAAGCGCGTACGGATGACACTCTGAAATAATGGAACGCAATCTTACACTGTCACTCATGCGAACAGTTGGATTTTGCAATTGAGACATACCAGGCTGAAACATGGAGCATAACGAAGCAACTACTACAAAGTCGAGGATCATGCAGCACGGAATGTGTAGCGGGAAATGATAGGAGTAACATTAAGAAATCCTGCACCAACGGAATGGGCCAGGAAAGAAGGTTGGTTGCGGATGTTCTGCTTGACACCAAGCAAAAGAAATGGACGCTGCACCCGCAACACATAGAACAGGCAACCCATGCAGAGCAAGAGCAATAGAAGAAAAAGCATGGCAAAACACAGCCTACAAAGGCAGAGGATTTGGTGGAAGAACGGAATTCGCAGGGATAGAAAAGAATCAGCTAGCACAGGACAAGGGCTCAACTGAAAATCAATGGGAGAGGCATTCGTCCTGCAATGAATGTAAAACAGGCTAAGAATGACGATGATGACGATAATAGACAGATTCGCACGTGGGCTCAATGATCAGTGAAAGTGCTACAGATAAAGTCAGACAGAATCAATTTACGTTTAGGGGAAAGGTTTGAGTGGCTCGTTGCACGGTGACCCCGAGCAAATGTGGCTTCCGGCGAGACAAAGAAACCACGTAACCATTATTCAAATGAGTGGATAACGAATTATCAGTTATAAAGACGCAAATAAATAAATTGACGAAAAACTTTTGACATTGTTCAGCTATAATTTTAGCGCAAACTTTTTTGGACAAGGACGAAACGGACACTGGCGGGTGCGAAATTCCCACCGAATTTATTAGTTTTTTATTGCGGAAGTTTGCCCTATGACATCAATACATAATAAATAAAATTATTGAGCTTTGTTTTCTCCATCAAATCGAGGCGGGGACCTGTGATTCGGTATCGCAAATCCATTGCTGCAAGTCAGGCGGCATGGTGTGCTGATTTATCATGAATACGAGACATGTATATGTAAGCATGAGAAACTAAAAACCATTGTCACAGGTGCGCAGTGCGACAACGCGCATTATCTACTTCCTACCCCAGATGTGGCGCCCTTTTTAAGAAAGCAGTTTCCTTTTCTGTCAATGAATTGGCATCATGTTCATGCAGTGCCTGCCCTCCCATTGCATTTGGGCCGCCTCCACAATCTCTGACGTGCTTTAGTTTTGTTTTGTGCTTTAGTTGGTGTTTTACTTTGTCATACTTTTACCTATATGTGCCTCGTTTCGATAATAAATACAGTTGGAAGTTTGTCTATTGTCTAAAAAATTTCGCTCAAAAAGTTGTTGATCGTGAAATAACTAGCTCGACCCTCACCTTGCTAATCTTGGCATTGGTACGGTGTCCCAAGAATTCGTTTATATACAAAAAAACTCGTTTGCTTCTGCAATGTGAACTGGCTGAAAGGAAGTTTCACGGTATGTACAGTACTCAGAGTGAAACGAGACAACCTAAATCTAATAATAATTGACGTCTTACGTCCTAAGAACCAAGCTAATTATGAGGGAGTGTGACGCCTACAGAAGCTCAGGCGGCCCAAATTTTGGGCCACCTGAGGTTCTTTACGCGTATCTGAATTTAAATACACCGGGCCTCCAGCACTTTCGCCTCCATCAAAATGCAGCCACGCGGCCGGAATTCGAGCCCGCAACCTTCGGGTCAGAAGTCGATCACTGTGCCACTAGTCCCCGATGGCGGTTCGATAGCTTAGGGATAAGCACTGCACGTGCTTTCGCTTACACAGTTTTCAAATCGTGTTATATTGGTGTAATTTCGGCTATCTGTAATTTTTTTGCAGTTTGTGGTATCGGACGCCATCACAAGAAGCATATTTGTAGTGTAGCCTGTATGGTTGTTTGTGATGACACGCACCGGTATGGTTATTTGTGATGATGTCAGATACCGCAACATGGAAAACGGTCCCTTGTGCGTCATCGACGGAGCCACGGTGTGGAGCGACGACAAACTAGTCGTAGGGACGTCAGGGTGCAGAAGGAACAATGGAAATTTGCTTGTTAAGAAAGTCTAATTTGTCGACGTCAGTAGGTGCGCCATGCGATAACTGGGTAATGTCGAAATAAAATATGAGCGCTCGCTCAGAGCCATCTCTGTGTAAAGTATTTATATGGCGCAGTAAGGAGAGCTTTGAAAACTGATATCAGTACCATTTTAATACATTGAACAGCGTGGCATGGGCACAGCGGGCCCATGCCACGCCCCCCTCCCCTGGAAATTGTTTTCGCGATGGCATACAGAGGAAAAAAAAGAGCATTTCGAAGAGGTGCCCCCCCCCCCCCAAAAAAAAAAAACTACAACAAAAAAATCTGCCTACGCCTCGGCCTTGGCTCCTATCATTTCATTCTTCACAGGTCTTTTTTCCGAGCCAGTCTCGTTCGTCGAGTTTACCTTACGTACGTCACACCACCTGCAGTATCCCATTCGACTCGCAACAGACGGACAGGTTTGCGTCTCACATCGCGCGCTCACATCGAGTATAAGGGAATCACGGGAAAAGCTTTCCGCGACGCGTCCCAACGGACAAATCAACAAGCGTCGACGGCCGAAGAGACAAGAATGCCACCGCCGACGCGGGAAGAAGGCACACGCGCCCGGAATTCCGTATTTATTCGGGATGCAGGAAACACTCTGGGCCCGCCGAGAGACACACCCACGACGCAGGAAAAAAACATGGAAGGACGAAGCCTGCCAGACAAAAAGTAACGCCTTTGGACAAAGCTCACCGCGGAGATGAACGCCTTTCCTCTTGTCGTACCCTTCCACCCAGCCTTGCTTCTCGGGCCTCTCCCTAGGGAAGCCTCCTTCGCATGGAGCGAGTGCCCAGTCACCTTTACCGTTTCCCCTTCCCTGTTTCCCTAAACCGCGCGAAACCCAAGCGCGAATACATGCATGCGTAATACGGCCGTGACGGGAGAGATGCGCACTGCTCAGCGATCAACATGCCTGTTGTTTCTTTTCTGCTTGTGAACGCTTTTCAATGCAGCGCGCCTTTTGGTTGCGCGCGTTTGTGTCGCCTTGCGGAAGCCGGAACAGTGCCCGAGATCCACCGCTGATTAAGCGATTTCGCCGCGATTCATTCGCACATGGGACGATGGAGGAAGCGTCGCCTTCGCTATCATATCTGGCAGCTAGCCACAACGGCACGAGAATAAGGTTTCAGCTGATCGTGGTGGCCCGAATCGGACCCTTCGGAACAATGCCGATGCACTTGCACTTTCAAACGTATATGAGCTCTATGAAAGGCAGGTTAGACGGCCTTTCCCTACTTGAACGAAACAGGTAACTTTTTTATATATACCAACTATCACCGCTATTCGCCAACAGATGGCATAGCGCGAAACATTGACGCAAGACAAGAGAAGCGATCGCTAAAGCAATCATAATCGTCCCTTCTTTTGTTCTGTCTGAAGTTTTGGCGCTAAATGACCAATTATGCATTACTAACACCACCAGCTGTATACTTTCGTGAACAGATCCGGGGTGCGTTACGTAGATGTCGCTAATAGTATTACCGCATTGCACGTGCACGCGTTGACGGTGCGCACCCAAGCCCGTTATTAGCAGCCTGTTCGTGGTGCCCTCCGTTCCTTTTCCCCCCTTCTACTAGAACGAACCAAGCCAGCCTATGTGCTGTATATGGACAGACGTCCATACGCACCCAAGGCCTACCTTCTCGCACCCGATTTCCTCTCCACTCCGCTTCCCTTCATCTCTCCATGCCTCTACCGCAACCTCGAGCATCGGTGGTCGTAAACGCCGAGCGATGACAGAAGCATAAACGAGCTCTCTCCAGTCGCGTGTCGGCAATCAAGCTCGGCATAACGGGCCCGTTTACATGGCCCATCTGTCAGGTCGACGAAATTTTGGGTGGCTGGGGAAGGATACTTCCCATCGTCCTTTTTCCCCCTCCACCTGTGCCGTAAACCCCAAGCGGGGATTTCCTCCGTCACCCACCGGGCCTTAACTGTACAAGGTTATACAGCACAGCGCGCGAACTGCGGTCGGGGAGCCCCGCCCCGCCTCTTGCCATTCCTATTAACTAGTTAAATCAGCGGCTAACAGCGAAGGGTGCATGCGTTCGTGGTGGTAGAGAAGGGGGGGGGGGTCTCCTCTGCTAGGTTTCTCGGGGTGCCGTCTCATGGCAGAGAAGTGAGAACCCTAACCATCCCTCCTCCCCACCGCGTCACTGTTGGGAGGGGGTGCCCCTTACCACTTAGGAGCGCATCCCCTACGTTGGACGCCACTATTCGCTCATGAATTCCAATCACTAAAGCAAGGCTGAGGAACAACGGCGTTGGACAGGGGAGGGTAAGTGGACAAGCGACCGAGAGAGAGGGGTGGGACGCAGGAAAAGCGCAGCCAAGCGGTGGAGCAAAAACCCCGCCGCAAATTCATTAGGCGCGCGCACCCCACGTCCTGCTCGGTAACCCACACCACGCGTCACAACCCCTCCGCCACCTCGGTATCCCCGTCCTGAGGGGGGATTGAGCGAGTCGTGGACTTGCAGCGTTTCACCCAGCCGCACGGTGGCGCGGCGCTCGCTTAACTTTCAGCAGTTGCCGCGAGCTGTCGTTCGCCTTTTGCCGCTGGCGCCATGCAGCGGGGTTCTCCCTCGACACGCCGACCCCCGCTGACGCTTTTCGATTCGACTAATTGGCCACGCTTTTTTCTTTACTCTATTTACATCTGAGCAACGAGAGGATTGCTCCCGGGGAAACCCCGCGGATCTCTCGCGTCGGTCCTCGTGAGCTAATCCCGTGGACCCCGGCTGTGTGGAGGCCTTCGCCAACACGGCGTCCATCCACTAAGTGGGGTCTTCCCCACACGTCCGCAGGGGTTGATGCACGTGTGTATAAATACACACGAGCGCAGCGGGGGGACACACAGTTAACAGATTCACCCTAATCTCGTTTTGTAGCATTAAGCGGGACGCGCTGGTCCGGATCATTCGACAGCTCTGCTTCCCGATCGACACGCCCCACTCTTCCTATCCTCGCGCAATTCAATTGACGCAACCGTATGACCCGCGTATTGAGGTTTTCGCCGCAATGACGCCCCCTCCCGTGCTGCTGGTTAACTAACAGCGAGGAACAATTGTCGCGGGCAGGTTTGCTCGCTGTCTCGCGTGTGCAGTGTAGCAATCTGGAAAGCCACGTGCGACCATTTGTGCCCAGTTAGGCGTTGCTGTGCCCGATCTATTGCCGCACGTCTGCCTCACGGCTTTGGGCGCGTTGTTTAGGGGCCGCTTGATCGTCGAAAATACGTTGCTTGCCATAGAAGCTACGCGGTGCTGCAGTTAAGATATAAGGTAAGTAAACGAAAGAGTTGAATTTTATTAAAGAAAGAACAAATATTCCCAACTACAGAACGAAATATGCTTGGTACACTGTGTCACCAAGGAAACACAGTACGACGAAAAATCTGTAGAAGAAGCACCGGTACAATTTTGTTGAATTTTGCGATGGTGTTGTGTATAATATGCATATATTTCGAAGGTATCGCGCCACCTCGACATTCCTTGCCGGGACTGCGGTTGTGTCCTCGACTTACAGCATTGTACAGTCATTAGGCGTCATCGGGATCAGATGATACGCGAAATTTATGAGGCCGCAGAAACGGAAAGGCTGCGCAATCTATGTGTCAGCAGGCCTTCGATTGCTTTATCACAAAAAAAAAAACAGATTTTCTTCAAAATGTTGGAACACGTGATGTTCATGGCGCGTTATCACAATGATTACTCGGTTGTTAGGTAATTTTTGTTTTCTTTGGCTTGTCATTCCTCTTATTTGTCAGATACTGCTCAAGTATATATTGCGTGGTTCCAGCAAATATATCTTGTTGTAAGTCAGTGCCGCTGTCTGTCTCCTTTTCTTGTCCCTCGTCATTGGCGCTGTCTTTATGTGAAACATTTCTAAAGCGTATCACATAAATACAACGGTGAGATATTTCTTTCCCATTGAGCAGTTATTGTCACAGCGCAGGCTGATCATAAATATATTGCATTTATGTTTACTCGAGATTGTGGTGAAGTACATGCAGGTGGACTGGAAGAGTAAAACGAACTTAGTTGTTAGTCAGCGCCGATGTCTGTGTCCGTTCTGCTGCCCGTCTTTTAGCCCTGTTCTCTTCTGTTCTAACTGTTGATTGTGTTGTGGAGAGGTTGAGGTTCATATCACCTCGGCTAATCCATATTTGAAAGTTTTGCAGCGAAAAAAAAAGAAAACGAATAATAACCAAGATGAACAATCAGCAAAAAAAAAGAAACACAATAGCGCGCTCAAAGACGTTGAAATAATATGGCAATGTACAG
The DNA here is from genome assembly GCA_013436015.1 of Rhipicephalus annulatus. Classification (NCBI taxonomy): domain Eukaryota; kingdom Metazoa; phylum Arthropoda; class Arachnida; order Ixodida; family Ixodidae; genus Rhipicephalus; species Rhipicephalus annulatus. The sequence goes on along the minus strand of WOVY01001858.1, from coordinate 66,379 downwards.
TTTGCTTTGCAGCGGACCGCCATAAAACTTTCACACGCACAGCTTTCTATTTACACTCACAGTATATGTACTAACACATCATTCCATTGTTTTCGTAGTTGTTTTCTACTGGAAGTAATTAATCACGCAGCCAGTCTCAATGCGTACCTTGTATATACTGATTCAGAAGCATTACAGACGCGTTTTTTTTTTTCGGCTTTTTCTGCTACAGATTTAATTGCGGTGTCAGTTAAGAGCTATAAGCATTCGAGAAAAATCTTCGTAGAATTATTGCAAAGGCAAGCGACAGCGTTTCATTTCGAAAGCCACCAAATTGGCTGTGCACCTGGGGATAGAGAAAGGTTAACCAGATATCATCATATCGAATCGTGACCCTACACTATAAGAGGGGTATGGGAAGAAGTAGAGGTTTTCTCTTGTTGGCATAGCCAGCAAAGTCGGATAGGGAGCTTTCCCCCTTCCATTCGGTCTTCAACCCACGCATGAATTGTCAATAAATGAATTAATCATTATAAATTTTGTACACTTGTACGCAGTTATGTCAAATAACAATGTGCAAGATAAAGAGAGTTATCGGACATTCAAGCCAACAATAAAGTGGTAACATTTAACACAGAATACGTTTTTCTTTCAAGCCGTACGAAATTCGATCGGGAGAGTGTACATATAATACGAGTTCAGCTTCAAATAGTGAAATGCTGTTGGTCATACAGCCTGGCTCAATCTTCTTGCGGACCTCTGATTTTGCAGAGTTCACACTAGACCCACGCACTCTAAACAGAAAAAAAAACCCAGATGGGAGTTTTTGGCTTGTACTCTAGATCACTCCTATCTGTACATCTTTTTCCACCCTCGAAATGGGAGTAAAGAAAAACGCCCATGTGATAGGGCATACAAAGGGCGTAGATTGGGAGAAAACTTTACTCCTTTTTATGACTCAGTGAAAACGAACTCGGAGTTTTATGATTCTTACTTGGGAGTCTTTTGGCCGTAATTAGGGCGTTATTGTGTACTTGCGCGTGGGATCAGCATCTGTTGTGGCCACCGTGGCGGATACATATACGCGCTTGCCAGCATGCTCGCAACCTCACCACTCCATATTTGAAAACGCGCTGCACGTTGCCTTAAGCTGTCTCAATGCGCCTGCCATTTGGCAGAAGGATGCTGCCTGCATCGGCTGACACGACCGAAATGCTTAGAAACAGTGTATTTTATCTATAAATAGTAAGGGAAAAAATAGTTCTTTAATGCGCCAAAACAGAAATTCAAACGTAGCCAAAAAGTAGCAATACTGCCAACATGAAATTTTTGTCGCCTGATAGTGTCATAAAGAAGTAGCCAATTCGGCGCGAAGTAGCCACCAACGACCACCCCGATTAGCAGTGCCTCCGCCATAGAACCGCGCTTGAAGCTGCATTCCTTGTATACCGCCATAAAACCGCGCTTGAAGCTGCATTCCTTGTATACATATGCCGCATTCCTTGTATATATACTCTGTGAACACTGCGTCCCTAAAATTACAACGCGACCGTTGAACGCTTCACTACAGCTACAGCACAGATGCTTTTAAGCTCACTTCATCAACTACCTTCCATGGAATCTACATATTTCGCCACCCAGGCCATTCGCACTGTCTGGAGCCCACGTACGTGTGTCAACCGATACTTCCTCTTCATATGACTTTTTGAGAACCAAGCTTGCGCATACCGACAAGAATTACTAAGCGCGAGAAATACGCAGCGTTGGAGCGTAGTTCAGACATGTAATAAATAGGTGGGAGGTTTTGTACAACACAACGTGCGATTCGAAGATTGCAATTTCCGCCCTGCCGGCTGCAAGTTATTTTCTCATCCTCTGTATTGTCGTTCACGTTTATATTACAATTACTTCTAATGACTTCACCTGTACTATTCTCGGAATTATTGATTGTTTGATTGATTGATTTGTGGGGTTTAATGTCCCAAAACCACAATACGATTTTAAGAGACGCCGTAGTGGAGGGCTCCGGGATTTTGGAACTTTCCTCGGAATTACTGCGCGTTAGTTCTCATTGATCACGTGTCTGAAAAATGAGCCCTTAAATTTACATTTCTTTCCTTTATTCACAGCGGACGGTAGTCTCGTTCTAGCAGACTTGATGCGTTGAGGTAGTAGCAAAAGATTATCGGTCTACCACCACCTCATAATAAGCTCCTGTGCTACGCGACACCAACAGCCAGAAACTGTGTTCCACACTTGCAGCCATGACTGGGATTGGGGCTAACAGATTTATGTTTATTTGTGCCGTTATACGAAAGACGGCGAGGGAATGCCTGCCGCTAGTAGCTCAGTTGGTAGAGCAACGGATGCGTAATTCTAAGGTTGAGGGTTCAGACTCTGCCGGCGGCAACTTATCTTTTCGTCCGCTTAACCTTAGTTACGTATCAGAATTACAACAAATAAAATCCGCTATAGTTCTCTAGGCATCATTGTCTGTTAGTACTTAATATTAACCCCAGAGGAACAATAACCTCTGCATAAGGTCAAAATAAATGATATCAGGTTGTCACACTAAGAACAGATGGAGGGAAGGGGGTTGTACAAAAGAACAAAGCTGCTGCGAAATTCGCTTCCTGATTGCGAGATTGTCCCAGTCAAATTTGTGTGTTACACAAATTTACTAACTTAGCAGTTTGCACAAGTCACTCTTTGCGCAAAAAAAGTGATACGATGAGAAGCAGGCTCCCAGGGTATTACGGCTAATATAAAAATATACTATGGTGTCTCTTCGTACAAGTTCGTTCAAAAAATTTGCAAAATTGTACAAACAACAGCAGATACAACACGACAGCTTGCCTAAGCGACAAGCATTGAATTGATACAACTGCCCCCCCCCCCGCATCGCCGAAAAAGAAGAAAGACCTTCGCGCAAATATCAAGCATTGATCGTCACTTCTGCTGTCATCGCTTTGATAACGCTCTATCTGGCGCGGCTTCATTACGTGCCAGTTCTGACCGCTAGTAATCGAGTTGTACCGGTTGAGTAATTGGTATCTCGTGTAAGCGAAATCTGTCGGACCAAAGCGAGAGCGACAAAGTGTGCGACTCTCTCTCTCTTTCTTCCCTCACCGCTTGCCCCGATAGATTCGATCGGTGAGCGCCCCCTCAGACGTCGACTGCGACAGTTTCCTCTTGGCGCACGGAACGGGCAATCTGCTAATCGCCGGTTCGAGCTGTCTTCTCGCCATCACGATTCCTCCTCCTCCGCCTCCTCTACTTTTGGACGCTACCAAGCCTGCCTCCAGACGAGCGTAATCTATCTTGTTATTATACATACGCGTTTCCCGATCTTTCCCGATTTCCAAAGTCACGTTTTGTGTTCCCTTTCCGTGCCCTTTCTTTCACAATCGCTTTTTTCCAATGGGAAAGGGCGATGCAGAAAAGAGTCATTCCGGATAGGTTTTCCAGCGTTTGCTGATGCAGCCTGCCTCGTCTTCATGACCCTAATGCAGTTTCTCTATTAGTTGATTCTTTCGTCCCTTAGCGATTCGCCGTTTCACTTCCTTCTTTTCCCGAGTTAATCTAGGGTATAGCAGTCGCCGGAAGCTAGAGAGAAAGAGGGAAACGGCAGCAGCGAAAGGGCGGTAGCGACCGAACGACGAGGGATCGGTCACCATCTTGGGAAGAGCGGTGTTTCCATGGCGATGGGAGTAGAGAGAGGGGAGAGGCGCGGGGAAAAGTTGACGAGGGAAACCGGGAGCACGGAAGAGACATCGGAGGCGAGGAAGTTCAGAAGACGCGCAAGAGCAGGCAGGCAAAGACCGAGGGTATCTCGAGGAGGAAAGAAGAGGAAAAGGGAAAATAACGTTTTTCCATCGGTGAACAAAACAGAAAAAAAGGGATGGAAACCTCCCATCGATCCTGTACGATCCATGTATTGACGCCAGTGTAGCGCGTTTGGCGTCAAGACGAGACGCTTTTCCCGCTACCTCCCTTCTTCGCGGGAGGAGGTTGAAACGCCAGTCTTTCGTCGTCTCCTCCTCCTACTTCCCCGCTTTTTCCTCGTGTCCCGCGTTTCGTCCCCAAAACTCGTTTTCCCCGTTTCCCCTCCGCACCTTGCACTCTTCCCCTTTCTAGCTCCCTGGATAGAGAAAACGTGATCGCAGACGCGAGCGACGAGCCCGGGAGTGTGGAACAAAGCGCGCACAAAGTGCGAAATGGATGAACGACTTTCCTGGCGGCGGCAACGGGGCTTTTGTTTTGTTTTCCACCCCTCTTTGGCGCTCGTTGAAGAGATAGATAGATGGATGGAGCAAGCAAGGCGGGCGCCTCAGGGACACGGGTCCATCGTTCGCTCGCTTTCGTGCGCTTTTCGGTCTTCGGAGGTTTTTATCCTGCCGATGTGTGAGGTAATTTCCTCCCGTTGGCCGATCACTTTCGGGGTGGGGTCGCTGTTCGCCAGCTTATTCTCCCGGCGTCGAGGAATTTCCTCCTCCCTTTCATGTCAGCCTTCTTCCTTTCTCCACATCGGCGTTTCCTTTCTCGCCCGCTCACAGCCTCAAACATTCTCAGCTTACACGAGCTCATAGATGGGGCTCCTTACGGAGTAAATTAGAACGTTCGACATTTCGAATACTGATCGAAGAATCATTGTTACGCAACTCGAAAGCTTGAAGATAACGCAAACAAAAAGAGAGTGATTCCCTGAAGACTCGAAATCGTGAAGCGAGAAAACGTGAAGACGACACACAATTATACTGCAGCTGAAGATCAACTCCGCATTTCACTTTGCGAACAGCTATTCTCGCATAGTGTGCTCAAGTGAGCTATGATCACTGAGCATGTTATTTTATTGTGCGCTACTGTTTTTATACGTGGAATTCTCTTAAGGCGACTTGAAGGAGAAAGCCATCTTTTTTTATCAGCTGATTGTATCAAATGTACAAAGAAGTGGACACAAGTGTTCGTCTGCCGCGGTGCTAAAGTGTGGCGATGGTGCTCAGCCGCTGACCTGAAGGTCGCGGGTTCGACCTCGGTCATGGCAGTCGCCTTTCAATGGACGCTAAATGCAAGGCGAGCGTGCAATGCGCGATCTAATTGAGCATTAAGAACACAAGATGGTCCATAATTCTGGAGCACACTATTAAGGTGTGCCTGATAATCATATCGAGAATTTTTAAAGTGAAACCTTAAATAATGTCGCTACTATTATTACTAAGTAATACTAGGTATCATTAGTAAGTATCGTCACTTAGTATGAAAAGGGAGAAATGAAAAATACGGAGTCTCCCCCCCCCCTCCCGCATTATATAAGCTTGACCCCACAACACTGACATAGCACAATGCATGAGTGTTTAGAAGCGAGGTGTCATCTAGTCATCGGTCGAAAAATTTACCTGGGTAAAGCGGTAAACCTTAATGAGAATATTCTGCGTGAATACACGCTTTGCTTCAAAATGCACCTTGTCATTAAGTACTTCTTATTCTGTAGAAGGGTAAGGAATGTTCCAACAAGCACAATCACGTACAAGACATGACCAACACTGATTGATTGATTTGTGGGGTTTAACGTCCCAAAACCACCATATGATTATGAGAGACGCCGTAGTGGAGGGCTCCGGAAATTTTGACCACCTGGGGTTCTTCAACGTGCATGCACCCAAATCTGCGCACACGGGTCTACAACACATACGCCTCCATCGGAAATGCAGCCGCCACAGCTGCCTAGTACCTTAGCCACCGGACCACTACGGCGGGGCTGTACTTGTTTACTGCATTATCATTAACATTGCCTTATTTGTATTATTTTCTCCGCTCACCTTCACTGATCATTGGCAATGTGCTGATGTCATATGTATTCCATGGCACAAGGAACAGCAATGGACGGTCATTCTTTTCCGAGGGATGGAAAAGAATGAATGGAAGGTCATCCTTTTTCGAGAGAGGCGATTTTAAATCATCTGGAATACGGCAACACAACGTCCTGAACAGCCATTTCTACGTAGCTGTACTGACTGATGATATGTGCGACCGTCAAAAACGGAGTATTTCAGTCGACGACATTTGAGACCCTTTTCTCGCCAATATTATAGAGTTGGTATAAGCCTCATATTTTAGCGCTTTGAAGCATTCTATTGATTTTCCATTTTCGCAGCTGTCATATGGCACTGAGACTTTTCTTGCAGAGTGATTCTGTCGACTGCGCCAATGCTAAAGCCCTGCGTTAGACGACGCATCGAATGCCGCTGTAATTTGAACGTCACGCATATTTAGATATCTCTTGATTATTAAGCTGGTTATCTAGTTTCCTCTTCGACCGATCACCCTGCATGTCCTGATCATTGGTTCTGAACAGAACTTCATCTGATATAATAACCTGTGACGCATCTCATGACGAGAAAAATCTGGCGTCTGATGTTGAGAGCGCGAACAGTTCCAAGATGTTTTCACATGACTTCACTGTGTGAGCTACCATGACGTCATATATGACGACACCACATGACGTCATCGCTTCGTCAAATGTGCACCGATTCCGAACATAGCGTGACGCGCGTGAGGTGCAGAACGGGCCACGTTGGGAGGCGGCTGGGGTGAAGAACAACGCAATATGCTGAGAGTTTCAAAGTGGGTTTCGCGAGAGCTCGAGCTCTACTCAACGTTGTATAAAGTATAGGCTTTTGTTCCAGCCTTTCATTTTAACAGCGAAACTGTGCAACTGCCCTGTAAAAAACTTTGGTGTTTGCAGGGAAGCACAGGTGGGTATGCACCGGGTATCGGGCAAGCCTCAGTATTGAGTGCAGCAGGTGCTAACCTGTGACACAGACATGGAGAATTATTCGTGGCATACGAACATCGCCGCATCAACATCGCCACTTTCAAGTGTGAGTGTCTCCACCAAGGCTGCACCGAAATTGAAGTAGCAGAAGATTTCTGCATGAAAGTTGCCGGTCAGGCGTCCGCGTGCACCACGCGTCACTTAGAAAACTCACCAGTCTCCAGAGATACAAGAATGAACACCTTTTTTTTTTCTCTAGAGGAACTTCAAGCGGCCTTGACGGCATGCAAACAATCTTCATAGCCTGATCCGGATGGAATCACGTACATAGCGATTTGCAATCTTGGTGAATGAGGTCGACAGGCCCTTCTATCCGTGTAAAACGGCTCGTAAAGCAATGGATTTGCCCCTCCTTCGTGAAAATCCAGCCGCCTCGTCCCTGTGCTTAAACGAGGTAAATCTCCTCTGAATTTGACCTCTTGTCGCCCCATCGCGCTTACCAGCTGTTTCGGGAGAGTGATAGAGAGGATGATTTTGACTCGCCTTGAGTGGTACCTTGAGCACTACGGGGTATACCCTGATGCTATGATGGGCTTTCGGCGTGGGCGGTCCGCAATATAACGTTGTTGACCTAGTCTCGTCTGTACAGCATCAAAAAAGTCTGAAACGTTTATCTGCGGTGTTGTTCTTGGACGTGAAATGCGTATACAATAATGTATGGCATGAAGCCATTCCGGGTGTAATGAAAAGTGTTGGATTAGGTGATTGGGTTTACCAATAGATCGACAGCTATTTGAAGGGCAGAACATTTTTTGTACAGACGCAGAATGGCATAACAACGCATAATTGCATCCGTCGTGGTGTGCCTCAAGGTAGTATTCTTAGCCCCACACTTTTCAATCTAGCGCTACTCGCTCTGGTTGACGCACTTCCAGAATCAGTCCATCTATCAATATATCCAGACGACATCCGCATCTGGGCGTCAGGCGTAAGCCGCCTTAATTTGCGTGCCCGGCTTTAGAGAGCGGCTACACTAGCGACAAAGTGCCTTGAAGAACGGGGACTGGAGCTGTAATCAGAGAAGTGCTCGCTTATAGCATTCATGCATAAGGTGATGAGTTAATATGTAATTAAAATTAACGAACAGACGATCTACTACGTGAAGACCCACCCCTTTCTCGGAGTCATAGTTGATCGCGACCTCTCCTGGAGCCCTCACATCGCCCTCATAAAAACGAAGCTCACTATGATCACCCACGTGCTCAAGTTTCTTGCTGAAGAAACGTGGGGTGCATCGGCACGAGCAATGCTTCAACTCTACACTGTTCTGTTCCTCGGTTATATGCGATGCAGCTTACCCATGCTTTGCGGGATCAAAAGACCAAATTTCCGCGCCTTGGTCTTCCGACATATGCATATACAGCAGCGACAGTCATCATTGCGCGTGATTATCCAGTCAACACGTACATCCACGTAGACGCTCTGAGAATGCACCTAAGACACTTCACACGGATTCCATCACATCACCTCGCCTCACTTCGAACTGCCCCACTCAGCATTCAGCGCAACTGTTCATCAGCGTTGCGCAGTTCTTCCATTGCACTCTACGCATGCAGCACGGCCACCGTTTCCATTGTGGTGCCCACACCCACTTAAAGCCCTTCTTACCATTCCTAGCTTCCAAAATAAGAAAAAGTCGTCGCATCTAGCCCTGAAACAGGCCACATTACTCTTCTTGCAAGAGAAGCACAACGGATGCCTTCACATTTACACGGATGGTTCTGCGTCTTCAGTAAGCTCAGAAGGTGCGGTGGTTATTCCGGTGAGGCACATCGCAATTAAATTTATGACATCGCATTTGACGTCGTCGACAGCTGCAGAACTCGCCGCCATACGTGCAGCTCTGGAGTTTATAGCATGGAGTTTATAGAACCTTCAGAAACGGTGTATCTTCTCAGACTCGAAGGCAGCTTTTCAATGTCTCATGTCAACCTTTCACCATGGACCTAATGAACAGTTAGTAGCTGAAATAAGGCTTCTTCATCACCAAGCAATTAAGAAACAACACGGCATAGTCCATCAGAGAATACCAGGTCATTGCGGTATATATGGCAATGACCGCGCAGATGAGGCCACTAGATCTGCACACGATGGTACTCAATACACAGCCATCCCGTTCTCAAGAACCGAAGCAGCTACAAGACTTTGTTCGATTGCACGTGATTTCACACTGGTACAGTGGAACTCGACAGAATTCACAAACGCGCGCCTGCATAACTTGGATCCCGATCTCCAGCTCCGTCTTCCCTCAGGAATATCTCGAGCTGAGGAGACTTCTATACCGCCTGTGGCTTGGAGTGGCCTTCACGAACTCATACTCTTATCTCATTGAAATGGCCGGCTCTTCTACATGGTACTTTTTGCAGCTGCGAAGAAACCATCGCGCACCTTCTATGTGAGTGCACCCATTTTAACGGGCCAAGAAAAGAACTTACTGCAGCTCAGGATAGACTAGATGATTGGCATTTGTCGGAACAAAGGATTCTGGGTTATTGGCCGAGCCCATCCTCAGCCCAGAAGGCTTTGAAAAATTTGCTACGATTTTTTGCAGACAACTGACCTCAGAGACAGACTTTAGCGTCTTATTCTCTTTGATGTTGCCTTTCCTCTGTCACTATTTTTATATATTCTCTCTCTCTCTTTGCAACACTTCTTTCTATCATCTTTTATTCCGCTCACCTATTCCCGCAGCACAGGGCAGCCAGCCGGTCTAAGAACTGGCTAACCTCCCTGTCCTTCGGTTTAATCTTTCCTCCTCGGCTGGGCGAAGTATAACACATGAAACACGTGATAGAGATATGAAAAGAGAGAAACTAGAGTGAAATAAAGGGGACTAAAGATGTAAAAAGGTACGAAGAGAGAAAGAAACACACGAAAAAGGTGTAGAAAAAATAACAAGCGACAAAGAAACAGGGAAATAAAGAGAAACAGAGAGCCAAAGAAGTTTTGAGAGAAAAAAAGGAGAAAAGCGAATAAAGATAAAAAGAGTGAGAAAGAGAAAGAGATAAAGCAAGAAAGAAAGAAACAGAAAGACAAAATTAGAAAAGAATTGGTGCATTAACAGATACCAAACAGAGCGAAGGAGAGAAAACAAATCGAAACATGAAAAGCCACCCCGATTCACTCTTCCTGAAGGTTTATACCACCAGGGCAAAGCTGCCATATTTTCTTCCTGCTTTTCTTGCCTTGTGCTCATATCGTAATTAAAGCAGCCTTTTTTTAATTATCATGCAGTACTGAAGTCTTCTATAAGTTGCAGTGATCCTAAGTGTTCCCTCCTCACCTAAAAAGAAGTTTTCTAAACGGCACAAGGACCGCCGCAACGTGCCCACAAAGAGCGTATGCGGTACAAATTCCTCGCCGAGGTCATGGGATGGAGAAAAGGGCACTATCTGCAAACACGCCGCGAAGCAGCTGTGCTATCTTTGGCACCTTGTCGACAACTGTGGCCAGCGTAGAGTGTATACACTCGAAAACCTGTTCCGATAGACGACGCAATCTCTGTGCTTGGCCGTCCCGAGCAATTACAAGCGCTAAGTGGTCGCTACGGCTCCATGCGAACGAGCACGGACGCACGACCGATACGTCACACCGCGGGACAGACATCGAGCGTCCGGAGGACAAACGATTATCGCCACCCGAACAACCAGCTTCGTAGCTATCTTCTTGCATAAGATACGAAGCGAGAAAACCGAGGAACCATTATAATCTTTTTTAGCAAGAAAAGCAGATTTGTACTGAGAAAACAATGTATACTGGGGAAACAGAATGACTTCTGTATTGGTTATTCAGTTTTTATTCTTTCATACATTGCTTTGTTATGAATATTTTTGTATGTATTTCAGAGTTGTCATGCTATTTGCTGTCATGGGCCGCATGCGTGTTTCTTTTTGCATTGTCGCTTTCCGATGCCTGTAATTTTTGTAATTTTTGTACATTTGTAGTTTAGATTTTTTCTGGGTGAAGAAGCAGTCAAGCTATGAAATGCAGCTTTTTCCCCTTCGCACCAAACCACGTATACAGTGTATTTTTGTGTACTTGTCACGTGGTTGAATAAACTCAAACTCAAACTTCAAGTTGAGCTAGGTTCCATGTATAATGAATAAAACTGACACGTGTCTTCGGTTTTTATTTGCCTCAGTGTTCGTGATGCGTTTTATATAGTTATGTCTCAGAAGCACGATTTAAATTATTTGGCGTATATATCAGCGCGATTTCATACAAATAAGCATGCTAAAATGTCCGCATTATTGTGCAACTACAAAGAAAAACAAGAGTTCTTCATAGAGTTGTGAAAACAGAAGAATAAGCTTGTTACAAGATAAAAAGAAGGGTACACAAAAAGCACTTGAACCGGTATGGCGCATTACGGTAAAGAAGAAAAGGTCGAGCAGACCGACACAAGATGTTATAAGCCCGTGTGCTCAGATTTGGGTGCACGTTAAAGAACCACAGGTGGTCCAAATTTCTGGAGCCCTCTACTACGGCGTCTCTCATAAAGATATGGTGATTTTGGGATGTTCAACCCCGCATATCAATCAATCAATCAATCAATCAATCAATCAATCAATCAATCAATCAATCAATCAATCAATCAATCAATCAATCAATCAATCAATCAGACGGACACAAGAGGACAGAGCCAGTGGAAGCGCTCTGTCCTATCCTATTGGCTTGATCAGCAATGTTTTCTTTCCAGTAATGTGCTATACAAGTTCAGGTATACGATAAACCAACTCACCCAATGATCAACATTTGTATATAAATAACGCTATCGATTACACTTACTAAAAATAGCTGAACATATGATGACTCACGGACAACACCACACTCCCGTTTTGGCATGTGTGTGTGCGTCGGCGTGTGTGCGCGAGAAATACATGTATATCAACTGCCGACGAATGCGTTCAACGTGAAATATGGTCTTCTGTCAATGATGCCTTCCATATTAATGTGAAATTTCAGGTTGCTGGTTAATATTTCCTTTATTCTAATGACTTGATTCATTGTGTATTAGTAGCAAGATTACATACGAATGAAAAAAATAGGTGATAAGTCTGAGTTATAATGGTTCAAGCGTGTGCCTGTAATGAGTTTTCGGTGCAAATTTTGGCAGAAGCGCACGAAACCCACAAGGCAGCTTTGCCCTGTGGTGTCGAGACTGCAGGGAGTTCAGTGTGGATGGTATTCTTTCCTCGACCTTTTTTCTTTCTGCATATCTTTCTTTATTTTGCCATCTTATAGTTTTTCTACGTTTTTTCTTCTGTATTCATTTATCGTTTTTTATCTGTCTACGCATTTCTTTCTCACGCCATCTATGTATTTCTCGCTGCCTCTTTATTTTGACTTCTTTCTTTTTGTCGATATAACTCACCCTTTCGCTCTTTCTCTTTCTTTCTCTATGCCTCTTTCTTTTCTTTACACACTATGCCTTATTCTCTTCCATCGCCCCTTTGCCCGTACTCGCCCTGAAACGCATTCTCCTCCCCCCCCATTCTCTTTCCCCACTTCCTTGCTAGCGTACCTGAACAGCCGAGTAGTTACGATGCTCGCATTCAGATTTTGGGTACACGAGCTCAAATTCCGCCTCAAGAAAATGTTCTAGCATTCCCATAGTTCTATTTATTTCCATCTCTTCCTTCCATTCTCCTTCTCTGTACTCGTTCTCCCACGCAAAATAGTTGCTTGGATCCAGAGCCAAAGTTGCTTGGATCCCGAGCCAGAGTTGCTTCGATCCAGAGCCAAAGTTGCTTGGATCCCGAGCCAGAGTTGCTTCGATCCCGAGCCAGAGTTGCTTCGATCCCGAGCCAGAGTTGCTTGGATCCCGAGCCAGAGCTGTTTGGATCCCGAGCCAGAGCTGTTTGGATCCCGAGCCAGAGCTGTTTGGATCCCGAGCCAGAGCTGTTTGGATGCCGAGCTAGAGTTGTTTGGATCCCGAGCCAGAAATGTTTGGATCCCAGAGCCAGAAATGTTTGGATCCCAGAGCCAGAGTTCTTTGGATCCCAGAGCCAGAGGTGTTTGAGTTCCGAGCCAGAGGTGTTTGAGTTCCGAGCCAGAGTTGTTTGAGTTCCGAGCCGGAGTTGTTTGAGTTCCGAGCCGGAGTTGTTTGAGTTCCGAGCCAGAGTTGTTTGAGTTCCGAGCCAGAGTTGTTCGAGTCCCGAGCCAGAGTTGTTGGAGTCCCGAGCCAGAGTTGTTGGAGTCCCGAGCCAGAGTTGTTGGAGTCCCGAGCCAGAGTTGTTGGAGTCTCGAGCCAGAGTTGTTGGAGTCCCGAGCCAGAGTTGTTGGAGTCCCGAGCCAGAGTTGTTGGAGTCCCGAGCCAGAGTTGTTGGAGTCCCGAGCCAGAGTTGTTTGAGTCCCAAGCCAGAATTGTTTGAGTCCCGAGCCACTGTTGTTTGAAACCCGAGCCAGAGTTGTTTGAAACCCAAGCCATATCGGGAAGGCTACGGAACCCGAGCCAGAGTTGTTTGGGTCCCCAGCCAGAGTTGTTTGGATTCAGAGCTAGTGTTGTTTGCGTAGGCAGAGTTGTTTGGGTCCCGAGTCAGAGTTGTTTGGATCCTGAGCCAGAGTGGTTTGGATCTCAAGACACTCGCAAAAGAGCTGTTGGATCCTAATACAAAGAGTCATTGGATCTGAAGGCACACGCATAAAAACTGTATGATCCCAAGCAAAAGAATAAATAAATCAAAAACCAGCGCACGCGTTCCGAGAGCGAAGGTTCCTAAAAAAGAAGACAAAGGCAGAATGTGCCGGTTCCTTTTCTCTCGACGCAAAACGATACAAAGAACAGATTATGATCTTCGCTGTACAATAACTATTTGAATCTTAATTGTGGTGCGCGAAAGAACGATGACACAAAAAGAAAAAAAAAACTAATCACAGCGCACCACCGCCGTTTTTTTCGCGCACCACCGTTAAGACGAATTCAACTAAGCCAACAGTATGTGCTTCTCAACTATATCCACAAGTATACCGGGAGTATATTCATATTCTTCAGGCCCATAAGAGTTCCCTCGGTCGCAACGGCCACACTTTCGATGGAGGCGAAAATGTTCGAGGTCCGTGCGCTTGGATTTAGGTGCGCGCTAAAAAACTTACGCAGTCGAAATATTCGAAGCTGTCCTGTACGGTGTCTCTCATGATCACAATAATCATATTTAGTAATTTTGGGATGTTGCACTCCACCACTTAGAAATGAATAATTCGCTCGGTTATTTTCGGCGATTTCACCAAGTTGAACGCCATGTTTTCTGCTGCTACAGAGTTGAGAAATCCACTCGACATCTACATGCCTGAATCTTGTTGCCCTCCGAGTGCGCGCCATCGCAGAGATAACCACCACTGTTACACGTTTCTTTTTCTTGCCCAACACGTTGTGTCAAGAGCGCTGCTGTTGAAATATTTCCTTCCCGCCCGTGTCTCCGGTTCGCTTGATCTGAACATGGTGACCTGTTTTTTTTTTTTTGACATACAAGCGTTCTTAATCGGTGTCATTGTCAATCATTATCAGTATCACACTCTCAGTTGCCTAAATGCCGCAAGCTTGCATCATGTTTGCATCAGAATGTTGTTGTCTGAAGGCAAATCTAGCCTTACGATAAATGTCTAATGGGATTGTTCGTAGGGCATTATTCTACCTACAGAAGTGGCGCTGCCCCCCCCCCCCCCCACACTGCTATGGGTAATCGAAAGCGTCTATCATGTGCTCACGTTTCAGCTTGCGATACAACCATGTGTAGGTACGCGTCCCTCTAAACCTTCCGGTCAAGTTGCGACACGTGCCTTTCATTTGTTTCGTGCATGCGCGAAAACAGCACATCATTTACCATGAAACGTGGATAGGCTGCAGACTAACAGTTTTGGCAGGTAAAACCCTAGTCTGTAGTGTATTATTTATTTAATAAAGCGCACAAAACTAAAAATTGATGTTAAGTAACGTTGCAGTTTGTACATAGTGGTAAAACACCGTGAACTGCAGCGCAGCACGACACGGGGACCGAACAGACAAGAGGACAGAACAGAATACAAGAGGTTCTAGTTCTAAGCTAGCGCTCGTCTGTCATTCGTTTCTTAGGACATTGTGCCTTTCTGCGGTTCTTTTTACCGGTATAAGAAACAAGTCTTCGCACTTGTTAGCGACTCCAGTACACTGCATCAAGCATGCGGATATTTGCTAGATTGAAGATAAAACGCCTGCGCGTTTACACCTTTCTCGGCAGGGTGCAGCCAGAAATCTATAAGTGTGTGGTGTTCAACAGCCTTTGTACACGTTATCGTGCGTGAGTTCGTATGTGTTTGTGTACATGTACACATTAGAGATCTGTAAGGTGAGCTATAAGGTTGGCATCATACGTCAATATTTATAAGGTGGGAAACTCGAGCTGATTCATCTTCAACATGCGCTTAGTTAAAACAGGACGAATTAAAATGCAGGACACAAGACGACAAGTGCAAATGACGACACGCAAATTTTCACACATGCAAACTTGAAAGATTTCAGGGGCCAACAATTTTAACCACCCATTCACCGTGCTCCATCAGCCTTCATGGCTACGCTATTCCCGCCGGGCGATGAGGACATTGGGCAGGTGGGGAAGGGGGGCTCGATGGCGAGCCATCAGGTGTATTATTTAGCCCAAGAGGTCGCAGCCGTGCTTAACGGCACGTCCGCGACTTCGTGCGCGACGGGCGGCACCGAGTGGCCGTCGCCGGATAAGCCTCCGCTCGCGATAAACGGGCCCCGAGAAGAGGGGCCGTGACGATGACCGCGTATAATGTGTCGATCCCGCGGCAATGCAAGTGCGCCGCCTGTGCACGGCTTTCAAGAGCGCAGCTGGTTCATTCTACGCGGCCGGGAAAGCTGGAGAGAGAGAGAGAGCGTGCCAGAGGCGATAATGCGCGTGTTCCGGGCGCCTATTATGGCGATAAGGCGGGCGCGACTATGAAGTCTCATTCACGTGCCGGAGGAGAGCTTCCCACGCTGTACGCAACGGTCACTCTCTTCATATCGTCGCCGTCTGTCACCCCCCCCCCCCCTACCCAGATACTCACACTCCCACCTCCCCACCATTCCCACTATTCGCCCCGTAAATCGACCTCAGTGTAATTTAGGCAGGTAATTAGGCAACATGTTTTCGCAGAGAAATGTCAAATCTAAATATAACTAACAATATGTGTAGTTTGGAAATGAAAAAAAACCATGACTTGATGACGAGGCATGCCATAGGGGAAGGCTACACAAATTTGGACCACCTGGGGTTGATTTGATTGATATGTGGGGTTTAACGTCCCAAGACCACTATATGATTATGAGAGACGCCGTAGTGGAGGGCTCCGGAAATTTAGACCACCTGGGGTTCTTTAACGTGAACCACCTGGGGTGCGTTAACGTGCGCTGGCATGACAGATTACACACGCTTGTCACATTTTTTTTCATTGTGGCAAAGACTTGTCTTTAAGGAATAATATTTTTGTTTTAAATGTGTGCTGTTAGGCCGGTGTTGTGTATGAGGTGAAGTAACGTCTTGTGGAATTTGTTTTCATGTATCCAGTGGTTGTAACTGTCTGTGTCGCCGTAGCGAAGGCCGGCTTGAAGGAGGTGACGGGAGCGTTCTGGCTGCAACGCTTCACTTGTCCATAAAAGGTGGTATGTATCTGCTTGCATCACTGGAGTGGGACAATACGGACACGTATCACCAACTCGTAAATGTGACCAGTTCCATGACGATATAACGGCCGCTGTAAGGGCCACCCCTGCCCGAAGCCTCCTGAGCACAACTTCCTCCGTCCTAGTAAGGTGAGGGGCCCCGCCGCGGTGGTCTAGTGGCTAAGGCACTCGGCTGCTGACTCGCAGGTCGCGGGATCGAATCCCGGCTGCGGCGGCTGCATTTCCGATGGAGGCGGAAATGTAGGCCCGTGTGCTCAGATTTGGGTACACGTTAAAGAACCCCAGGTGGTCGAAATTTCTGGAGCCCTCTACTACGGCTTCTCTCATAATCATATGGTCTTTTTGGGACTTTAAACCCCACATATCAATCAATCAGTAAGGTGAGGGGGGGGAGGAACTGCTCTTGAATAAGTAGTGCCCATACATGTAGCTTGTTGTATTCAAGCTTGGTTTCAATTTCTCCTAACTTGGAGCTTAAGCCTCGACAGTTCCATTGAAGAACTGCGTGACATGGCAGTTGCTGCAAAGAGTTAGCCATGATGCAAGCAATCCTGTATGAGTGCCGTCAGTTGAGCAAGCTGATCCAAAACTGCTGTCCAAACAGGTTGGTTGACCCGTCGTGTCGTGTGGGCTGCAGACGTAACTGGAAAATGTGCACCAAGTGATTTGTTGCGTGTAGGTCCTGTTTTCTGGCGCCTCTGAATGACCAATTCTCTACGTTTGCGTAGCCTCTCAATTTCTTTGGCCAGTGCTTCTATTCGAGCGTGAATATCATCATGGCCATCATTCGATTCAAGCAGTGGTCCAGCTAACTTTATATTCGTTGTCTAGGTCTATCTGCTTTGTTTAACCACAGAAGAGTACAGTTGTGTCTTGGAGCATTGTGTGTCTTCTGCCGTGAGTACCTCCGGATCTTCAGCAAGAACTTCGAAGAGATTGTTAGTTCTTACTATATTGTTTTTTTAGTGTAGCCTTTCGCAATCTCACTGGGACCTTCTGTTTAGTCGGACAGTTTATGCTTGGCATGTCGTGCTCATCGGATTTACATAGGCCACATCGATATCGTGGTTGGCCCTGAGGTGTGAGCCTTTCTGGGTCAATAGTGCGCTGTGGGCGAAGTGCCTGCATGTGTCCCCGTTGAAAGCAACGGTAACAGAAAATTGCCCGAAGAAGGTAGGGTTTGGGGAGCAACGAAAACCCATAGTAAAATTTGTCCAAAATACATTGGGGGCCCAGCTGCGTTATTATGCAAGTACGACCTTTGCCCATGAATCTGGCCGCAAGAGCCCTGTGCGTCGGGTAGTACAATTCACGACACATTATCTCAGGGGAATGTTCAGGGTCAATGCCATAGACAACACACTTTTGTATGCTAGAGCCCGATACAAAGTAGCACTGCACAGGCAGCTCTCCATCTTCTGACCACGGTATAGATGTTAAAGAGCATAGTTTCTGCACATCGTTGAGAGATGCCAAGTGCACAGTAATTGTGTTGGTCGATCTGTATGCTGCAAACCCTTTGTATCCCTTTGTTTCAAGGGCATGATCAATGACCCTTTGAACATGTTTGGTGGGAACTGAGGTAATGTCGTAGCATGAGAGGGGGCGTATGTGTACTCGATATGATTGGGTAGGGGTGGGTGTTGGGTATGACTGAGAAGCGGAGAGCGTGGAGGCATTATCAGGGGTGGCCCTTACCTTTTTCGGTCGTTGCTCCGATGCGATGGCCTCATGTTGATGCACAATGACAGGAAGACCTCGCTTTGCTGGAATCACGGGACCTCCAGAAGACTGCACGTCCATGGGGTCCCCATTTTCCACCAGCACGACCTCTTGTAGGTTTGTACTCTCATCACGAAGTTTACAGTCCTTGGTTGTGGCACCTTGAATCGTCTAACTGCCAGCTGCACGTTCCTGCTGCATAGTTGGAAGTGGTAATGCGCGATAGGCCAGTGGATGGCTTAGATGAAACGTTCACATCTGCCACCAGCACGTCTTCTCCAGGCGAGTATAGCCGCTGGGCCACACTAGGCCCAGACGACAGCCTTGTAGATTCAAAGTCGGCTAGTCATGCAGGATCAGCAGGACAGGGCAAAGGAATGTCCTCATCGAAGTCCTCAGGTCTCCATGCGCTTCCGAGAAGCTTCCTATCTGGATACGGTCGAAATTTTCGTTGGTGTCGAGCAATTTCTAACAGAGTGAAATTAACCACGTCTGCGTTGAAACGCCTTCGTCCATCCTTCTTGTCACATTTTCCTGTCCATCCTTTCTGTCACTTTCAATCCCGGCTACGGTGGTCGCACACCATCGAAGTTTGACCACCATGGTCAGGATCGAACGTGCGTCTTTAAGGTAAGCAGCCGAGCCCTGTAACCACTGCGTCATCGCGGCGGCCTGAAATGCAAGCAACAAGTCTTGTCTTTGAAGAAAAATTACTATGTCATTCTGCCTTCTAGGCCAAATCATATTTCACGAAATAATAAGAATTTCCACGTTCATTTTTTGACGCAGCAACGTTGGATTAGTTGAGTTATTCAGGTGACCTGAAATTGTTGCTCTACAGGTAGTTTGTCCACGAATGTGGTGCTCTTGAATCTAGTCATATACAGCTTCTCTTCAATGATTTGATGATGATGTTTGGTGCTTTGTGGCGCATGGGCCATTTGATGGCCATAGAACACCAGTTCATGGGACAAGAGATGTGGACAATGATTCTGATTAGCGGCTGTATAAGGGCCTTAAGAGAGAGAAATAAATAAATGGTAGAGACAGGGAGGTTAACCTAGACGAACTGGTTTGCTACCCAGTACGGGGGTGGGAAAAAGGGTCGAAGAGAGGATAGATATAGAGAGATATATGCTCTCCTGCGTGCTTACAGGAGGTTTTCAGAAGCCTAGAATGGGAACAGTTAGGGATAAGAGTTAATGGAGAATACCTTAGTAACCTGAGCTTCGCCGATGACATCGCATTGCTGAGTAACTCAGGGGACGAATTGCAACTCATGATTACGGAGTTAAACAAGGAGAGCATAAAGATGGGTCTTAAAATTAATCTGTAGAAAACGAAAGTAACGTACAACAACCTCGGAAAGGAGCAGCGTTTCGAGATAGGTAATAGTGCACTTGAAGTTGTAAAAGACTGTCTACTTAGGGCAGGTAATAACCGCAGAGCCGAACAACGAGATTGAAGTAACTAGAAGAATAAGAATGGGGTGGAGCACATTCGGCAAGCACTCTCAAATTATGACAGGTAGATTGCCACTATCTCTCAAGAGGAAGGTATATAACATTTGTATCTTGCCGGTACTTAGCTACGGAGCCGAAACCTGGAGACTTACAAAGAGGGTTCAGCTTAAATTGAGGACGACGCAGCGAGCAATGGAAATAAAAATGGTAGGTGTAACCTTAAGAGACAAGAAGAGAGCAGAATGGATTAGGGGACAAACGGGGGTTAAGGATATCATAGCTGAAATAAAGAGGAGGAAATGGACATGGGCCGGGCATGTAGCGCGTAGACAGGATAACCGCTGGTCATTAAGGGTAACTAACTGGATTCCCAGAGAAGGGAAGCGGGTTAGGGGGAGACAGAAGGTTAGGTGGGCAGATAAGATTAAAAAGTTTGCCGGTATAAATTGGCAGCAGCAAGCACAGGACCGGGTTAACTGGCGGAACATGGGAGAGACCTTTGTCCTGCAGTGGACGTAGTCAGGCTGACGATGATGATGATGATAGAGAGATATAAAATAAATCAGAAAAAATCCACATGCGCACACATTCAGGGAGTTTCGATCACAGTCGTTTGGACAGGCCGGTTGAACGCAAGAAGCGCAGGAGCGCCTTCATAGCCTTCTTCTGCGACATGAAGTCCTGTCGGCAGCGGAGGATTCTTTCTTCCGAAAGAGGCTGGTTGTGCAGTTCATCTAGTGCATTGCAGAGTGACTGTCTCTGCGAGCAGTATTGTGGGCATTCACGCAGAATGTGCCAAGTTGTTTCATCACTGCCACAATGGTCGCATGCAGCAGTGTCAGCCATTCCTATGCGGAACGCGTACGCATTGGTAAATGCGACCCCCAACCATGATCTGCACAGCATTAGTAGCGTCTCGTCGGCGTAATTCCGGAGGAATTCGAAGACAGAGTTGGGTCTAAAGTACCTAACCATGCATGGATGAAATGCGACTCGTTCCATTGTGACGTGGTGCGCTTGCGAGCAAGCATGCGGAGTTTCTGTGCAGCGTCAGTTCTGGAAATCGGAATTGATATTTCGTCGCTTTCAGTATGGGCAGAACGGGCAGCTCGATCGGCCCGTTCATTGCCAATTATTCCACAATGACTTGGAAGCCATTGAAAGGCTATTTCATGTCCTTCCTCGATGAGTTGGTGAGTTTTCTGCAATCTCAAACACCAGCTGTTCGTACGGGCCGTGGCGTAAAGGTGATAGAAGGGATTGCAGTGCCGCCTTTGAGTCACTGAAAATTGCCCATTTTTGTGGCTGTTGATCGTTGATGAATTGCAATGCGGCACGAAGAGCTGTGAGCTCTGCTCCCGTTGATGTCGTAAGGTGGGAGGTCTTGAATTTTCTTGTCATGTCTTTTATCGGTGTATACATGTATACACCGACGGCTCTGTTTTACAGAAGAGTTCAACGGCATCATTTGTTATATTGATAAAAGGGCCTTAAAATCGATAGATAGAATTTATGGCCCAGTTATAACCTATAGTTTTGTTCCCGGATACCAAACGATGCTTTTGACCAATACAAGATCCGCCTTTGTGTGTTATGCAAGCCGACACTTACGTCTTATCTGCGTGTGAGCGATATTAGAGAACCTCGTTTTTGGCGAAGGTGTTAACTCATTTGTCTACGGGATGTGCGTACGCGCAAAAACAATAGAGCCGATCGGCGCGATGAAGAGTACGGTAATTGCAGCGATAAGAGAGAGCCGAGTGTTTTGTCAGTGGCGTTGTGAGAGTTCGTGGCAGATTACGCACAGGTATCAATACGCGCTCGATGTAGCCGACCTGCTGTAGAATGAATTACATCTAACAACCACGCTTGGAGCGACACGCACAATCTCTTAGGGATCATTCTCACCGACGACCGTCCAAGTCGCACGACCGGGGCGGCGACAGGTGTTCCAGCACACTGAGATTGATCAGTCGTATATGGTCACACACTGGCTCACTGCTGAATTGTGCAAGCTGTATTCATTCAGTGATGAAATTTGCAAGCTGTATTCACTCAGTGATGAAATTTGCAAACTGTATTCACTCACTGTGGCAATTCGCAAGCTGTATTCACTCACTGCTGAAATTTCCAAGCTGCATTCACTCACTGCTGCAATTTGCGAGCTGTATTCATTCACTGCTGAAAGTTGAAAGCTGTATTCATTCATTTCTGAAATTTGCAAGCTGTATTCACTTACTACTGAAATTTGCAGTTTGCAAGCTGTATTTACTCACTGCTGTAATTTGCAAGCTTTATTCACTCACTGCTTCAATTTGCGAGCTGTAATCACTCAGTGCTGCACTTTGCAAGCTGAATTCACTCACTGCTGAAATTTGCAAGCTGTATTCACTCACTGCTGAAATTCGCAATCTGTATTCACCCACTGCTGAAATGTGCAAGTTGTATTCCCTCACTGCTAAAACTTGCAAGATGTCATTGCTCGCTGTAAAAGTTTCCAGGCTGTCTTGGTTCATTGTAAATATTTGCAGTTACTACTCAAATTTAGAAACTGTTTGCTTCCTGATAATATTGGCATGCTGTCTGCGAACACTGCTAAAATTGACATGATGTCTTTGCTCACTGTTAAATTTTGAAGCTCTTCTTGTTCACTGTTAAAATTTTTAAGCTCTTCTTGTTCACTGTTAAAATTTTTAAGCTCTTCTTGTTCACTGTTAAAATGTTTAAGCTCTTTGCTCACTGTTAAAATTTTTAAGCTCTTTGCTCACTGTAAAACTTGCAAGCTGTATTTGATGGAAGGTTAATTTTTCCTTGGCTCAATGAAAAATTTGCAGTCGGTGCTACAATTTGCACACAGCCTTCGATCCTGCTGACATCTGCAAACTGTCTTTGCTCACTGCTAAAATTTCCAAGCTGCCATCGCTCAGTGCTACAATATTGCCACGACGAATTAATAATGCACAGTACAACGCAGATGTCGTTAACGAAGAGGAACACTGGCGGCAACAATTGAAAAATCAAGCATGAAGTGAGTGACCAAAAACGGTCACTTTACGACCAGAAGTAACACCTTTGCGACTACTTATTAGAGCACGAGTGCTTCAGGACATCCTTCTGAGGTCTGAAAAAAAGATACAGCACATGCATGCGTGAACGTGGGAAGGTTGGCGTATCCAATCTAACGCACATGCGTAGGCATGTGCAAAGAGGGGGGCAGCACGGGCCCCTTCACGATATCGCTTCATTGTAATGTATGAATATATTGAGATGCAAGTTTGCTTTAGGGCTTGACCAATGGAAAGGGGGGGGGGGCACAGCGGTGCAACTCAACTGAGAACATCACGTACACCATTGTATGTGCTTGTAGATGTGGCAGAACAATCTATTGTAGGTATAGTACGGTACTAGTATAAGCGTTACGGGTAATCATACTATTTCGTCAAACTGGTACTATTCCGATTCGGGCAAACCAGTTCATCAGAATCCTGTGTGGGCGCTTGTAAACGTTTGCTTTGTGCACCACTCAATTTGTGTGCGAGTTAGTTTGTTTTGATAGCTTTGTAAAACGAAACAGGTGAACGGTGATTTTACTTTTGGTTTGCTGCTTGAATTACACTAGCCGTCCATTGTGTTACGTAGAAAAAAAATCAATGCAGATATAAATGAAATTACGTATAAAACGCAAATGACTACCAGTTCGAGGTTGAACAAATGAATATTGGGCAGTTTTACCCGGAAGGACCCAGCATTTGAGGTCATTCTCGCATTAATATATATACTCTTATCTTGGCAGTACACTCAAGTGAGGTAAATTCACATGAACGCAACTTTTAGACAGCCGTGCCAGTTGTGCTACGCCATACCAATTTTGGTATAGGTTCGATTGTCAAAGCGGCCGGGAGAGCTAAACGTTGTAGGCGGCTAGATAGGTAGACAGATACGGTCAAAGTCACAGATGTTCGCTAAGAAACGCTTCGGATTTTAAAGTATTTAAATTATTTTCCTGCAACGGTGTACATTGTCTCAAAATCTCCGCTTAACTGGCGCAACAAACAATTAAAGCAATGCAGGGACTCGAAGCATCTACAATTAACCACGAGGATGTGGAATCAAGAAACCACAACACTCTTGTATATAAGAGGTCGGCTTTCATTGCCTAAACCATGCCCACAAATCTCGGCCAGATGGCGTGTTTACACCTCTCGGTTTCCTGTACTCTGCGTGGATCATTCACTTCGTCGCTGTATTTTCCCCAATGCGATTACGCTATCGACCACAGTCGGCGACATTTAGCACTGGCAAGAGAAGAATGCACTTGATCCCCGCTCTTATAGCCGATTATTTTCGCCCCCCTTCCAGGTCAATCTCCTGTTCTCCTTAGGTGACACTTTGCAGGCACTTACGGCACTTATCGCTTTGATGAGCGGATGTTGGAAGTTGATAGCAGATGCTCTAATGGAGGCGCACCTTTGCTTTTGACCTTACGTATAAAGCAGAACCTCGTGTCTACGCAGCGAAATTTATAAACACTCCCCGTATGGAAGCAAGGAAGTTTTCGTTGCCTAAGTGCTTATATGACCCTTAGCTCGACGTCATTTGGCCTCACCCGAATTCGCTATCTGCTTCGGGCACTTGCTTATAGCCTAGCGCCATCACTGGGATAATTTAGATGGACACTCGAGGTGTTCTAAATACGTTTGATTTACGCAGTAAACAACCTGGAACACTCGTGACATGCACATTTTCGTGCGGACCTAACTGGGCAGGAAACACCCATGAGCGATTCTCGGCTGTTCGATTAGGCTAGAATGATATCTATAATACGCTAGAATGACATCTATAGGCAGGAATCTCACGCCCTGCCTCAACGTAACGGAAGTACCCGCTTTGCGCATAAAGAAAACCTTACGCACCTATAATTTTAGAGAAATTTTAGAAGGACGTTCTACCTTCAGGCGATAATCAGCTATTTAATTAAATAAGAATAGTTAATGTACGTTTTTCTAATTCGATATCATTCCGTATATAAGCAGTCGGATTTCGTTGTATATTTTCCAATGAATTGAGAGTCTCATTTAACTGCTAAGGATGAATTGGTTGGACAAAGAAAATAATTACGAGATATTCAGAACCGCGATTGCGAATTGGCGCAGAGGGTGCAGAAGGGTCTGTCAAACATTCTTACCGGCTCAACAGTTGAATGGTGACAGCTAACCCAGTCACCGTGTATAGGCGGCCACGACTTGCCAAAGGGGAACGTTCACAAGACAAGAAGAACACATCAAAATAGCGACGCCAGCTTCACAAAGGTTGCATTTAACCCGAACACCTAAAGCGAAGAAAAATGGCAATTTTGTGGTCAAAAAATTGAGCACCACATATACCGGGAGATGACTGTTGTTCACTGCACACAGAAATGGGGCAAATAGAACAGGTGAAATCGAACCGAGGTACAAGGGCACCAACGTGAGTACCACTAGTCTCGCTGACTTGCTTGTGACATTAAAAAAAATGTAACTTCAGTTTGATAAAAGCCTATATATAGTAAAATAGTTATGCTATAACAGAAATGCAGAAGTTACTGTGAAGGTGGCTATGGATTTATGTAATACTTAGAGCGAATAAGTCAGAAGGTGGTCAATAAATTTACGAGCCTACTGAATAGAGTTCACCTCTAGTGATATACGATTGTCTAATTGAATAAATTTTAAGTGCAGAACGCTTCAGGAGGGAGCGGACTGTCGTATGCTGTCGTCGCCGCTCGGTGTAACGCTAAGAGAACCACATGTAGCATTGCCAAGTGTATGTCATAACGAGCGTGCCCTCGAGCCAAACAGAAGTCTTCTTCCTCGGGCGCGTACAAAAATTGAGAAAGGAAGCAAGCGCGGAATAGGATAAAAAGATAAAAATAAAGAAAGATAAACACCATTAACAAAAGAGAAAAAAAGAAAAAAAGAGATAAAGAAAGATAAAAAAGAGATAAAGAAAGATAAAAAGAGATAAAAAAGAGATAAAAAAGATAAAAAGAGAAAAAAAGACGAAAAAAATAAAAAAGATGATAATAAAGATAATAAAGATAACAAAAGATAACAAAAGATAACAAAAGATAACAAAAGATAACAAAAGATAAAAAAGATAAAAAAAGATAAAAAAGATAAAAAGATAAAAAAGATAAAAAAAGATAAAAAAGATAAAAAAGATAAAAAGATAAAAAAGATAAAAAGATAAAAACCAGATAAAAAGCCAGATAAAAAATCAGATAAAAAACCAGATAATAAACCAGATAATAAACCATATAATAAACCAGATAAAAAAACGATAAAAACAGATAAAACAGATAAAAATAGATAAAAACAGATAAAAACAGATAAAAACAGATAAAAACAGACAAAAACAGATAACGGTAAAAACAAGGTCATAAGAAAAACAAAAAAAAATAGAAAATAAAAGATAAGAAAGATGAAACGATAAAAATATAAAGATAAGAAAAATAAAAAACAAAGAAAATACAAAAACAAAAAAGAATAATATAATTGTATAGCGATAGAGAGAAAGACAGAAAAGTGAAAAATAGAACGATAAATGCACAGAGGAGAAAAGGAAGTGAAACTTGGGACGTTGTGAGAGACATTACTCATTGACTGTAGAGCATTTATTGTCTTTGTATTTGTGCCGTTTTATATGTGCGTATAAGTATGTCTTGCATAAGTGCGTTCTCGTCTATTTTCTATGCACTGCTCTTTATTTTTCTGTTTAATATATGTGTTCACCATCCACTCAAGGGCTAAGGAATAGCCGGCGCCTTACTTGTGCGCTAGCATCTCCATATATATCATATCAATGAAAAGAAACGGCAGCCCACCTTCACACTTATTCATCAGTCTACGCACCACTAAAAGGTAAAGCCGTCTTAATTGTTTTATATGCTATCTATCTATCTATCTATCTATCTATCTATCTATCTATCTATCTATCTATCTATCTATCTATCTATCTATCTATCCGCTTACATTTGGGCGCTCTCGGGGTCACTCCCTTAACTTAGCGTGAACCGAAATTAGCATGGGAAGGTAAGATGGTTTGACGAATATGACGCGCTAGTCAAGACATGAATAATGTCACAATCCCGTCGCGCACGTCTTCAAACACTTCAAACCAGACAGTGGCACATACCCACGTGCGGGTATGTGCCGCTGAGGATATGCGAGTATGTGCTATAGGTGATTGACACTTAGTATCTATCGAGGAACGACGAGAACACACATGAGCAATTTTAACACGCGACCTTTAAGAAATACACGACATCGGTAGCGTCGACCCGACGAAAGCAAAGAATAAATGACAGGGCCAAGGTGGAATCGAACCCGAGCATTCTGCGTGGCAATCAAGCATTCTACCACAGAGCTACGCCAGGTCTCGGACATAATTTTGAAATTGACGCTAATCTTCGTGAAACGGCAACAGTGGTTGCAGTACTGCCTACCCAATTTTATGAAAATTACATATGCACTCCCTTGATACAGCCTACACATCGGGCTAACGTCAGTTGTGGTTAGTTACCATGCGCTGAAGTTGATTTGTGTAGCAGTGTCTAGGGCCAGCATCCTCGCGAGCATCAGCGCTTCATGTCAGCCTCTGGTGTTGCTAATACGAATGTTCCAGTTGGCATCGTTGCGCAAGTGCAAACAAATGGTTATATAAACATCTGCAACTCTACAGCACATGTCTGTGCGTGCAATATTTGTACATATATTTAGCGTCATTTAATGACATATCACTCAATAGAAAATTGCGACACGGTCACCTTCCCTCCGTATAACATCGATTCCCATGTACGTGGGATCTGCCGATTTCTTTTCGACGCGTCCTTCATTTGCTGTCGGGAGCAGTCAATAATGCATGCGTATTGCTGCATCGTATATCCAGCTCTTCTACAAAAAACTTGTTTACAATGAAAAATCGCGGATGCGAGAAGTTTTGGCACTAGTATGAAGCAATCAATGTGATATCAAGAAACGACAAGCAGTTCGATACTTTCAGCATGGTGCTGCAGCACAAAAGAATGACGCTCGATAACAAGCGCGTAAACTAACAACTGTCGTAGTTGTTGCATGTTTGTATTTGACGAACTTGCTGCAAATTGGCATAACACCAAAGCCGATGCTGTTTGATTTTAGAGGCGAAGCTCCTAAAGCCGTGGGTCAGCACATCTCTTGCATATCTTGGTACGTGACCACCTAGTTCTATGACCAACTCAGCAAGGAACGCTAGTGTGAGTGAGATAGACGGATGGACAGAGCAAGCTTCATCATCATCATCCACTTTGTGGATATAGCATAAATTTATACAGTGTTTGTCATGTCTGATGATTTATTGGGCGAAATTCATGGAAGATGAACCTCTGGAGTGGCACCCACCCATCATAATTCCCCCGTGGATATTCCACGATTTTTTTTTTCATTTTTAAAACTACGACACGTGGAATGACCCCTCTGTCTCATGGCAGGTGGTTTCGTCTGACGTCAAGTGTACCCCGTGTTATTTTTTTCTCTTCTACATATATAACATATACATATATATGTACATGTACATATCTGGGATATGACGGCGACGGCCAAAATTAGTCGAGAGTGTCCACAAAAGTGCTATCTTAATGATAAAATCTTTGAGCAGGAAACGTCGCTGGAGGTAATGTTTCGACAAGAGCCTTCTAGAAAGCGGCAACAGCATTCCTCGGCAGAGTGTGCGTGTGTGTGCTCGGCTCCACCTCGCGAACCACAGAAGTGGTAAAGGAGAAGAGAGCGAGTGTTGACGATGTTATTAGTGAAAAGGCTCACACACAATGTTCCCACAATATCATCGTGCCGAGAAAATGCTAGTCGCTCGGCAACTTCAATTGGGGCAATTGGAAACATTTGGGACCTTAATTTTTCTTTGCTATAAACATTATGTCTACGTATGTGGAAGCATTACAAAGGGCAAGTCAGATGACGGCCCTGCCAATGGAAAAAAGCATTTATAGACGGTATCACTAATGCAACGTTCTGTATGTTATTCCAGTAGACCCATATGTTTCCGGGAGTTCAATAAATACGAGGAAAGTAAGTGGAGCATGCAGGCAAAATTAACCTGATCACCTCCTTAACTGGGTGTATATCGAAACCGGTACGGGTGGGTAAGACGGTTCGATGAATCTGGCTGTCTGGCCAAGACGTGAATAGCGTAAAAATTTTGTCGCCTACGTATATAGTGAAAACCTTTCCTCCAGACACGTGTGGCACATTCCCGTGGAGCACAGGACGCGGCATGCGGTTATAAGCCACGGGTGATTTACAGTTTATATCTGTCGACTCAGGAACTTAGAGAACATGCAATGGTAATAAATTTAAATGCAAGGTAGTTAATAAAAACCGAATTTGACCACGTTGAGCAGATGATAATTTGAAAGAATAAAGATTAGATTGATATGCGGGGTTTAACGTCCCAAAACCACCATATGATTATCACAGACGCCGTAGTGGAGTGCTCCGGGAATTTCTACCACCTCGGGTTCTTTAACCTGCACCCAAACCTCATTAAGCAGCTGTATGTCAACTGTACTACAACTTATTCAATCAGCGGTGAAACCAATCATATCCGGGTGTCCCTCAGACGAGGTATTAAACAAGGAGATCCTCTGTCTCCTTTCTTGTTCAACTGTATTCTCGATCCCCTTCTCTTTCAGCTTTACAAGAGTATTTACAATATTTTACAAAAGTATTTCTTGTAAAATATTTGAACACGTCATGGCTTCCCACTTGGCAAAATTTCTTGAATCATTCTCATTTTTTTCACCTGAGCAACATGGCTTTAGAAAATTATTTTCTTGTGAAACGCAGTTGGTAGCCTTCACAAACAACCTTCATTCTGTACTTGATAATGATTCCGCAGCTGATTGCATATTCATAGACTTTTGTAAGGCATTTGATAAAGTTCCCCACAGCCTGCTTCTTCACAAACTAAGCCAACTGAATATCGTCCCTAACGTCCTTAAGTGGATTAAATGTTTTCTAACGGATCGCTCTCAATTTGTTCATGTTAATGGTTTTAACTCTTCAACTCTACCTGTCACTTCAGGCGTCCCACAAGGCTCAGTTTTAGGTCCACTGCTTTTTATTATATATATTAATGATCTGCCTAGCAATCTGACTTCTGTGAAACTTTTTGCCGATGACTGTGTTATTTACCGCGAAATAAAAAATGCTACTGACGTTTCTTTGCTTCAACAGGACCTTGACGCTATCGATAATTGGTGCTCGACTTGGCATATGACACTTAATATTAATAAATGTAAAGTAATGTGGTTCTCACGCCAACGTAAATTAAACCCTTCCTCTTACAGTATAAGCAGCTTCCCATTGCTACCAGTGTCGTCCTATAAATACCTCGGGGTTATTTTAACAGCAGACCTGAGTTGGAATATGCATGTCTCCTCTATTATCTTAAATGCTACCTGGACGCTTGGTTTTATTCGGTGACATTTTTCTCTAGCCCCCGCTTCTGTTAAACTGTTATTGTACAAGTCACTTGTTCGATCTAAACTCGAATACGCGTCTTCAGTATGGGATCCATGCAATAATTCACTAATGAATGCACTTGAAGCAACCCAAAACAGAGCATCGCGTTTCATCCTTCATGATTACGGCCGTTTATCAAGCGTAACGCAAATGAAAGCAACCCTATCTCTTGAACCACTCACACTGCGCAGGAAGATATCGCGCATGTGCCTTTTCTTTAAAATCTATAAATTGAACGCCACCCTTAAAACTGCTCTTATCTTACCCCCTGCTCATGTTTCATTGCGCATAGATCATTCTTGCAAAGTTGGTATTCTGAAATGTCGCACTGTATCATATTCAAATTCGTTTATTCCTAGAACTACATCAGAGTGGAATCGCCTGCCACCATCCCTATAGTGCTTACTAACAATATTGACCAGTTTAGGAAAAAAGTGTCCGATTACTTCACTTCTGTGTACCTTGAACTTCACAGTGTTTATTTACCTTATAATGTGTCATATGCATGCAGTTGTCAATGTTAGTTTTGTTACCTTTTCATGCTAGAGGCAATACCTGTGTTGATTTGTGTTAAACTTTTGTTTACTTCTACGCACCGCTAGATACTTGTTTGTTCAGTGCTTTTGTATATTTGCTCATATGTGTGCAATGTTTGTACAATTAGAACACCTTTCAACATCCTGATCCTGTACCACTCCCCTCAACAATGCCCTCTGGGCCATGAGGGTACCCGAAATAAATAAAAAAAATAAATAACGACTTAGGTGTTGGGGTTCCTCTGGGAGAAGTGTCCTTAGCGGCAATGGCTTTTGCCGATGACATGCTACTCTCCGACACACTCGAAGGCCTCCGACTCCTAGTTGATCAAACAGTTTCCTTTCTTAACAATGTTAACCTTCAAATCAATCCCTCTAAGTCACAATATTTTGGATGGCGGCCTTGCCATCAAAACAAAGGCTTCATTTACGCCATTCCCCCTCTGAATATAGCTGGTCATTTCCTGTCTCCTAAGGATAGAGATGAACCAATGAGATACCTGGGCATCAATCTTTATGTCAATAAGAATCCAAGGGTCGATTCTGAAAAGGCTTTTCGACTCTTGAACTTAGTCCCCAAAGCTTTCTTAAAACCTTTCCAGAAAGTAAACTGTCTTAGGCAACTGGTAGTGCCCATATTCCTATATGGTTCCTCCAACACTCGATGTTTCTTCCGAGTCCACTAGGCTTGATGGAATCCTACGAAAGTGGGTTAAACAGTCTTTACGCCTGCCAAGGGGGTTTCGCAACCTGCACATTTGGTTACCGGCTAAATCTGGGGGGCTGGGTGTTCTCCAACTTCAGAGAGTCTCACAGGCACTTCACCTCAAGTGTCTTGCTTGGCTACTCCGTTTAGGCAGTCCTTTTGTAGACAATCTATTTAAAACTGTTTTAAATAAGAACTTCCTTCGCATATCTACTCTTTTTGAGGTTCCGGTGGGTATTACGGCTGCCGCCGACGTTAACGCCGCGCTTCAAAGAGGAACACATAAGTGGTGGGCGCGTTTGAAGGGGCATTACACAAATAGGGACCTATTAATGCACCAGGATCAGACTATCGCGAATAAGTGGCTATGCCACGATTCTAAATTATTAAAAGACGGGGATTTCTGCCCCCATTGGAAATGCAGCGGCCGCAGCCGGGATTTGATCCTGCGACCTGCGGGTCAGCAGCCAAGTACTTTAGCCACTAGACCACCGCGGCGGGCTCAAAGATTGAAGATTGGTGTCCCAGTACTTCTCTAACACAAGTGTTCTGCGTGGCAGTGATATTTTATCAAAGAGCCACGCTAGGTCTTAGAACTGCTTTACAAGAAAGAAAAAGACCCTTACGCTGGCTTAATGTCAGTTCAAGGTCATGTTGTGGTTGCAATGCTGGCTATCTAATTTTGAAACAAAGGAATAAACATTACGTATGCACTTCCATATATAACACGCAACACGTTCGGGTCGAGTCTATTGGGAATGTAACTTTGGTTCCAGTTTTATAGCAGTCTCATTATTATTCCATTTGTATTGATATAATTGAGCAAGCTATATTCAAGCGTTGCTCCACGGAGGAAAGTGCTAACGAAAGTTCAATTTGAAATGCACATCATCGCTCCGTAAAGTGTCCATTTCGATAACATGAATGATGTGCTTTCATGTGATCTAACGCGAGTGCTGACGTCAAGTCAGCTCATAAGTTACCTTTTAAATGCCAGTGTAGTGGGCATTCCTATAGTAAGCCCGCAATGCGCATACAGCTACTGCACTTAGAAAAACACGTCGATTCATTCTGTAGCACTTCGCTCAAAGCCAAAAAAAATCCCACACAATCACTAGCCGACTGCTTCGCATGAAATAGATTCTTAAAAGTTGTTGTATCTGCAGAGTTTTTTTGTTTCCTAAAAAAAAATTGATAACGCTTGCTTCGTAAAGAAAAGTTAAGGCTCAGACTCAAGAGAGTTAATTTCTAAATGACGTATTTCTGATGAATTATTCAAGTTGGACAGATAAACAATAGTAGCAAGTTTTCTCACAACAGACAACGTTGCTTAGTATAGGGAATGTTATTTGAAGTAATTGTAATGTAAATAAACGAAAGGAACGTGGACGATAAAATAATTTTGCACTGGCAGAACCCAAACCTGCCACCATCAAATATATCTCAGCGTGCTGGACGATAAACTGACATGTTTCCGAGAAACTATTACGATCACAATTTGGAAATGCAAGGAAAATATATTCTAATACACCGATATG
Source organism: Rhipicephalus annulatus (assembly GCA_013436015.1). Taxonomy (NCBI): domain Eukaryota; kingdom Metazoa; phylum Arthropoda; class Arachnida; order Ixodida; family Ixodidae; genus Rhipicephalus; species Rhipicephalus annulatus. Next base: position 33,380 of record WOVY01001858.1, on the reverse strand, counting down.
TTTCCGGGAAACTACTAAGGACAGACATGATCACTTCCATAACTTGGTGTATAGACCACATTTGGTAGGGGTCGATAAGACGGCCAATCTTTGCTATAGTTACTAAAAGCTCTTGCTAGAGATGCTAAGTATATGGCTAGCAGCATAACTACGGCTACACTTGCCTATATAGACACGAAATGTAACTACCTGTAACGTGAGTGTTTTAGTCACGTGACAAGTTACGTGGTTTTGGCTGGAACACGCGACGTGACTAGCTATTACGCGATGTGGGGATATTTTCGTCTCATGGCTAAATGTTACGAGATCGTTAGTACCATGATAAGATGTTGCATATTGTTATGCAATTTTAGTGACGATTTACGTGATCTTTGTTTGTTGTGTCGAGTTTTGTGGCGCAAAAGCGACCATAGATACACATTGCGCCGAGCCCAAGGTGTTTTACATGTACATAAAAATGGTAGAAAAAAGTTCTTAAAATGTCTGATAGAGAGTCTCAAAGCAGTGTTAGTATATTTTTTCAGCTTTTAGGAATCTAATGAGATTTCTCAGTTCTATTTTAGGGTTTTAGCATATAAAAAGCGGGACAAAGCGGCGTTTTTATGCTTCATTGGACTTGCGGAAAGCCTTTGATACCGTCAGTCATGTTGCCTTGCTCACTCACCTCTATTAGGGAGGGCGGCGGGGCACATGACTACTATATTCAATCAATTACAGATTTATATCACTGCCAGTCAACGATATACAGCTACCGCGGCCGGAACGATGGTGTTAGGGTGTACACGCAGCGTGAAATCATACGGGGTGACCCACTGTCCCCATTACTGTTTAACTTGACTTAGGATACCCTCATGAGCACCCTAAACACGTCGGCCCACAGTTATCAAATTCAAGGAACGACTCTGTCGGCCCTGGCATATGCTGATGATCTCATTCTCATCGCATTCACTCAAGAGGAGCTGTCCCGGAACTTCGAGGTAGCCCAGCGTCGTTTTAGTAAGATTAGATTACAATTAAATTCCCGCAAAACACAGTACTTCGGCTGGATGTATGAGGCCCACCGGCTCAAGTAGTTTGACTATGTTTTGCCCCCGCTTCGCGTGGTAGACTCCGTGGTCTCGCCAAAAAGCCGGAATGAACCTATTTGGTATTTGGGTCTCGATCTTTGCATTAAAAAAAAAACTCCAAAGGCTTCAATCGATTTAATTCAAGCACAATTAGACGTAGTTATTTCGGCCCAATTGAACCCTTTCTGAAAACTCAGTTGCATCTCCACCGTAATGGTCCCCAAATTGCTCTACGCTGCCTCTGTTTCCCTAACAGTTCTTCCTGTAACTTCTGCATTGGATAAGAGTATCTGGCAAAGTGTTAAAAAGTTACTTCATCTTCCATTATCATTTTCAGATATCGTGGTTCATGCCCCTCATCGAGCAGGTGGCCTAGGCGTTTTGGAACTCTCTCGCGTTTCAGCCGAGGTCCAAGTGAATTGCTACGCTCGACTTCAGCGCCTAGGTCACCTATTGTGGATGCTGTTTTAGAGGGTGCCTTGGATGGTTTTCGACGGGAACTCGAGGAGAATATGGGAGTCCCGTCGGAAATAGTAGAGGCGTCTCCCCTCAACGAGGCACTAAATAAGGTCCACTTAACGTATCAGGAGAATGTTAAACAAAATTATTCTAACAAAATCTTTTCTCGCTTTCAAAGACGATCCAGCTGGGAACAGGTGGCTCTGGCCTAATGCCAGATTTATGGGCGACGGTGGTCGCATCAAGGCCTTGCGGCTACGCACCAACCTCTTCCCGACCAGGACGCTCTCCAATCGGCACAGTAAGAATGATTCGGCCCGGCTTTGCAGACGGTGCCACAAGGCATTAGAAACAACTTTTCTCATTCTCCCGGCATGTGAAGTCATCCACTAGCCACGTTGCTCACGGCATAACTTCATTTGCAAAGTCATTACTAAAAAGATTCATTCACTTAATCCTGACGCTGGCATCTCAACCGACCACCTTCTTATGACCAACGATGGTGTCAGGATCCGTCCTGACATCGTGGTTGAGATGAAGGACAAAATGTTCATTTTGGATGTGGCGGTCGCTTGGGATGCCAGGACCGAGACTTTAGAGGCGATGTGTACATACAAACCAAAAAAGGACACCACTTTTATCTCCGTTCTCCGCCAGCGAAAGCCTCAGAGTGAGATTTCGGTGTTAGGCCTGGCTTTGGGGGCTTGGGGTCTCATTTGCCCAAGCACGAAAAGGGCGGCTAAAGAAATTGGCCTTAAAGAGACGGATTTAGCCTGGTTAGGCGCAAGAACACTGGTCGGGAGTTTTATCTGCTTGAATCAATTTTCGAAAAAAGTCACTTGACTGGATGTATCTTGCCACCCCCTTTTCTTGCCTGCGTCAAAATTTCCATATTCAGTCACCATCAGCCATAGACATCACGCCTTCACTTATTCCTTCATTTAATTAGCGAGTTCAATACTGATTTAGTATTGAGTGTAGAAATGTTTTTATGGCATGTAAATATCTTTATATTGCATTTTTCTCTTCTCTGTTGCGGAATTTTTAGTGCAATTACTTTTAATTTGTGTTACTGCACTACAACGATGCACCAGTTATCCCTCAGGCCAATAAAAGGCCTCAACTGGGACAAATGATGCAAGTTGTGTGCGTTGACTGTCAGCAAACAAAGTACGTGACAGCCTACCCCGGCACGAAAGCCGTGTTTCTGTGATAATTTTCCTTTTTTTAATTGTTTCTCTTTTTTGCATGTATGATCTGTCTATGTTTGATTTTCACTTTTTTTAGTTTTTTTTTCCTTCTTTAGCTTTTCAAGAAAACGGATTGAGAAGCAGCTGGCTGGGCGAAAATAACCTTTGGACCAACCATCACGGACGTCCCTCATTGGACAAGCCCAATCGAAGAGACCTTGGAATAGACACGTTCCTTCCCCCAGCGCTTTTTTTGTTCTACTATTCAGCTGCTTAACCCCATGCAGAAACAGATAGTGCTCTATAAGAGGAAAATAAACTTGTGAATATATACAGGGGTTGAAAAAAACCATTCCTGTTCCCGATCTAGTCTTCTGTACCAGAGATCAAAAGATAGTTTACTGTCAGGATAGTTTACTGCCTCCATAACTCTGCCGAGCCGGTTGTTGCCCCTTGCGCAAAATCGGGCCAGGTGTGTATGCCCGATTCAAAGTTTGCACGGAACGACGTCTATGAGACGTTCCTGCAGTGTCTACAAGACTTCCATTCTCCATTGGCTGGTTTGATAACAAGGAGTTTGTTTGTTTTTATCCCACTTTCGTTGCCATTGCGTGTTGTGTGATCGTCGAATTGTTGCTATACGGTCGGTAGAAGGCATTTCCATGTTTTTGATGGGTCTTTTTGCTGCCGTGTTTGAGATGTTATCTGCCCTTTCGTTTTTTCTTATACCGACATTTTACACACGTTATGTGAACTAGTTACGTGATCTTACGTGATTTCTAGTGACACTTCGCCCATCACAGTTTTTGTCCTCTATACGTTGGACAATTTGGCGCACGTGTTGTTGGAGCAAAGCAGGAGTCGAAAAAGACGAAGCAGACGCGCATCATGTCATGATGATGATAATTCCTGTTCGCACTGTATACCGGCGCAACGAAAATCTTAGCACTGCTTCTAATATACCTCTGCTTAGTGAGTTTAATTTGTGCGTAAATATCACAGTATACCGTTTCTTATCGCAATCTCTAATGTAGAAGATCGCATTGATCTGATCGACAGGTTGCCACAGAGGTATCTTACAAAGCATACATGCTTAGTTTTGGCAGAAAGCACGTACTTCAAGCGAAGTGCCTGTATGAATTTCTGCGACTTACTCATCCATAGTCATTTCGGTGCGCAATTTGATATTCCGAATCAAAATTGTACCAAAGAATGCGATATCATTATTTTCGCTCACAAATTCAACAGATGCAGTGAGCTATTACCTGATCCTTATCAAGTATTCATGATTATAAATAGGCGAAGCCGAAAACACGAAAGTGGGGAAAATGAAGTTGCAGCAAGTGGCTGTCTAGAGTATTTTTCACGCGCAAGTAGAAAAGAAAATAAGAAGAGTTTCTGCGGCTAAACGTAACTCTAAAATAAGGTGCCTCTCTGTTTGAGATGTCATATACGTTGGTATTGAACGTCTCTTGTGCCACTGTGCCCAATTTGATGAAGATCACCGGACTCTCCAGTGTGCCTTGAATAGACTCGATGACCGGCCATTTAATGAAGCAAATATCTTAGGAGCCTGGTCGCGCAGCACATCAGCACAGAAAGCCACACGAGCCCTCCTGAGATACTTGTCAACAACTTCATTGAGGGACCGCCCGTGAAACTCGGCATTGTGTGTGTGATGTGACATGTCTCTATCCTTCTTTTCCCTTTACTCCCCTCTCCCCCTCCCATGTGTAGGGTAGCAAACTGGACGCATAGTCTAGTTAACCTCCCTACCTTTCCTACATTCCTTCTCTCTCTCTCTCTCATATACGTTGGTAAGAATCACTGATCTTGATTATAAATGCGACATTGTTCTTATCACAAAATTATCAGCTGTCCTGTTTGTGTTTATGAGTTCACAGATACCTCCACGCTATACAAGGTGCTGGAATATTGTTTACTATCCAAATTTTGTAGCTGAATGCGAAAACTGAGAGGGTATACGTTGTTGCACCTTGCAGGCTTTACTAACAGCACGAATAATTAGCAGTAATATATTTGTCGCCCCATTCCAACGCTTCCTTCTAATAACTTGAAACTTCCCATCAACCCAAATAAGGGACGGGACTTACGTAAATGAGCCGCTGCTAAACTGATAGTTTAGCATGTGAAGGCTACGCAAATGTAATCAATAATAACGTTAATAAGCAAGTCACCAATTCACAAATATTGCACTCGCTCTTATGGCTATACGAAGGTAATGTCTAATTAAGCACCAGTAATTATTTTACTTGCGTACTGCGCTCCTGAAAAGTCAATCTACGAGGCAATAAAAAAGACAGAATTAGTGGAGGAGGTGGGGATGGCACCAAAACCCCGTGTGCCTCCCCCCCCCCCCACAAATGTTTTTTTCCGCCATGGCAGTTTGTTGCGGACCTAATAAAGTTTCATTTACTCACCTTGGCATACAGAGAGAAAAACTACCACTTCAAAGAGGCTGAATAATGAATAAGTCGTGCTGTATTTATGAGTGACCAAAAAGATACTCGCAAGCACTTTGCACCCATATATGTGCGGACAATATAGCCGATTTAGAGTGTTAGCCTGTATTACTCCACCGTTCACGCTGTCAATTGCCGCATCAAAATGTACAGGCTATTCGCAAATGTTGTCGATACTATTGAATGCGAAGCGTTTCTTAGCGAACTTCGGCGACATTGAGCGTATCTATCTATCTATCTATCTATCTATCTATCTATCTATCTATCTATCTATCTATCTATCTATCTATCTATCTATCTATCGATCTAGCTAGCTATCGATCGAGCGAGCGAGCGATCGAGCTAGCGAGCGAGCGAGCTAGCGAGCGAGCGGCGAGCGAGAGAGCGAGCTAGCGAGCGAGCGAGCTAGAGCGAGCGAGCGAGAGCGAGAGCGAGAGCGAGAGAGAGAGCTAGAGCGAGAGCGAAGCGAGGATAGCGAGCGAGAGCGACGATAACGATATCGAGCGAGCTAGAGCTAGCTAGAACGAGATCTAGCGAGCGAGCGCTAGCTATAACGAGAGCGATCTATCTAGCTAGCTCGAGAACTTCATCTATCTATCTATATATCTTCCTTCTATCTATCTATATCGTCCATCATCTATCTATATATCTTCCATCTATCTATCTATATATCTTCCATCTATCTATCTATATATCTTCCATCTATCTATCTATCTATCTATCTTCCTCTATCTATCTATCTATATATCTTCCATCTATCTATCTATCTTCCATCTATCTATCTATCTTCCATCTATCTATCTATCTTCCATCTATCTATCTATCTTCCATCTATCTATCTATCTTCCATCTATCTATCCATCTATCTATCTATCTATCTATCTATCTATCTATCTATCTATCTATCTATCCATCTATCCATCTATCCTATCCATCTATCTATCCATCTATCCATCTATCTATCTATCTATCTATCTATCTATCTATCTATCTATCTATCTATCTATCCGCTTACGTTTAGATGCTCCCATGGTCATGGTTTAACTTGGCGTGAACCAAAATTAGCATGGGCGGTTAAGACGGCTTGAACGAACATGACACGCTGGTCAAGACATGAATAATGTCAGCATCCCTTCGCGTACGTCGTCAAACACTTCCCGCACAGTGGCACATACCCACGGGCGGGTATGTGGCGCTGGTATGCGGGTATGTGCCACAGGTGATTCACTCTCAGTATCCACCCAGGAATGACGAGAACACACACGGACAATTTTAACGCGCGAGCGTTAAGAAATACCCGGCATCGCTGTAGCGTCGACCCGACGAATGCAAAGAATAAATGTCAGGGTCCCAGCTGGTATCGAACTCAAGCATTCTGCGTGGCAATCAAGCATTCTACCACAAAGCTACGCCAGGTCTCGGAACTACTTTTCAAATAGACGCTAATCTTCGTGAAACGTCAATAGTGGTTGCAGTGCTACCTACCCAATTTTATAAACATTACATATGTGCTCATTTGGTACAGCCGCCATGTTGGGTTAACGTCAATTGTGGTTAGTTGCCATGCACCGAAGTTTATTTATGTAGCAGTGTCCAGTGCAAGCATCCTCGCGAGCATCAGCGCTTCATATCAGCTTCTGGTGTTGCTAATAACCATGTTCCAGTTGGCATCGTTGCGCAAGTGCAGACAACTGGTTATAATAAACATCTGCTACTCTTCAACAGATGTCCGTGCGTGCAACATTTGTACATATATTTAGCACCAGTTCATGACGTGTCAATCAATAAAAAAAATTGCAACACGGTCATCTTCCCTCCCCATGCTTCGCGTAATGTCGATTCCCAGCTACGTGGGATCCGCCGAATTTTCATTCATGAGATGCGTGTTACGACAACGATACAAATTAATGCCATTGTGAATATGTTATAGTTGAAAGCTTATACGTGAGAATTCCTCCGGTGAAATGAGGCTTTTCGATGCGGCTGTAATTCCAGATTTCTTCAATTATCTCTTTTAATATAAAATATATGAAATGCATATAGACAATTTACGGAGAGCCTAAATATTAAAGCATAGCATCACGTGTCAGCGCCACGTACATAACCAAAAGCGAAACAGCCAGACTCTAGAGGATTTTTTTCTAGTGGATCGATGCCGTCATTCACATAGAACGTGAGGGAATGGAGAATCCTATATACTATACAGACACATCTTCATTGTCGGTTGTGATAATAAACTGCCTTATATGTACTTCTATAAAGCATTGGTTAAGACTTCCACAATGGCCGCAGTGTTTTTTTTTTGTTGCATTTGGTAGCATGAAACGCAATCTAGCGTCTATGAAACCAATTTACAATGGGAAATATATGGACAGCACAGTTACTGTTCGGATAATTTAAAATGAAAATTTGTGCCTTGTATAGTATAAGTATGAACTCGGCACATTTCATACCTTCAAAGAAAGTGTTTTTTTGAATATGATAAGCTTTTCTGTCTTAGAGACATGAAATTTTTGTCGTTTTTTCATTGCCTTCTTGATAGATTAGGGTCTTTAGCAGTAACGTTAACCAACGTTTTAAAAAATATTCAACTATAAAGTGCTAACGCCACAGTAGAGTCTTGTCAGTGTGTGTTACAAAATGAGTGCAGAGCTTCTGGATTCACTGTGATGAAACATATATATACTTTAATGAGATAAAAGATGAGCTAGATAAATTTGAGTGAAATGTCAGGTTTATCAGCTATTGCCATGCTTTTTTTTTCAGCTCACAATTTTGGTGCCACATATCGTGCTCTTTTTTTTTTTGTCCCTACCCCAGCGAATGCCTGGCGTCTTGATTCTTTGAACTATAGAAAGAAAATGATTCAGCAAGCACACGGCGAAGCTACTGGCCTGCCTTTAGGCATAGATGTACACCTGTTTTAAATAAAGGATAATTTACATTTAGGATATCGAAGAGCATACTTTACCAAACCTGCTCAATGTTATGTACCGATATTATAGGCTTGAGGATGACTACCAAAGCGAAATATTTTATATTTTCGTAGCATGGCCGCGTAATATATAGCTGTACTGAAGAATGTGTTGCATGTATAGTTAGAACATGACTGCTGTGATTCATTTAATTTTGTGTGTCCAACATGAAGCGCGAAATACAACTGCAGGCATTTGTTTTTCAGGATGCCATGGTCGCAAAGGTGTTGCTTACTATTGCAGATTTCAATGTGAATCTGTAGTATTTGGTCAGCGTTGCTTGGTACAGTTCACAAATCATAGCTCACACAGCGTAACAACTTCTTACGGTAGGTTGCCAAGCAAGTTGATTCGCACGAAATATACACAGTCAAAAGGAAGTGCACGTAGCGACTAAGAGAGAACTATAGTTGCGCATCGCATCCGAAGGAAATTTTGTGTAGTTTTTATACTATGGGACTAAACATATACTGATTTGTCTGCGCTAAGGCACATAACAAGGCACCGGTAATAAACGAACAAAAAAAGCGAGTCACCCTAAATATACACTATAGTGTGTTAGGCGCATGTTTTTATGTAGAGCTGGACGTCCTACAAGAGTTGATGATCTCCTTGCGCGTTTCAGCCATGGAACGTATGTATTCAGTGTTTGGTAAGCTTGCCGTATAACTGCGTCTTCTATAGGAGAGTATATCTTTGTGAACTTGCCGGCATTTCTCAAGCTATGCACCCACCAAATATCACCTGGCTGAATTACGGCGAAAGTATTCGTTATATTCGTTACATATATAACGCACCATCACCATTTTTACAGCTTCAAACTTCCCCATATAGGTTTAACTTCAGCCGCATTTACAGAGCGACCAGCGCATTTAACTATATATCCTAATCTTCCACATGCCATTCGCCTTTAGAACGACCTTCTTAACACAATTGCTTCCGGGAATAACTAAGAAAACTTTAAACGCCTAATAAACTCACACTTGTTAAAATAATGTTTGATTCCACAAGTATATTCTTGTTTATTCAGATCCCTTATTGTCATTTATGCGCAGTTTAAGCTTACAATTGATGTCGATTTCACTCAATTATTATAGTGTAAATGGGCTGGCATGTTTGAAAGTGTGTATTTTCTGCCTCTTTTTGTTGAACATGGAACATAACGCTATCACATTACATAATACATTCCCACTTGTGTTGCAATAACATTTTTTATGCTGTGCTTTTATATTGTTGATCTTTTTGTACACTGTACACGTTCAAAATGTTTTTTTTTCTGTATTACCCCCCTTACACAAAGCCTCCATAGCCTGTAAGGTACTATTAAATAAATAAATCAATATAAACATATACTTCACAGGATTCTGGGTGCAAGTTGGTTTATGATATTAAACCAGTTTTTAAAGTAATTCAGCCAGTTTTGTTTGCCTGATATGTTTTACAATGATCTTTTGAAGGTGTAGGTGTATATTTAAATGTCTTGGATGCTCAAATAAACTGCTGGAAGTCAGCGCTCGTCTCTGTGTTATTGTGTGCCTGTCCTTACTTCCAGTGTGTTTCGCGATGAAAAAAAATTGCTTCTAGGCTTCAAAATAGTGTTACATCACTCTGGTCGATTCGAAGAAAGACGACTTCAAAGAGGACCCACAGGTCTTTCTCTCGATATTGGAAGAAGCACCTAAACTAACCTGACATGACATCACCCGGTCGCTGGTAAAAGCCCGCAGTCCTGGCCAACCAGTCTAACGACACATGCGACTTGATGCCATGCTCGGTCAGCGTCGGGTGAAACGCACTTCCGGGCAACAGTCCGGGCAGCGCACCGGCAGGCAGACCACCGCCGGCAGCCTGAAGTCCGTACAACGGGTGTCCCGCCTGGAGCACGGGATGGTAGCCCGGAATGGCCCCAAGGAGCCTTCCGGCAGCCTGAGACGCGACCACGGCGGCCACCGAGACAGGAATGCTGGACGGTGGCGGGCTGGCGGCGTCGCCTTCGGAACAGCTGCCGGGCGACTTAGACGCAGGAGTCGCTCGACCGGAGTCCCGCGCGAGCAGGGCTTCAATGCAGAAGGACTTGGCAGTTGACGCCGCGGCCGCTGCAGCAGCCACGGTCGTGTCGGCCATGCTGCTGCCGTTTTTTTGGTCTAGTCACTCCGAACACAGTTGCAAAGTGTGGTTCCCAACAATACACACAGGTTCGTCGGTCTCTTCAACACAAAGCACACTCCCCGTCGCTAGACGGGCCTTGTACGTGACCTTACAATACACACAATGGAAGATTTCTTCTGCCTTCTGTTAAATTTAACGTGTGTATCCCTCAATCTCCATCTACCGTAGGGTTACACGACATCTACTGGATACGGGGCAGGAGCCACGCTCGCGAGCGCGCGGAGAGATTTCGGACGCCGGTCTTGCCCCGGCGTTTCGTCCGTTGCCGCACCGGAGGATAGGAGAATGGGGAAAGGCAGCGAGCTTCGGGAGGAGAAGGGCCGATTCCGCGATAGCGCCGGCCGCGGCAGCAGCAGAAGCCGGGGCTGCTGCGCGTGTATCGGCGGAAGGGGGCGGCGCTAGGCCTAACCGCTAGGCCTAATGCGTTGCGGATGGCGCTGTTGGAGAGCGGCGCTGGCGTTTCCGAAGGCGGGGTCCGGGCACAGAGGCGAAAGGGAAATTGCGCGCTCCCTCTTTTCTTCTTTTCAGTATTTTTGTGCGGCGCTTTCCCATCTCCACCAGCCTCTCTCGCTCGCCCGATGCCTGCTCGGGCGCAGCTCTGTCGGGCGATTCGATTGCGGCCGGCGCTGCGACTGCCGATGTTGTTGGGAGGATTTGGCGCGACGGGCTCTCCCAATCGAACTCGCATCGCCGTACCGCTGCCGCTTTCTGGAGCCCCGTGTATTACGTGCAGGATGAAGCCGTGGAGCATGGTAATTGTGTGGTCGACAGATGGCTGGTTCAGCTAATCCTTTCTCTGCTTTGCAGTGGTGTCATTGCGTGATGCGGCTTATAGTGCGGTGTGGCAGAACGCCGTGACGGAAAGAGATGCGACGGCGTGCTAACCTGCGAAATCTGGTGATTGCATGGCGTGAAAACGCATGCGCGACTAGATTTACTCATAATGAATGGAAAGTGAAACATTATTGCTTGAGGCAGGCTCGTAGCTTGTTGGGGGGTGCGGAGGAGCATGGGTCTGGGCGTTCTCTATATTTCGGATGGAAGTGGGTGTTTCAGCTAAAATAAATTGTGAAGGGTGGTGTTTCCTCTAAAACGGACAAGGCCTTCAGCAATTACCCCCCCCCCCTTTCCCATTTCCTTCAGAAAAGAACCCGGAATAAACTGATTTCTTTGTGCAACAATTTACTAAGTATATTGAAGAAAGGAAGGCAAAGACAGAACCCTCATCAATGAACCTCGTTGCATAATTAATGGTCTAACGATTTCATTAAAAGAGCCTATTGCATGACGAAAAGACGGTTGCAAAGTTTTTAGAATCCGTCAACACATTTGTCCCATTCTTTACTCCAGCCCCTTAGCCAGGAATTGTTTATCGGGGAGCGGGTGGGGAATTTTGTGAAGGCGACATTGTGAACGTTACAAAATAACGCTAAACATCTGTACGAATATTATACGCAAAGACACGTGTAACTCTCGCATTTAAAAACAAAGTAACCAGTTGTTTAGTATCACTACGATGCCAGGAGCAACATGAGTATTACCAACGCGAGAACCAGTAAGCATAAATGCAGTGCTTGTGCTCACGATGGTGGTAGCCCTACCTATATAGTGCTACGTAGACCAACTCAAACGGATTGTGCTTTAGGTTAGGGTGGGGTGAAATGCGACAAAATTAAAATAAATATTTAATAGTATTTTTATTGCTCTCTTTGCCAGTGAGTGTCAGTGCCAAAACATTACTTTTGGTACGAGGCACGCTGTATAATAAATATGACCATGTTGCCACAGCTCAAAGGAGTGGTTTAAAGAGAAATAGAAATGCACTGGTTGTCTCATTTTGGCACCAGTACGGGGCAAAACTAGAGAGTGAAAAAAATTCACTCAATCAAGTTTTGCAGTAGAAGCACCTGACATTCACTCCGTGAGCCCTCAAGCAGTCATGATGAGCCCACTTTTTGCACTCTAGACGCAATGAAGCCAGACAGAACTCGACGGTGCGTTTCGATTGATTGATTAATTGATTGATTTGTGGGGTTTAACGTCTCAAAATCACCATATGATTATGAGAGACGCCGTAGCGGAGGGCTCCGGAAATTTCGACCACTTGGGGTTCTTTAACGTGCACCCAAATCTGAGTACACGGGCCTACAACATTTCCGCCTCCATCGGAAATGCAGCTGGGATTTGAACCTGCGACCTGCGGGTCAGCAGCCAAGTACCTTAGCCACTAGACCACCGCGGCGGGGCCGACGGTGCGTTTCTCCAAACCTGATAGAAGATCAAGCACGCCCAGTCTTTGTGCTAATGTTGTCTGTTGTTGAACGCTTGCACATCATTATATAGTTTTATGATTGGAGGCTAGATATGTTCTGACGCATCTTATTCGCCTTTCTTTTTTTTGCCGTTTTGATCCAGAGCTCTATGAGCATTTCAAGGCTTTCTACTTAGTCAGCCGGGCTCTGTGAGGCGATGAATTTCGGATTTCCTATCGCATGTTATATTCAGGATTTCGGTGTCACAAAATCTAATTGAAGCTCTATTTCAAGACGTGTTTGTGAACGGCTTGACTTGGAGAGAGCTTGACTTTAATGACTTTAATAAAAATAGAGACTTTAATAGAAACGACAAGTTTCAGAATTATATCCGCTCCCCATATAGATGGCAGCTAAGAGTCCTTGGGCCCTAGCGGCGTCTTCGACTTGCCTGATCACTTGCAGTTGGTCCTGGATGTTCGAGCTAAGCGGCGCGGTCTCCCACTGTTGTGCGTTGAAATATTTGGTGCTTGGCCCCTTCACGAGGTTGATTGATTGATTGATTTGTGGGGTTTAACGTCCCAACCTTCACGAGGTTGGAACAAGCCCAGATAATGTACGAGGTCCGCACACTGATTGCAGAGTTTACATTTGTTGGAGGAGAAATAGGGATAGCAATGAATGTAAGCGATTGGGTTTGAGAAGGTGCTTGTTTGTAATAAGCATCATGTGCACGTTGTCGCCTGTTGAGGAATGTGGTGGAGGGTAATGCTGCCTCCATAATCGGTAGTGTTTGGCGATGCACTCTCTCTCCACTCGCAGGTGTGGTGTCATTCTTGCACCATGCTCAGTTCACTAACTTGAGAGGTATAGTGCATGGTTTCGTTGCCCGGGAAGGAAGAGTAAACGGGCGTCCATGACACATACACTTCGCGTTCTCCATGAAGGTTGGTCAGAACTGTTTTCGCCTCTTTTGAGTTCTTATGATCAAAACTAAGAACTGCGGTATTAGAGTCACCGATTGCAACTCTGGCTGTTGTCTATAGATGCAAGCGCCAACGCTATGGCCACTTCGTCAGCGATATCAGACCTTCCTGGTGTAATGTAACTGCTGGCGAGCAGGTGGCCCACTAGATTTGAAGCTGCAAATGTATTGTGTTGACCGTCCGGATACTCCGCCACATCCACATAAATCACATCGTTTTGAAACTTTAGTTTTTTTGCCCAAGCATTCCTTCACTTCCGGTTATACTCAGGGTGCATGTGCCTGGGTAGCTGTGGTATTATGATGCGCTCTCTGGTTTCTTTTAAGATATCGTATTGATCACCGCTTCGGCCAGCGTATACGTGATGCCCAGTTTGTGCATGATGGTTCTTCCTGTAACACTTTGTGAGAGTCGTTTATATTTCGCAATCATATGCGCCTCAATAAGTTCGTCTAACTTGCTATGCATACCTAGTGCGTCAAACTTTTCGTTATAGATGTGGTGATCAGAAATCCGAGTGCTTGCTTATATTCCTTTTGATGATGAATTCTATCTTTAATTTTTCCGCTGCTTGCAACTTGAGATATGAGGTCACACACTATATTTGCGGCGGGCAACGAAGGCTTGCATGATCTGCACCAAGTTGTGATATTTTATCTTTATTCTTGTTGACTATTCTTCGGATCAGTCTAATGGTCTGCTGGGTATTGCTATTCAGTAGGCTCTATGCTTCCCCATTATGTCCATTCTCGGATAAGCGGAGGCCCAGTATTCCGATTTGTTGGACTTGAGGGATTGGGTAACCCCTGCTAAGAATGCTATGTTCGGCTGTTCTTGACTGCACTTGCGTCCTCTGCTTCTAGGTCTATGTAGACCTCTTTTACGGAGAGGAGGATTTCCTTCTTTCTGGGATGTTGCGCGAGAGTACAAAAGGCGACGTCACAGCCTCGGTAGTCAATTTGGGGGAGGGGGGTCACGTGCACTAAAACAGCCCAGAGAATACTATGGCAGCGTCCAGAGAACCTTGAGTGAAAAGGTCTATAGTAGGAGCTCCAATTTTTTTTGGAAAAAAATTTAGGCCCTTGGAATTGCCGTATCGCTCAACCGTATTTACTGATTGCTGTAAAATCTCTTCGATGTGAGCGTCACTCCCGCCCGTAAATCAGAGGGTGATGTCATCCACATAAAGACTGTGCTGAAGGACTTCGACGCGTTCCAGCTCCGAGTGCAGGCCAAGCATCGCCACATTGAATAGGAAGAGGGAAAGCGCTGAACCTTGTGGCAATGCCTTGTTGACAAGCCCAATTTTGTTTCGGATTGCACTTTGCCGGTCACAATTATGGCTTTATGGTTAGGATCTTTCATGTAATTGTACACTCGTCGGCCGACGTGCAGGTGTTGCAAGTTGCGCGTGCACTATGGCCTCGTGGATGACTTTATCGAATGCCTTCTGCAGGTCCAAGCCCGAAATGCCTTTTGTATCCAGAGTGCGTTTGGGCGTCTAAGATTTGATGCTTTAGCTGCAACATAGCGTCCTGCGTCTAAAGCCGTGGTCGAAAGCCTAGCACCGTGTGAGGGTAGAGCTTGTTGTCTTCCATATGTCTAACAAGACGCGCTGAAACTACTTTTTTCATTAGCCTCTGATGCACGACGTCAGTGACATAGGCCTGAGATTTCATATGAGTTGTCTGTTACCCGCTTTGGGTATGAATACAATTTTGGTGGTTTTCCATTGTGGGGGCATGGCTCCTTTTCCCCCAACATTCGTTTATGTGCTTTGTGAGATCAGTGGCGGATTCGTCATCCAAATTGCGAAGTGTTTTATTCATTACACTGCCTGGGCTCGGGGCGGACTTGGGATTCAGTTGTCCGATTTGGTACCGAATTTCTACTTGTTATGCATGCGTCGAGGCCTATGTTATCCTTTCCTTGGTGCTCTGGTAATTACGTCTTTGTTGCATCGCCTAGACAGGTCTGGCGTAGCTAGTACCGGAGCTCTGCCTCTGTGCCTGGGTAGCTGTGTAGCAATTGCTGCAGATTTTGCCGTTGTGTTGTTTTTGCGTCCTTTGTATCGAGGAAGCCTGGAAGGATGCTTCAAGTTTTGGACATTCTGAATAGTCGCTCCATTAAAACTCGCGTGTCTTTGTATTGCTCTTGGCACAACCAGCTGTTTTCGTGTTTCTCCATGTCTCTGTCGAGCGCGACGATTCTCTTTCTGAGACGCCGGTTGTGCTTTTGACCGATCCAATGCTCTTGCAAGCTGCATCTTGCCTCCCACATGTGCAGGAGCTCGCTGTTTATTACATCCATGCCAGCGTCTTCGGGAACGTGTTTGGAGGCTTTCTGCATGCTACGCTGAAGTATGTCTGTTCACTTCTGTATATCTTCGATGACTTGGAGGTTGAATATTTTTGTGGGGACGTGGTACAGCCTCGATGTTGCGAATGAAGTGGGCCCTGTCATCAACAGCTGTCAGTGCTGTTAGTGAATAAAGTTCGCTTGCTAGCTCGCTTATAGTTAAAATCGGTTCAGCGCGGAAGAAAGAACATGGTCAGGAAAGAGCGCTGACTTTCAGCAGAGTTTATTGAAGGTGCTGCAGCCGCTTTTATACAGAGTGCAATAAAAGTGCGCATGTGCGACAACACGTGTGTGACCATGCATGACATTGGTAACTCAGAAATTATTACTCTTTCTCGGAAAGGTGATGTGATGAATGGATGACGTACTTATGCATCGATCAGTGACATTTTTGATAAAAAATTGCTTACATAATATCTTTTCATTCTTAATTCTCGCTTTTTTCAAAGAACTTGTTTCGTGGAAAAGAAGACTGCACTTACAATCTTCGCAGTGTACTGCCACGTGGCTAGCATAACCAATCTTGACGTTGACTTGAGTGTAAACATTCGACAAAAGTCTGTCTGGTTGGGCACGAAACTAGGAGATGATTTAGACTCCAACCAAAAAGTTTTGAAGAAACCCGACGTTTCGAAACCGACTTGGTTCCTTCCTCAGGGGTGACTGCGAAGACTACGTAGCAGCGGCGTCTTCGAAGCACTCGCGGGGCGGATAATGACCCCCTCTCTCTCTCTCTCGTTTTGCCATGGAGCGCAGTCCGTGTGTATACACTGTGGGAAGGGTTCCAAGAGAGCGGTTGATGTTATGGGCTGTCCTCTGTATGTGCCACGACTCGAGTAATAACCTTCTCCTCCAGTTTGGCTCACTTTCAAGGATGGCCGTCGCTTCGAAATTTATCCGGTGATTCAACGTCTCAGTCGTTCCGGTTGATTGATTGATTGAATTGTGGGGTTTAACGTTCCAAAACCACTTCAAGATTATGAGAGACGCCGTAGTGGAGGGCTCTGGAAATTTCGTCCACCTGGGGTTCTTTAACGTGCACCCAAATCTGAGTACACGGGCCTACAACATTTCCGCCTCCATCGGAAATGCAGCCGCCACAGCCGGGATTCGATCCCGCGACCTGCGGGTCAGCGGCCGAGTACCTTAGCCACTAGACCACCGCGGCGGGGCTCAGTCGTTCCGGTAGGTTTTTCGTCTCGCCGATATACGAGGAGGGGCACTCGGCGCATAGAATTTTGTAAATGACACCGGGGGTTCTGTTCATTATTGACCAGTCTTTCGGGCGGGGGAGGAGGCTGCCCAGCGTACACGAATGCACGTGCGCGATGCGAACCCCTTCTAGGCACTGCGCCGTGATACCGACCGGGCTGCATATATTAGGTGCCTTTTCTCATCCTCTAACCACTACCGCCCTTCTTGAAGATCCGCGCCAACATCTCGCTGGTTCCCTGAACGTATGGAACCGGCACACGTTTTTGGGGGGGGGGGGGCTGCCAATTAAGGTTGATTGGGGTTTTCGTATCATCTGTTGCCGTGCCCGGCGGGTGGCGGCTCGAATGAAGTTTTCTGGGTGTCCGTTTTTTCTGAGGTCCGCAATTACCCGGGCCTCTTCTTTCTTTCGTTCCGTGTCATTGGAGCATAAGTTCTTAGCTCCCTGGAGTATCGTGGCCACAACCGAGGCCTTGTGGCAGGCGGGGTAGGAAGAATCAAATTGAAGGTAGCGGCCAGTGTGCGTTGGCTTCCTATGAACGGAGAACTCCAGGCCGTTGCGCTTTTTTGCCACCTGGACGTCGAGAAAGAGCAGGCAGTGGCCGCTTTCACACTCGGTCGTGAATTTTATGGCTGGGTGCACGGAATTTAGGTGTTGTATGAAGTTTTCAACTTCAGACGTCTTAATGACGCAAAAGCAATCGTCCATATAACGCAGAAAAAGCTTGGGTCGCGGCGATAAGGAGCTGAGTGCTTTCTCTTCTATGTACTGCATGGTCAGGTTTGCCATCGTGATGGAGATGGAATGTGCCATCGCGGTTCCACTGTTCTGCCTGAAAATAGTTCCTTTGTAGGAGAACGTACTGGACAGGCAGAACTCCAGTCTCCACAGTCACCCCTGAGGAAGGAACCAAGTCGGTTTTGAAACGTCGGGTTTCTTCAAAACTTTTGGTTGGAGTCTAATAAATCATCTCCCAATCTTGACGTATACTTGCATGCTGTCTTGCTCGGTAATTAAAGCATTGCCCTGTTTGTCCTGTACATCCTGCCACATGCCAACTTCACCGACAACGTCTGAATGCCGTTCGTTAATGCCATTTTGTTGCTCGGGTCTTGGCTTCCGTAGCGAGGTGAGCCAAAGCCCTCCTTTCCTTAGGAAAAGTACCCTTTTACGAGAGCCAAGTAGCTAACACTTGAGAGACTCATTTTCTTGTAGCGATGTTTTTTTTTATGTACTGGGGTACAAAGTTGACACAGCTGGTCTTGTAGTAGAAAAAACGCGAAAAAAAGGGGGGGGGGGGGTGTTGACTAGCCACCCAAACCTGCCTGAAACAATGCTTCCCAACAGAGTCCGAACAGAGAGCCATCTCACGTCTCGCTTGGTAATGAGAAGGCATTATAATTATGCCCCTTCTGAGGGGAGCCTAATTTACACTATAGTAATGTGCGTCCTGTTCCGACTTGACTGCAATGGACAGATTGAGTAACATATTACGCCCAGGTTACACAGACTAAAGCTGTGAACTATATATAGTTAAACATGGTACAGTACTAATTTATGTAACAGTAGCAAACCAATCACTCAAAACTTTATGATGATGATGATGATGATGACGATGACGACGATGATGGATGATGATGATTATGAATGATGATATGGTGTTTATTGGTACAAGGGCCACGTGATGACCAAAGGGCGCCAATACACGAGACAAAAGATGTGAGCAATTGGTATGGTAACTGGCTGTATAGGAGCCTAAAATTCCTCACGCTGAAGGCAGGTCATGGTCGCAGAAAACTTGTTAAGTGAACAACATATTACTACTACTGCAGAAATACAATTGCATTGCTCTTCTCGCTACGCTGAAGAAGGAATAAGAAAATTAAATCACGGCGAAACCACTTATCACGAAGGAACGTCCCGATTCTGTCTCTTGCGTTATTTTGTTCATACCGACTTGTACCACTTGGTGACATATCGGAGCGATCATTTACCTCTCATATAGGACGTGCAATAAAAAGAAAGACGAACGCATTGCGTGCATTGGAGGCGAAGACCACGACAATCGAAAACAAAAATCGATTCTCGGGAAAAAGACGCCAATTTGAGCTATCTGCGCTGATAAAAAGCCTCCCACAGTTACTCGCTGTGGCCTTTAGATGCTGATAGATTGTATACGCACCCCGGCAGGCGATCAACAAGATTTCAAGCGCTTCTAGTTGACGTTGCCATCTCGCCCAGCGGGTGGCTTTCCCTCTCTCCTCCGCCGCCCATAAATCAACGGGATCTAAGGAAAGTAAGCCACGAATAAATGGCAAAGATGGGAGAGAGAACGGTACTCAGCCAGTTCCGAATGAGAGGGGGAAAGCGGGTGTATTCATTTCGACTGCTGTCAACGTCATTAAAAGCGTGCTTGCGCTCCTCTACGAAACAGCGGACACGCCGAAACAATAAGCGTAAGATGACATGAGGGTTGGGAGGAGAAGGGTAAAGACGAGAGGAGTCCGATGGGAAGACGGTAAATGTATCGCACTTAAGTCGCCCCCCTCCCCCCTTCCTTTCTCTTTACCTCGGCTACGGCGAATCCGTTTTGTTCGTTGCTGCATCGCGTCAACATAAATAGCCCCGGAAAACGACGTCGGAATGGCGGTGATGATGACGATGGCGAAAAGCGCTGCTTTCGCGGCGAGCTTTCCGCCAGGCCGAGCCAGGGGCTTCAGGACCGCCAGCGCGAGTCGACTGCTCCAAAGAGCAATGCGAGTGGAAGCGTTTTGTGCAAACTATGTTTTTATTTTATTTTTATCTTTTTGTGGGTGCGAAGGCGATAGCGGAGCACGCCGAGCAGCCCTGCGTGGCGTCATCGACCGGAATCCGTTCTCCACCGGAGCAGAGCACAAAAAGTGCAAGGCGGGGCGTCATCGTGACGTCACCCTAAAGTGGGCGGGGTTCCACCGAAGGGTGGAGCTACAGGTCTTCGGTCGCGGCGGAACGACAATACCCGCCTCGTTTCCAAGATGGCGGCGATTAACGGTTACGGCTGCTGTGGAGGAGAGAGATGGATAGCGGGGAGAGGAACGCGAAAAAAAAATGAACAAGTGGAGAAGAGAGCGAGGAGGGGGGGCAACGCGCAACAAACGACCATCAGCGCGCCGAGGTCTCGTCGACTGATTGTTGCGGTTGGCACTCTTGAACACACAGATCTCCGAGCCTTCTGACGCGATTAGGAAAGGAACGGGAGGGGAAGAGAGATATATGCTGTTATCGTCCGCGGTGATAAAAAGGCAAAAAAAAAGGAAGGAAGCCAATTAAAAGAAGGTGACGTCATCAGGTCGTTTTTTCGTGCGTGGTAAGATAGATAATGACGTCGCCTGAAGGGCTGCTGGAGCATGTATAGGTGATGGCCTTGGTCCGTGGTGTATTCTGCATAGGAGTGTGTAAATATTCGAAGCTCGTGATAAGCATCAAACATATGATGCTTCGAGTAGACAGTACTCAATATATGTTTCTGATATATTGGGATACAAGGCCCTTTTTTATTGTTCACGTGAACGTGAAATGGAAAGAAGGGTTGCTTATATAGCATTCACCCTTTCACCAACGTGTACATTCTGCCAACGTTTTGAAGTACAGACGTAATATTTCAGCCGACTTTGTGATCGCGGCACTAACATACTGAAAGAATGAGCTCTAAAACTGACTAACACACAAGGAGGAGCACAGCGAAGACAAGCGTCTGCCCTGCGCTCGATATTCCATTTGTACTCGTCTGTTATATCGCTCCTTCTTCCAGTCTTCATGGATAGCCAGCCAACTAGCCCGACAGTCTGTTCTGTTAAAACAAACACACACAAATAAAAACATTTCACTCAACTAATGCGGTCGTATGACATTGCAAACGAAAGTGGCAAAAAGAGAGTGCCGGTCTTCTGACTTGGCCCACATTATAGTGAGACACTTTGGGCAGGCAAAACAAGATAGAACAAAAATATATACAATAAATTTCTACGATCAATTAATCGAGGAGCACTGTATACCGCGGGGAATATCAACAGAGGTATAAAAAAGTAAAAAAAAAATCAGCGAGGACCAGCACTGCATGCGTAACACATATGCAGGACATCACCCCGTTATTCCACCCATTCCACCTACGGTAAATGTCTAAGTTCCTCCTCATGTACACGTCGCACTTGTCAGCTGAGAAAACGCATTTGTTCTATTTCCACTACATTGTGAACAAGCGCATGTGCTCTCGGTTGAATTATTCCATAATCATCGAAACCAGAATCATAGGAATCATTGCCCCGCGCCGACCAAATGTCACCGCAAGTAGCAATACCCACAGATTGAATGGTTCTGGGGATGGTACACTTGCTTGCTTCCCAACTACACCACTCTTGAAATTGTTATGACACCAGCACCGAAACTCGATAAGCACGAGTCAAAATTTACGTTCAAGATAAAGTGGAAGTAAGATTCTCTATACAGCAACTTTTTTGTGCCGCCTGTCATCAGTTGCATACTGTACCTGCTTATACTTCATAAAGAAATCGTCAAAACTGCATGCACATTGACTGCTGTTGATCTTCACTGAATTATTTTGCTGTTAGACGAGGTTCTTTAATATATTCTAAATCCCCACTTCAGCGTACGTGGCTAAGTTGCTTGTGTTCGTTATTGTGGACTACCCTCTGTCTATATCTTCAGCCCATGCATGATAACTAGCCGGAATTATTTCTGATTAACCTACACGCCGTCACATGCATTGTTTCCAGAAGTCCACCGGACTTCGGGAACGCTTGTAAGCAACTATAGACCACCATCTTCAGGAGAAGGCGAAAATCTTCCTGAAAGACTTCTTGGCGGACGCCGGATTGGATAAGCACTCGTGATATACAACCAGGCGTTGTGGTGTATGGAATGGTGTGTCAGTACATATACAGTGGGTTTCTATAGAAAGGTTCACAGGCACACATTTCTATAGAAATGTGCATGTGAACGTTTTATTAAAGTGTCAACTGCTGAAAGCTAAGCGAACATTACCATGCTATTTTAAGTTTTTTTAACTGTGCTATCATGTTTTTGTTAGCTTCTGATCGTTCGTTTCCCCCTCTTATATATAATTGGATCTCTATTCCTATTGTTAGTAAAAACAAAACCGATACGCTTTGCATGAGCTTCCCCTATCTGTGTATTTCAGCTATACTGCACAGATGTGCTTTTATTTTAAATAATAAGTAATATACTATGTTGGCGTTTTACGTGACAATACCACGGCATTATTATGCGCCACGCAGGTAGGGTTCACTCAAAAATGATTTTGACCTGCAAGCATTCTTTATAGTACTCATGATTTAAGTACACATGAAGTACTTGAGCTTACTACCCAAGCCAATGCCAGAACACGAGAGACATATGAGGGTAAGAATGACCACCACATACTTCATGCAAATCCCACTTAGAATCCTAGATATAACCAGGAAACGGGACATTCTGGTTCCTTGGATATATGTAACCAGGACCACAAAGTATATTTAACCCGGAGCACAAAGTTGCTCCACAATGTTGCGCAACTGACGAGGTTTCGTCGAACTTTTGAAGTGCATAAGTAAAAGGCTGGCATTTCGATCTCCTAAATTTATAGATTGTTATGATCGTCAACACTGTCATCACCATCATCATCGTGAGCTTGACTACGCCCACTGAAGAGGCAAGGCCTCTTCGATGTTTCGCTAATCAACCCTATCCTGTGCTTCACTGCTTTCTTTAGAACCCCCTTCCCTTACCTGACGCTGAGTAGCAGGCAAGAAAAATGACACCCACCTTTCTCTTGCAGCCACGGTGTACCCGAAAAATTCTTAATATCATTTGGGCCACCTAACTTTCTGCCCCCCTCTCACATGCTTGCTTGCTCTTGGAATCCAGTGAGCTACTGTAAATGGCCAGTGATTATTTTGACGTCGAGCTACGTGCAGTGCCTAAGTCCATTTATTCCACTTTATGTGTTTTTTATTTTTTACTTTATTTTGTTTGTTTCCCAGTCCACTCGGCTCTCTTGTCCCCGGAGCCTATACACGTTAGTTTTTCTTGGCTGATTCCACGATTTACGTGGATTTACGTTGAGCTTATTTCGCTTCATCAAATGGTAGCTCTCCCATTTTTGCCAAGTTTTGCATTATGCCTATAGATAAAACAACACTATTCCACATCAATAAACGGTTTGTGTATATCACGTAACACACACAGAGATACTATATATATATATATATATATATATATATATATATATATATATATATATATATATAGAGAGAGAGAGAGAGAGAGAGAGAGAGAGAGAGAGAGAGAGAGATTAAGGCTGGTCCATTAGTGAAAACCTTAAATAAAGACGCTTCCGTGAAAGTTTTTGTCGTCTCTTTCTTGCATACAATACGTCGCGTGAATGACGTTCAAAAAATCTGGTATATATATATATATATATATATATATATATATATATATATATATATATATATATATATATATATACCATTCAGTCCGACGAAGGCAGGCCCACCTGCCGAAACGTTAGTAAAACTTGTGTTTTCGCACGTTTGTCGACCTCTTTTTCTACCGCATTTTCCATCGGATCCATTAAATTTCACCCCACCATATGTATATATATATATATATATTGTGACGATGGAACGCGTTTATTTACAATATGGGTAATGCAGAGGTGTAGCTCAGCCAAGGATCCACAGCGTCGCTCGCGAGCCAGTCGAGTCTCTTCCTCCTCTTCGTCGAATCTTCGCTAGCGCGTTTCACTTCCCGGTTCGCAGACGATGCCCTCTGGGCGAGTCACTCAGATGGTTGATGATGGCAAGGTTTAAGGCGCGCAACGTGTGTCAGTTGTGTTTTGCTAGAGCGGCGACCATTGCTTGTGACGCTCGAGATTACGTACGTGACGTCGCTGAGGCGGTCAAGAATGACGAATGGACCGGAATAGTGAGCCAAGAACTTTTGGCACAAACCACGTTTGCGGACTGGTGTCCATAACCACACAAGATCGCCCCTGCTATAAGATACGGAGCGATGGCAGGCGTCGTAACGTTTCTTAGAACGCTGCTGGGATGCCAAGGTTCGGAGGCGTGCGATGCGACGGGCTTCTTCTGCGCGGCAGAGCGTCTCGGCTGTCGAGGTTTCCACGTCTAGTGTAAAAGGTAGTATAGTGTCGAGACAAAATCGTGGGGAGCGAGCGTACAGCAGGTAAAATGGAGAGTAACCTGTAGTCTCATGCTTCGCGGTATTGTACGCGTACGTGATGTAAGGTAGCACTTCGTCCCAGTTTTTGTGCTTAGAATCGACATAAATAGACAGCATGTTCGTGAGAGTCCGGTTCGTGCGCTCTACGAGACCATTGGTCTGCGGGTGATATGGTGTGGCATGGCGGAAATTGCAGGCAGACAGACGCAGGATCTCTTCAACGACGTCGGCAACGAACTGACGTCCGTGGTCGCTAATGACAACGCGTGGAGGACCATGGCGGAGAATTACACAACGAAGCATAAACTGCGACACGTGCATGGCCGTTGCAGCAGGTATTGCAGCAGTTTCTGCGTAGCGCGTTAGGTGGTCAACACAGACGACGACCCATCGATTGTTACTGCTCGATCGTGGAAATGGACCGAGCAGATCGACACCAACAGTCTCGAAGGGAGAGTTAGGAGGTGGAACAGGATGGAGAAGTCCTGGCGGCGTAGCCGTGGGACGTTTGTGTCGTTGGCATTGTTCGCATCCAGCAACGTATTTTTCCGTGTCGTGTCGCATCTTGGGCCAATAGAACCTTTGCTGGATTCGTTGAAGCGTTCTGGCGAAGCCCATGTGGCCGCAGGTTGCGTCGTCGTGTAAGGACCGAAAGACGTGAGCCCGTAAAGTGCGTGGAACAACTAGAAGCAGACGGGCGCCTTGTCCGGAATAATTCTTCTTGTAAAGGACGCCGTCATGAACCACAAAAGAGCTTGGGTTTGCGTGTTCATTTGCGGAGGCGAATAGAGAATCTAAGGAGCGGTCCTCTTGTTGGGCTGTCCGGAAAGTCGCGAGATCAGGGAACTCAGAGGCAATAGCGCCGATATACTGGTCGAAGTTGTCAGCGTCGCACTCCGTCATCGGTAGAGGAAGGCGCGATAGGCAGTCGGCGTCTGCGTGCCGGTTACCGCTCTTGTAGCGTACTGTGAAGTCGAAACTCCTGTAAGCGCAAAGCCCATCGCGCCAGTCGTCCAGATGGGTCTCGGAGGCCTACCAACCAGCATAGAGAATGATGGTCGGTGATTACCGAGAAGCGACGACCGTAGATGTATGGGCGAAACTTGTGCACGGCGAAAACAACTGCGAGGCACTCCTGTTCTGTGACTGTGTAATTTCGTTCTGCCTTGCTCAACGAACGACTCGCGTAAGCGACCACGTGTTCAGCATTGTCATGGCGCTGAACGAGCACTGCACCAAGGCCGATTCCACTGGCATCTGTGTGAATTTCCGTTTCAGCAGAAGGATCGAAATGGCGTAGTACCGGTCCTGAAGTCAGTATGAACCGAAGCTGCTTAAAGGCTGCTTCGCAATCCGGTGTCCAGTGGAAAGGGACATCCTTTTGCAGCAAGTCGGTCAGTGGTTGTGCTTTATCAGCGAAATTCGGAACAAATCGACGAAAGTAAGAACACAGGCCCAGGAAGCTACGCAACTCCCTGGGGGACTGCGGCTGCTTGAAGTTGCTGACAGCGGCGACTTTCTGCGGGTCCGGTCTCACGCCATTTTTATCCACCAGGTGTCCCAGAACCAAGGTTTCACGTTCTCCAAAGCGACATTTTTTTGAGTTCAGTGTAAGCGCAGCTTCCTCGAGACAGGTTAGAACGAGGTCAAGGCGATGATTATGTTCTTCAAATGTTCGGCCAAAAATCACGACATCGTCCAGGTAACACAGGCAAATTTCCCATTTGAGGCCCCGTAAAACGGTGTCCATATATCTTTCAAATGTGGCGGGGGCATTACACAAGCCGAATGGCATAACATTAAACTCAAACAGACCGTCGGGTGTAACAAAGGCCGTCTTTTCTTTGTCAGCCGGATCCATGGGGATCTGCCAATACCCGGATCGCAAGTCCACCGATGAAAAATAGGACGCTGAATGCAGGCAGTCGATGACATCATCGATGCGAGGAAGCGGGTACACGTCCTTCTTAGTTATAGAGTTGAGACGTCGGTAGTCAACGCAGAACCTCCAGGACCCATTTTTTTTCTTGACCAAGATAACAGGCGCGGCCCAGGGACTTGACGATTCTTGAATTACGCCAGAGGTTAGCATCTCGCTGACTTGCTCTGAAATCACCTTGCGCTCTGACGCGGAAACTCGATAAGGTTTCTGTCTGAGGGGGTGCGCAGATCCGGTGTCGATCTTGTGACGAGTGCGTGTGCTGGGCGTCTGAGGTCTATGCGACTTCCGTGCAAAATCAAATACTTTAGCGTGCCTGGCCAGCAGTGTAACCAACACTTTGCGCTTATGCGAGGGAATAGACTTGCTAACCATCTTATAAAATTCGTATTCCGTGCCGGATACATCAGCATAGTTCGAATTTGCCGCATTGCTGAGAGCTCCTATGCAGATACTGCACTGCCCTTCAAACATGGCAAGGCGCATTCCCTCTGGTAGTACAACAGACTCGGATGAGCAGTTAACTACCCATAATTTAGTTTTTCCCTCGGTGAGAGACACAACGCAGCGCGGCAGAAAGATGTTTTTCTTCATGCAAGGCAAAGGCAACGGCTCAATCACAATATCAGGAGAACTGAAACTCGAGTCGGCATTCGAAGCAGCAACGGGCACGCTGGCAGTAGACCATGCTGGTAGAATAGTGTCTTTAACTACAACGAGTTTGTCGTCTCCGCTACGCTGAGGCTGCTGGGCGAGGGCGGACAACAGAACCTCGCCTGCCCCGCAGTCGACAGTCGCACGGCACTCTTGCAAGAAGTCAATTCCAAGGATAACGTCATGCGTGGAATGAGCGAGCACTGCGAATTCTGCCTTGTACGCTTTGCCAGCAACACGAACAGACACAGTGCACACACCTACTGGACACAAAGCCGTGCCGCTGACTGCTCGAAAAGTAGAAGATTTATCCCAATAAAACATAACCTTGCGGCCAAGTCTCTCCTTGAAAACTAAACTCATTACAGAAACTGTTGCACCGGTGTCTACCAGAGCCATCGTGGGAACATCGTCAATGAATACATGAACCTTGTTGTGAAGCATGTGAACTAATGGAGGCATACTTGTGTGCAAAGCGGTACGTCCAGCGACCTCGCCTCCATCGGCCGCGCCGGCTAGTTTCCCGGTGGCGGAGAGGAAAGCCGCGGCCGGGGACGGGGAGATGGGGACCGTCGCTGGCGCGTGGTAGGTGGCGTCAAGCTCCTCACAGAGGCAGGCGAGTCACTGCGGATGTTCGGCCGGTGCCCGTGCTTCTGGGCAGTTGAATCCGAAGGCCAGTAGGCGTAATCGGGCTGTTGACTTCGCCGTGCAAGCATCGCTGGTCGGTCAAAAAACGTCGTGCGTGGGCGACGTCGCGATGGGCAAAACCGGGCGATATGTCCGCGAACACCGCACTGGTAGCACACGGGGCGTTCCCGAGGCACATTGAATGCTGCGGTGTGGAGAGGATGCTCAGGGAACTGTTGCCACTCGGACACAAACGGAGGCGGTTGGCTGTCGTAGCTATAACTGCTGCGGGGTGCATAAGACGACTCGACGTAAGTAGCCTGTGGTGGCGGAGCCCTCAGCCGTGGACTGCGGGTGGAGTAACTGCGCTCGTCGAAACTCGCAGCATTGATGCTTGGGGATAGAGTATCACACTGCGGGTCTCCAGCTTGCATGGGAACAGAGACATGGCGACGCAGTTCCTCCCGTACAATCTGACGAATGGTGGAGGAAAGGTCGGCAGGTAGAGAATTCTGGCAGACATCGACGGTGGCAACAGTCGTGACGTTGGCCAGACGTCCGAACTTCGATGTGATGCGACGAGTTTTAAGAGCCTCGAAGGTTCGGCAGTGGTTAATCACGTCGGCCACGCATTCCAGGCTCTCCTTGCCAATGAGGAAGTGGTAGACGTCATCGGCGATGCCCTTGAGTATATGGCCCACTTTGTCTTCTTCCGTCATGTGGGCATCCACCGACTTGCACAACTTCAGAATCTCTTCAATGTAGGTTCTGCATGTCTCACCGGTGACTTGAGCCCTCTGCGACAACGTCTGCTCGGCACGTTTCTTCTTCGTTGCTGGGTCTCCAAAGCATTTCTTAATTTCCTCCACAAACTGGTCCCAGGTTGTCAATGTGTCTTCATGGTTCTCAAACCATACCAGCGCCGTGAAATCGAGGAAGAGCCCCACGTGAGACAGCTTGCTAGCCGCATTCCAACCGTTCGAACGGCTCACCCGCTGATAGTGGCTTAGCCATTCGTCCACGTCATCGCCGGGTTTCCCTGTGAAGGTTCGCGGCTCCCTGTAGTGGTAGGGCGACGTCCTTGCGGCTGGTTGCTGGTTGTCTCCGTCCGAGCTCATTTCTTGAGGTAATGGTGCCAAGCCCGCTAGTCGACGGCTGCGGCGAAGCTCGTGTAGCGGTTCCGTCGTTAGGGGACGGTGCCTCTCCGGTATCACTTGGTAGTAGCTAGCTTACCCAGCACCTTCCACCACAATTGTGACGATGGAACGCGTTTATTTACAATATGGGTAATGCAGAGGTGTAGCTCAGCCAAGGATCCACAGCGTCGCTCGCGAGCCAGTCGAGTCTCTTCCTCCTCTTCGTCGAATCTTCGCTAGCGCGTTTCAATATATATATATATATATATATATATATATATATATATATATATATATATATATATATCTGATGGGGTATATGGATAAACATTCACACATGAAATCGGTAATACATTTAACGTTTCTGGCACAGCATCTTTATGTACGTGTAGAAACGTCCAGTTAGTGCTGCTATCGTTGTTTTATGTGGATGAACAAACACACAGGGACACACAAGAAATACGGAATGTCATTTTCCCAACGAAAGGTGATTATTTTGACTTGTTAAGGAGGCAGTCATTAGCTTGTATTTGCAGCCCGTTCTAAACCTACCCAACAACACGTACTGTGTCGTTTGACTGAATACAGCCACATATTTCTAAATAAAATAAAAACTTTGCCAGAGCTATCGATCCCAAAGCGCTTGAAGCCGACAGTATACGTAACCAAAAAGAAAGCAAACGCGGTAAGAGAAATGATGCAAAGGCGAGGCTTCCGATAGAGCCACGCAGATTGGCTTAACGCTATTTTTAAATCAGTCCCCTTTCCCCTTTGTGGGGTAGCAAACCGGGTTACACTTGGTTAACCTTCCTGCGTTTTTCTTTAATATTCTCTTTCTCTCTCTTTAAGCCAGTAATATGCATATACCGATATTATACATAGAATGCGTGCCCATACGGACAGCTTAACTTCATCCTGGACATTGAATTGCTCGGCAACGGGTGGTCCGCAGTGATCGCTGCCGTCCACGCGATCACTGCCCGGCAGGCGGCGCGCCTTGTAACGAGCCGGCTAATCGTCGCACCGGGAGCATCTCCGAGAGGTGCGCTTATACTCCGCACATTCGCTTATACGACAGGCGCACTTCGCATCGCTGCCGACGCATTAGCGCGTGCGCCCATGCGCCCTAGCTGGTACGGGATGCCCGCCTCGGCGTCGTTAATGTCCCACCGATGCAAATGAGCACCCGTTAGGCTTAGCTCATTAGCAATTAGCGAACGCTCCCCCGGCTGCAGTCATTAGTCAGGCGCTTTGGGGGAGGGGGAAAGCGAGGAAGGAAGGTTTGGTGTGCCCGTGTGCTAAGTTATAGCGACCGACTACAGACATGATTGGAAGAGTTTGTTATCATTTAGCAGTTATATGCTAATCAAGCGTCGTCTCTTCTCCCCACTCCCGTTTCTAATCTTTGTTCCTATTGCGTCCCACGGGCGATGTGTGGGCAATTCGTTGCTTTTGTTTCGTATAGGATGGGCTCGGTCACCCATGCATGCTGCTCTGCGCGCTGTCCAATGCAGCATGCGAAGTTAGCTAACCGCATCCCTAACAAACATTATGGTATGGTATAATATGATATGGTATGGTAGACTTCATTGAGGTACTGAAGATCAATGCTTAGGTTGACGCAGGCGGCTCCTACGCAACGGTGTGAAAACCTTTCATCATCAGAGCGCGGGACTCAAACTGAACTCGACTGAAGTATACAAATACAAATAAAATTCTGTTGTCGGTGTGTGTTTGCGAGCTGTAAATAATCAGGTATGATCACTTCAGCATGACGCATTGCATGAATATTTTTCGGCCACTTTGCACAACAGAAATTCGGCTAGGACACATGGTGCAGTCTATCCTGGTCCGGAGAGACAGAGCAGAATTGCCGTATGAAATCACCGTATATATATCGTCGCTTCTCAATGCGATCGAAAACGGTTCTCGGCTAAAAACTCGCTCCGTAATGTAACACTGTGGCGCTCATTTTGCAGGCGCGACCTCTTAATAGAAAAGCGAACGAGATAAAAACGCTTCGGGGCTCTTTCGAGAACGCCGAAAATCAAAGAAAAATATCGGGTCACTTCTCTCTCCGAACACGGTTGCCCATGTCCACAGGCTGCAGCACGCAGTCAGAGCTCGGATCCGCCGGCTAGTTTTAAGGGATCGATAATGAAACTGTCTTTCAAGCGAAGATGTGCTGCGGACGAGCTCGGCGAGTCTCCCCAATCTGATGCAATGTGTTCTTCGGCTTGTTTCGCACACGCAGCCGAGAACGGCTCGGAATCGAAGCTAATCTGATCGCTCGACGCCGGCTCGAGGACTTCCTTGAGCGGTGGGCGAAGCGCCCGGGTCTAGTTTACAAGTCGCCGGGACCGAAGCCAAGCCCGAAGGCGAGGCAGCACGCCAGTATAGGGTCTCGCGCTCGCAGCGCCGTCTAGGACGGCATCGATTGCCGCGGGACGGCTTCTCGCGCGCGCCGCAAGCGTGACTCACTTGTACTCTCCCTTAAAACCATGCACTATGGCAGACGCTGTGCTGTATTGAAAAAGCCTTGCCTTAATAATAGTTGGTTAATCTTTATTATATTACGTTTAATTGATGCCATCTTCTTTGTATTACACCAGCAGCCTCTCTTCTTCAAAAAAAATCAAAGATAGTAATGTAATAAAGCCACGAACAAAGAATCACAAACGTAAGCATGAGTTAGGGTAACCCAATACTAACAACGTTCGATCTTCCCAAGACAACTTCAATGCCTAGATTGTGATGGCCCCCGCTACACTCTACCACGCCACTCGGACGTGTCAGCACATGAGCGCCAACCATCCGAGCCCACACCCAGCCTTCCCGTCTTACCGGCATCCTTACCGTCTAGCTCAAACTAACGACACAAGCGCGATCTGGTCTTGGACTAGTGCTGTCCAGGTTCAAGAACTCCGTCCACGCCCAGGGCCCGTGGACGACCTTGTGGTTACTTTTTATTTTAATTAAAATTTTCTCACTCAGTCCCATGATGCCTTGTGAAACGAACACGGAATGTGTTGTAGGTGATGTCGGTAGTTCACTAGGTTTCTTGTTAAGAAATGATAAGAGTTCAATGCATCGTTCTTTGCCACAACGGAACACTGCGAGGGAGCAAGCAATATTTTGATAGGTACGCAAAGAGTTAACACATAGAACACAAAAGGTATCGCTTGGGCGTAGCTCAGTCTTCCGTTATATCCCCAAACGAATGAGATTCATTACAACAAGTTATTCAGAGATATGCCTCGCTGGCACTGTGAATGATTTGTGGTATACCACGGCCGCTGGATGAAAAAGAGCGCTTTTTGATCTCAATGGCCATGGTTACACCATACGGACATTGTTCGCCCTTCCATGGATGTGCTACTGCATGTAGCCAATTAGAAGGTAGAATGTGCTAGCAGTGCACTTGAAGGGCTCCTAAACAGCCACTACAAATACGAAGAACGAGTGCCATATATATTCCCTGACTTTTGCCGTCTTTTCGGCTCAATTCGTTTGTTCACGTGACGTCATAGGGAAGTAAGCCCTCGAGTAGGTGCCCTTAACAGGGTGACCAGTCGAAATGGGGGGCCCTATTCACGGCTTACAGTTCCCTTAACAGAAATGTTCATTTGTTTAGGTGCCTCAACTCTGCGCAATTGGATATCATGAGCGCCGTATATGGGAAAGCCCATAGAGCCCGGCCTTGTGGAATTATATAGTGCGGCTGGCCCGGAAGCCCCTCAGAGATGAGACCAAGAACTAAAAGACTCGGAGAAGACCACCGCGCTGAGTGCAAGCTGTGAGCGCACCATCGTTTCTCTACTCTTAAAAAAAAGTTAGTAAAAAGGTAGTAACTGCAAGCGAACAGGTAGTAACGACAACGGTTACTACCTTTCCTGAACCGTTCCTAGCTTCTTCCTACCTATTTACTACTTACATTAGTAAACAGTTGCAACCTAACTGCAATAGGGTAGCAACTGCAGCTGTTACTACCTCTCTTGAATTTTTACTACCTCTTTGCTACCTATTTACTACATACATTAGTAAGCAGTTACTAGCTGCATGCAAAGAAGTATAGTAGCTGCAACGTTTACTACCTCACTTGAGGTATTACTAACTTTTTCGTATTCTTGTTAGTAAAGAGTTGAAATGTTGAGTAGTTGAAGGTATTGAAATACAAATTCTATACTTGATCACGGTCTCTCTCTTCACCAAGCCCAGGGGTGGTTCATGACCCTTATATATATATATATATATATATATATATATATATATAATATATATATATTAATATATCATATATATATATATATATTATATATATATATATATATTATTCGAAGGTCGTTATTCGAAGGTCGCAGGTTCGGTCCCATGCCCACGGCAAAGTTATTTTTTCACCCACTTTTCTTTCTTCACGTTTTACATTACATTTGGTCTAATACCTTTCACTATACTTCCTCTTGGCATTATTGTCTGTTAGATCTCATTATTATTGTGTCAAAACACGCAAACACGAGCCCTTATTATACACTTCTTTCCCTTATATATATATATATATATATGATATATAATATATATATATAATATATATATATATATATAATATATTATATAAATATATATATATATA